>JARHVA010000047.1:4696250-5394375 GCA_037957365.1 Torreya grandis | reverse complement strand
GCCCCCTTCATGAGATTGATGAATGATGTATTCAGAGATTATATTGACTTGTTTCTTATCATCTATTTGGATGATATCCTTGTCTTCTCCAAAAATTGGAAGGCACATCTCCAACACTTGGAACATGTTCTTCGCATATTTCAGCAAAACAAATTGCATGCCAACCTACCCAAGTGTTCTTTTGCTCAGACATTGATCACCTACCTTGGATTTGTGATTGATGCACATGGACTTAGGGTGGATCTTACCAAAGTGGAGGTTCTTAAATGGCCAACTTCTTCGACTGATAATGAGTTACGAAGCTTCCTGGTCTTTGCGAATTTATACCATAAGGTCATCTTTGGCTATTTAGAGTTTTTTTTGCTCTTGCACAAGTTGGCGAAGACCAATGTTGATTTTCAGTGTACAGAGGACCATTCTACTGCATTCAACACATTTAAAACAAAACTGTGTTCCACACTCATCCTTGTATTGCCTGATCTTTCATAATATTTTGAGATCTAGACAAATGCCGCACAAGTTGCTTGGAGCAGTTTTGAAGCATAATGGCCAACCAATGGCCTATCATTCAAAAACATCCTTTGTCGCCAAGCATAACTAATCCACTTATGATAAAGAGTTGTATGCATTGGTCCAAGCTATCTAATGTTGGAGACCATAGTTTTCAAACTCAACAAAACTTGGTGATTACTTGCGAGTACTTGGCACTCTTGTAGAACGAATAATTGTCCAAAAACTCGTGAGCCGAGTAATTGCTGAGTACGAGTTTCTAAACTATGTTGGAGACACTACCTTTTTGGCAAAGGAACTATTGTGCACACTGATCATTTCCTCTATAGTTTCTTTAATCACAAACCAAAATTGAAGAAGTTAGGAATATAAAGTGGGCATCCTACTCTCAATAGTTTGTCATGTCCCTTTTCGGACAAATTTGAACAATTCTGGATTTTACGTAAACCCTTGTTTTCTAAATTGGCAATTAAATAAATGATTCTACAATTGCTTCCAAAGATATGACAAAATTGTAATTTCACAAGAAATTAGCAGCTTTATTTCAATTCTTTAATCCTTTTACAAAATGGGTTTATTGCAAAAATCATATTACAAAGGGATGTTAAGAAAATTTATGAAATTCCAACTTTATACTTGCTGTTGGAAGCGCAGTGCGCTGCTACTAAAATGCTGGAATTTATTCGCTGTTCTTATTTCTGCAAACCTTGATCTTTAAAAGGGCAAAAGAATATTTTGTGAAATCCTTGTGATCCCCTGGTTAGCTTTGGAAACCCTATTGTCAGTTGTGTTCTCTGTGCTGGATGGCTGAAACCCTATTGTAAACCGTGATTTTATTTCTGCCCCTGGTGGAAACTAAATGTAAAATTTGAGTGCTCTGTTTACTTGATATTTGAAAATTTCGATGTAGCACACGTGTAATTTCTGGATGAAATTACCTCAAAGGTTTAGAGTGTTTTTGTCCTCAAACCTAAATCCTAATGGTGAGGTTTTCATCCTCACAATTTGTTCCAACGATAAGGGTTTTCGTCCTTATGTTGAAAATCAATGAACAGGAAGGTTCAATCAATTGAGAAATATTGATAATAAAAATTGAATGATTTAAAATGAGGACTCTCAATATATAGACTCAATTGTCACTTTTCGGTTTAGGGTTATACTTTTAGGATTAGTGTTTTACTTTTCACTTTTATCCTTTTTTTGTATTTTCATTTTTCTCTTTTCTCACCCTTTTATTTTATTTCTAATAATAATAAAGTAATATTAAGTTGTCATTTTTTTTAATAAAATAAAAAAAAGTCATTTGACAACTTAAAATATTAATTTTATTATTTTTTACTTTATTTGAAAAAGGGGACACGGCATAGTTTCATTTGATCAAGTACAAAAAGGGGAACACCAACATTGTTGTAGATTGTTTTAGCCATCCTTCTTTGGCTCACACTTTGCCTATGGTTACCACTTCACACCTTGGATTTCAGACAAGGGCTTCTTAGTGTGCAGATGATCCAGACTTTGGGAAAGTCTACAAAAGTCTCCAAAATCTAACTTCTTTAAACCTAGCACCTTTTTAGGATTTTCACATCAAGGGTTATTGTATAAGTTTTGATAAGTTGTGTGCCTCGTGATTATTGCACTTCTCTTCTCAAGTAGGCACTCTCTACTCTATGGTGGTCATTTAAGCAAGCAAAAGACACTTCATAATTTGCAGCATGATGTCCTTGATTTCTTGAGGTCATGTGCAATCTGCTGCCACTTGAATCCAATGAACCGAAAGCTCGGCTTGAGTTGTCCTTTTCCCATACTCACTCGTCCTTTGGAAAGTAGACCTAGTTAGCAGTTTTCTGATGATCCTTTGACACAATGATTGTGTTTTTGTGGTTGTTGATCACTTCAACAAAATGGCTAAGTTCATTCCTTGCTGCAAGGCCAACTTTCGAGTGCCTTAGCCCAATTGTTCTTTGACTCAGTTTGGTGATCCTTTGGTCTACCCACCAACATTGTATCCAACCATGGCTCATGTTTTTTGGGCCATTTTTGGCATTCCTCATGGAAATTTTTTTGGGAGGCTCTCTTAATTTTTTCACTTCTTTTCATCCATAGTTGGATGGCCAGACCGAGGTTGTAAATTTCACCCTCGTGCAAAGTCTCAAGATACCTCTCTTGCCATGTGGGATTCGAGCCTAACCCACATTGAACATGCCTAAAACCATGCAGTCCACTCTTCCGTAGGTCATTTCACCAAGTAGTTCATGGATGCAAGCTCTAATTGTAAAATATTTTTCATGCTAGCATGAACAAGTGGCACAAGAGGGTAAAATGCTTCAAATCCTGATTCAACTCTACCATAAATGCTAGAATTCTGCTCTAACACTATATCTCTTCAATAAATGCTTTACTCTTGCTTTTCACATTCATTTATCACTCATCACATGTCTCATTCATTGCCCATCATGTCCTATATACACTAATGCATCTGTGTATATAGACTTTTCAAATATAAATTAGGACCAAATTGGCATGTGATTCAACACACAACATATGGGAAAATCTAACAAATGGGGAGCACCATGCACAAGGAACTCAGAACAAAGATCACTAGGGCCCACACTAGTTTTGTACACAGTATAGTCCTAGGGACCTAGAACCATACACAGTATGGTTTAGGGAAACATGTTCAAAACCACAAAAACAGGAAGTGGAGAAAGAGAAAGAGGAGAGAGAAGGGAACAAGAAAAACAAAGTAGGATAGGGCCAAAACAAAGGGAAACAATGCTCCAATAAGAGCCAAATATGAACTGATAATTGACAAACACACAAGAACCCTAGAACCATGCAATTTGACAACTAAAACTACTCACAGACCAAAATCAGATATCTTCACCAGCCTCACCATGATTTTAGGAATAGGTAGCACTACTAGAAGCATGGCCAATACTGCCATGCACACCAACAACGAAAGCAAAACTAAAAGCTCCCATAGCTGACCTATCTCATAATCATCTTGGAAGACCTCATTGGAAGAGGAGCCCCATGAGAGGTAATCCACCTGCATTTTCTGATTCAATCTTGTTTCTCTTTACATAATGGATGGACCTATAAGTGCTCCATCCACTTGACACTGCTGAAGAGTTAATAATCTATGACAACACGTGAGCAGAAATGTCCTGCAATTCAACAGCTTTAGAACTGCAATATAACCACCATGCAACAGGCTTAATTCCACCCCCATCAGCAAGCAACTGTTTACTTGAAAATGGCTTGCTTCCCATTGCAAAGTAGCAAATTTATTCTCTACTACTGAGGTTTTACATGGACCGGGCTAAATGTTTGAAAATGCCTATTGAAATCCAGCTGCCTGCTCCAAATCTGTATTTGGGGCCTCATGTTGCCTCCAAATTTTTTCAAGGAGACCTCATCATAGTACCTAGGGTTCAAAGCATGAGTCTATTCATGTAGATGGGTGTTGTATTTATCCCATATGCTAATAATTGTCTCTTATGGTACAATAGAATACAGGGTCCCTTAAGAGGCTTTTTGAGTTCTTTCCAACGTACTCTTTGTTTTCAATGCCTTGAAATCGAAAGCTTGGATTATATCAGAGGATGGAAATGATGTGGACATTTAATATAGTTAATAATTTAACTATAGTTATTTATTTGTAATATCCCCAATAAATACCAGCAATCAACAAATACACATCAGCAATATGAAATCGCTGCTATGGAGAGAAGCGCCAAAATTATTAGAGAGAAAACACATCAGTCTTAGTAATTGCAGCAGTCAAGGAGGAATTGCAACAGTGAAGGGGAAATCACAACAGCCAATGCAATCACAGGTCTGCAATAAAGCAATAATAAACAGCATTAAGGAGACTTCAAATGGAAATCGCCACACAAAAGAGAAGAGCGCCACACTTGAGGAAGGTTGCCCCATAACAGTAATTAATATTCAGCATTGATAAGCAGCATTAATAGTTAGTTATTAGTTAATTATTAAACAACATATCATTTAATGGACGGACACCACCTTCGGAAGAGTTACACCTTTTGGAGAAGACATGTCTTTTCGATGGAAGGATTTGAAGCTATAAATAATAAACCATAGGTATGGAAAGAATCATCGAATAATGAATTCAAATATATAACTTGTATAAGCGGCTGCTTTACAATGGCTTTTAAGGACGAAACCCCTTAAACTGCGTAATCTAGATACAAGGACAAAAACCCTTGTTATCAAACCCAAGGACGAAACCCCTTGTGGAATTATATTTTATTGTTTGAGATCCGAAAACTCTATATTAAATTCAAAATAATTATTTAAATTATTATTTCAATTATAATTTGTATATTTTATTTAAATGGAATTACGAGAAATCTGAATTCTTGTAAAATATTCCGATTTGGAATATTACATTATCAGTCATACCCATATGCAAGTGGGCAGACACAAATAAATCAAAAAATAAGTTAACTAAAACAATCGTAAAGATTAGATATAAAGGAGTTACAAATAGGTGGACAGCTGGAACAACTGAAAAGGGTAGATCGATAGCTAGGAATATGAAATGCCATTGTACAGCCTGTATACTAAAGCTTCTCTTATGTTAATAGATACTCAAAAATAGAGTCATATCAGTTACTTAGTTTGCATGAAAGAAACAACTTTGTGATGAAGTAAAAGATTTCCAAATTTTCATCACAAATGACCAACATGCCAAAGCATTGTATAGAGTCTAGACAATTTGCCAGGGTGAAACTTCATAAGGATCTCTATACTCGTAAGGATCTCCTATCATATGCTTATCTCTATCACAAATGTGTAGCATATCACATAGGGGCTCTGATATGGAAAGAATGAAGTCAACTTGACCCTACAATTGCTTTTTCAGAGTTGGACTGTCTCCATGTCTGCCACTATTGAATAATTGCCACAAAACACACTGCATCCTAAAGTACACACAAGCAGCAAATCATGACATTGTGGGAAACATTTCCAGTTTTTGCAAGCTTGAGAAGCTTCAACCTGGCAAGTTGTCTATACAATGCTTTGGCATGTTGGTGCTTTGTGATGAAAATTTAGAATTCTTTTGCTTCATCCCAAAGTTGTTTCTTTCATGCAAACTGAGTAACTAATATGACTATTTCTGAGTATCTATTAACATAAGTGAAGCTTTTATACACAGGCTGAAATTTTTTACAATGACATTCATATTCCTTATCAAACCAAATTGAGTATTTGTGGAGCAGAAGGTTTACCACTCATCATAGGTTGCACACCGGGTTTGTAATATTCCAAATCGGACTGTTTTACAAGAATTCAGATTTCCCGTAATTCCATTTAAATAAAATATAGATTTTATAATTGAAATAATAATATAAATAATTATGTTGAATTTAATATAGAGTTTTTGGATCTCAAACAATAAAATATGATTCCAGAAAGGGTTTCGTCCTTGGGTTTGATAACAAGGGTTTTCATCCTTGTATCTGGATTACGCAGTTTAAGGGGTTTCGTCCTTAAATGCCATTGTAAAGCGGCTGCTTATACAAGTTATATATTTGAATTCATTATTCGATGATTCTTTCCATACCGATGGTTTATTATTTATAGCTTCAAATCCTTCCATCGAAAAGACACGTCTTCTCCAAAAGGTGTAACTCTTCCAAACATGGTGTTCGTCCATTAAATGATGTGTTGTTTATTAATTAACTAATAACTAACTATTAATGCTGCTTATCAATGTTGAATATTAATTATTGTTATGGGGTGACCTTCCTCAAGTGTGGCGATTTCCATTTGAAGTCTCCTTAATGCTGTTTATTATTGCTTTATTGCAGACTTGCGATTGCATTGGCTGTTGTGATTTCCCCTTCACTGTTGCGATTCCTCTTTGACTGCTGCAATTACCAAGACTGTTGTGTTTTCTCTCTATTAATTTTGGCACTTCTCTCCATAGCAGCAATTTCATATTGCTGATGTGTATTTGTTGATTGCTGGTATTTATTGGGGATATTACAGGGTTTCCAAAATGCTAAATACCCAAAAGGAGGGTGACTAAGAAGATTCACCAAGTTTTTGGTTATGCCCCTCTTATACTTTATCACCAAATGAAAATTTTGAACATAAGATGCCCACTTCGAAGTCCAATGCTCTTGAATTTAAGATTGAGAGCTATGTTACCGGATACACCCCTACCCCCTGGGTACGGGTATGCGACGTCCTAGTATGGGTACAGGGGGTGGTACGCCTAGCCAACGCCCAAGGTATGCCCTAGCCCCTGCAAAATACACCCGAGTATGTCCTTAGATGTACCCGGGCGTACCCTTAGGGGCTAGGGTGAACCCTGGGTGTTGGCTGGGCGTACCGCCCAAAAAAACATGTTTTAAATTTTTTTCTTCCTTATTTCGCTTAATAAAAAGTCAAACACGGACTTCAAAAAAATAAAGTATGAAAACCTCTCTGCAATTTAAATGGCTGGTTGTGTTTTCAAAACGTGAGCTTCAGTGGATTCATCTATATCTTCTTTATTAGCACTGTATATAACAGCGATGAAGGTTGCTAGAGCAAGTCAGCAAGTCTTCCAGTTATTTGATCGTGTTTCAGCCTTGCCAAAATAAAGGGAATAAATGTCCGTAACATGATCAAGATGAGGGAGAGGTTGAAATCAATAATGTCTTTTTTTGCTTATCCTCTATGTCCCAAAAATATGGTTCTCCAGGACTCTTTTTGTGCAGTACATACAATAAGATCATTTGCACAGGTATAATACGAAAGGTCAACTTGTGAATAAACTCAAAGAAGAGAACAAGCCATGGTCTAAAGTTGATTTAATGCTAGGTCATCTCATTATAATCTTTACCAAACTGCAGAGAGTGCATTTTCTTTTGTCTTTATTTTTGTCCACACATTGTAACATTTGCAATATGTACTTGTAATAATTATAAGACTAATCTAAGTTCGACAATTGAATATTATGATATTTGGCATTGAATTATTAGTATTTTTTGTGGTTATTTAACTTATTATGTTTCCTCTATGCATATTATGTGGTTAATTTTGCTTATATGGCTATATTTTTATATTTTTAATTTTTTATATATATTTTTGTATGGCCGTACCCAAACTCCCCCAAAAAAATCCCCCATATCCACGTACCCAATACTTGTGTTGGTAGCCGCACCCGTACCCATATCGGCTACTTAGATTGAGAGTTTAAGAATTGAAGTGGCCCGTGATCAATATGTAGAATTACCTTCTTAACAAGAAGATAATGGCACCATTGCTTGAGCTAAGGCATCAAATTCCTTGTTGTAGGTGCTATAATTGAGCTTGGCTTGTTGGATGTCCTCTGTACTTAAGTAATGTGCCTATGGCATATTTAGGAATCAAGCTCAAATAGCTGTTGCAACTCAGGGATAAAAGCAAAGAGCCTCTTTGCCTCTTTCAAACGACAAAACTCTTGAGTGGTTTGTGGGTTTCAATTAAGGTTCTTTTGACTAGTGAGCTGATGAAGAGGATAGGTAATGCCTGAGTATTTACAAATGAAATTTCTATAGAAGTTCATTCCCTTCATAAAACTCTTCAAATTTGAAATGTTGGATGGAGCTCTCGAAGGACCTTTACTTTATCTAAAGTCACATGTACTCCATGCTTGTTAATGAGGAACCCAAAGTAATTAATGAGGTTTGACCAGAGAAGGACTTTATCATTGTTTTGGAGATGATATCGGTGAAGAAGATCCATAACTATCTATACATTGATCAAGTGGTAATCCAAGGAGTTGTTGTAGACCAAGATTCATTTAGATAGGTGACAACAAATTTGCCAAGGTGGGGTCAGAAAACATCATTGATGATGCGCATGAATGTGACAAGTGCATTGGTGAGGCCAAAAGGCATGACCAACCACTCGTAGAATCCAAATGTGGTCTTGAAAGCTGTCTCCCAAAACCATGGAGCTCCATGCAGACTGATTTATATTCAAAAGTCAAAGCAAGCTTAGCAAAGTACTTGACACACTGAAGTTGGTCCAAAAAGATCATCAATCTTAGGAAGCGGGTAGCAGTTTTTCAAATGATTTTGTTGAGAGCATGATAATCCTTGACTAATCGTCTCTCATTTTGTTTTTTCTTTGGCACTATTGAATATTTCCCTTTTCAAGTGTCTCGCTTGATTTGGCACTCTATCTCAACACTCCCAATGTGTTTAATGTGGTAAGGTGGCTGGTTGGGCAACTGAGAACCTAACAGAAGCTCAATAGAATGTCAGATGGTGTTGACACCCTAATTCCTTTCCTAACTAAGCCCTGTGTCGGCTTCAAAAAGAGCAACAAAGATGGACAATCAACTTAGTGCACCGGCATATTACTTAAGGCTGAAACCTTAAGCAGTCACTCGAGGCGCAACAAGAGGACACTGGAGCCCTTGTTGTGTGAATAAATCATAAATATCCATGCAAATACACATCTCTACTGATTTTATGAAGCGAAGGTAAAACACATCATCCATATAAACTAAAAATAACATGAAGATATTCAAAGAAAACACAAAACCCATCAATTCTACATATATTCATACTCGTACGTCAATATACAGTCCACAATTATTCCAAAGTAGACAATTTCCGTTCAATGGTGATATTTATACATATACATCCTTCAAACCCTATCTCCCTCCTCTTCTAACCACTCTTGAACCACACATGCAACCTTGTGAGTTCTGCTTCTCCTCAATGAGAAGCCTAAGTCCCTATTTATACTTTTCTTGGACCCCTTGAACCTCTTTCTAGTTGTCATCTTTGCATAGCTGATTTGCCAATTGTCTGCACATCTTCTAGGAATATTCTCTTAGATTCCTTCCACATGTCAACATAGTGGCATATTCCTTTGCCCTTTTGACATATACTAATCCAATTTGTCATCTTCTAAACCAACCTAGATCTTCTTCCTATCTGGACATGGGCCATCTGTCATGATCCTCTTTAGTCATCTTCTTCATCAACATGTGCTTCCTTAATTTGATTTGTGCTGTGTAACCTTGGGCATTGCACATCATCTGTTCTTGCGCAAAATCGTTTTTGTGCATGATCTTAGAAGATTGTACACTTGCAAGTTCTCAAGACTCATCAATGTGTCTCACCCACGCATCAAGTCTAGAGAAGACCTTTACGATTGCCTCAAGTACAATTGTAGGGTCAACATTCCCCCACACTTCACTTCTTGTTTGTCTTCAAACAAGCTTTGTAGATTCTGTCGGTGTTGGTTTGGTTACTCATGCAAGCAACATTTTAGGACTTTTATGCTTAAGTCACTCAAAATATGATCCTAGGAACTTGTTGTTGACCTAATTTATGGCATCAATTCATACAATACATCCTTCAAACTTATTAATTTTTTTACATTTTCCTAGTTATTTGCATAGCTAGCAATTTTATTTTCTTTTGCCCTTCTCTGTTGTTGATACTCGATGCGCATGGTTGCTTCTTCGACCATCACTTTGTCTTCAAGTTCCGTTAACCATTGATCGAATTCTTTGTGCTTCTCATCCATCCTCATTCTCATTGCTTTTACTTCCTCCAATTTTATGTGTCTCTTCGTTTGATCTGTCATTTCCTTCATCCGCTTTTTTAGGTTTGCGTGTGATGTAGACTAAGGGGGTCCAATGAAGGACTGCCTTTACTACCATGCTGGTTGGATTAACACACTTCCATGGACACACTTGCATGCACACTGTTGGTCTTAAAACATTTCAACACACCTTCATTGAATTCATCAAATTATTACAAAGAACTGAATGCACACTCTCACTCAAACTCTCACACATGCCTTGATAGGCTTGTTACATTACATGGAGATGACTTGATCTCACACATAGTCCCTCTTAGACTGAAACATCCTCTCTGTTCTGTTCTTGGAGAAAAAGCTCCCAAAGTCTCTTTTCTTCCCTTTTCTTGGAGCTAACTCCCTCTCTTTGACTCTCCTTGGCTCTTTCACTTGCCAATTCAAATCTTCTTTGACATTCTCTGCTTTCTGGAGTGTCTATTCACCTTCATTTTCCTTCTAGAAATGCTCAAAATTTGACGTTTCATCATTCTAGAGCATTACTTTTTTTTACAATTCATGCGGTCGAAACTACTGCTTTATGCAGTCTAGCGGTTTCGAAACTGGCACTATATGTAGATTGCAGTTGAAAACTGCCGGGACGATTTCAAAACTATCACTAATGCTTGCAAAACCGACGCTCAATGTAGATCGATGGTTTGCCACTATGCAAAGTTTGCCAACTTTTGGAGGTCATAACTCTTACATACAGGCTCGAAACGAGATGATTGTTTTTTGAAAGTGCATAAATTTTTGAGGGGAATCCAAATATGCAATCATATTCACGTTTAGGGAATTCCTTGATGCCCTTTTTGCCTCTGCCCCACAACCTATCTGTTTTAGTCCTACGAATGTAGCCACTTTCCGAATTGTACTAATGGTTGAGAAACTCAACCAACTTACTTGGAACCTTGTAACTTCTTGAAACTAATCCTTTTATGATGTGCTTGATGCTACAAAAGTGAAGGATTATGATGCTTCCCATGGATTATCTTCACCATGCGAAAACGACAACACACCAATAAGACCCCACAAACACACACAACTACTATTTTTGGTTGATGCAAGGTTGCCTTTACGCATTGGATGCATTGGATGCTTTTGTATCACACACCCTAGGTATTTAAAATGTTAGCTTCTGCTTATCTGGATGGATTAAGTAGTAAACCCACTCTTTTGACCATGGAGTTTGATGGCCATGGTGTCTCCTTCCAACATACCAGGTACTTCAGCTGATTGTCACACTTCTTATTCCATTTTCAGCTTCTTGCAACTTTCAAATCTTTCCTCCTTTGCTCTTCTCTGTGCTTTCTCCCCCTTCTTTGCGGGATTAGACCCACCACAAACCACCCTCTTCAGCCAAAGACTTCTCTTCTTCTCTCTATATTTTGTTGTGGGATGAAACCCACCTTCATCTGACCACCTCCCCCAAGATGCTCCTTATTGCGTCTTACTTTTTCTTGTGTACTTGTACCCACTACCATCCAACCACCTCGAATTAGCTCTCTTTCTCTTTTTCCACTCTCTTACAGAATTTTTCCCATCTCTTTCTGGACACCACCACCAAATGTCTTCAACACCATTGCTGCTCCAACCTTCATTGGCTTTGAACCAACCACATCTATATAAGCTCAACTCCTCTCTCATCACATCAATAGAAGCATGCAACTCATACTTCACTTCTTCCTTCCTGTCTTGTTTGTAAAAGAGCTCAACATACCTTTGGGCATCTAATTGCTCACCCATAGCCTCTAATACTACTGTAGGACAGTCTTCATGTCCTTTTCTCTTACTGTCCTCATTTCTATGTCAAACAACTCTACTATCCCTGCTGCAACATCATCTTCTTCCCTTCGAAATGTCTTCAAAAGGATTATCAATCTCCTTGCGGAATGTTGTCTCAACTAGCTTCTCATCATCCTCTTCATCTTCTTCACCATGTGCTTGTAATGCTTGTAGAAACATCTCCTCAATCCCATCATCCTCCAATTCTATCTTTGCTGCAACCTCATACTCTTTTTAACATGCTTGGGTTGATAACAAACTCAGCTGCTCCATCTCATCTTTGTTTTCTTCCATTCTCACTCTTTATATCAGCTCTTGGTTGATTGTAATCTTTCTTCATCTCCTTATTTGACATCACATGCATGCCATGTGCAAAGAACCTTGCATTCTCATTGTCCATATGAAAACAATGCAAACCTTGACTCATAGGTGTTTCTTCTCCAAATCCTATGTGGGCTGCTCGCATGTATGCAACACCAAATTTCTCCTTTAGTGCTATTCGTAGAAACACATACACCATCTTTGTCTCCTTACTTGCTTCTATGCCACATGAGTGACATTCTTCATCTTGCCTTGTCCAAATGCTCTTTGGACCAACCTCTATCACCAAGTTCTTAACTTTTCCATCCACCATTTCACTTTCTATCCATCTCCCAAGATGGAGATTTGATGCATATCCTTCTCTATGCATCGCTATCCTATTGAGAAGGTCTTCTTCCTCTTTCCAATCGCTTTCACTTGCTTTTGTGATAGTCTTCTTTCCCACCTCTAGCTGCTGCAAATGAACTCTCTCTTGTATATCCTCTTGAGAACATTCTTGTACCCACACTTTCCCACTCTCTCTTGCCTCCATGATGACTTGAAGACAATCTTTTACTGCTGGTATATCCTTACCAACCAGCTTTTCAACTACCGCTGCCATATTATTCTCTTGTTCCATTTCTTCACTTTGCTTTTCATACGTATGAGCATGGTGGACTAAACCACACCTTGTCCTTTTCTTTGCCATCTTCTCCGTTGCCGGCCCTGTACGTTGAACAAACACATTAAGATAATCAAGAGTTCCAACAAACACTTCTTAAACTTCTTCATCATGCTTCATAGACATGTTGTCCAACTCTTCTCCATTGTTTGCATTCTTCTCATGGTTTCCACTTACATGATAGACTCCCAAAGGTCCATTCACAACAACCTTCAGGGCTGTCCTCTCCTCGTTCTTCTTCTATTTTCTTCTCCTTTATGTGACTGGTTTTCAACCATAATCTCCTTGTGTGCATTAACTTTCACTTCAACCACCTCTATTGTTTCTTTCATGGAAACCTGCAACTTCTCATGGCTGCCTTTTAGATTCATTTCTATTGTTTCCTTCAAGGAAAAATGTAGCTTTCCTTGATTGTCCTCAACCCTTCTTCCCTTCAAAAGAGCAAAGACAAATGCGTTGCCTTCATTCATCAAGGACGATTCTACCTCCTCCCACTTATGGGATTCCACAAACTCCTTCCCATCATCAAATAATGGGTCTCCTTCTTCCGGTTCAACAATTATCTCCTCAACATATTCTTCTATGAGGATTCCTTCTTCCATGGGCTGCTCACAACTTTCCTCGTTTTTTAAATCAGATATGGGTTTTTCAGATGGAAACCTTATTCTTTTGTTGTCTTTCAAGAAAACCTTTTACTCACTCATAGCCGCCTTCTTGATACTTCTAAAAATAGATTTGAGCTGTTCACATGGAAACTTCCCTCTCATATTGCCTTTCATGGCAATTTTCTTCTTCTCTTCTCTCAAGCCTTAAGACATGAAGCTTTATCAACCACTCTACTTGCATTATTGGGTTCACAACATGACCTATCAACTTGGAGACCATACGTTCCCAACTCCTCACCTTCTTCTTTCCTTTTTCTTGCTTCCTCTTTTGGAGAACTCTCCAATACTTAGCTGCAACTCCACAGTCTCTTACTTGCAACCTTTACCCTCATGGGGTCTTCAATATTCTCCTCTTCAAAAAGAACTTCTAACTCCACTATCCATTTTATGAGTTACTTTGGGCTGTCTTTACCACATAACAAAAGCGTATTGCTAGTGCACTTACCTCTTTCTTTCACCTTGACCTTTGGTGGTCTCTTTTCTTTACTAGATGGTCCTCTTTTCAAGAAATCCAACTTTGCTTGTAGGGATATCAACATCTTCAACATTTCTTCTTTTTCATTTTTACTCATAGCTATAACATCTTCACTTTGTGCATCCTCCATCATATCCAATCTTGTTTGGATTTCCTTCAACATTTCTGCCAATTCTTTTATTGCTAGTGCTCTTCCAATTTGTGTGCCATATCTCCTCAACAAGCAGACTTGCCTTTCACACCCTGCAATAGACTCAAACAAGAGGCTCTCATACTTCTTCAACACTTGTAGGAATTCTCTCACACTTGCAACAAACTAATCTTCTCTCCTATGCAGGGTTCTTTTTCACATACCAATTGGTGTAGTTATGGTAAGGGGTTCCAATGGACTACATCTACTACCATGTTGCTTGGATTAACATTCTTCCATGGACACACTTGCAAGCACACTGTTGGATTTGACATATTTCAATGCACCGTCATTGAATTTATCAAACAATTACAAAGAACTAAATGCACACTCTCACTCAAACTCTCACACATGCCTTGATAGGCTTATTACATTACATGGAGATGACTTAATCCAACGCAGTCCCTCCTAGATTGAAACATCCCCTTTGTTCTATTCTTGGAGAGCAAGCTCCCAAACTCTCTCTTTTCTTCTTTTTTATTTTAGCTAACTCCCTCTCTATGACTCTCCTTGTCACTTTCACTTGCTAATTCAAATCTTATTTGACATTCTTTGCCTTTTGGAGTGTCTCTTCACCTTCATTTTCCTCTTAGAAACGCTCAAAATTTGATGTTTTATCATTTTGGAGCGTTACTTTTTGTTTACAATTCATGTGGTCGAAATTGCCCCTTACGCAACGTGGCAGTTGCAAAATTGCCACACCAAGGTAGTTTCGAAACTGCTACGCTGGGGTAGTTTCAAAATTGCTGCACAATGCAAACCGTCAATTTTGTCATTGTGCAAAGTTTTCCAACTTCCGGAGGCCATAACTTTTGCATACAGATTCGAAAATAGATGATTTTTTAAAAAGTGTTCAACTTTTCTAGGCGAATACAAATATGCAATCACATTTAGGTTTAAGGAATTCCTTGATGCCCTTTTTGCCTCTCCACTAGATTCGATCTGTTTTAGTTCTTCAATGAATGCAACCACTTCTCGGATTGTATTGATAGTTGAGAAACTTAACCAACTTGCTTGGAACCATGTAGCTTCTTGAAACTAATCCTTGTATGATGTGCTTTATGTTACAAAAGTGTAGGATTATGGTGCTTCCCATAGATCATCTCCACCATTCCAAAACTACAATTTACTAACAAGACCACATGAACACACACAACTACTATTTTTGATTGATGCAAGATTGTTTGTACGCCTTGGATACTCCTGCATCATGTGCATCATCCTCTTGTTTGAGCCTTGCTTTCACAAATTCTTTTGCATAATTGAATCTATTAAAAATATTTCTAACATACCTCTTTTTCAACAATAGTGTATTAATTGCAGTTGTCATTGTTATAGTTGCATCTTCAACTTCCACGAGCTTGTGGATTCTTTCTAAACAGTTACTGCTCATGTATGAAGTTGCTCTGCGTTCCATGTGGCGTGCAACAAGTATTTCACCGCTAAACATTGCCATAATCTTGTGGACGCACGTCCTCAACCAAAGTGATCAACCACTGGATTTCATTTTGATACTTCTCTAGATCCTTATGCTCTTTTGCTACTTCCTTTTTCAGATCTTCAATACTTTGATCTCCAATTAAATCTCTCTTCACCAATTCTAGAACTAGCTTTGCCATTGCTAACCATGCGACTTCTGTCATTAATTGTCTTGAATCCACTATCTTGATCTCTCCCTCATCATTATTGTTGAGTTTCTCGCCTTCTCCCTTTACCTTGACAAATGCTTTTATTGGGAGCTCAAACTTAGGGGATTCCAAATGAGTGTCGAACATATCTTCTAACTTCTTCATGCCTCTTCTAGTCACATTATCACATTGAATCATTCCCATTGAGATTCTTGGTGTTTTGTTTATTTTCCGATTTTGGCGTTCTAAATAAGATAAAACTATTGAAATCCAAATTTCGTAAAATAGGGCATGTACCATACAAATCTAAATGTAAAAGAGAAATTGATATTGCACTTACTATTTTTAGAATTGATAGGACAAAGAGAAGAGAGGAACTTAGCTGATTTCTTTTCTATATTGCTCACTGTGTGTGTCACAATCTTTAGAAATGTTATGTTTCCACTCTGTAATTGCTCAGATTAGGAAACAAACCCTCAAAACCTACGTAGATATTGCTGTCGAAGCTTAAACATTTGTGGCAATTGGTAATGTTTTATGTCTGTTGGCATTGTTTAAGTTGACTGTGTCGGTTTGTTTCTTACCACAAATTGTTGTGCTTGTCATTGTAGATGGTTTTTGTGTGTTTGCTTGTCCTAGTTCTGTGTGCAGATTTTGATTTTACTTCAATTTGCTTCAAAACCATAGCTTCACTTTTGACACAAGATTGACTTGGAAAAAAGGGTTAAAAAGACGGGTTGGGCAACCCTAATCACTTCCCGTTGGATTGAGTGTTGCTTATGTTTCAATACTCTGAAGAGGGCTCAAACCACACGTAGTTCTCCCACCTAGGTGTGTGTGTGTGTACTATTGTGATCATGCTAGAATGCAATGCAATGTTTGGCTTTCAACACTTAGACAACATGCAACTTTTACCTTGTGTTTGTGTTCAGACTTGGCTCTAGGGCTGCTTGTTGGAGGGGTTTTCAAATGTGTATGCTTTGTGATAATGTCTCAGGAGAGTGCCAATGATTTTTTCAAGCTTTTTTGTCAAGTAGAGAGGGAATGACAAAGTAATTGCCAAGTGAGTAAGAACTTAGGCTTGATTTGTATTTATAGATGACTCTTTGATATTCTTCCCCTCATGACTGACATATGAAATGTGCTTAGGCCGATCAAATGGAGACATTTGAATTTGAAAAGTAGTCGTTAAGGCTTTTTGGACACTGTTGGTAGAAGGCAAAAACCTGCGGTTACTGTTTGACTATTGCTGGCACCGCCTAGAGAGGGAAAATCAATGATCTAGAATATGGCAATAGTCTTCTTAGGATTATAGTGTTTTTGAACAAACTAGTGTGATCTTGAATATGTGTGATAGCAAATTGGGTTTGCCAAGGCTATAAATAAGTAAATGGATAGGGGAGAGTGTACACCAGAGTCAAATGTGTATGCACAATTCCAAGTATGTAAAGATATGCCAAACTTGATGTTTCCAAGTGTCTGATACCAAATTTAGGTGTCTACACCTTGTGATTTAATCATGCCTCCTGGACTTCTCCTCCATGCAAATTTTGCCCCATCAATCTCCATCACATCGTCTTATGTTTCCAAGTGTCTGATACCAAATTTAGGTGTCTACGCCTTGCAATTTAATTACGCCTCTTGGACTTCTCCATGCAAATTTTGCCCCATCAATCTCCATCACATCGTCTTCTAACCCTTGCATATTCTCTTGCACAAGTTCTTCTGTTTGTAGCATATTTATATGCGCA
Organism: Torreya grandis; assembly: GCA_037957365.1. Lineage (NCBI taxonomy): Eukaryota > Viridiplantae > Streptophyta > Pinopsida > Cupressales > Taxaceae > Torreya > Torreya grandis. The sequence goes on along the minus strand of JARHVA010000047.1, from coordinate 5,376,789 downwards.
TCACCTAGAATTTCTGCAACATTTGACCATCTTGTGAGTCAATACTTTGTGCAAGCCTTGCATTTGCCTTGCCCATTTCATTTTTGCATTTTCCTTGCCCATTTCATTTCTTACTTCTGCATTTTCTTGAGCCTCTTGACTTTGCTTAGTGGCATTGCCTCTTATTTGTTGTGCACCCACATTTGTTTGCAGTCTTCTCTGTGTTTCCATCCATATTCACATTCCATTGTCGGCCCTTTTTGCGCATTGGTTTCCTCACTTCCTGTTTGCACTTCCGCCTCTACAGTATTATGTGTATTCTGAACCTTCTCTTGAGATTTGGAACCCTTGTTGGCAAGTTGGTGCGCGAAGTTGATTGTGCAACTAGAATAGTTGAACTAGGAGTCTAAGTGCTTCCACTAGTCACAACCGCTAGTGGTTAACTAGCTCCTCTTGCATTGAAAGTATAGTGTGCCATTACACAACTTAATGAACTCGTCATATTGCGACATTCTTGGTGGTATGCGATACTCTTCCTTGAATGTTTTCGTCACATGGTTATACCACCCTACCATCTTCTTCCTATAAAACTCATTCATCTAATGTTTGCAAGTGTACACTACATACTTGTCCGCAAGTGAACCACTTCTAATTATGGGGTTAACCCAAACTTTCCCTCACGTACACTATTCTATTCAATTAATATCAAAATCATGATGGTTCACCTATAAAATTCTTCACCTCGCATGTGTGCATCCTTGCATGCCATCACCAACATTTCTGTGATAAACTTAGCATAGTTGAGCTTTTATCCAAACTACGCAACTTGATGTGCTAAGTGGACGACTTCTTTGGTTACAAATGACTATTGTCCTAGAGTTACAACCTTAGAGCTAATTAGTTGCGCGATAACTTTCATGGTTGGTGTCCGCAAATCATCCACTTTTATTGTAGTGCTCACTCCTTGTATCCCTACAGTTGTTGCTACTAAATTGATATCACTTTTCTTCACAAACGCTCTGCGAATATCCAAACCTTCATTTTGGACTCCAGTTGTTCTACTTATCCACACTGGTGATATTTTAATTTGGTGCCATGGGCTATTTATTCGCCCCTCATGGGTGAGTGTTAACAAAAACTTCACTAATTCTTCTGGTTTCCCGAAGCAAGTTAGTTCAAACAACTATAGTACCCTTGTCGGATTTAACACATTTCTCACCCTCAACGATTCCTTGTTTTCCCCCATTCGAGATTGCAACTCACCTTCAATCAACAACTGATACCCCTTAGTGCGGTGGATGAGATCGTTGACTATGCAGGACCCTAATTAGTCGTCAATGTTCCTCCCTTTGGTACTAATTTTAAATATGCCATAAGTGGTTTAAAAATCGAAGGTCTGTTCTCCATCTTTCTCTTCTTAGCTGGTGGTGGTCTTTTTGGTCTTTGTGCCCTTGTGGTTCATCCGCCTCTTCTGAGTTATGATTTTATAATAGGGGTCCTTTCCCTAACATTTGGAACTTTTGCACCTTGCTTTCTTGACATTGGAGGTCCTCACACCCTCTCTTGGCACCTTGTAGAATGTCCTACTTTTGCAAACAAACCCTTACCGAAAATCCTCACTTTCCTTCACTCCACCAATTCCCAAATCTTCCTACGGCTCTCCCAGGTTGTAATGGTCTGCAACCTATGATATTTTCCTTAATATTGTTGTGTACTTACTCTATACTTAACTCCTTCGACACCTTGCAACTATTCACTATGATGGTTCCTTTTACTCGGTTCCTCTTCGGTTTGGTTCTTCTTCAATTTGCAAATGGCTGTTTAGGATGCATTGGTCGCCTTTTATACCCTGTGTGCATTCAATGCTCCACCTACCCATTCATATGCTTTGAGTGTATTCCCGCTTCACTTCGTGATATCATCATTCTCTTTCTTTTTGTATACGTGTTCCTGGTTCATGCACATCATTCTCTCCTTTCTAAACATTGCACCTTGTGCATCATGGTGTCCTATCTCAACATGTTCCTTGCCCACCATTTCTGCACATCAAATCTTCTATGGAATCAACTATTCACCATGTTTTCCAACATCATGTTTCACCCTCTTGAACCTCCCTTAAGCCACATAATTTGCACACTTTTCCATTAACATTCACCAAACCACTTTCCAATTTCTTGTTTTCTCCTTCCCCACACATCTTGCACAAATTTCCTTTCCATGGCAGCTTCAAAGAAAGTTTAATAACTAGTTCATTGATCCATCTGTTCCAACTAGATAGCTTTTCCATATCGATTCCAATCTCATGTTGTATGCTTTGGACACCAACCCTGTACAATGGGATTTTATTTCCCTAATTATACACATGGCCCGACAAATGCCTTCTAGAACTACTTAAATGTCTAGTATAAGAATCCTGAAATGTTTCTTGTTTGACTCATCTGACTGGATTTACAGGTCTGCTTGCGCTTATTAACATAATTATAATTTTTTTAAAGCAAACTTAATTAAAAAGTATGAAATGTTTTTGTGTTACAATTTTCTCTTGGCATCAGAGCTGCTTTATGTATGGCTCTTCCCCATGCATCACTTGAAGAATAGTTAGGGTCTATTCCCGATAGTTTTTCTTTGGAATAGCTCTCCAGGGTGCCATACTTGTGTTATTTTCTTGTGTGCTGATAGGTTTGACTTTGCTGGGCGTTTTGTCAACCTCAGTTATCCGTTTTCCCTTTCATGCACACTGTAACTTCACTGGAGAAGTTTCCTTGTGAACTCCCTTTTTGAGCCATACGTCTTTAGTTTGCGTTATGCTCCTTGTATTCGTTTTTAGTGGTACCCTTTGTGTTTCCATGTTATCTTCTTTGCACAATTCTTTTGTTTTGTAATCCACTTTCCTCAATACCCTGAACTCTGGCTTTGGTGAGCAGGATGTCACCCTAGACTTTTGCGCATCATGCTTAATTCTTTCCTTTCTGTGCTCACCAGCTTTTAGCTCAACAACCTTCTAAACTTGTGATTGTTCAACTTCTTCTACCATGCGGGGTTTTTTAGTTGGCTGTTTTGGTGTGTATGGGACCCATCGTAACATCATTTTTGGTCCCTTCTCTCAACCTTGATCTTGTGGCTTCTGAACATTATGCTTTTCGCAAAAGGTGAACTAGTCCCATTAATCTTTACGCATTTTATCCTTGTTACTTTCAAAGTATCTCACACCCAAACATGTGCATGCTAGGCTAGAAGCATAGTTCGCATAACCGGTTGGGGTGAGTACTCGCCAAGGGGCCAAAATGGGTAACCGATGGTTATTCGACCCGCTTGGTTGAATAACCAACAATAATCGATAAAGGCAAAATATACTTGAATTTATCAATTTTTTTTTTTTTTTTATAAAAATTTTAGAAGCAAAATAGATGAAATGAGTTTGTAAAACATAGGGAAAGTGTTTTCTATTAGTTTTGAATACAATGTACAAAATCTTATAATCATGCGAATACAACAAAGTCACAAACTACAATGATACTTATAGACTTATAGTCTTATACAAAAATCTACAAAACTACAAGTACAAATTGCAATAATCTATAATTTCTCTTCTCTGCTCTCTGGAAAACTAAGGGAGATTGAGAAACTTTAGTCCTTCCACTCAGTTGCTCTGCCATGCTCCATTTATAAGGTTGCAACTGCCCTTATGGCTCCACCTTTGCCTTTGCCTCATCTTCAAAGATGTCCATTCCAATCTCTCTTACTTCAGCTGCACTCTTCATAGCTTGCCTCTCGAAATCAACAATCTCCTTTTCTGTGAACATGAGGGCCTCCTCATGTGCAATCCAATCACTGTAGGGATCGATCTCATTTAGATCTATAGGCACCTCTAATGCGTTCTCCAACTTCTTTGTACGAAGTCAAAGGTTGTATTGCATAAAAGCCAAATCATTGAGGCATTGTTGGCTCAACTTGTTGCACTTCTTCGTGTGAATGGAGTCAAACAAACTCCAATTGTGCTCACATTCAGAAGCATTGCAAGGTTGAGATAAAATCTGGAGGGCTAGCCTTTGAAGATTTGAGCTATTTACATTCCAATCTTCCCACCATGACCCTGCAAACAAGATATTCAAAACTTTGTAAGAAATTAATAATTGTAAATATGTAATTGGTAAGGTAGAATGACTTCATTTTGTATTACCTGATGACTGCGTGGCTCTCTCTCAAATAGCTAGTGCTAAAGAAAAAAGCCTTCCCCTTGTCTGCTTGTAGTTCTGTAACATTACAATAATGTCCCTCATCTCAACGTTAGGTGTCATACTCTCAATGCATGTTGAGAGTGCCTCCATAACCTCTCCATTAGCATCTATGAAGCCATCGGAGGAGAAAAACTTGGGGTTAAGGTAGTACCCCACTGCATGGATGAGTTGGTGGAGTTGATTATTCCACCTCTAATCAATCAACTCCCAAATGAGATCAAATTTGACATGATCTCCTCTATAATAATTTTGGACAACCTCTTTGGCCCTATCCATGGCCTCATAAATATAACCCATTCGATTTTGCTCTCCATCCACCAATCGCAAAACCCTCACCAAAGGCTCAGACAGCTACAAAGTTACAAACAAATTAAAGCTAGTATTACAAACTTATAGATAAATTATAAAATAAATACTTCAAGTTTAAACAATTGAAAACAAGGGAAACAACTTGAAATTTAAATTGCAATATCAAGTTATCATGATGATCTCTGTAGCTCTCGTTTCGAAGGCCTCATTGAAAATTGCCTTCGCAACCTTCACTCCATTAGCTTTCTTGGAATATGATGACTCCATTCATGTTTGAGACACAAATATTTGTTTCAAAGGAGTCAACAAACTGCAAATACTTTACAATATAACAAAGTTCATTGCAAACCTGGTGACCCTTGTTTGAACAAACTCTTTTCCCTTGGTGTGCTCTCTCATTAAGCTGAGAACCCAAGGGTGATTGTAGATATATTTAGTTAGTTTTTTAGCTTCTTCTACAACTGGTTGCACCCAATCAACTTTGCCCATGTCCTACAAAAGGTCAAGGCAATGGGCTGCACCAGGTGTCCAAAAGAGAGAAGGATGTCTCTCCCTAAGAAACTCCTAGCCGTGACATATGTTGTTGCATTGTCTGTGATAATTTAGACAATATTCTAGATGTCCACTTCTGAAACAACCTCCTCTAACATCAAGCTCAAAGTTTCTGCATTTTTTATTTTATTTAATGTATCAATAGACTTCAAAAAAACTAGCTCACTATTTGAAGACGCCAAAAAGTTGATGAGGGTGTGGTTCTTTCCATCCGTCCATCCATCAAAAAGAATGGTGCATCCAAACGTATGTCACAACCTCCTCTGATCTTCAATAATCACATTTGCATCTTCAATTGCATTCTTGAGCAACTTCCCACTCAAGTATTTTGGAGAGGGTGCCTTTTACCCTTTCTTTGCAACTGTCAATGTTGTAACTAAATATTCCTAATACGAGCTCCTTGCCATGTTGAAGGGAAGGTTGTTGAAGTACCAAAAATCTGTGCAAGCTTTATCTGCTGCCGCATGTGTTTGCTTGTCCATCCTGTAGCTTACAGCGAAGGTTGTGTTCTAGGTGTGTTTCTAGGCACAAAAAATAAGTGTAATTGAGTCGCAGCAATAACTGATGTGCCATGGTGCTTGCATGGATCACGACTATAGCCAACAATTTCTGTCATCGCTGCCGCTTCTTCCTCTGCCGATGTGGCACCAATGGTCGCTATTAGGGTTGCTTGCATTCTTGCTCTCTCTAGTGTTTTTTGTTTAGTGATGCAAGCTCCACCATCATCTCTTATTTTGCCTCTTTAGTGACATTGGGACAATGTGTGACATTGCGGTAAAGAATACATGAAAGATGGTACTTCATGTGATTGATGCCTCTTGATATCCTCTTCTAGCAAAAGTTACAAATTGAAATTGTTTGAGACGTTCCAACCCATGTGGCATACTTTTAAGCACTAGTGCGAGCATTAGGGGGAGCCAATTGGCTACCACTGACTGAATGTAACCCTGATGCACCACCAAATGCCATTGTTTGCTAATAGATAACTTGCAAAGCGCAAACATGTTGAAAACAATATTAAAAAATTAAAGAATACAAATATTTAATACAAATTATTAATTAAAATACGATAAATAAATTATAATGTTAAACTATTAAACGGAAACTAAAATAATTTATGATTTAAAATTTTAATGAACAAATTGAAAGCTATAATCTATAACGGTAAAAAATAACAATAAATAAATTGTAATGATAAATGGAAACTAACCATAATGCCAACAATTAAAAAACAACTTTTTAAATCAAAATTTGAAAAAATTTAGGCATAAATTGTAAATACTAAACTCTAAAATTTAACAGAATGCATGAAATTTTATAGAATGCATGAAATTAAAACGGAATGCATCAAATTTGTATACTAAAATAAAAAATATTGATCAAACATGTTTTTAATTAAATTACAATTCCTTTACATGTTTGGAAATTTAAAAAAAAAACACAAATGCACTAACTTAGAAATCTTTCTCAATTCTCCTTCCAATCTGTTCTTGAATGCTTCAAATCTTGTGTGAATGAAATGTGAGGTGTGTTGCATTTTATAAGATAAAATTCCACATTTTTTTTGTGTTTTTTGAACGTTTAAGGCCAATCCCGTGGTTTCCTTGCTATTCCACTAGGTTTTCTGCATGGGTTCCGCATGCCATAGAACCGGCGAGTAACCATTGGTTACTCATCAGTTACGAGTAACCGACAGTTACTGGTTTATATTTTGAATTTTTTTTGGACTTTCTATTGGAATAGTGAAGAAGAGGTCACATACTTCTAGCCATGGATGGAAGAACCGGTGTGTAACCGCTAGTTGGTTGGTTACTCATTGGAAATCCCATCAGGGGAATACTCGCCGCTCAAAACCGCCAGAAAGTCCCCAAAAAAATCAAAAAATAACCCGATGAGTAAAAACTCCCAAAAAAATGCAGAAAATAAATCAATGAGTAACCGACCAACCGGCGGTTACACACCGGTTATTGCATCCATGGCTTAAGGCTTTCTCCTTCTGTAAGCTCCCCCTCTACTTCCTTTGTGCAGCCATATTAAAAATATTTCTCTCTTCCTCATCTGTGTGCATGTCCTCCACATATGCTAATCCATGATCATTATCTAGGGGAATAACAACTCCATGTTTCCCATTTTCAAAATTCATATAACATTGTTCAAAGCGCATATCAGCTTGGTTGTTGTAGCACCATGGACTTCCCAACAATGTAGGATAGTTGTCCTCAACGATTTCTGTTACCTTAGTGTTTGTTGAGAATGTTACCCCCATTATCTCCAGTTTTGCATTGCGCAAGACCCAATAGGTCTTGAATTCGTCTTATTCGCCATAAACAATGTATTGCTTGAAGGATGTAGGGTTGGCTTCCCCATGTGCTTCCAAGCCTCATTAGTCAATATGTTCACTTCTACTTCCGTATCAATCAAAATATTTTTAATGTTCTAGTCATTAATCTTAGCATCAATGATCAATTCTTGGTCATAAGGTGCATTTTTTGTTGCGCATACTCCCCGTGGTTCTTCTTGGATCGACTCTTGGTTGTCCCCCACACTTTGCTGAAGCCATGATTTCAACAAAGGCATTACCCCTTCCATTTTCAATGACAAAAGAAGCTCTGTGGCCTCCCTATTCCTTTTTGATGAGGAATTATGTGCATGCTTGCCTTGGCTTTCTCCCTCATCTCCCTTGTAGTCTATACTTAACCTTTTAGAGTTCAAATCATTTCTTGCACTTCTCTCAGAATATCTTTTTGTACATGCCCATCAGGGTACCCTTTCTTCTTGTCGTCTTGCTTGCATTGCCGAGTCTCTCTTGGAGGTAGTGGGTTAACCATCCCTGAACCTTGTAATTGCATCCCATTTCTTGTTGTGATACCTTCAAACCTCAACCGTTTTTGTCATCAATTTGCTTTTTTTACCCAAGACTTATCTTGACCAATGTGGATCATACTCGCAGCCTTCTCCGCTTACTCCTTCTGTAGGATCTTCACTTGCAAATTCGCACAATATTTTGTTTTATGGTCCTTCCGACAATATCCACAAGTCTAGTATTTGGTACAATCCTTCTGATAATGTTCTTCTCCAGAGTTGAAACAAGCCATGGGACCACGACCCCTGTCTCTACCACCTTGTCCCCTATGCCACGGGGCTCCTCCACTTCGACTGAATCCTCCTTGATTATTTTTTCCATTTTGATTATAATTTCCCCCTTGGTTTTGGGTGTTTCCTTTCTCTTGGTGTTGGTAAAAAGCCCCACCTTTGTTTTGGTTAAACCCTCCACCTAGAGGTTGATTATATACTCCTTGATTTTGGTAAGCACCTTGATATTGTGGTTGTGGCGTGTGGCCTGGCGCAACCCCATCTCCTTCGCTTCTTTGATTGCATCTATCAATCTGCAATTCTCTATGTCATGAGTGTTTGCATCAAAGATATTGTATTAACAAGTAACATTGATTTGCTTTGTGTGCTATAGCAATAAACAAGTATGCGTTTCATGGTTTCCCTTACACCTCACATGACAATGTCAACAGTTGCTTTGTGCAATTTTCCTTGGTGTGAACCACTACTTCACACATGGTACACCGTAGTGGCTTCGACACATCCCACATAGAACTTGTAGAATAATTCTACAATTGTGTTGCCATCTTCAATATCTAGGCTTCAAGAAATGGGCTGATCCTTGTATCGAAGTTCCCAACAACCTTGATTCTGAGCGCGACATCCAATGCCTCCCGCACATCAGCAAAAACTTTCATGGCCAATTGTCTCATGAAGGCTGACAACAATCCACCGACAAACCATTGTGCATGTTGCAATGGGTGGATCTTGTAGGAACTTTGAAAGAAGTGTCTTAAACTGTGGGTCATATGCACGTACACTTTCACTAGCACCCTGCTTGATCTCTTTCAGCACATAGATGCTCTCTTGCTCAAATTTAGGGATGTGAAATGCCCTTAGAAATGCCTTCTTCAGTTGTTTAAAGTCGATCACTGTTTGGTTTGGTCGTATTTCCTATACCAAGTGTGTGCATGGTTCAACAAAGTTGTTGCAATTTGGTTAGCTTTCTTTTCCTACGCTTTAACTCCCTATGCGTGCCATGTGATGTCACATTTGTGAATGTGATCTGCGACATCTTCGATTCGTGTATATTCTAGCAAACATCATTGACATTTCATACACAAATGTGGGATGTGCTACCACTTGCTGTTGTTGTGGCTGCTGTTGTGTATTAATTCCAAGTGCAATACCTCATCCTAATTTGCTAGGAGCCCACTCTCCTACAACTTTAGTCGGTAATACGCTCCCTTGCGTGGCACCTCCCTAATTCGCAATAGTGGGGTTTGTTGATGGAGTAATTAAACTTGCCAATGGACCTTGTACAACATTCCCTCCCATTAGTGCAACCACTGACATCTTCACTCTTCCCTGTGCGTACTCTGCCTTGATGTGCACGTTACTTCTTTCTGCTATGCTTTGAAATAGAATTTGTACCAATACAAAACTTTTGTCTCTTGTTAGTGTATACCTCTTCACTTCAAACACCACTAGTAAATTCCTCCTAAATCTAGATGCTTATGGGTTTCAATGCCCAATGAATCAAAGTCAAAGCCACCGCCATCTTATGTGCTTCGTGCAACCTCATTTTCTTGTGAGCTCTATTCATTATATTCTCATGGATCATCCTCAAACAGGGGATTTTCCATGCCATATCCCCATATGCAAAGGAGTGTTTCTTACGTTTACATGAACCTGCCATATGCCCTCTCCGCTTTCCACGGACTCCAACATCTCCTTAACAAAGTCTTCCAATCTTCTTGTGATCCTTGGCAGAAATTACCTTATCTATGCCTTCATTATACTTGTGTATCCTCTCTTCCCTCTCATTATTAAAGTTATTAATTAGCTATTAGTTGAACGTTAACTAATGTTTGGTTATCAACCTTCCTAACTGATGCATCTTTTTTTATGCTTAATAAAAGATGAACACATAAGTGTGTTGTATGCCTTTCATTTCTCGTCATTCTTTCAATGTATATATCTGCCAACATTGGTATCATAGCCACTTTTTGAGGAAGCCCTAGGAGAAGGGTACAAATAACAAGTTGTCGGGGTTCGAGGAAGTCCTAGTTGGGTACAAATTATAGAAGAGATGAAGAAGAGGTTTGAAGAAACCCTAGGCGATTTGTTGGGGTACAAACTGTAGATTTGAAGGTGTTTACATCATGGCATAAGGATTCATGATCTATAGACAAGGTGCCGAGAAAGGATCTGTGATTTGCAGACCATGATCATCAAAATAAAGGTGGTTTTGTAGTCTAACGGCAAAAGGATCTCCAATTGTGATTTTTTTAAGACAATTTTTGTAGAGGAATGATTTTGCAAGAAGAATGTTGTGGCCACTATGAAGACATGAACATACCAAGGCATGAAGAAGGAAATACTAGTTTTGTAGAAAATCGTGATTCAAAACTAGAAGAAAGACGAACCAACTAGTCAGTTAAATTGCAAATTCCAGGATCTGCAGACTTGGTCGATGATGTAGAAACATGATTTCTAGAAGAAATCAAAGCAAGTGCACACATACGTGAAGGATGTGAGAAGAAAAACATGAAGACCTACGTAAATCGCGATTTGTAGGAGTCTGAGACAGTCTCGTGATCAATTCCAAATAGTCATGATTTTTTGAAGACCAGACAATCATGATTTTTGTGACCATTCATGATCAGACTAGAAGGAAGAATGACAACTTTAAGTCAAAATGTGCTAGGGCATGGTAGGAAAGCATACCTTAAGAAAGACATGATTTTTTAAATAGTGCAAAAGGACACAATTTGTTATCAGTACAAATTGTCGGTGATTTGCAGAAGTGATTACTAGTGTAGTTTTCATCAGGTTGGATGAAAAGTGCGGTTAGAGATTTTAGATATTCAGTTTTGAGTGCAGACAAAAGAGGATTGCAAGTAATTTTGACATTTAAATTACAAGCAAATTGAGATTGTAGACATGATATTTATTTTTGCATTGATTTCCAAGTCAGAGGTCAAAATAGTGTGATAAATGGCCAATATTCAAAACTTGGTTCTACAGGAAGCGTAGAAATTCACTAGGAATGATTACAATGTTTGGAGTCATAAGTTTTCAACAATTGCGGAATATCGTGATTGTGATATAATCGTTCTTGACACTGAAGCAAGCCCTGCTACAAATTTTGTTGATTATGACAAGCATTATAAGGCAGCCTTGATGTTGTTAAAGTTGTCTTTGTTAGATGATATGAATCCTGAGGTCTAGAATGCCATTGAGGCAAGTGTGCTTTGGATCAGTTTGAAAATTAAGTATCAAACTTCGAAGAAAGGTCGGGTCCTATGCGTGAAGAATCTGTTATTTTCTACAAAGATGATTGAGGATGGGTCCCTATCAGAACATCTTCTTTGGATGAAAGTCTACAAGACTAGCTCATTGCCTTTAACAAAAAGGTAGACATTGACACCCTGGTGGATTTTGCTCTGAACAACTTGATGCCTTAATATGAATCTTGTGTGTAGGCTTTACACTTGATGGCAGAAATCCAAACCTTGACATTTGATCAGATTAGTTCCTATTTGTTGTAGAAGGAACACAAACACAAGCAAATGAATCTAGTGTTAGACAACAGAGAGTGCATTTGTTTCTAAGTCAAAGGGGAAGTGTAAACACATTCATGGTTTTTCATCTTCCAAGTACCAAGTGAAGTGTTTTATTTGTCATAAGGTTGGGCTTGTCAAAAAGGATTGTTGGAAGTGACAATATGCTTTTTCCCAACAACGCAATCAGGGGGCAAATGTGGTCGCAGTTGAAGAATGTTGATTCTGAGGAAGAGTATGCCCTTGGGGCATCATAGTCGAATGATAGTGCTACAGTTGTTGGGTCATTGATTTTGACACATCTAGACATTTTATGTCACAAGGACCAACATGTCACATTTACTGCAAATACAAATATTTTTGATTTAGTTTTATTAGCTGATGGGGAGTCATAATGTTGGGCTTGTCAAAAAGGATTGTCGAAAGTGACAATATGTTCTTTCCTAACAAAGCAATTAGGGGGCAAACGTGGCAACAATTGAGGAAGAATATGATTATGAGGAAGAGTATGCCGTTGGGGCATCATAGTCGAATGATAGTGCTACAATTGTTGGGTCATTGATTTTGACACATCTAGACATTTTACGTGTCGAAAGGACCAATATGTCACATTTACTGCAAATACAAATATTTTGGATTTAGTTTTATTCACTGACGGGGAGTCACTTGTAGTAAGGGAAAATGAGATATTTGCATAGTATTAAATAATGTTGGTAAAATATAAAAAAAAATGTTAGGTATGTTCCAAGTACCAAGTGAAGTGTTTTTATTGTCACAAGGTTGGGCTTGTCAAAAAGATTGTCGGAAGTGACAATATGCTCTTTCCCAACAAAGCAACCAGGGGGCAAATGTGGCAATAGTTGAAGAAGAATATGATTCTGCCCTTGGGGCATCATAGTCAAATGATAGTGCTACAATTGTTGGGTCATTGATTCCAACACATCAAGACATTTTACGTGTCAAAAGGACCAGTATGTCACATTTACTGCAAATACAAATATTTTTTATTTAGTTTTATTTGCTGATGGGGAGTCACTTGCAATAGAGGGGAAATGAGATGTTCGCATAGTATTAAATAATGTTGGAAAAAAAAATGTTAGATATGTTCCTAGCCTAAATAAAAATATTGTCCATTAATCAGCTAACAAAGAATCATAACTTTGCTGTAAATTTATCTGGGAAGTAGCGTATTGTGTCTAACATGAAACATGATAGTAATTTCTCTAGGTATTGGGCAAGGTGTTTTGTATAGGCTTGTATACCTTGTCATAGTCAACTTAAATGTATGTGTGGAGGGAGATTCCACCTTACAAGATGTGTTGGAGATTGAAGTTCCTCATAGACTTGTTGACCTTACTCCAATTAACTTATATGCACTAGTTGTGGAGAGAATATCCACTATAAAGAATGTGCAGGAGGATGCAATTTCTCTATCAAATGCACGGGTAATTGTGTGGGAGGATGAAATGCCTTAGTCAAAAACTTTGGCTCAGAGGACCGAAAACAAGGTTAATTCAGTAGAGCATGGTCATTTTGCTCTCGATGTTGACATTTTGATGGTACTTGAATTGCTAGCTAAACAACCCATTGGATGTAAATGGGTGGACAAAGTCAAAAGCAAAGTCAATGGTACTTTGGATAAATACAAATCTCATCTTGTTGTGAAAGGATTTTCCTAACAAGAGGGAATAGATGAGGATATTGTTTTTCCTCCTACTACGGAGTTGGTTTTACTCCTACGAAGATGGTCACAGTTCAATTGCTTCTCTTCACAACAACTTAGTTTTGATTTTTTGAACAAAGATTTGGACAGGGGTTTACATGGTGCTATTTTACCTTTTTTTTTAATGTGATTTAATAAGATAGAACTTTGAACTAATTCAAATCATATGAAATATAGCAATAAACACAAATCTGTATGTAAAAAACATAATTTAATTGAATAATTGCACTTGCTATAAATAGAAATGACCTAAGGGAATAAGATAGTATGTTTTTGTACTGTGTAGGTCTGAAATTGAATGCAAGTGGTAGGCATGGTAGGAAACTGGATCAAGAGTCACTCGGATCAGGAATTGTCTCTGGAAGCACTTGGACATAATCGTCAACTTTTGGACGATATTGACAGGGGTTAGCGTCTGTACTTTTTGGATTTGTTTGAATAGATTTTGCTTCTTTGTTGTAGTATAGATTGTTGCGCTTGCTTGTAATCTGTTTGTGCACGATATCAAGGGCTATATGTGCACAAAATTCTAGAAACATGTCTCCTCTTTGAAATCCTAGGTTCAGTTTCAACACTTTAGGTTTGCAAAAGGAGAAGAATGGTGGGTTAAGCTGACCCCAACCATTCCCCAATGAATGGTTGAGCTTTGTCTACTTATCGAATATTCTAAAGAGAGAAGTCAAACTGCATGTAGTTCTCATTAATGTGTGCAATAGTGCTCTTTCAATGAATGCAAACTGTGATTTGTATTTCGAAACTTGGCAAATGAAAACTTTGACTTGGCTTTGAGGTGCTTCAGACTTAGCTAGGACTTGCTCCTTGTGATTGATGGTTGAATTGTAAAGAATAGGGCAGTCTCTTTGAATGTGCAAGTGATTTTCTATGAGTAATAGATGCTTTCTAGATAATTGCTAAATAGAGAATAGGCTTAGACTTATTGTGTATTTATATGGGAATCTTTGGGTACACTCTCATGCCATTGACATGTAAAACATACGGGATGACTCATAAGGAAGATTTTGAATTTGAAAAGTGACCATTGCTTGGTGTGGGACGATTCTATCAGGTTTTGCAGAATTTTGCAAGTGTCTGAGTTTGAAAGATTTGTTCGGGAGGCAAGACTACTGATTTGAGGATATGGAGATACTCTGAATATGATTTTGAACATGCTAGACATAGACTAGGGAATTTCTGTAGGTTATTGATAGCAAATTGGGAAGGTTGAACCCATTGAAAGCATGTGGATGTGAGAGAAGTATAACTAAGAGCCATATGTGTACACACAAGTCATGTAAGGTGAAGGAAGGTCAAAATTGACATTTTCAAGTGTCTAATACCAGATTTTAGTGTCTACAGGTACAGATTGAAGGTTTTCCGGTACCTAGTAATAATCATCTGGTTTGTAAGCTGATTATGTCTTTGTATGGAAACTCAATAGAGTGGCATGAATTAATTGTGTATGCCATATTTCAAGAATCTGATTTGATTCCACTTTTTGCAGTTGCCCTGCTACCACTAGGTGTGCAAAGATTTGGAATTTTCTGTTCTTGAGATTCAATAACTGAAAACGCGAAAGAACGGGTTATAATCTTCTTATTTTTTAATGCAACATTTCTAGAAGTGGGGAGTATTTCCTAAATCTTGTAAAGCTTATCTCCCACCTTGATGATGACACCTCATGATTGCGATATATAGATGCCTCGACACTCCCACATGAAAGGGTGCCCAAGAAGATCACAAATTGCCATTGATGCTATCCCCAGCTACCTCATCTCTCAAAGGTTGTATGGCATATGGCAGTCGACAGTGCTTGGTGACATGTATCCCTTTACATGGGCCAAGCCACTCAGTTCTATCGAGCAATCCCAACCGTGCCAATTTACCTACATTATATATGTACATAGTATATATATTCATGCATGCATTCATACGTACATGTGTATATATCTACTAGCATACATGAATATTAATGTACTGTATAGACTATATACATAATACATATAATATACATACAAACATGTACATATAAATATATAGCTCAATACTCCATTAGATACAGCCTAGAGACTGCCTGGTGGGGTCGGGTACTCCCAGGTTCTTCCAAGGACTAACTCAGGTGTACCCAACCTTGTTGGGAAGTACACTGATAGAAATCACAGTGAAAAAAGTTTTTTTTAAATTTAACTTTAAAAAAGTCAAAGTTGGACTTTAAAAAATAATTTAAAAAAAAAAAGTATGGAGAAACCCTAAAAGCCACACATTCATTTTATCAAAAGCAAACATTAACAACAACACACTTACCTCTCATTGTATACTTACAGTCACCTCTCATTGCGCATTTGCTCTCTTACCTTCATTTTTCAATTGCTTAGGGCTGAAACTCCATTCTTAATCATGCACCACTACAGTATTTCAGTTGCTCCTTGGTTCTAATGATTTATGCTCTGGATAAGAGCAATATGAATATAATGAATATGCTGATTTATCTTGATTTTTGTTTATACATTTGCACTATGTAGAAGAAGTTTGACCAATGAATATCATGACATTTGGGGTTGAATTATCAGTGGTGTTTTCAACTGTTTTGTGGTTATTTAACTTATTTTATTTACTGTGCACATATTATATGGTTAATTTTGCTTATTTGGCTATATTTTTTAATATTTTTAATATTTTTTGTATGGCTGTACCCAAGCTGTACCTAGGCAAAATAAAATCGCCGTATTGGCGTACCCGTATGAGGAACAGTTGGATAGATATATATGAATTCATATATATGTGTCTATGTTGTATATATCTATGTATGCATACATATATAATATATACACACACATACATTTGTATGTATATAAATAGTTAAAAGGAAAAGAAAAAGACAAAAGCTCAGATTATTAGAGAAAAAATTTCTTGTAATCCGTGATGGCTGGGAAGAACGTTGAAATCAGATGGTGGAATGTCATAGGATTAAAAAATTGAAATTCAACCTCTAGAAAATTGTAAGCCTTTTTTAAATGCCTAAAAAGACAACAGATTGGAGGGAGTTATAAGACGCTTCAAAGGATCAATATTTTTCACTACAACACAAACATGGAGAGATGGAGGATGAAATCCTTGATGGTAGGTTGAGATCACGATAACAGTTTTTAAACTGCAAATTCCATAGAAGTGTAGTTCAATCACATAGGACTATTACGTCTTCCATCAGAAGTTTATGTTTTGTACTTGTTTTGGGTTGTATGAATAATATGCTAATATTCACCTCACTTATTTGCAGTTGTGCATGTTCAAATGATGGATCCTTTACTTGATTGGATGGAGTCACAACTGGGAGTTCGGTCTGTCATCTATACAAGCATTTTTGCTGGCAGGCAACCAAAAGAGGCTGTTGATGCAGTGGAACGTCTTCTTAAGAAAACAAGCAATTGGGAATTAGCTGCAATGGATTCACTTGCGGCATCTGCAAATTCTTTATCAATAGCTATTGCTCTGATTCGTGGTAGGCTTGATGTTGAAGAAGCTATGAAGTTGATTCGACTAGAGGAGGATGTGCAGGTTTTTACTCGTCTCTTGGTGTCTTTATTTCCTGTTAACTTTTGTGAACAGTATGTATAAGTTGAAAAGTTATCAGTTGACTTTTTTGAAGTAACATATCATTAAATTTGAAATTGCTCGCAATAATGATAAAATTTATTACTTCGACAATGTAGATTGCTAAATTCGGTCTTGTTGAAGGAGGTCATGACATTGACATGGCAGATTTGCACGTACAGATTTCCTCACCTGTTGTACTTTTAGGTCTTGTGCAAAATTGAATTTGTTCAATAATTTCCTAAATCTTGTATGTAATGCCTTCCCAAGTTCCTGGAATGGTTATAAGTTGAGTTTCATGGAAGGCAATTGATAGTCGTTTATATCAATTGGCAATTACATAAAACTGAAGTTCCTGCCTTCGGGTTTCAAGAGGCAGAAGTAGAAAAATAACTATTGGCCATGATATACCACTATTTTCTCTTTTGTAAATGTTTTTCATTGTAATAATAGGACAACATTTCAAATTGTAGGTTTCAAATCTTGAATTGGATGGGATTTCTTTCTCCCCTTTTTTGAGAATCACCGTTGTCATTGAGGTGCAAAGTTGCTCTTTTCTTAATGTAATAAGAGTTTACTGGGCAAAATCCATTGGGCATTTTTATGATCTAAGCGAAGTTATGGCATCGTCTTTGGGTTGAGATGCTAATAATGGGATTTTGCTTCTACAAATTTTGCAGTCAGTTTCTTAGTTTTCTAATGTGAACTATTGAAGCAGATTGCTCCAACTTTTGGAAGCCATATTATTTCAAATGTTTATATTTCGCCAACCCAGGTTGCAATTTCTAGTTTATGGAAGTAGTTATAGAGGCTGGAAGCTTCTGCTTCTTGAATTCATAATCTGCTCAATTTTTTTTTTTTTGAGCTTTATTTCTTATCATGAGATTTCAGTCATGGGCGTCAGGTTATTAGGATGTTTGTGTGCAAATGGTTCTTCATTTTTCAGGCCTGCAATTTAGTATGGTATGAAAAGATGGAGCAAAGAGAGTTTTGTTAGTGTCGAAGTTCATCCCTTTATCGTATTGTCTGTTTTATGATTTATCACCACTTTATGAACCGGTTGTGCTTCCTATGTATATCTCTCTTCCACATGCTGCATATAACTACACCTAATTTCTTCCCGTATATTTATTGGTCTTTGTCTTTTTTGTAGTAGATCAAAAGCTGAACCGTCATCTGTTGCATTCATTGGGACAGTGTGTGAATCCATTTCATTGAAAATGATCAAAGCTTTCTCATGACATCGTTTTCTTTTTCTAAGCTCTCTAGTCTTTGTTAGTGATTTGCATCCTATCATCTATGGTAAAACTTCAACAATTGGTGGCATTTTAATCTGATTTCTAGTAACCTTTTTGGTAATATAAATTTAGTGGTTGTTGATCACGATGGTCGTGGACCATTAGCTGCTTGTTCTATATATTCACTTGTTATTACTTAGAAATTATTTTAGAAGATTAGAATATTAACTTTAACAGAAAAATACTATATTGACTGTAATCACACAAGCACATCATGTTGCCACCTACGACAACACTGGTCTCTGTTAATGAAGCGGAACTGATATGTAGATATATTACACAAAAGGAGATTAAGGATTTGCAAAAGGAAAATAAAGAAACTAGTGGGGAGGGTCGGATAGAGGAATTTCAGAAGAATGATAGACGTGTTTAACATAAGGGGTTTTTGAAGGAAAAAAAGGAGAAAGGAATAACAGAAAATGAGAAGCGTCTTTCGAAAAATAAGGGGAAGGCAAGGGAAAGGAGTGGGAGCCACCAAATCAGGGTGAGATTTTCAAAGGATTTAAATGGCCAAAAAACCCCAATATTGGAGTTTGATGACAAATTGATAGAACCATAGGTAAGGTTTCTAAAGGGCAAATCCCTAATTGGAAACTTCATAGGGAATTGGGCTGTTGTTTGATCCAGGCCCGGCAAAGGGCACCTTCCTAGCCATGTTTAGAGGTTAGAGATGTTGCTTTGTAGAGAGGGCCTTGGTTTATAAAGAATGTAATATTAAATTTACGGTTGTAAATACCAAAATTCGATCCAAGGAAATGGTGACAAAATCACCTATGTGGGTCATGTATTTGGATTAACATTAGACTTGTGGATTGGCTCGAATATTTAAAATATTAGAAATCTTATTTGAGATTGTTAGCATAGCTAATGTCACTAATTAAAAAAACCCTAGCCCCATATGCACGGATTTGTATTAATTTCTCCAAACCTCTTCCAACTATTAAAATTTTCATACTTGGGACCTTAGTATCAAGAAATAGATTATGAATGTTTTCCCTTCAGGGGTTTTCTCTATCATGAAATAGGGTGGTTGGAAAGGGTTTGCCAGAACACAAGCTAAAGCAACATTCAATAGTTAAAAAATAAGTATGATCATGTGCCTACGTAGCTCTAAACAAAGGAAGCCTCAACATGGCATATTCAGAGGAAAATTAGAAAGTAAATGTGTTTCAAAGCAACATGAAAGGTGAAGAGACAAGCAGATAAAGAATATGAAGACATGGATTCTTAAACAATTATCACAAGAAAAAAACAAAATTTGATGAAAGGACTGAGTTACTTTGCGCTAAAGGAGGATGTCATAGCAAAGAGAAGAAAGGACTTGGACAAATGGCTCAACCAATATTTGAGAACACAAAAGAGTGATCACAGGCTAGAGGATCTAGTTAATGAAACAACATATTATGAACAAAAATTATGACAAATTGTACACATGACTAGAGGGAGGAGTTAGTGAGATGTAAGGTATTGCAATAATTGAGGAAAAGAAAGACCAAATTGTAGTAGATCAAAATCAAGAAAAGCTTGCACAAAGAACTTGTATGGAGAACTTGCATAAAATCTTAAAACCCTCAATAGAATGAAACTTGTCTCACCAAAGAGAAGTTGTAGAAAGAGCAATTTGCATTAACCATAAAAGCAATAGGAAAGGTACCTTTATAGGTGAGAGTTAGACATGTCCCAACAACCTCATGCATGTGGGATAAACTTCCACTAATGCCCTAAAATAATTTAAGCAAGCTAAAATAGATTGTGTGGACAAAACCCAACGGGACAAAAGTCTACACCAACACCCCCTTAAGCATAACTTAGGTGGGTGGAAGAATTGGGTCTCGACAACGAGGCCCAATGATGTATCCAAACACAATGCAACTCCCATAAAGCGGAAAAAAGGAGAAAACTCATAGGACCAAAACTCATCCCCTAAAAGAGAGCAAAGTGAGAAATAGTGCATGCTGTAAAGACGTCGGGCACAGTGGAGAATACGTACACAAGTAAGAGCAAACAAAGCACATAGAGAAAAAAGAGAATTGAGTACCCATAGAAAATGTTGAAGCTGCCTACATAAAGCTCGTAAAATAACGAATGTTGTTGCCAAGATCCTCTGCCTGAAGACTGAAGAAGCTCCATCTGCATCAAACAATGTTTCTTCCCTTTGCTAAAGGAAGAACATAAATAGTGTATTGGTAGTTTGCCCATTCCACAATGGATGATGGAGGCAACAATACAAAACACTCTAAGTAGGGTCCAAAATAAAAGTGTGGCATAAGTCTGGCAAGATCGTGCACAAGAACTGAATGTAATGCCACTGAAGTGAATCTGTTAGAATTAGGTGCAATGAAGAGTGGATCACCCGAGAACAATGAATGGGTCTACCAAGTGCTTGATAGAACTCCAACCAAGCAAATGTACTCCTCGTGCATAGTAAGAGGGCCAGCTGCTCTATACAATGATGGTACAACATAAACAAAGGCTAAAATGGATTGCAGAATGTCCTATACCTATGGAATACACTGCCCAATGTCTGATGAGTCTTGAATCAATATACCTGCACCCTATAATGTTGGAAGTGGACCAAAGGTAGGTTGATCAGGAAATAAATCCTCAATATTTGGAAGGTGACAAAGAGATGTGGGGGTGTGTCCCCATCACTACTATAGTCATATGTGCCAAAAGAAGAGTCTTCAATCTTAGAAATGTGCTCAGGGTCAAAAGTGTCATCAAGTACAATTGAGGCCAAAGAAGAAGAATGGCATGGAACATTCATTGAAAGAATGTTCATGTGAAGTGGAGAGCATGGCTCAACAATCCTCAAAACTGGAGAAGAGACTACAGATGAAGCACATTGATCCACAGATTGAATATCCATAGTAACATATGAGTCGTCAAAGATCTCAAAAGGTGTACTCTCATTGGAAATAGTATATTCCTCCAAAGTACCAATATGTGATGGCTTCAGATGAACAACATCATGCATAAAAATGAAAGTAGAATCTACAATAGGACAACTAAGGTCGGGCAAAATCTCATTTTGTAGTGCTGGATCGACAGAAGGAAGAGTAGAGTCCACCATAGATGTGTCATCACAAGAAATAGGAGTAGGAGGAGAGATTTCATCAGTCTCCAAATAGACAATAGGAAGTGGAGGAGTGATATAAATCTCAGCTGGATCTCCAAAAAGAGACTGAAGAATGCTCCAAATAGTGTGTTGTCCCCCAAAAATCACTCATTTTTGGGACATTTGAACTATTTTGGTCCTACAGACCAAAATCCTCTCTTCCCCTTTCAAAAATTGCTCTGAGCATTCAGGTTCTTCATTTTTCAAAGCTTTCTTAGAAATCTACGGACTTTGCAGGCTTGAATCTACGGACTATGCAGGTAGAAATCTACGGACTCTGCAGGCTTAAAACTACGGACTCCGCAGGCTCATTTCTACGGACTCTTTCAAGGCTTGAGAGAAAACTTAGAGAAAACTACAGATTTCACAGGCTGATTTCTACGGACTCTGCAGGAAAGAAGCAAGCTCTCAACACTTAGACGATTTCAAGGTTGGTTCAACAACAAGGTTCAACCAAAATGTCCATCGGCAAGCTTCTAAGCAAGGATCGAACCATTGAACTGTTGAACCTTGAACCATTTTGGTTCAACGGATTCAATGGGTTCAAAGGTTCAACGTCATCGGCAAGAGTTAAGTGTCTTTGTCAAGGTTCAAAGTTCAACCGCTTCAAAGTTCAACGGTTTCAAAACACTTATCAAAGAGAAGGCTTGAACCATTGAACCGTTGAACCATCGAACCACTTTGGTTCAAAGGTTCAACGGGTTCAATGGTTCAACAGGTTCAACGACCAAATGGCTCAATGTGTTTGGTTCAAAAAGATCAAAAGGACTTTGCCAAATAAAAAGAATGAACTGATTGAACCGTTGAACCTTGAACCAAAAAGTTCAACGAGTTCACAGGGTCAAAGGTTCAACCAGTGCGATGAAGATCAAAGAGCTTAGAAAGAACAATGAAGTGATGGACAAAGGATGAACCAATGAACTGATTGAACCGTTGAACCTTGAACCAAAAAGTTCAACGAGTTCACAGGGTCAAAGGTTCAACCAGTGCGATGAAGATCAAAGAGCTTAGAAAGAACAATGAAGTGATGGACAAAGGATGAACCAATGAACCGATTGAACCTTGAACCTTGAACCGAGAGAGTTCTAAGTTCAATGATTCATGGGTTCAGAGGTTCAAAGGCGGCCTCAGTTAAAGGAAAGAAGCAGCAAATAGGTGGTTCAACGGATGGTTCAACCAAGGAGCGGGAAAGCGATTGAACCAATAAAGCGATCAAAGCAAGAAAGTGATTGAACCAAGGCGCTGAGAAGGCCGCCCGAACCATTGAAATAGTCAACCAATGACGTCCTCGTGGACGTCAAATTTAAGGTAATGAAATATCTGCTCAGTTTCAAATGTGGCACGTAACCTAAAAACAAACTCAGCGACCAATTGAAGGAGCTGAAAGAACCGGAAAGGGGAAAAGATAGCCTGAGAGCTTAAATTCCAAGAAGAGACAAAGCTGGAAAAGACAAAAGCAAAAAAAGGGAAAAGCCCAAAATATCTGCGCAGAAGTAATTTCAGTAGGTGGAACAGTCCACTAAGCAGATATTTCAGCTTGCAAACATTGAAGGCGCGCCTTGTTGGTCTCCCTTGGAGTAAAGACAAAATAGACAGCTGCGCAGACGTCAGAGGGGACAGACCAGATGATCCAGGCTCAGGAGAAGACATATGGGATGAAATGGGACGCCATAGTTAAGACAGCCGCCCTGTTTTCAACGCAGTCCTTTGACAAACGTGGAGATGCATTCAAAGCATTGAAGGCAACATGGGTCGCTCCAAGGAAAAGCGCGCCAGTTATTTTTGGGCGGCTATATATTGTAATCTCTTGTATCATTTTAGAGAGATCTTCCCCTTCCCAGAAGCGAAACTCTGCCCAAATTGAAAGGCATTACTGAGACTTTGAGCTTATATTGTAATTCATATTTTTTTGATTGAATGAGAAAGCAAGTTACTTGCAGACTTTGTGCTGTTATAACTTGTGCTACTTTAGGAGATTGTTCTTATGTCTATCTTCTGAAAGCATTCTTATTTATTTGATTTAACAAGCAGGACTAGTGGAGGTGATAAAGAAAGTGTCCTGAAGCCGACTACTTTCAGACTTTGTGCTGTCATAATTGTTTTCAGTGTGTTTATTTTTTGTTTATGTGTAAAGGACCTTGGGACGACTTTGTGCCCCCATTGTTCTTCGTATTTCACTCTTGGGTAGTCGAGGTGGAGACTTTGCGCTACATCTCAGGGTGGTGGTTACTATGCTCTTTGTCACCAGTCACTTGTTACCAGAAAGATTCTTGTTGTTTGCAAGAACTAACATTTCTGAAAGAAGAGAAGTGCCTTCTATCGCCTAACCAGGATTTCTACTATCCAGGAAGGGATCTGGCTCTTGACTGAATGTTACTTCTGAAAGAAGAGAAGTGCCATCACCAATCACCCAATAGTTCTCTGTTTGTCAGCATCATCTCTGAAAAAAAGGAGATGGATGGTTTATCCCACCCCTGTGTCTTACTTTCTGCATATATTTATAGTATATAGCCTCCGCATATTTAATAGGGAACCTCCCCTTGATGAGAGGAGAGATTTGTCCTTTGTTGATGTAGTAAACCTGCACACCAGAACGACCCATCTCCCTATGCTGTGGTGATAGGAACTATTTTGGTCACCAGTTAGCTGGTCGACAAAATATTCACCCAATAGTTTTTGGTGACTCTGCTGGGGACAGTAATTTTGTGCAATTTGAAACCTCAAGTTTCAGATTGAAACATCCCCTGTGTCTTACTCATTATCATTATACCCTTATCCATTACAGACTCTGGGGACTCCGTTTTGTGTCTTACCCATTATCCGTTTATAGCCTTACCATTTTCCTTCACTTCCATTATATTATCTGGGCTGCAAAACCAGAGCTGCTGGAAAAGAGTGCACAGTTTGAAGCCTCAAGCTGAAGCAGGGCCAGTTCTTTTTCATTTTTTGTTCTGCAATCTGGCCACTCCACCCAGATTTGTTATACCTGTTTGTCATAATTAAATCATGGCAGTTTGAGGCCCCTGGGGTAACTCTTTTGGCCTACTCAACTTGACTCCACCTTTGCATGAACTTCCATGCAGCTCAAGAAAGAACTTTTCCAAATTCTTTGGAGATGGGCGAGTTCACCCAGATGAATACATTGCAGCCTTCAGCATAACCTGTGGTGTGATAGAGGTGGAATTTGAAGACGTGGCAGTCATGGTTTTTGTGGAGACTCTACAAGGTGCTGCTGCAGACTGGTTCTACCATTTGCAAGCTGGATAAGTGACTGACTGGGATACATTTAAAGCCAAGTTTGAAGCAAGATTCAAAACTGCAGAAGATACACATGCCTTGCTAGCCCAACTCACTTAAATGAAGGAGCCCCATGAGCCTATGAGGGATTTTATTGCCAGGTTCAACAAGCTGAGGCAACTGAGGCACATGGTTCCCATGGTCGCCTAGCCGACACCTTAGAATCTCAAATGCTTCTTCATCAACTCATAACTCCCTGAAGTGAGTTTTCTGTTGAGACGGGCTAAACACATAGACCTTGAGGCTGCTCAAGACTTAGCTACTGAGCTAGAAGATGACCTTATCTTGGCAGGAAAGATAAAGAGAGATCCTCACATAGGTAAGTCCTCTTTATCTTCTAAGTATCCATTTACAAGCATCACGGATCAGATGGTGCAAAAACTGGCAAATGAACTGCTAGCCTTGAAAAGGCGAATGGCCCTAAGTATGTCTGCTTCTAATCGGGATATGCCAAGGAGGGCATTTCAGAATCAACGATATCAAGGCAATGTCGCCAGAAATCAAGGGCAGCCAAATCGTCTTCTTCCCCCATAGAGGAACCTTGTCCTTGAAGCACTTCCAACCAACTCAAAAGTTGGATATCTGGGAACAAAACATGCTTTCTCTTTCCAACTTGAATTCAAACAAGAAAATGATGCTGGTCTCTTCATGGAGGATCAAGAAGAATCAGCTGGCGACTCCCACATCGATTTTCTGAATTACCAAGATGAACCCAGAAGTGAAGGTGAAGTAGATGAGGGATTATACGCAGTATTCACCCAACCCGAGAATCAATCAGCCCAACAAGCTGATAAAGAAAGAACAGAGGAACAAACTCAGCTTGCAATTCCAATTGTTAAGCGGAGAACCACTCTGCCTTTCCAGTCAAAGGACCCAATGATTGCTAAGAAGGTTAGTACATCAAACATCTCTGCACCTTCTACTTCAACTTCGTAGATCAGTCCTCCCCCTATCAAAAACTAAAAGGATGAACTCCCATCCAGTCCATCTCAATCATTTGACATGATTGATCATGTCAAAAAATTTGAAATTCAAATGACTGAGTTTGAATCTTTGCAAGCCAATCTTGAGCAATTAAACATTGGCGGAGAACCAGGGGCGGACCTGTTTGAGGCAAAGATTGTGGTTACCCAAACGTCAGCCCTTGCTGCTCAAATTCTATTTGAGCCTTCAGACGGGTAATTACTTCTTGACCACAGAAGACGCTCATGTCCCAGTTGATGAAAGTCCTGTCGTTGCAATCCAGGATTTCATCCAAACAAGGCATCATAAAAAATGGTAGGGCGCAATACAAATCAAGAAGGATCTTCCATTTCCCATGAAGAAAAATCTGATAGAAGATCAACGTCTGATGATGCTTGGATCCTGGAATCCGATGGCAGCAATTCTTCTACAGCTAGATGCGGATCTCTGTTGCTCGGATTGAAAACTGCTCAGGGTGAAAAGGTCAAACTCCTTCACACCAAATGAGATGTTGCGCTGATGGTTTGTCAAGAGTTTGATGCTGACAATCAAAGCATGTGCTGGACTAAACCAACAGAACAAGTTATGATGGTGGACCATACTGTTGTATTCCGAAGTCAGCGAAAGGAACTCTTCGCAAAGAGAGCAAGGAGTTATGGTTTTTAGTTTGAAGACCACATCTCGCCATGGGGCAAGAAGAAGAAAAGGCCAAGAGGAAGACGTAGAAAATTGGTTTCCTGGAGGAGAGTTCCATTCGCCCGCACGATTTTTGGGGACAAAATGGTTCCCTGTTGGTTTATTAGGATGGCACACCATTTTCACTGTCTCACAGTGGGCGGCATCTGAAACGCTTCAAATCTTGAGGCATCAGATAAGATCATCTGTACATATGTATATTTGTATAGTCTTTAATTCTGTTTTGTGCTTTTCGTTTTCATTTTTTGAAGCCTTTCTTTTTGGGTAGCATGACTGTATAGCCTAATGGCACACTTCAAGGCACTGGAGATTCTGGTTTCTACTCCCCTTAGCTGTGTTTCAAGTTTCTAACTGAAAGAAGTTCTCCAACTGGAGCCAGCTGTTGTCCCCCAAAAATATCACTCATTTTTGGGACATTTGAACTATTTTGGTCCTACAAACCAAAATCCTTTCTTCCCCTTTCAAAAATTGTTCTGAGCATTCAGGTTCTTCATTTTTCAAAGCTTTCTCAAAAATCTACGGACTCTACAAGCTTGAATCTATAGACTCTGCAGGAAGAAAACTACGGACTCTGCAAGCTTAAAACTACGGACTCTGCAGGCTCATTTCTACGGACTCTTTCAAGGCTCGAGAGAAAACTTAGAGAAAACTACGGACTTCACAGGGTGATTTCTACGGACTTTGCAGGAAAAAAGCAAGCTCTCAGCACTTAGGCGATTTCAAAGTTGGTTCAACAACAAGGTTCAACCAAAATGTCCATCGACAAGCTTCTAAGCAAGAATCGAACCATTGAACCGTTAAACCTTGAACCATTTTGGTTCAACGGGTTCAATGGGTTCAAAGGTTCAACGTCATCGGCAAGAGTTAAGTGCATTTGTCAAGGGTCAAAGTTCAACCGCTTCAAAACACTTATCAAAGAGAAGGCTTGAACCGTTGAACCATCGAACCACTTTGGTTCAAAGGTTCAACGGGTTCAATGGTTCAATGACCAAATGGTTCAACGCGTTTGGTTCAAAAATATCAAAAGGACTTTGCTAAATAAAAAGAATGAACTGATTGAACCGTTGAACCTTGAACTAAAAGGTTCAACGAGTTCACAGGTTCAAAGGTTCAACCAGTGCGATGAAGATCAAAGAGCTTAGAAAGAACAATGAAGTGATGGACAAAGGATGAACCGATTGAACTTAGAACCGAAAGAGTTCTAAGTTCAATGGTTCATGGATTCAAAGGTTCAAAGACGACCTCAGTAAAGGAAAGAAGCAGCAAATAGGTGGTTCAACGGATGGTTCAACCAAAGAGCGGGAAAGCGATTGAACCAATAAAGCGATCGAAGCAAGAAAGCGATTGAACCAAGGAGCCGAGAAGGCCGCTCGATCCGTTGAAACACTCAACCAATGACGTCCCTGTGGACGTCAAATTTAAGGTAATGAAATATCTGCTAAGTTTATTCAAATGTGGCACGGAACCTAAAAACAAACTCCGCGATTAGTTGAAGGAGCCGAAAGAACCGGAAAGGGGAAAAGATAGCTCGAGAGCTTAAATTCCAAGAAGAGACAAAGCTGGAAAAGACAAAAGCAGAAAGAGTGAAAAGCCCAAAATATCTGCGCAGAAGTAATTTCAGTAGGTAGAACAGTCCACTAAGCGGATATTTCAGATTGCAAACATTGAAGGCGCGCCCTGTTGGTCTCTCTTGGAGTAAAGACAAAATGGACAGCTGCGCAGACGTCAGAGGGGACAGACCAGATGATCCAAGCTCAGGAGAAGACATATGGGATGAAATGACACGTCATAGTTAAGACAGCTGCCTTGTTTTCAACGCAGTCCTTTGACAAACGTGGAGATGCATTCAAAGCATTGAAGGCAACATGGGTTGCTCCAAGAAAAAGCGCGCCAGTCTTTTTTGGGTGGCTATATATTGTAATCTCTTGTATCATTTTAGAGAGATCTTCCCCTTATTAGAAGCGAAACTCTGCTTGAATTGAAAGGCATTATTGAGACTTTGAGCTCAGATTGTAATTCATATTTCTTTGATTGAATGAGAAAGCAAGTTACTTGCAGACTTTGCGTTGTTATAGCTTATGCTACTTTAGGAGATTGTTCTTATGTCTATCTTCTGAAAGCATTCTTATTTATTTGATTTAACAAGCAGGACTAGTGGAGGTGATAAGGAAGGTGTCCTGAAGCCGACTACTTTCAGACTTTGTGCTGTCATAGTTGTCTTCAGTGTGTGTTTATTTTCTGTTTCTGTGTAAAAGACTTTGGGACGATTTTGTGCCCCCATTGTTCTTCGTATTTCACTCTTGGGCAGTCGAGGTGGAGACTTTGCGCTACATCTCAGGCTGCTGGTTACTATGCTCTTTGTCACCAGTCACTTGTTACCAGAAAGATTCTTGTTGTTTGCAAGAACAAGCACTTCTGAAAGAAGAGAAGTGCCTTCTGTCGCCTCACCAAGATTTCTACTATCCAGGAAGGGATCTAGCTCTTGGCTGAATGTTACTTCTGAAAGAAGAGAAGTGCCATCTCCAATCACCCAGTATTTCTCTTCTATTTGTCAACATCATCTCTGAAAAAAGAGAGATGGATGGTTTATCCCACCCCTGTATCTTACTTTTTGCATATATTTATAGTATATAGCCTCCGCATATTTAATAGGAAACCTCCCCTTGATGAGAGGAGAGATTTGTCCCCTATTGATATAGTAAACCTGCACACCAAAATAACCCATCTCCCTATGTTGTGGTGATAGGAACTATTTTGGTCACCAGTTAGCTGGCCGACAAAATATTCACCCAACATAGTGCAAGGACATGTTGTATGTTCCACATGGCAATGAAGATCCATAGAAACATGTAACAATAAGGTACAAAAAACTGTCACAAGTATTAGCCCACTTATTGAATCAAACATGATCAGTGGGAACATGAATATGTCCATAAAAAAATGGAGTACGATTCTTTTTTGTGAGCAAGTGTTCCGTGTAAGCACACCTAGAAAAACCACTGGTGTAGAATCAACTTTCCCCAACAAGTATCTCTTAAGTGAAGTTGACATGATTGAGAGAAGACATTAAAGAAGTGCACCACTGCACAAAATAACTGTAATGACCTCTAGTTACAAAAACAATGCACACTCATGAAGATAACATTGGGCACAATCGAGAATGCGTCCAAATGAGTATGAAGTGCAAGAATCAACACAATGTAGAAAACAAGAATATGTAGAAGAGACATCACAAAATGCACAACACACAATACCCCCTCAAAACTGTCAATAATGACCCCCCCATAATGTTTCAGATACAAGCATGCTCGTATAAACATCAGACTTAGTGGAAAATGTGTTTTGAGCAAACATTGCATAAGTATGAAAGAACTGGAGGGACGTCAAACTCAGCGGATAATGCATCCAAGAGTGTACAATATATAGTTTGAAAAGAGCTCTATAGGACCCAAAAATACCACCAATGTGTAGAGCATGAAAAATAAGAATTCAAGCTACCGATCAAAAGTTATACGTGTTTGAAAATTTGCTCACAAGAAAAATTTAGTGGCAATAGGGGTGAAAAAAGCATGCACAAATTTGAGAAAATATTGGTGTGCAAATAGTTGTGAGAAATTTTCCCAAGAAAAAGTAAAGGCCCCATGGATTGGGCACGACTGGCAATAGGGGTGAAAAAAACAATGTGCACAAATTTGAGAAAATATTGGTGTGCACATCGTTGTAGAAATTTTCCCAAGAAAAAGTTAAGGCCCCATGGATTGGGGGCGACCAAGGGTTGAATTTCCCATATGACGAAGGGCTAAGGCCTTTTGTGGGTGCCTACAGATTGTCGTCGCGTGATGGAAGTAGTTCGTGGTAGTCGGAGAAACAAAACCAGTATGTTGCATGCGTGCAAGTCGAGGCGGCTAGAGTCGCGAGTCGCGAGTTCGCATGGGGCCAAGATGATCGATTAGCGTGTGTAGATGCAGTTTTGTGAATCATGCTTTCTTACATTCACGTGGGGTCGGGACAACCCTCATGGATGCGAATATATGAATAGGCATGCATGCATTTGGTGATTGCGTTGTCGTGCTTGGTAGGGTCAATGGGTTAGTTTGCAAAAGTGCGAAGGTAGGAGTGACTGCGTCGATGCGTGGTAGAAGTCTTAGTGGTGGGGCCCGCTTAGGCACAGAGTGCGTGCGAGCACGAATGGAGGTGGATGGAAGGGATTTTTCTAGAAAATACTAAGTCCAGAACTTTGTCGCAACGACCCAAATGGTAATAAAGCCCTGCAAGACGAACCCAGATCTATGAAAATCAGCTTGGCCTTTTGCAAAATAAGCAAAGACTTACTTGGTAATCTACAAAACCTAGAAAAACTTAGAAAGCATTTTTTGATTGAAGACACCAGTGGAACGAAAATGCACAAAGCCAAGAAAACTACTTGAAACCCTCCAAAAATGGTCAAAAATTGCTATCACGAAACTATGTCATGTTTACGGCGAATCTTAGGGTTTTGACACCATCTGAATTTAGTGACACTATCTGTTTTTCATCTGGAGACAATGACTGTAAAGATTTGCACAAATTTTTGAGAAACCCGGCCAAACCTTTGAAAACTAAAATTAAGAAATAACATGAATGCAATGAATAGATCTCACCAAGATTTGAATAGCAAACGACTATCAGAATAGCTTTAATACCATGTCAGATGACATGCCAAGATCAACTGAACAACGAAGCTTTGATGGAGACACTGTATGGAGGACCTGTGTAAAATCTTAAAATCCTCAAGAGAAAGAAACATGTCTCACCAAAGAGAAGTTGTAGAAAGAGTAGTTTGCATTAGTCATAAAAACAATAGGAAAGGTACATTTATAGGTGAAAGTTAAACATGTCCCAACAACTTCATGCATGTGGGATAAATTTTCATTAATGACCTAGAATAACCTAAACACGCTGAAATACACTGTGTAGACAAAACCCAATGGGACAAAAGTTCACCAATAAACTATCCTTGAAATATACCTTATAATAGAGGAAAATGGAGCTGAGATAGAGAAGGAAACATGGATTTTAATGCATTCACAAAATATAAAAGAAAAACAAAATGAAGAGAGAAGATGGAGAATTGATTTGGAAAACTCAATTTGTAGAAAAGGAGTGATTTGGAACCAAATGCCCTAAAACATAGTGAAGAAAGGGTTGAACAAACATAACCATAATCAAACAAAGAGGAGGTAGAGAAAGAGACGTAATTAGAAGATATAAATCAATTGAATATCCAAAGCAAAATTTGGGTAAGGTATACCAACAAAAAAAACTTTATAAGAAAAAAAAGAAAAAGAAAAAAGAAAAAAAAGAAACAAAGATATGTAATAAAAATCATCCAGAGAAATATAAAGAAAGTGAAATAGTACTACAATAGGGGTGAAATTCCTTTACTCCAGCCAAGAAAGTCATACATTGGAGTATTAGGGGCCTCGAAGTCCTCAATAAGAGTCCTCTACTAAGATGGCTAATAGAGGAAGAGAGACTAGATATTATGTTTATTAATGAAACCAAGATTGATTTGGAAGAATTGATTAGGGTTAAAAACTTAGTATAGAAGATTAGTGAGATAGCATGGTTAGTTACAAAAGGAATTGTTGATGCCTAAAACTCTCGTTCCAAGTTAAATAGTGGGGAGCTTTACATGTGTGGTACCGAATTGCGGTTTGTAAAGCAACCTCCGGGATTTTAGAAGCCGACTCTTCGATTTGATCTTGGGTGGGTGAAAAGAGGAAGGAAGGAAACATAAATAATACTGAAATAAAACTAAGGCGATGCACCAAGATCTTTAAAAAATTAACATATGATTGCATGAAATAGCTTGAATTCTTGAACACTACAGACTATTTAAGGAGCATAAAACATGAATTAAAGTCTATGATGCAGACAAAATCAGTACTATAGGAGCAAAAAAGGGAAATAACAAACAACAATAATTCTTCACTTAATTTAACACAGAACACCACATCTTCTTCATAGTTAAGTAGAGAACATAATACAAAAGGCCTCAAGGGGCACAATACAAAGTGTTCAATACTATCCATGAGAGGCCCCTGTTAAGGTTGTAGAATGAAAAATGCTAGCTACTACTACCTCTGTCCTAAAACTATTACAACTATTTGTTCTCCAAAATAACAAATACAAAATAATTGATAATCTCCCCTTTCCAAAAGGGACGAGCCCATAATATATAGGCGAAGCGGCTTCTCGTGGGAGTGACTAGAAACCCTGACACTCGCACCTATGATGATGTCGTTACAACTGAATGGACTCGAGCTCATGAGTGTAGTTAACCTCCGAATCTTGGATATGGTCCAATTGTACTGTCTTGTTATGATCACGACGCTTAGGAACGTAGTGATGTCACATTTTCATCTTTGGAGTTGTTGCTGTTATGTCATTGAAGACGAAGATCTACTTACCCTGGCTAATGGCGCAACTCCTAGCCCTGATAGTAAAACTTTGCTTTCGACAAGTGTCGAGACGCCACATGGAAGGGTTCGTCTCCTCGTTATAACTGCATGGTGGGTCCCTTTCCTTCTCTTCGTTGGCCAATGGCGCTACCTAAAGGTTTGACAGATCAAAACCGCTCTTGGATGAGCACCAAAATGACACGTATTGAGTAGATGCTTCTTCGGGGGAAGTTGGGCACTTGCAAAAATGAGGGCTTCTGTCTTCCACGCGGAGAACCCGTGGTCACCTTTATAACTGCCCAATGGGTCCCGCCCATTACGCTGTTAGCCAATGGCGCTACTCGGAATTCTAACCAAAAGGGTATCGACTTCGAATAGTGTTGGGTCACCAAGTGTTACGCTGGCGCTACACCGGAGTGGACCAAGAGCCTCTTTGTGTTGAACAAGCTCCTAGATGCCATGTGGAGGAAGCGTAAGGACGCTGATACTCAGGCAAAAAATTCAAAAGGGGCCTCGCAAAAGGATGGCCGAAGGCAGAAGTGTTGAATGCATCAAGCAAGTCTGGGACCAAACGTGAGAACTGCTCCAAAATAATAAAAGGTGGATCCCGATCCACAGTTCTTGGTGACTCATAGGGGTGTTCGCCTGTAGACGAGAGAATCCAAAAACTCTGGTACGTGGACCAGTCGAGGCAAAATTTGCAAAACCGGAGGAAGTTCTGTGAACTTACAACTTTGAAGAGCCACCTACAAAGGTGCCCACTCTCCCTCCTTGCACTGGGCCTTCTTCTTAAGAGCCTCAAAGGCTCTATCTAGATCAATAATCTCCTTGAAAGAGATGTTCCCCGAACCGTGAACTACTGCCAACGTTTGGAACTTCAGCCGGGCAAGTGGCTACAATATCTTCTCCACTTTGGCGACACCAGGGGATTGACCGAGAGCCATGAACACGGTCCGGTTGTTTTGTCTCTGCTCTAGCAGTGCTTTGATTTGGTCCTCTAGAAGGATGTTGCTGTCCGTCGAGAATGGGGAGGGGAGTCCTAATTGGACTAATTGTTCAATGTGCCCCCACCTATCCTGGACCACATTTTCTAAGGCATTAAGGAATGCCTTGCACTTGGTGGCTGCCTTGTTGTAGCCTATAAATTTATTGACTTTTGTCACCACTTGCCTTCGATCGGCCATCCTCGCTGCCTATAGTGTCTTGTTCGAAGTGTTGTAAAGATTTTGGATAAGAAGCTGTGAATCTGAGACATTGGGGGACACGAAGGCAATGACCTGGTCAATGAACGCGCTTACCTCAGAGCTCAGCTTTTGCGAGTCCACGATGAACTTGAGCACTGGCTTCAAATTTGTGATCGCACCTTTGATTCTCTCCCATTAAGATGCATATATCTGTTGAACCATAGGGAGGATCTCCGCGGTCTGTGGATGGGCGGAAAGGTCATTCTTTAGTTGTAGAATTTCTTGGTCCTTGACCGAGGATTCCTTCTATGCCTTATGTTGCAATTATTGAAAAGCCCAATTAGAATCTGAGAGCTTTTGACGGGTCTGCGCCAGTTCAATCTCTTTCTCCTATAGCTTGGTTTTTGTGGTCGCCCTTAGATTGGCTTCCGCTTGGAAACTCTCATTAGAGACGCGGCTCTGAAGGTCGGACCTTGCATTATTGAGCTCCGCATCTTTGGCTTTAGCCTCAATGTTGAGGCGGTCGACCGTAGCCTTCACCTTGGTCTTCTCCAACTATCAGGGTACTTTGATGTAGTCTATAGTCATATACTTCTACGTTTCCTCCATCAGCTCGACCAGATTAGTGGGCCTGCCCTGGCTAAGATTGAGGCCGATAGCTTGTATTGCGTAGTACCCCAGTTGCATCTGATCTTGGGGCTTGACTACTTGAGGGGCCATATACGCAATCATGAGGGATTGATATGTAGGGTCAAAGAATGACCGCATGTGAGTCACCGTCGGGTACTTGGCCTATTTCCCCTTCCTCTTCTCTATCAGGCCTCTCCAGCCCTTCTCACCTTGTCCATTTGCTGATGGTACTCTCTGGTGACTGCATATTTTCCCCTATAAAGGGAAGTCCTTGAGGCAATGCGAATGGAATGGTCATTTGTTGCTATGAAGCGGGGTAGAGGGTGATTGCACCATTAAGGAATATGATGCGAACAATGAGGGCAGAGGAGTAAGGAAAGGTGCAAGGGAAGTGATTGGTATCGCGGAGGAAAGAGGTGTGAGTTCAGTGGTACGCTGAGTGGATGAAGAGGAGAGCGGCACCAGGGAAGTGATTGGTTAGGCAGTGGAGAGTGTCGCAATGTTGGGTGAGATTATGGAGGTAGATGAGGAAATGAAAAAGGAGGTAGAGGTGGAAAGAAGAGGTTACAAAAAATGTACCTTCTTCTAAGGGGGCACCAATGGAGAGTTAGATATTGGTGCCTCGGGCCGCTTGGGCTGAGATGACCCAATTGCGAGGTGCCCTGAAGAGGCTGCTTGTTGCTGCGGCGCTGTGGGGTACGGGAACATGGGTGACGGTCAAGTCGAAGGTTTCTGGACCTCCACAACTTCCACTTATTTTTCGGAGGCACGTCCCCCACCTCTTCCCTACGGGTATCTTCTTCTTCCTCTTCTTCTATTTCTTCTTCTTCCTCTTCCTCAGTAGAGAATCCTTCTTCTGCCAAGTCCTGTTTTGGATGATGCTCATCCCAGAGATTTTCAAAAGTTTCATCCATTTCCTCATCCTCGAAATTAGAGTACAGATTGATGATCTCTTGGCTCCAATCTCTTTGGGTGAGCTGTGCCCTCAGTGCCTTCGTTAATTGCTTGGAAGGGTCGAATGAAAGAGCCACGTCATAGAAAGACTCCCACGGCTTGTGTCTGATGAGATTT
Organism: Torreya grandis; assembly: GCA_037957365.1. Taxonomy (NCBI): domain Eukaryota; kingdom Viridiplantae; phylum Streptophyta; class Pinopsida; order Cupressales; family Taxaceae; genus Torreya; species Torreya grandis. Next base: position 5,341,083 of record JARHVA010000047.1, on the reverse strand, counting down.
GAGACATATCCACGTAATATTTGTGGTCATACTCCGTGGGTGACCTTTACTCGAGGTATGGCCGGCGCTGGTGATTGGGTGTGTCATGTCCCCTTTTTAGTTGACATGTGCAGAGTAGATGATTAGCCTATTATGTGACCCTCGTAGGCTGATGAGATGGATAGAGGGTATTGATGGAGCTAGGCTTGGTTTTCGTTTGGGCTCTTTCGGACATGAATTAAAGGAGATATTAATATTTGATTGATTTAATCAAATATTAATTATTTGGTCCAATTTTAATTAATTATTAATTATTAATTATTAATTATTAATTATTAATTAATTATTAATTATTTATTATTGGGTCTAATTTTAGGATCCTCATTCTAAATTAAGAATTGGTCTAATTTTAAGACGCTAGTTCTAAATTAAGGAAGCCCCAGTCTAATTTAAGGGAATCTAATTTTAGCAAGCACACCTTTGGAGGTGTATAAGAATCTCTCATGGGAGAGAGTTTGTATTCATGATTATTTTGATATTGATTCTTGTTAAGAAATTCTTCTGTGAAGACTGAGCCAAGGGTTCCAGTATTCCATCTGCAGTGGAGAACGTCAACTCTTCATTGTGTGCGATTCAGAGGCTGTGAAAGATCAGCTGATCTATTGCCAAACTGCATTGAAGAACGTCAACTCTTCAGTGTGAGCGATTAAGAGGTTGTGAAAGATCAACCGATCTATTGCCGAATTGAGAGATAACTTCACACAGAAGCTATCACGAGGGTTTACAGGTATTTTCATTATTTGGGTTTTGATTCCAGAATTATACAGATATAGATCTTTTGTATTAGCCCATAATTCTACAGATCAGGATCAAGCATATAGGTTGAGCGATATCAGCGGCCGTACGACTTCCGTACAGATCTGTGAAAATCCGTACGCATCTACAGAAAGTTCAGGTACCGACATCGGCGAACAGAGACTTACAGAGACCGACATCGGTCGACTCATCACCGACGTCGGCAAAGGGACCACTACAGGTCGACCGGCGACGGCAGTATAACCGACGTCGGCGACTGTGTTTTTTTTACACAGCAGGTCGAGACGTGCCAGATTCAGCGCAGTTTGCGGAATATTCAGGCTATAAGGCCGAACTTTCGATATTCTTTGTATACTTGACAGAGGATCCCTATTGTAAGCTTATGAGCAAATAAATAAGAAATTATACTGTGATTTATTCATCTATTTGGAGATATTTTACAGAAATTCAGTTAAGCAATTTGGAGCTTTTGTTTTGATATTCGAAGGGATATTACAGTGGTATCAGAGCTAAATCCTGCCATCCTGAGGGTTTAGAAATTTTATGCAGCCACAAGAGTTGCGACCACACGGGTATTACACACGCAGTAGAGCTTTGCTTGAAGGTACCCAGCTGTTAGAACAGCAACAGATTACCATGAGTGACAGACGTGAGAGTAGCCCACCCAGGGGCCACAGGGATGATGCTGATCAGGACACCAGAGAATTTCACCGTGCTATGATGTCAGGCCAACAACAGATGAATCAGACACTACAAGCACTTACTACTATGATAAGGGGAATGAACGCAACCGATAGACAGAATGGGGAACAAGGAGATAATAGGAGTGCTACTATTAATCAGAGACCACAGCAGACCCATTCCAGGACAGCAGGTAGACCTACACGCCCTACGTTTATTCAAGAGGAACCAGATGTTCCAGCAGAGGAGGAAGCAGAAGATCCCTCATTTACAGATGTTTACATGGCTGCAGATGAGGAGTGGAACTTATTACCTCCTCATGTACGAGAGAGGACGTCCCTTGATCGTTTTATTAATCTGAGGAGAGAGCACTACAGATTGGCTAGACAGGACAAAAGACCAAGACCCCATAACAATGATTTGAAGCAGGCTACGAGCAGGCTCACACTAGCGACGTTTGACGGTAGTGGTAAGGTGACAGCACAGGCCTGGGTTAGTAAGCTGGATACATTTCTCACATTGCGACCGATGGGTGAGGAAGATGCTATCAGATATGCAACACTACATCTTGAGGGAGTAGCTCACGATTGGTGGCACCATGGGATGGTGACACTCCATCATGATCGGATCACTTCTTATCAGGAGTTTGTGGACAGGCTGGTAGAGCGTTTTGACAGGAGGGATCCAGAGTCCTATTTTCGAGAGTTGGCACAGTTGCACCAAAGCGGCAGTCTAGAGTCTTACATTGGTGACTTCCAGAAGTTATCAGTTATGGTTCCTGACATTTCAGAGAGGCGACTAGTAGTACTCTTCATGGAGGGATTGACAGAACCATTGAGAGGTTGGATCAAAGGCTTTGATCCTCCTTCATTACAGGAAGCTATGAAGAAGGCGCGCAGTATGGAAATGGCAGCCCCATCAAGTAGATCTAACTCCAGAGGTACTTCTTCATCGAGAGACCATAAGCACTCCAACGGGGATACAGAGAGACCGGATTTTAACATAGATAAATCCGGGGTTAAAAATGATTCAAAAGCCAATCCAACAGCACCACTTTTGGATCGTGAGGCGCTTAATGATCTACGCAGGAAGAAGCTTTGCTTCTACTGCAAAGGTCCATATGATATCCATCACGATTGCCCTTTGAGGCCTAAGGGCAAAGCAAATCGTGTGATGTGGGCGTATTATGAGGATGCGGAGTCAGAAGATTTCGAACAGCAGAATAGTTCTGAGGAGGCAGAGGCTTCAGAGCCTAAGGCAGAGGCAGATTTAGAGCTTCATATACAGGAGGCACGCCTATCCAGCATTCAGTCGGATGAGTCATTCAGACTCCGTGGAGTTTTGGCAGGGCAGAAGGTTACCACCCTTCTTGATACAGGAGCCACACATAATTTCATAGATGCTACATTTGTGGAGAAGCGTGGACTCACTACCGAAGATTTTGAGGGAATTAGAGTTAAGTTAGCCGATGGTCACACTCTTAGGTGTGAGCGCATGATTAGAGACCTCCCATTGCGCTTGAACAACTATGAGTTCAAGGCTAATTATTTTGTAGTGAACATGGGGGACATAGAATTAGTCTTGGGTATGAAGTGGCTTCATTCATTTGAGGAAGTTACTCTTCATCTCAAAGATATGGAGGTTCGTTTTCAGGTTGATGGGAAAACACATATTCTTAAGGCAATATGGGGTAGCAGCTTCAAACATATGTTTTTTCATCGGATGGAGATGCCTGTACTACATGACATGAAAGAGTGCGATGATGAGTGCACATTGGCACCAACACAGGAGAGATATGAGGACGAGCTTTGTCTTGAGGTGAGTTCAGTTCAAGAGTTAGCACATGTGGTAGAGTCTCAGCTTTCTTTTACAGGTGGGTCACATGTTGATGACGATATACGTACAGGAGACAGAGGTGATGTGACGCCATTGGATGAGAGTGGTGATGGACAGGGCCTGGAGTTTGTGTTGGTTGACAGCACTGTAGATCGAGACTTCATTTGGGATCCAGGTATTCAGCGATTGCTTGAGGGCAAGCAATTTCAGGAGGGGCGGATTGTCATGTCCCCTTTTTAGTTGACATGTGCAGAGTAGATGATTAGCCTATTATGTGACCCTCGTAGGCTGATGAGATGGATAGAGGGTATTGATGGAGCTAGGCTTGGTTTTCGTTTGGGCTCTTTCGGACATGAATTAAAGGAGATATTAATATTTGATTGATTTAATCAAATATTAATTATTTGGTCCAATTTTAATTAATTATTAATTATTAATTATTAATTATTAATTAATTATTAATTATTTATTATTGGGTCTAATTTTAGGATCCTCATTCTAAATTAAGAATTGGTCTAATTTTAAGACGCTAGTTCTAAATTAAGGAAGCCCCAGTCTAATTTAAGGGAATCTAATTTTAGCAAGCACACCTTTGGAGGTGTATAAGAATCTCTCATGGGAGAGAGTTTGTATTCATGATTATTTTGATATTGATTCTTGTTAAGAAATTCTTCTGTGAAGACTGAGCCAAGGGTTCCAGTATTCCATCTGCAGTGGAGAACGTCAACTCTTCATTGTGTGCGATTCAGAGGCTGTGAAAGATCAGCTGATCTATTGCCAAACTGCATTGAAGAACGTCAACTCTTCAGTGTGAGCGATTAAGAGGTTGTGAAAGATCAACCGATCTATTGCCGAATTGGGAGATAACTTCACACAGAAGCTATCACGAGGGTTTACAGGTATTTTCATTATTTGGGTTTTGATTCCAGAATTATACAGATATAGATCTTTTGTATTAGCCCATAATTCTACAGATCAGGATCAAGCATATAGGTTGAGCGATATCAGCGGCCGTACGACTTCCGTACAGATCTGTGAAAATCTGTACGCATCTACAGAAAGTTCAGGTACCGACATCGGCGAACAGAGACTTACAGAGACCGACATCAGTCGACTCATCACCGACGTCGGCAAGGGGACCACTACAGGTCGACCGGCGACGACAGTATAACCGACGTCGGCGACTGTGTTTTTTTTACACAGCAGGCCGAGACGTGCCAGATTCAGCGCAGTTTGCGGAATATTCAGGGTATAAGGCCGAACTTTCGATATTCTTTGTATACTTGACAGAGGATCCCTATTGTAAGCTTATGAGCAAATAAATAAGAAATTATACTGTGATTTATTCATCTATTTGGAGATATTTTACAGAAATTCAGTTAAGCAATTTGGAGCTTTTGTTTTGATATTCGAAGGGATATTACAGGGTGGGCTGGCGGTCTTCAAGGAGGCTATGTAACGGACCGCATCATCGCTCCATCTATCATCGATTAGGTCGAGGCCGAGCTCTGCGAGTTTGGATGCGAGCAGACATTCCTGTTGCCTCCTCACCACCATGATGCCTCCCCTTGTGAAAGGGATATCATACAGGCCCTTGTTCTTCTTCCCTACGCCATACACGGAGTCCACCACGTCGAGTTGATGAGCCAACACCAAGGCCAAAGTTATGTTTATTAGTAGGCGTGGGATTCAGAATGGCTTGTCCTTGAATCCATGTGCTCGAATGAAGGTAAAATTGGTCTCGAAGAACCAGTCGACTGGAACCTTGTTGTTGGTAAGCCATGATCGCTGTGAGTCTGTCATCCTGTCTGTAATGGCCACTCGACTGAGGTCGATGAGGACTGGAGACAAAAAGTGCTCTGATAACTCATAGTAGTCCTTTGTGATTGATAGGACGTGGGTCCATACTGTTACTGGGGTCACCATGTTAAGGGAAAATGCCCATCTCGAAGGAGTTGAGATTGAGGTAAGCGGAGAAGAACTAGGAGTGCTAGAATAGAATGAGATGCATGAGAAAAGAGGAATACCGAAAGGAACCCAGTGTTGAAAAGTTCGTCAGCTCGTTCTTCATGGCGGTGGCGATGGCATCTACAAAATCCATCCTGTATACCCCCTTATTTATCGTAGTTAGGAGGAAGAGTACTCTAACTAAAAATCAATGACGTTGGCATCTGAGTCCATGCCGAAGATGAAAGCCAACATGGACAGAGCATCATTCAGGTAGTTCATGGGGAAGCTTGCGAGGGAGATGTTTAGAGGAGGCACTTCCATGTAGCTACTTTTAAGGAAGAAGTTGAGGAAGTGCGCTTTGTCATGGACCCGGGTATCCCAGACATCTTGATGGCTCTCCATGTTGTAGATTTCGGCCTTGGGGTCACTTGGGACCCAGAGCATTTCCATTACGACATCCACACTGATTTTCACCCTCAAATGGGTGTTGCCCGCAATTACGCCAGTGTTGGTATCATACCTCTCTGCGCAAAGGGCGACGATTTCTGGGCATGGGTAAACATAGGGCACCATGAATTGGGTCAATGTGCAGATCCACATTTTGCATCCAAATGAGTCATAATCATTCCTTCGGATCTTCTCAATCATTCGGGCATGAGCGCCCTCTCTTAAACTCTTGGGATTCTTGGCCAACCTGGGATCAAAGATATCATCCGCGAAATTAGCGACCAACACTTGGTCTCTACAGTGCCCTTTGGCTATTTTTTTAATGCTTGGCATTTTCTCCTTTGCTTGAGCGGGAGCGGGGTAGGGGGAGCCAGGGGTGGGGAAGCGTAGGATTTGCTCATCGCATATTGAGGGGGAGATTTCCCTAGCTACCCACCCGCAGGTTCTGTGTTTTCTTGGATGCTTCTCACCTCCTGATGAAGATGTAGAAGTGTCCATCTCGAGAATTCTTCTTCAAAATCACTCTCTGTCACAAATAAGATATTGGGTTAACATATTCTACTCACAAAATCTCACAATTCTAGGCTCGGCTCTCGCTACGCTTTGTACTTTGCTCAATTGCTCAATGCTTTCAAAAATCTCAATGCATCTGAAGTGTTTGGCTCGATGAGGAGAGGGGTGTTTATACACCGACGCTCCTGGGCGCGATCATCATGGAAAATTTTGAATTTGGAGCGCTCCATAAATGTTAAGGTTGACACGCATGCTCGAGGAGCAACTTGTAAAAAATTTATGGCGATCCTTCTAGGGAATCGTGTAATATGGACATCTGACATTAATGATAGGAGAGGTGAGTCGATAACCGTCTTTTAGGGAATGCTTTAAAATTTAAGAGGGCTAGGGTGAGGACACGTGGCAGCGAGAGGAGCCACTTGTGCCAATGACACGTATTCAAATGAAATAACATCAGGGAAAAAAATAAAGGAAACAACAACTAAGAAGGGAAACACACAAGTAAAAGGGAAAACTATGTATAAGGGGGAGGCAGGGAAGCTAGCTGAAACGTTTTAAGTCGATTTCGTTAATATGGATTTCTAATGTATTGTTCTCTTCATTTTTTAACTTGAAAGAATTTCCTGTTTATTGCAGAGGATGCGGAACGATCCTCTCCATAAAGAATTAAACTTTGCATGTTGCCCTGACTTTATGGCCTTTTAATCATACTTGAGAACCAAATCTTCGGGGTTTAATCTTGGGTATGGCATTTTCTTGTCGAGCCACCGCTTGATCACTTGTTGTCAAGTAATTTTTGCATTGCTTGCCTACTTTCTTGCTTCTTGGAGGCTAAGTAGCTCTACGAGCCTAACCTCCATCGCTGCGTTTTTCACAATCTCAACAGCTTTCAAACGTTGTACAACGGGGATTTTTGATGACATAAGCATGACCACCTCCTTCCCGTACACAAGTTCATACGAGGAAGTCTTTAGGATCTACTTGGGAGTGATGTGGTCTGCCCACAACGCTGCTTTTACGTGCATATGCTACTCCCTTTGCCGGTCAACACCCATCCTTTTGATTAGCCTTATAAGGTTCTTGTTTGTTGACTCCACCAATCCATGCCCTTTATGAGTAGTAAGTGGATGAAGTCTTGAAGAAGATACCATTTCAGAGCGTGAACTCAAAAATCTTGGACTCAAAGAAGGCTTTTGCATTGTCGGAGATTATCATCTTAGGCAGGTCGAACCTTGCTACGAGTTCCTCCAAGAAGCCAATGATTATATTCTCGATTGCCTCCCTCAGAGGCACTGCTTCAGTGCACCTAGTGAAGTAGTCAGTGGTTATAAGTATCCACTTACAAATGGCGTTGGAGATAGGATTGATCATTTTGATGAAATCTAAACCCCACTATGAGAAGTATTCATCGGTCACAATTGGGTTTAGAGGCATCGCTGAGTTTTTCCTCTTTCTAGCAAGGAACTGAGATTTCTGGGATTTCTTGACTGCTTAATGGCAGTCCACAAACATGGTCGACCAATAATATCCTGCATGCATGATCTTGGTTGTGATGGTTTTCGCTAAGAAGTGGCCACTTGGGGGGTGAAATGCATATTTTGGAGGATTTTCTCGGCTTGGTGTTTTTCAACACATCGAAGCAAATCCCCATCGAAGTTTCTTTTGAACAAGACTCCTTGGACTAGTGTGTAACTAGCCCCTTGCAGTCAGTAGAAATGCCTTTTATGCACGGGGAGACCATCAAGATACCGATTGGTTTTCATGTAGTAGATCCTGTTGACAACCCAAGACTCATTGATCTCATATTGGTTCAATAAAACCACCTCTTGTGTGTCTTGTTCCTCCTGCAGGATATCTACACATTGGGCAAGTATTCACAGATTCCTCTTCCTGTGATCACCTTAGTCAACCTGACTTTGATATCATACTCTAGGATCTTAGTGATCCAATTGGTCTGTTTCTTCATGATTTATCCTTCCATTATGTATTTGTGGATGTTGGAGTGTGCCACGTACACCATTATTTTGCTGCCCACCACAAGGTGCTTGAACTTTTTGAGGCCCTTGACAATGGCAAAAGCCTTTTTTTCTACAAAGTTGTATTTGATTTTGTCCCTGCATAATGTTCTTGAGTAGAACATCATCGAGTGCTCATTTCCTCCTTCCTCTTCCTTTTGAGTTTATATGGCTGCTAGACTATGTTTACTCCCATAGACATACATTATGAAATCTTTAGAAAAGTTAGGGTTGACTAGTACAGGGGCAGTGGATGTCGCACCCTTGATTTTATCGAATGCTGCTCTCCCTTCGGGTTTTCACTTGAAGTATTGATCCGTCTTCAACATCAACATGATTGGCCTCACTAATCCTGCAAATTCAGATATGAATTTGCTATCAAAGTTAATCTTCCCGAGGAAAGACTAGACCCCTTTCTTGTTTACTGGTAGAGCTAAGTCTCTAATGGCTTGTACCCTTTCTGGATAGATGACGATCCCTTCTTTGGATACTACATGTCCAAGTAGCTTGCCTTGCGGGACTCCAAAGATATATTTTTTGAGGTTAAGAGACACCCCGAATTCTTGACACCTTTGGAAAACCTTCTCCAAATGATCGAAGTGGTCTTCCTTCTTTGAAAACATGATAAGGTCATCCAGATAGATGAGGATGATCCTATTGATTAGTCCCTTAAAAGCCAAATCCATAGCTCGCTAGAATGTAAGCCCGACATTAGAAAGGCCGAAAGGCATCTTCCCATATGCGAAGGTTCCCCACTTTGTAGTGAAAGTGGTTTTGTGCTGATCCTCTTCATTTACCCATACCTGATTATATCTGGAGAATCCATCTAGCAGAGAACATTTCCACACCCTCCATTCTCTGGAGGATCTATTCCATCGAGGGAAGGGCGTAGTGATCTTTCAAGAAAGCTTTATTCAAGTCCCAAAAGTCCACGCATAACCAAATCCCTCCATTCTTCTTTTGCACAGGAACCAAATTGGATACCCAAGTCGAATGTTTGATCATGTGTATGATCTTTGAGTTGATTAGTTTCCTCAGCTCCTAAGCCATGAGGGATTTGATTTTCGAGTTTACTTTCCTTTGCTTTTGTCGGACAGGTTGGTTCCCTCCACCAAGTCTATGGTGTGTTGAATGACCTCGCGATCATACCCTTTCAAGTCATCATAGGTTCATGTGATGACTCCTTCATACTTATTGTAGAAGGAAACTAACCACCCCTTATCCTTTTGGGGAACCTCCTTTCCCACCTTCAGCTTTCTCCCACCTTCGACATCAAGTTCGGAGTAGTCACTTTTGTTTAGGACAAACTTTCATTTGTCGTTCATGGCATCATCAGAATCAAATAGGTTTTCCAAGGTGATGAGCCCCTTTGGCAATTTGTTGGTTTTTAATTACATGATTTGGTCCCCATAGGTCTCTTTGATCTTTGGCTACAATTGCTCTGTGAATTTGCATCATTGCTAAAAGAACATGGCAATTTATGCGTCATTTTCGAATACTTGCCAATTCTGGTCATTGTCGGGAATGATAGGTTTGATGATCACCTGCACTGCTTGCTCATTGGTGAACAAGTCTATTATTGGGTCAAATTGGGAGTCAATTATCGCCATTTGGTCTGCCTCTACATTCATGGTAGGGGAAACACCATGAATTAGAGTCATTTTCCAAGTTGTTTTGGCTAGCGACTAGCTCTCTGTTTGCATTTGGTGATACCGTGTGTAGGGGAACAAGGACTACAACCATTTGATTTGTGGGCCGCATCTGATTGTTTGGCGCTTGGTGGTTCAGCGGTTGCCTCTCCTGATACTGGTTTTGTTGGTATGGTGCTCTCCTTTCTTGGTAGTTATTGAAAGGGGTCTTTGAAGGCATAGCTTGTTGCCTTTTGAGATTTATTATCTCATTGGAGAAGTTTCACAAAAATACTCTTCATGTCATTCATCTCTGCGACTAGCGAGGATGAAACAAATGTGCTTCCCTGAGTGGGCAGATACACGAACATAGAAGGTGATGCTCCCGAGGTACTTGGGACTTCTTGTGGCGGCACTGATATCTCTTGGAACATTGGCATCGACGGTCGAGGAGGAAGCTTTCCCGCATCTATTAAATTGTTTTTGACCTTTACTGCTAAATCATAAGCGTCTGACAACGTCTAACCTCCAAGTGATTAGATCATGACAACAATATTTGAATTAAAGGCCTTAAGATAGAAAATGATGGCCATGCCCACAGGCAGCTGAGTAGCTATTGGAATCCTTTGCCAGGTTTTCTCAAACCTAGAATTGAAATCAATAATGGATTCTTGTGGGGCCATCTTGATAGTTATCAGTTGTTGCAGGAGGGACGATCGATCCGCCTTCTTATTGAACCACTCAAAGAATATGTTGCCCAAGTCATCCCAAGTGGCTATGGAATTAGGCGGTAAGGATCGGTACCAATCAAGAGCCGCCCCTTAAAAGAAGCAACGAGTAGTCTTAAGGCTATGTTCTGCATATTGACATAGTGTACAATGCACACATTTGCAACATCTTGGAGATGTTTTGCTGCGGTCTTGACATCGTCTCTTGAGAATTTAGGGAGTGCCTTCAAAGCATTTACAGGAATGGGGTCCTATGTAACTCGGGGCACCAGAGGGATAAGCGGGCTTTCGCTATTTCATGATACAAAGTTCCTTGGCTGCCCTGAAAGAGCCATTTGTTGTTGTTGAGTAGCGCTAGACCCTGTGGTCTTTTGGTGAGTTGGAGCTTCTAGAGGCGGTGTTAGTAGGATTGGATTCTTCACTATCGGTGACTTTATAACAGGGCTTTGGCTCATAAACTTGAGCTTCTAGTCATGTAGACTAGTAGATCTAGTCCCACCGGGTGTGCCAAAAAAGAAAAAATGTTGATGCCTAAAACTCTTGCTCCATGTTAAACAACCTCTATGGGGAGCTTTATAGGTGTGGGACTGAATTGCAGTCTGTAACGCAACCTCTGGGATTTTAGAATTCAACTCTTCAATTTGATCTTGGGGTGGGGGTGAAAAGGGGAAGGAAGGAAACACAAATAATACTGAAGTAAATCTGAGGAGATGTGCCAAGATCTTTAAAACATTAACATATGATTGCATGGAATAACTTGAATTCTTGAACACTACAGAGTATTAAGGAGCATAAAGTAAGAATTAAAGTCTATGGTGCAGACATAATCAATACTATAGGTGCAGAAAAGGGAAATAACAAACAACAAGAATTCTTCACTCAGTTTAACATAGAACACCACATCCTCTTCATAGCTAGGTAGAGAACATAATACGAAAGGCCTCAAGGGGCACAATACAAAATGTTCAATACTACTCGTGAGGGGCCTCTGTTAAGGTTGTAAAATGAAAAATACTAGCTCCTGCTACCTCTATCCTAAAACTATTACAATTGTTTGTTCTCTAAAATAGCAAATACAAAATAATTGATAACCCCCCCTTTCCAAAAGGGACGAGCCCAAAATATATAGGCGAAGTGACTTCTCACAGGAGTGACAACTGGAAATCCAGACACTTGCACCTATGATGATGTCATTACAACTGAATGAAGGACTCAGGCTCATGAGTGCAGTTAACCTCTGGATCTTGGATATGGCACAACTACACTGTCTTGTTATGGTCACGACGCTCAGGAGGAGTGTAGTGATGCCACATGTTCATCTTTGGAGCCGCTTCTGTTATGTCGTTGGAGATGGAGATCCACTTACCTTGGGCAATGGTGTAACTCCTAGCCCTGATAGTAAAACTTTGCCTTTGACAAGCACTGTGGAACCATGTGGAAAGGACTCATATCCTCTTTGCTGGCCAATGGCGCTGCCCAAAGGTCTGACACATCAAACCGCTCTTGGATGAGCACCGAAATGACATGTGTTGAGTATATGCTTCTCCGAGGAAAGTTGGGCACTTCTTTGTAAAAATGAGTGTAAGGGCGCCACGTGGAGAACTTGTGTCACCTTTATAACTACTCGATGGGTCCCACCCATTCTATTGTTAGCCAATGGCACTGGTTGGAGTTTTGACCAAAAGGGAATCGGCTTCGAATAGTGCTGGTTCACCACGTGTTAAGTTGGTGCTACCCCAGAGTGAATCGAGAGCCCCTTTGTGCTGAACAAGTACCTGACTGCCATGTGGAGGAAGCGAAAGGACGCTGATACTCAGGTAAAAAATTCAAAAGGGGCCCTAGGAAAGGATGGTCAAAGGCAGAAGTGTCGAATGTGCCGAACAAGTCTGAGACCAAATGTGAACTGTTCCAAAATAACAAAAGGTGGATCCCGATCCACAGGGACAACAAAAAGTTTGAATAGGTTATAAAATTTCAACATGTATAAAAGGGTCAAATTACTTTCAGAAAAATAATTTCATAATAAAATCTTCGAAAATTTGTCTAAAAATTTAAAATCTTTACTGTCAAATGTATATAGACTGATGGAAAATAGTGAAAATAATAATTGTTGGGAATACAATAATACAAATTGGGAAGTATTGATAAGAACTAAACGACATAAGTAAAATGTATAAAGATATAAACTAGATAATTATTGAAAAATTTTATGCACTTAAATGTAAAAGAGAAGAAAAGAGAACAACTCTCCAAAAAAAATCTATGGGTTTTGCATTTACTGGAGTCTTTGGGATGTGGAACCCCCAGAAGTGCAATTTACTTGGACCAAAAGAAGACAAGGGGGTCAATTTTTTCATCCCCAAAAAAAAGGTGGATAGCTTCGTAAATAAGTATGAAATAGGTGGTGTTGGGAAAAAAAATGGATTTAAAAATTCTCATGATATTAGGATCAAATTCTTAACCATTATCTCTAAACATTCACAATAGAAAAAAGTCTAACATATATAAGATTAAGATGATATGGACCTAACGCCTAGATTTTGATTTGATAAGATGAATAGCAGACAATAGATGTAAGCTCAAGTATGTGATGGAGCTTAGAGAAAATAACAATTTTTTTTTGGACACCTCCATAAAAAAGAAGAGTTGAATTAATAAATGGAAGTAGTACAAAAAGATATAAGGGAGGAAGGGATGAATGATGCTTTGCGTTAGAAAAATAAAATATTGGTAATGTTATAGTCTTAATTAATTATGGTTAGTTATTAAGAGTTATGTTATAATATTATGATTCTTTTAAATAATTATATATAGAAGGGTTATGTTTTTTTTTATATAATCATTGAATTATATGTAATTATGATTCTTTCAAATAATTATATATAGAAGGGTTATGTTTTTTTTAATATAACCATTGAATTATATGTAATTTAATTTACTTATTTTCCCTCACAAAATTTAATATTATAATTATTATTTATATATTTTAAATATATAATTATTTATATATTTATTATATATATCGATTTTATATACAATATGTGGTATCAAAATTAATTATCTCATGATTTATGAAATTTAATATTATTTATTATTTTTAACTAAAGTTTTAAGATTCATAATCTATACTCATGACTTGTGAATATTTTAAAAATTAAAATTTAATAACTAAAATTTTAAAATATAGAAAGAACAAAATAATTATATATTCAAATTAAAATAAAAAAATTATATATTCAAATTAAAATAAAAAAATTAAAAACTTTTAAAACTTAAAATTTTAAATTAAATTATTTTTTATTACATTACTAATTTTAATACTAGTGTTCCCTACCTAATTTGATAGTATTGTCATCTTTCTATGTGCGCCATATTCTTCCACCTTTACTTACTACCTCATTCTTTTTTCAATCAATCCATACCTTTACTTATAAAATAATGAATGCTTATCATTTAAAAATAAATTAAAAAAATCAAACTATAAAAAATTTAAACTATTAAAATTCGATAGTAATAATTAATAAAAAAATAACTGAAAAAAAAACATGGAAAAATCCTAAACATGATAAATTCCATAAAGGATTATGTTGAAATATTAATATTCTATTTAAAAATTAAAAAAATCCTTGAATAAAATAAATAAGAGGAGATGTATTAAAATTGTTTAAAATATTTTGAAGTAACATGGAATAAATAACAAATGATATATAGAATAAAATAAAAATGAAGTTTCAAATATGAGATTTATATAATTAAGTAAACCTAGGTGTTTGTAAAATTTTCTTACTTATTTTTTAATTTAAAAAATAAAAATATATTAAAAAAAATTGAAGTAAAATTAAAATCTAATAAAAGATAATATTAAAATAAAAAAATAATTTTTAATACATGAAAAATGGTATCAAATTTTTCCAATGAAATTATGTTGATTTTTAGAGAAAAGAATAATAATACACTTTATTTATTTGGATTTGAAAATTTAAATAATTAGTAAAAAAATTATAAAAATATTTTTTCTATTCATAAATGTTAGATTTAGTGTTATTTTTAAAGAGATATTTATAGATGATATATCATAATATTGATTATGAAGTCAAGCAAAATTTATTAGGATAAGCTCAAAAGAATACTTTTAAGAAGATGGTTTCAAAAACATTGAAATGAGGTCAATAAATCAAATCATTCAAGGTTGAATTGAAAAAAATAAATAATGAGATTAAGATATTACTTGATCAAAATAAATATATATTAAAAATCATAATTGAAAAAGATAAAGTGATTACGTGTTTAATCAAGTTAAATGTATTAAATATAAAAAGAAGATTTTACATAAAGAAATGTTAGCTTTGATTGCTAAAGAAACTAACATCATCAAGATTTTGTTTTTCTTGACATGGATCGAACAAAATTATAAACCTTTTATTGAAAACTAAATTTAAATTGAAGAAAAAGGTAAATAATGATCAACAAGACTCAAAGAAACTTGAAGTTGATCCTTCTTGACATCCATATTATCAAGAAATTATTCAACTTAGACATCACTTTTTTTTTTCTAAATTGGAATAAAAACTATCAAAACATATATGGGGACTTCTAATCCAAGTGCTAAGAAAACCCACTAGAGTTCATTTCAACACTACTCAAGAAAACACAATTAGTGTATGAGTTCGCAAAAATATTTTATGCCCATCTAGACCGATCTTGGATGGATTGATCTTGATTCCATGTGTAGATATTGTAAAAAATTATTGACTTATTACTTATCATATTCTAATTACACTTCAAGGTCAAAGCTTCCTCTATACAAGAATGCATGTTATACTCCTAATTAATTTGGTTAGTTATCAAGGGTTATGTCATAATTCCATGAAATTTTGGAAGAGTCATAAATTGAAGGGCTACATCCTCTTGTACGTAAGTTGTAACCCTTGAATCATATATAACCCTATTTACTTATTCATTCTTTCATAACTTACTATATTCTATTTTTTAATCGATCAAAAGAGGGTTGATAGGGGTTCTTCACCAATTCCATTAAAATTAAAAAACCAAAAATATAAATTTCAAAGAGTTTCAAAACCAAGCTACCATTATACATATCTATTTCCAGAAAAGTAGCCAAGATAATGAAGACCAAGCTATACTACTGCTATGCTTTGTTAAAAAAAGTTGGAACTAGATATACCAACCTAACATCTGGTACAAAGGAGATCATTCTAAGATAGGACAAATTTTAATAGACCAAAAAATAACAATTCTATCCATATGGTGATCATCTCTAATGCTTGTTTCTTGATTCTAGCATATGATTGACATGCTTCCCATACCGTTGAAGATCCACCCACTTTCATATTTCTTGACATTCCTTCTCCACTTTGCTCTTCTCCATACTAAAAAAATATAACAAGTATTTCTAGTATTCTGATTGCTTTGACCCCTACATCCCCCATCCTCCTATTTGACATATGCACTTCATTCTTGTTGGTAATATTATTTAGAAGGTTGGAAATATTATTTAGAAGGTTGGTACATGTGTTCTCGTATATCGAGGAGGCACCAAACATGTTGCAACATCATCAACAATGACATATAGAAAATATAAATTAGTCTTACTTTGAGACATTGCTACATTGTATGAAGCTTCGTAATATCTTCCAACCACCTAGATGAAGAATTGAAATAACCAAGAGACATTATATATGCAATGTGATATATGTGCAAAAGGTAGTAGCATACAATGAAGAAGAGTATATAAGGGTTAATGAATATATGATAAAGAGAGAAAGTATATAGCATCTTGTACTACATAATAATATTAAATAAAGAAAGAGTTAGAGTGGGAAATATTTTTGTACTATGTTATGTGAAGGAATGTGCATGGAATCTAGTGCCCCTTTATTTTGATTTATAAATAGTTTATCACAAATTTTAAATATATATTCTCATTCTCTTTTGGGTAGCATCAAATCTAACCAAAGTTTGTGATCTTAATAAGTCAATGTATTAACATATAATTTATGCTAAAATTTGGTAATACAAATCAAAATTTGGCTTACTAATGCTCAAAGGAGAGTATCCTTTACACTTATAGAAGACAACATCAACAAAATTAGAAGATTGGTGAGAGCTAAGACTAAATAATTTTTGTAAAGTAGGGTAAAAGAATCATAGTGTCTTATTCAAAGGTTAGGGAATAGGACAAAGTGCTCTCGTGTACTTTACCACATTTTATTTGGCCTTGGATTTTGAGACAGGCAAACAAAAATAAGTATTGTAGATTCTTGATGAAAAATCCTATTTTATGGAATATAGAAAGGTACAAGACCTTAAGGAAAGTAACAACCTTAGACCAGGGCCATAGATGATTGATTTAAGACAAATTTAAACTCATTATTTATAGCTTAGGATATTCAAGGTTGGGTTAGCTTTGACACAAATAAATATGAATTTATTGAAGAGACAAGAGGAATATTCATAGCTAAAATTTCAATCTGATGCTCTTTGTGGATAAAAGGTTATCTCCAGACTATAGAAACTTTATCTAGGGGGGAATTCACCTAAGGGATTGCATGCAAAAAGAGGGAAAATCCTTGGAAAGGTGTCACTTATGAGATATTTGGTTTGATAGTTGGGGGAGGATAAATGGAAGAGAAAGACGAGGATGAAGGTGAACAAATAGAGATTAAGGAGTAAAGAGGGTGTGAGAGAAGAAGAAGAAATAAAAAAGTAGGAAGATTCAAGAATAAGAATAGTGGAGAGAAGAGAAAGACAGAGAAAAGAAAGAGATGAAATAATTTTAAAGAGTATATTAAGAAAAATAGAGCATACGGAGAGAGAAACAATGATTAAAACCTTGAAAATCTAGAACAAGTAATTAATTGACAAAAAATAGTACAATCAGATAATCAAGAACATATGGAAAAAAATAATTAGCCAAGAAAAAATAGATGTTACAATTACATAAAAATTAGCATCAATGCCTCTTGGGACTAGAACCATAAAAGTAATGAGAGAAGAAAATTAGATAGAGGAAAGTATAATAGAAAAAGTAAAGTTAGAATAGAGAGGGTGATTAGAGCACCAAGAGAGGACTTTATAAAGATGGCAGTAGTATCAAGACAAGAGGAGGTTCTCCTAACCTTGGGATGAAAATACCAAGGGGAAATATAATCTCATTCTCATAAGTTAAGTATAGAATACAAGACAAAGAACATAGAAGGAAAAGAGGAAGAAAGAGTAATGGTAGAAGATAATATAAAACCAATGAAAAGGGAAGAGGGAAAGACAAATTAGACATAATGGAAGTAGAAGAGAGTTTAAAATTAATTTTATTGAAGGAGAAAGAAATTAAAGAAGATGAAGACAAAGATGAGGAAGTTAGTTATTTAGAAGATAAAATAAGAATTAATGAGAAATACAATAGGAAGTAGGAGATGATGAAATGAGGAAGATATAGAAGAAGAGAAAGACATTCAAAGATACACCTCATTGTAAACCCCCAACCAAAATATATCTCACAAGGAAATGAATCTATCAGACGAAATGCCATCCCATGTGTAGATTTATAGAGATAAAGAGAAACCACCAGTGAGAGAATTAGTATTCATAGGAGAATAAGTTTTGAATAGTTATAGAAACTATAGGGAGAATATTGAAAGAATGAAAAATATTGTGTATTATACTTACTATATCACAAAAGTAAAATTACAATAATAGATAACAATATAACAAGTCACACAAGCATAATAAAAACAATCACTTGCAAATAAGAACAAATCTTTATAATATAAAACAAATGTAAAGCAAAATACTAAAATATAGGACTTAGTCACTTTGAGGGGAAACCTCCATAATCCTTATAATAAGAATAAAATTTCAAATAAATGACGACTAATATCCTAATATTACTTCCTATATATATCATACAAAGGCTATGAGAACTCCATAAACCAATTAAGACATCTACTCATACTAATATGCAACCTAGAGATTATCAAATGATTAAGTCAAAGGTTATGCACATCACACATATCCAAATACAAGTCATATGATAAGGGTGTGGATATTTTTGGAAAATTTAGATGAATTATTAGGAATAAAATATTTCAGAATAGAGTTGGAAAGAGATATGGGAAGAATATGTGTTGAAAGAGCATGGGGGGGGGGGGGGGGTCTGGGAGAGAAAATTATGGTTGCTCAATTGATATTACATACAACTCCATACTATACTACTCTACTAGTTCAAAGATACCAACTCCAAAATTATTATCAGATATCACCCCCTACAGAGCCAAGTGCAGGACCTTTGGGTCCACCTAATCACTACTACAATAGATACTGAGGTAGTATAATGCCCACAAAAGCTCACATAAAAAAATAAGGGTAAATCTAATTTTAAAAAAGTTCACAAAAAAAAGTATTTGGCAAAAGAGAGTTACCATGCCACAATGTGAATCACACAAGAAATGACCACGTGAGATCATTAAGAGGAAGTTAGAGTTGTCAAATGACTAGGGTGACATAAAACCCTAGGGATGCATGTTCAATCCCACATGGGTCATCCAATTTTTTACTATAGGTCTAGGTGGCCAAAATAAACTAAGATGACCCAAGCATCACAAAACAACCTAAGTGACCCGAGCAACCCAAAATAACTTAGACAACATAAACAACCCCAAACGACCTAAACAACCTAAATAACTTAATAGGTAAATATAAGGAAATGATTGCATGTGTTTAATAGGGTGGCACAAGCAAGATATTAGTGGTTAGAAGGCACACACCCCACCCATGCCCTCTGCTCTCGCATTGCATGCTCTGACTAGTTGAAATGACCTAAATGGTATAAATACCCTAAATGGTATAAATAACCAACAAGCTTGGCATCTCAACTAGTTTATTGATCAAAACAATTTCCTAGGCATAATGATCGAAGTCTCTCTAAGGAGCTTGATGGATTGACTAGTCAAATGTAAACACTCCAGTCAAATCTACACAACCCATAGCCCAAAGCGTGACTTGGCATAAACAAGGTCATTTAAAGGCCCCAAAATGATTCGATGTCCCAAGAAAACACATGCATGTTTAGGAAAATATTTTCATATGCATTTAGTTAATTACCATTAAATTTTTTAATAAAATGGAACTAAAGTTTCTAAGTTAATGTGCATTAAATTGCACATAAAAATATAATTAACATTTTCATTATTAAATTTAAGTTTCTTAAGTGACCTATTTTATTCACCCAATTAAATAAAAAATAAAAGATAATTTGATTGAAATTCAACTTAAGTAGTGTTTGCTGAAATATTTTTTAGGGGGATAAATGTGGACTTTCAATTAATAGCATGGGGACAAAGTCCTCACGTTAATCAACAATGTGGGGGAAATGTCCCTCTCTAATTAGCAGGTGGATCTAATTTTATTGAAAACCCAAAAGCAAAAATAAGAAAAGAGCTATTCACAGTTATTTACAACAAAACTATTTTCTATGCAGGGTTCATACTTTTGAACAAAAAGTAAGAAAGTTGATGGAAAGGGAAAATGAAGAGGATAAAAGAAAGGAGGAAAAATAGAAAAGAAAGGGGAAAGGGATAATAGGATGATTTTAGCCACTTAAACGCAGAAAGCTTGTTCTAACAATCTTAGGGATTAAAAAGGATAACTCTAGGTAGCTAAACACAAAGACTCACTAAAATAATTTGAAAAGGGGGATTTTAGCAGAAAAAACCTTTATCATAGAAATGGGACAAGAAAGACATATTTTGGACATAGGAATATAATGCAGAGCTCAGAGAGATTGAATAACACTATGAAAAGTGATAATCAACAACTCTGTATTTCTTCAAAAGAATGGACAAAATTTTTATTCTTAACCCGCCAAGGTTTCACAATTAAATAAACTCTTAACGCAGATTTAAAAATAAATTATACACTAAAAATTATGCATTCATTGTATATCTAATAATAGTATTTTTAAAAATTGAAAGAAGAATAATCAAAATGGATTGACATACTCATGCATGTCATTCACCAAAAACATTCATGGCACAAAGTCTTGTAAATTGTTTATGTATTGATCCTTCATGGGATTGTAAATACAAACTCCTTCCTTCCGTCTTGCCAAAAGTCCTGCTATTTAAAATCCAACCCCTAAAAGTGAGCCCCAAATACCGATTTATAGATTACAATGGGTGGTTACACTTTGTAACCATCTTTTTTGTACTTTTAAGGGATTGAAAAAGTGCATTAGCAAAAATGCACAACTTAAAATATGCAAACACATGTTGAGCAATTTGCACAACTTGCAAAAACAAAATGACCAATTTGCATGACTTACAAAAGCATATCGGTGTTTTTGCATGACTTAAAACTTGCAAAGGTGCATTGACAAATTCACATGACTTCAAAAAGTGAAATGACCAATTTATACTTGTAAAAGTGCTAGTGTTTTTGCATGACTTAAAACTTGCAAAAATGCATTGACATATTTGCAAAACTTGCAAAAGTGAAATGACCAATTTTCACGACTTTCAAAAGTGTTTTAGTGTTTTTGCATGACTTAAAACTTTCAAGAGTGCATTGAAATATTTGCACAACTTGAAAAAATGAAATTACCAATTTACACAACTTGAAAAAGCGAGTCCAGTGTGTGTGGGCCCCATCGATAGCC
The DNA here is from genome assembly GCA_037957365.1 of Torreya grandis. Classification (NCBI taxonomy): domain Eukaryota; kingdom Viridiplantae; phylum Streptophyta; class Pinopsida; order Cupressales; family Taxaceae; genus Torreya; species Torreya grandis. The sequence continues at coordinate 5,319,818 of JARHVA010000047.1, read as the reverse complement.
CCTAGAAGATTAGTCACCTTTGTTCACCCCAATGAAGGTTGCTGGACGGAGTCGTAGTGCCCCAATTGGGATCAGGGATACCTTTGGGTTTTAAAAAAAAATGCGTTCGTATTTTTTCACAACTTAAAACTTACAAAAGTACATTGACAAATTCACGACTTGCAAAAGTGAAATGACTAATTTGCACGACTTACAAAAGTGCATTAGTGTTTTTGCACAACTTAAAAAGTGCACTGCCATATTTGCACAACTTGTAAAAGTGTAATGAGCAATTTACACGAATTTTAAAAATGCATTGGTGTTTTTGCACGACTTGAAAACTATGAATTTCATCATGTTTCTACAACTATGATTCTCTCCTTTGATTTTAGAAGTTCAATATGAATTTTATGCTCCATGGGTCCTTACAATAAAATAGTCTTCATCAAATTATATTTCTAACGCATTATATGAGAGTCAGAACATAGTTCATATGTGAATGTTAAGGCCCGAGGGAGATTAGACCCTACTTGGACACGTCTGAAATTTTGCCTTGCTTGGATAGTTGTGATTCTGCCCTTTGATTTTAGAAGTTAAATAAGAAGTTTTTGAACCATGGGTCCTTAAGGTAAAATTCTCTTCATCAAATTATATTTTAAAGTCATTAAACGAGATCCAAAATAGAGTTAATATGTGAAAGTTATGGCCCAAGGGAGATTGGACCTTGCTTGGACAAATCTAGAATTCTGTTTTGCTTGGACAATTGTGATTATTCCCATTGAATTTAGATGAATTTTTATCACCATGGATCCTTAAGGTAATTTTTTTCATCAAATTATCTTTCTAATGCATTGAAGGAGAGACAAAATAAATTTCATATGTGAAAGTTATGGCCGGAGAAAGATTGGACCCTGTTTAGACATTTTTTGCTTGCCATGGTGTTGGATTCTGATCCCTTTGCTTGTAGAGGTGTTGGATTCTAACCCCTATGCTTTCAGGGGTGTCAAATTCCGCTAAGCAAACAACCTAGAAAACTTTTGCTTCTTCATTGATTCTTTTGGAACCTATTGAGGAACTTTCTGAGGTAAGACATTTCAAGTTTGAACAAGGAAGACTTTGGTCACCTTCGTACTACCTTTTATTATACAACCTTTGCATACTTGAAATCTGGAGAAATATTTGAGCAACTATTCAAGTCTAGAATTGAAGCACAATTGTGAAGAACTTTGCCTTGAATCATTTGTGAGCTCTTTATCACTTTTAATTTGATTCCAATCATTGTATTATCAACTTCATCACAATCTCTTGACCCAATATCCAAATGTAGGCTTCTTGTAGTCCTATCAGCCAACCTTCATAGTTTGTTTTCATACTAAATAATATTTGGATCCAAGGATTGATAACATGCTCATTGCAAGCCTTATTTTTTTACCTTGTGTGATTTCTCTGATATGAGGTCCATTTCATGTGCAAGAGGCATTTGTGCTTTGTCAATTGTATCAGCCTTCATGAATTCTCCTTTATACATCCAAGGGTGGAAAACGTGTATGTAGCTTTATCTAGAATTAAGCATCATGTTGTGACTATATGGTTAGATCATAATCTATAACCTTGTCTTCAAGTGTGAGACTTAATTCCAAAGTGTGGTCAATGAATCACAAGCAATGACCCTTCACAATTTCGTTAGAATGCACAACATGCCTTATATGATTCCTCATGAAATTCTTTTCTATCCAAAAGTAAAATATGAATAACTCAATAATGATATCAAAGTTGTTATCCTCTTTAACCCTAGAATATCACCCAATTCTCACATGTAAGAATAATCTTCATGCCCTATACTACAAGTTGTATCCTTAATTTATATCCCCCTTTAGCATGATTTTTATGATGATAAGAATCTTGCAATGACATAATAGGAAACACCGAATTTGAAATATTTTCATACCTTAGGTTGCAATCAAAATGCTCACCTAGTTTTGTCGAAAGAGAAATTGTTGAAATATCTTCAATACCCCCAACTTTGTGACTCAAAATTCTCAAATTAGGGTTGACCAAAATATTCTCTTCAAATGCATATCCATCCATAATATTACTTTGAAAACCACTAAATGGCTCACCATTTAGAAGCTCGAAGGATAGTGCAAGATTTGATGCAACCTCCTTTACTTTGAACTTTTCACATCCAACAAGTGAAACATTAAACAAACCAAGTCTTGTCTATTGGACTACATAGTCAATGTCCATTTTGAAAAAAAAATATCATCCGTGTCATTAAAACACCTCTAATTACCTTGAGAGTGTAATTAGAAATGTTATTGCGAAATATAAAATTTCACAACAACAAGTAACACATATGAAGTGCCTAACGCTTTGAAATTTTAAGAAATTTAAAATGAAAAGTGATAATCTCACTTTAAAATTAAATCCTTAGCCTATGATCAAACCCATCTTAACCCTAAATCTTAAGAAACCCTTAAATTTTCCTATATTGAAAACCCAAAAAAGGACACAAGGCCATTATGCCAGAGTGGAAACGAGGGAAGAAGGGAGGGAGAGGTTTCACCCATGCCTCCACCCTAATTCTTTACCTCCAACTATGGTTTCCATGGAACTTGCTCAAGCTATCCATGGAAAAGGGTCTTATAAAATATAGTTAGGATTTTTGTATACTTAGTTAAGGCTTCATTTATTTAGCCATAGTTTATTAGTTTAATAATTTTATATTTTAAGTAAAAATTTTGGTTTATTCCGCCATAAATGGGTTTTTAATATTTTCTTAGCTTCATAATTATTTTTCATAAAATGTTTGGTTAGGGTTTTGAAAAGATAAACATTTAAAATATTCAAATTGTATTAATTGAATACATACAATAATCTTATTACTTTAATTATATATATGAATGAATGATATTACTCTTATAAATAAGGAGCTTGCTTCAATCACTCATCCTTCAAACGATGAGTTGGTTCAACGATCATATAACTCACATTATTTTATTCTCACATATACATATGGTATACCAAATATACTCATATTAATGTGAGAACTAACCAATATTCCTAACATTCCATCCCTAGTACTAACATTAAAATATATGGCTATCCATACAAAACAAAAGTAAAGAGGGAACATATTTATTTGTTATCAACCATTCACACAGGGACACATCAATTGTAGACTATGTATGGAAACTTAAAAATGAACATGGGCATATACGTTTGTTTATTCTTTGTATCTGTGACAAAGGAATTTCATGGATGGATATGTCAACCACTCAAGTATGAATAAAAACATGCACCTTTGTTCATCATCCACAATTATGTAAGCAAGTACATTAATTCACAATTAAGTACAACACCTAGGAAGATAGGAACTATTACACTCACATGCATTTATCAGGTTTCTCATTGATACAATATGTATCACACCAAACAAATTGAAAATGAAGAAAATTGAGGACTATGTCTTCATTGTCATCTTTGTAGCCATTGTATATGATCAATGCCACTCGATTAACAATAAAGATGATTCCAATACAACTACTAAGTATCAACCTTGGATTTTTTCGATTTAGCACAAACAATGACGCCACTAATGCGATATGTGGTCCCATCGTTAACAGCGAACAAGAGGTCACTAAGGGCCTCTTGCCTCTAACCTCCATCAAGGCTGCTGCTTACTCAATTGAATGAAACTTGAAGTTCAGTTATATATCGTTTTTGATAATCAAAACTCCATAAAAATGACACACCCATTGGACGTCAGGTTCACTCGATAATACATCCACTCACAAAGATGATTTGTTTACTTCTATTTTACAAAACGACACACGAATCACTAGTTATAGGGGGATGATTTTTCCGTCAAAGATATCAGATCTGTATACTAGTGGATTGATGCATGGACGGAGGTCCCGAGGATGCCGTTGTCTTTGGAGTAGGCCAGTTTGCTTGGTGTGGAGCTTTTGTGCTTGGCTTGAAGCTTTTGTGCTTGGCATGACTGATTTGAAGCGACTTAGAGATGCGCACTGCTGCAGCTTATACTGGAGCAAAACACAGATCTGATACAAAGTGATATGCAGTCGAGCTAATAAAAACGGATCTATGTCAATGCAACACATAACCAGTGACGATGCAAGTCCATAATGCGAAACAAATGGCAATGGAAGAAAGATCCAAAGGAATGATCCAATGCAGACGATGTAGATGCAACAAAATGTAATGCGAATGCTGCAGAGCTATGCTGAAAAAAACATAATCTATACACTACCTACGAAACTGAGCAGCTGCACACTAAATTCCAAAAAACCATTGCTAAAAAAAACTTAAAACTCTTTTAAAAAAATCGTTCTTTCAAATATATATTGCCATCACTCGGGGCAATGGATTACAGGACCGCCCTTAATTTTTATCAATCTTCCATTATTATAAATATGCTTTTATACCAAATGAAATGTTTGGTTAGAGTTTTAAAAAATTAAACTCTTTTAAAAAAATTATTTTTTCAAATATATATTGCCATCACTCAGGGCAATGGATTACAGGACGGCCCCTTAATTTTTATCAATCTTCCATTACTATAAATTTGCTTATACACCAAATGAAATGTTTGGTCAGAGTTTTCAAAAATTAAGCACACTGAATACACATAATAATCTTCTTATATATAATAGGTCATATTATTCCTATAATAAAAAATTGAACTCTTTTTAAAAAATCGTTCTTTCAAATATATATTGCCATCGAGGCAATGGATTACAGGACCGCCCCTTAATTTTTATCAATCTTTCATTACTATAAATATGCTTTTATACCAAATGAAATGTTTGGTCAGAGTTTTCAAAAATTAAACACACTGAATACACATAATAATCTTCCTATATATAATAGGTCATATTATTCCTATAAATAAAGAGTTTGATTCAACTACTCATCCCACAAATCTCTTTGTTATCTATTATACCATTAAATCTAAACGAAAATATGAGTTGGCTTAATGATTCACATTATTTTATTCTCACATGATACATATAATCTCCAGAATATACTCATACTAATGTGAGTACTAACCATTATTCCTAACATTTCATATTTTAATTAACTTCAAATTTGATCATTTTTTTTTGTGTTGTAAGGTTTGAGAGGAGTTGCAAGATCAATACAAGAGAAGTAGCACGTGTAGGTGGAATTTCCAAGGCCTAATGGTCTTCAAGGTATTATAGATGTCCTTAATGGCTTTTTCATCTTCACGTAGAGCCTTAATTAATTTTATGGAATTTTCCATTTGATTTTGAATAAAAATTGTTAGGAAATAATTAGTCTTCACATTAATTTGTGTATATTGTAATGTGAATGATTACAAGAGTAATAATTCATTATTACATATATTTAGTTAGTTAGAATTTATTAGTTTGTTAAATATATTTGGTTAGAATATATTATCACTTGTTATTATTGTGAGTTACAACAATCATATGTATATAGATTGGTTGTTATTTATCTATGAGAGATTATAGGTATATGCATATTCATAGTGATGTGAGAGATTCATGGTGATATGGGTCACCCTCTTTATAGGAAAGACTTTTCCTATATATTTGTAATACCTGTATGAATATGTAATAGTGTGAATAATAGAATATAAAAAACAATATAGTGTGAAGAATTATTTTATTTTATGTTCGACTCCATTATTTCTATGTTAATCATACGTAGATTTGAACCACTCTCATTATCTGGTATTAGAGCCGGCATTAACATAACATATGAGACTGTGAGATCAATGAAATCCTAAGGATGGTGAAGAGAAGTTGCACTGCTCTTTATCCCAGTAGATGACAATATTTTAATGAGGAATACAATTTGTAGTTTGAATAGCTATTAAGGTTACAATTATTTTGTTTTTGTTACCCTGCTCGTACCTTGGCTCAGCTACACTTGGTATGTTCAATATTATTATTTGCCTACATCTGCATCCTCGATAGGCTTTCAACACCATCACAAATTTGTATGCACCTTTGTCCTATATCTATTCATCTGCTTAAAGAGGACACTTTTGTGTGATTTACATTATCCTGCCACCACTATCCAAGCTATGATTACTAGCATCAACATTTGATTCTATTCAGAGTTCAGTTCTATTTTTACATTCAGCTTAGACGTATACAAACATGCTTTCACTCATTTCTGCGATAAGCACATGCTTTATCAAAATTGTTTCAATTCTTCTAGAATCAGTGTACAAGGGTGGATCTATCCATTATGTGTTGGATTCTTGTATTAACTCATAAAGAGAAAAAGAACCATGCAAGAGGCTGTTCTCATTCAAGATTTTGAGAGGAAGCAAATAAAATCAGTCATTATAGTTCTCTCTGTACACAAATCCTTCCATACAACTGGTTGAATTTGGTAGAGTTAAACATATGTCCCTCACTAAAGATCTACACGTTGAAGAGGTGACATGAAAGCTTCAATAGATAAGAGGAAGAGGCTCAAGGATGATATTTGTGGGACTATTTTGGATTGACGCACCTGCTGGTAGTTTATTTAGAGGCTATGTCTTGTGCCATTGGGAGTCACCATGTGCCCATAAATCTTGGAGCTTCAATATAACCCTATACTTTCAATATCTATTCATCTCATAGTTACATTGGATTCGCCATGATCTACAATTTGACCATCAGCCAGTTCATCCTCAACTGACCCATTAAATTCATAGTTGGACATTTTTTTTAGGTATTCATCTTTCTTTATGTCAAAGGTTTAGTCATGATTTAATTTTTTTCATTAAAATTTGAGTCTTTATAGTTTTTTTTATAATAGTAGGTTATTAGTTGTTGATTATAATATTTAAAAAGTAATTTTCTTTTATTACTTTTTAAATATAGTTTTAGTAATAGCCAATCATTTATATGTTTGTAAATTATCTATGGTCCATGTCTTATATTATAGGTCATTCTTATGTCAAAAAGAGTCAACAATTATTTTATAGGTTAATGACATTAGAATTATGTCAAGTCCAAAATGTCAAAAGTGTTATTTAGTTTATCAAATCCACTCTTTAATTGGATTCTAATTATCAGTTGTGTGTCATTATTTATAAAAAGTCCTTTATGTCATTTGTTTTTTAGAGTCTTTTTATGTCATTCAATCTTCAAATTCAAACCCTTTATTTTAACGGATGCATTATTTCTTGTATGCGACATCTAAATTAAGGGGGGTTGTATTGTCAAAAATGATAAAATGAGCTTCATCAACAATTTTGTTGAGTAAGTAATAAACCTGTTGGAGGACATTGGAGGATGGAGGCTTTCTATGCCTCTAATGAAGGGGTGATTCTACTATAGTGGCATATATATATATATAATTTTCAACACTTGTTTGTTTGTGTGATGAATAAGAGGTGTATTTCCTATTTTTTCACATAGTGTACTACATAAAAAAGGTGTTTAAGAGATGTAAGAGTGAAACTTGAATAGATGGTTCTTGCTCATGGTTTCCACACTGTATAGGTTGATGCGGTTCCCCCAATGAATGGTTGATGGAATATGCACCTGTTCGAAGTTTTTGCACTAATTTGATTGATGTGTTATCGATAGTGAATGATTGATAAGAAGTTGATGTGTTCTTTCTCTACTTTTATTAAGTCATGTAAAACACAAATTACCATGTAAGGTCTAAGGGGAGGAATGTTAAGAAATAATTAGTCCTCACATTAATTTGTATATATTATAATGTGAATAATTATGAGAGTAATAATTCACTATTACATATATTTAGTTGTTAGAATATATTAGTTTGTTAGATATAATTAGTTAGAATATATTATTGGTTGTGTTATTGTTGTGAGTTACAACAATAATACATATATAGGTTGGTTTTTATTTACCTATGAGAGATTATAGGTATATGCATATTCACAGGGATGTGAGATATTTATGGTGATACAGGTCACCTTGTTTATAGGAAAGACTTTTTCTATATATTTGTAATACTCGTATGAATATATAATAGTGTGAATAATAGAATAAAATAAATAATATAGTGTGAAGAATTATTTAGTCCTATGTTTGGCTCCATTATTACTGTGTTAAATGCATGCAAATCTAAACTAGTCTCATTAAAAATAACTTATTTTATTTGACTATGAGGTCTCTACACAATTTTATCACTTTGAAAATTCTAAAGATATCATGAGAAGGCATAGTCCCCATACAAAAAAAATTTGCAAAGGAATAGGGATTCATATGATGGGTGTCGGGATATCACACACTTTGGATAGGATATATTAGGTTTATGCAACATACATAGCTTGATTATTTACAATGGCATGAGAAAATGGAAAAAATCAAGACAGTATATGTGTAAGACTCCCAAAGAGCATAGTGTAATAAACCATGTTATCTACTCATAAAATTATGTGCCTAAAATTGAAGAGCTAAAAGTAGAATACTTTCCCTGAAACTTAAATTAGATCACAAGCCAATTTTTATGATGCGTCAATTACAAAGAGACAAGCAACATGATGAGCACACTATGGTCAACTAAGGTAAAACACCACCTAAAAGAAACATCATCTTGATAGAGGAAAAATAGCAAGCCTTAAAGGTGGCATTAGATAATAAACTACAAGAAAGAGAAAGTAAGACAACACATGATAATGGTACATATTACACTAAAAGTGAGAGGTTAATGCACACCATTACAGAAATCCTAAAAATATGTAAGAGAGTTAAATCTAAATAAAAGGAAATAAATAGCTACCCAATAAATCCATGATACATTGAAGAGTGCAAGGTAGCATGAAGATTAACAAAAGAACTAGTAGGTAGAACAAAGGCGAACAATAAAGCATATAAGCAAGTGGTAAGGATAAAAATAATAATATATAATAACTAGGAAGAAAGAGTGGATGTACTTAGGGAAATGTCAACCCAAAAGATTCTAGAGGGAGCTTCACAAGGAAAAAAAAGCAGATTGAGAACAACATAACAACAAGATAGTGGTTAGAGTACTCAAAACATTTGTATGAGAGTGAAAGGTAATATGATACACCTCCCACGATTAGGGTTAATGAAGAGATTTTCATGACTAAAGACATCATATAGGAGATTAAAAAGCCAACAACAAGTAAAGCCCGAGACATAGATAACCTACAAGTAGAGCATCTAAAATGGGGCACAAATATCCTAGTGCCTCGAATTAAAGATATTTTCAATGAGGTCATCCAAAAGGCTTCTCAATAGAGTGGACAACTAGCCTAACCATACCTCTATTTAAAAGCAGAAATTTAAATAACCCCTCAAATTATCAAACTATCATGGTCAATCCTTTTTTTTGCAAAGTTGTTTGGGAGTATGATAGAACACAAAATTAGTAGTTGGGCGAAGGAAAAAAGAAAGACGGGAAAGGGGCAAGTAGGTTTCATATCCTTACACTCAACTAGTGATCATTATGTCATGCTTAGACAGCTGGTTGAAAAGGTACAGGATAAAAAAGAGGATGAATATAGTTGTTTTATAGACTTCAAAGAGGCATTTGACACAGTACCAATGAACAAATTATGGAGCATAATGGAAGAATTAAGGGTCCCAATGCACTACAAGGTAGTGGCTTATAGATTGTATGAGCAATTAAAGCAAAAATCAAAATACATAAAGGGTTTTCTAAATGTTTTGGGAGTGTTATAGGTGTTAAACAGGGTTTCCCTCTATCTTCGACTCTATTTGGCTTATACATTGATAAGTTTGAAGATTGGATAAACAATCTTAGAGGGGAGGGGGTCCACTTAGCTAAATATGTGGTGAAACTTTTACTTTATTTCAATGATCGAATTCTAATCATATAGACAATCCAATATTTAAGAGGCCACCTTTGGGTTCTACAACTCTTTTGTAAAGAAGAAGGGATGCATGTTAAGATTAAGAAATCCAAAATTATGATTTTCAAAACGTATAGATATTAAAATATGGTCTTCAGTGGTTGAAAATGATAATCTTGACATATTTACCGCACATGACTTGAGCACTTAAACAAGATCATAATCCACCATTCTTTCGCACTTACATTCTATGTTATGGGTCAAACCTTTCGTTTTGTTATTAGACACCTAAAATAATCTCATTGTTTCTTTTAAACCTACCAAATATCCTTCACAAACATCTCAAGACTCTTAGTTCAACCTGTTTGTACATAAGTTGTTTAGGCTAGATACGGTTAGTATCATCAGTTGATACTAACCTGATTTGGTTGGTACCAATTTTTAAAAGCAAACCCATATGTAGAGTTGGCCCATTAGCCTAGTGTGTCAACGACAAGATAAAGTGTTCAATTGGATCCATATATAAATGAATCAAGGTCTCATTCAAAAGGGACTTGGCACTTATTTGATATACATTTATACATTATTGCACACTATGCAAATATGCCCTATTCTTCCTAGTTTGCACACCTATCACTAGGATCAATCATAAGCCAAGTATGGAACACTTTAAATCCAAGTTAGAGCAAACGTTATTAAGTATAAATCCACATCATTTGTTACATAGATAAAGAGATGGAACACAATTTCAAAATTGCACTAGGTGGGAGAACTATGTGCGGCTTGGTTTCCCCTTTTGGAGTATTAAATATGTAAGTAGCAGTTAATCACTAAATGAGGGTGAATGGGGTTAGATCAACCCATTACACTTCCCCCACTTTTATAGGCTTCTATCCCTCACAAGCACACCTAAGGTTTCAAGGGAAAGGAGACTGCTTTAAAGAGTTGTGTGCATTCTCAAGGTTCAGGATTGCAAACATAAAAAAAATAAAGACAGTCGCATGTGATCGTACAGTCATTATGCCCTACTTTCATGTAAGTCAGTACTGACCAACAGATCGGTATTGACCAACAATGTCAACCCGATCCTTTGGAAAACCCAACACAACCGACAAAGTAGTTCTAGAATAGAACAAACCACAAGGTTGTTTATCTCTAAGTTTCACTTCCAAAATATAGTCACAATTAGACAGTCAACCAAAAAAACTTAAGTACCATGATTTATTTAATATTTTTTATATTCAACATATGCCATTGTCAAATATAAAGAATTAATTTCAATCTTATACATTTAGATGTATGCTCGAATGTCATATTGTTTTATCTAAATTACATTTTAAAGTTATATCTTAATTATATTAATCTCACTCACTAATCCTAATTACAGTGAAACATATTGGTGAACTCATACACATATAGAACAATGCAAATCCCTGGATTTTCCCTTTGGGATTTCATATTTCAACCTTAGGGTTTTAATATTTCAACCTTAGGGTTTTATTTTCATATTTAATTTTTTATTAGTCTCTGATAATACACATTAATCATGACCATATTGAATGAACATTTTGGTTAACACAAGTAATGAAATTACTCTTTTCATATTTTTCTAGATGGATATCATATCTTATTTGGATCAATTATGTTAACATATGGATAATAAAGATCAAATATAAATTCACTATTAAGGCTAAATTTACTAATGAACAATCCCAAGCCTTCTTCCAATCTTATTGTTGCAACTTCCAATCAGAGATGCCTATTGTTACCATTAGACACCAAAGGGCTTGCACAACTCCCTTTGTTCTTTATATTACAGATTAGACAATACATTATATTCACCTTATTGATAGACTTATCATGAATATTGAGACCGATGATTCAACTACTAAAGATCAACAAGATGCCATAGAGGATGAAATTTTAATTAAACATATTAACATGAATCCACATCACATTGATGCAATTTTATAAATAGAAAGAGACGAGTATAAAAAATTAGCTCAAGATTCTACATCAGGTATTTAGACCACTACTGCTAGTACTATTCTTATGCCTACAACTTCAGTGAGTTGTGTGACATCCACCCAAAGTTTTGGGTCAACACGAGGCCTTCTACAAATTTTGATGCCTATTCTTTTGTAGGAAACCTTCACCTCTCCCATGATGGCTACATATGTTCCATTATTAACCTTACCTGCTACACATTCTCTTGAGTAGATTGTTCAAATTGTGCATGCCAAGGTATTGCAATTAGAACAAGGTGTATCAATAACTAGTCATGCCATGGATTTACACACTTTACTCAATAACCCATTAGCCCCTAATATAGCAGCCCATCCTTTACCAACAATATTCGTAGCTCCCAATCTCCCATTATATGAAGGTAAAAGTGATCACGAGTGACATCTTAGATCACTTCATATAGCATGCTTGGTGTATGCATACAATGACAAATTTTTGACCAAATTATTTCCAAGAAGTCTTGAGGACTATGCATTGAGATGGTTATATGATCTACCTCTTCAATCCATAAGATAACTCAATCCCCTAGCCATCCAATTTCTAGCACACTTTGCCATCAACATTGATGAGAAGTTATCCTATGCACAAATTATTAAGCTAAAACTAGGGTCCAATGAACTAGTCAACGACTGTGTGCTTTAATATATGATTATGCTAGCCAAGATGACTAATGTTATAACTAACAATGAATTATAAGATACATTCAAACAAATTTTGCTAGCATTGCTTCATGAGTCAATTATATTCAAGAGATTCAAATAATTTGATGAACTATGTCATATAGTGAGGGATAGAGAAGTCAAGTTAATTTATTTGAAAAAACTCAAGTATACATCAACTCCTACGACTAATTCAGTAATGAACTTTCAAATCAAGACAAATTATAAGGTCAAACCAAATGATAAAAAAAATGAGTTGAAGATTACAATCAATGCAATGTTGTAACCTACGAATCGATTATAATTGATAAATCCACTAAACAGGCAGTTTTCACGATTAACATCACTCCTCATGTGATATTAATAAAAATTCTCAAATTTAACCTTATAACATTCCTTCATCCATAAGATCTTGATCCAAGTAGACCTAGATTGAGTAACTATGATGACAATGCATATTGTGAGTATCATAAGACATTGGGTCATTCAATAAATAAATATTTCAATCTAAGACATAATATATAACATTATCAATCTAGGCACTCCTATAGAGGAATATTAACCCCACCACATTAAAAATCAAAAGTTTAATGTCTTTAGTGGTCCTATTCCTAAACACGAAACAACATAAACTAAGGATAATTCAGAGGTACATTATGCATACAACATACATCCTCCACTAGTGAGATATGATCATCTGCTATATACTACCATCGGTACACTTAGCGATATTATACCCTAGAAGCCCATGATCATGTTTAAGAAAAATGAGATAATTAATGATAATTCAGACTTTCATGCACTATTCATATGAGCCTACATCAATGAACAACCTATACACAATGTTATGATTGACAATGGTTCTATACACAGTGTTGTGATTAAAAATGGTTCTAGTGAGAATGTTTACATGATGACACTTCTCCAATCCCTTAGGTCCACACAAAAAGATTTAGAACATACATAAAAATAAATTAAAGGATTATGTGGATAGAAATAGAGTACCTTGAGATGTATAGTGTAAACACCCCATTTTGGTCATAATTGGCTTTTAGTTGGACTTCAAATTAATTTCTACCAAATAGTGCAAATTAAGCCTAAGAATAATTGAATGCCCCAATTTCCTCTACACATCAGACATTAGTGCTCATAATCATTTTGAGGTAACCCTATTTGGGGTATTACCTTGTATGCAATAATAACCTCTCACGAATTCATCTACAATCAACTTTTGATGTAGAAAATTGACAGTTTAGACTTTGGACCCATTAAGTGTGGCACTTGAACATTTCCTAAAGTGCAAAAATGTTGAGTAAAATCAATTAACTAAGCAAATCAAATTAAATGCTTGAGTGAACTTTCCATGTGCAATTAGTGAAAGTGAATTTGCAAAAAGACATTTTCAATAAAAATGAGGTCATGATGATGTCATCATCCTCAAAGTCAAGGAATTAAAAAATATCTTTCCAAATGCCTTAAATTTAGAAATGGAGAGCCATGCCTAATAAATGGGACCTCTATTCCAACTATTAATTGCATGTCCCCTCCTTAAATCAACTAGAGTTAGTTTGAACTCAACCATGGTTAACTCTAACCTAACTACACTCGGGTGAGAGTTAGTTTGGAAGGCTATAAATATAAGGCCTCACCCATTGATCCATAAGCTTTGGTAGTGTAATGTTTTTATGTTAAAATATATTGAACAAGCTTCTTTTTTGTAATGTTACGATGCAAAATTGTTAATCCAAGCCAAAACCAAAGCCAACATGACCAAGATGACAAGGAGAGGTGGTGCAAGAGGCTTCATTGCCAAAGAATCTTTGGTCACACAACCAAACACATCAATTCATTTCCAACATATAACTCTTGTTGTTATGGAAGGTAAAATTATTTATTTTGTCTTCATTCGATAGTTAATTATATAGTTCTCTTGCTCCTTGAGTGTCTAGGCTAGAGGTGTAATTTTTATTAGTGTCTTTTTGATTGATTTTGATACTAACACGAATTAATCTCCCCTCTTGAATTCCTATTGATAACACATAATATTGCCTCTTCAAGGGGGTTCAACCATAATGCCACACCATTCTTAGTTTTACAGAGTAATGGGGTCTTCAACATGCTATTATGATGCCCATGGATGTGGATACTTTGTGTAGTTGCCTCTACATTACATCAATGCCTAAAGTACATATACTACAACAAAGTGGTCATAGTTATGTGGGTATGGTACAAGTATCCCCTATATGTAATGATATCCCTTCTTTTGCCCCCCACCACTGTTATCAGTTGATACACATATTTAGCTTTGTAGACACTTAAAAACTACACATGATAGCTTTTGATGTCAAATTGCTTTGTGTCCCTCATCTGACCTCGCGTCTAGTGGACCACCTAGTCAATTAGACTTGTTTACTAACTCGACCCTATCAAACCCCTAAATTAACACATTTGACTAAACTATTTAATTCACCCCTTTTAACATGCTTTAACTAATTTTATTCTGGCCCCTCGACCTGTTAGGTTGTGGAGCTAAAAGCTTCACCAGGATGCAAACAGGAGAAGTTATGGAGGTTGCAGGAAGTGTTGCGAAGTGTCACAGACACTGGCATCGGTCTGGAAAATCGACGACGGCAGAAGGGAGACAGGAAGGCAACCGACGTCGGTCATGGATCGGCCGACGTCGGCACCCCCAGACAGCCAGAGACCGACGTCGGTCACCTGTGGTTCGAGCTGCGAGTATGTTACGGGCAGTTGGTTGACGAACCAAGTGTTTGCATGTTTAGAGCTATTCTTAGACTGAGAGCTGCGAATTTAATTATTGTATTATTGTCTAATTATTGTTTGGATGAGATCTATATATGGACTCATGATTGTATTGTAAATGAGTGCTAGAAAGCCATAGAGCTTTTAGAGAGAGCTAGTGTAGCTCCTCCTAGTTCCAAGAGGTGCTGAGTGTGTATGATCAGGGAGAGTTGCAAGGTCTGCAAGGTCAAGGAGCTGATCCACTGGAGTACTGGTTGAAGAATCATAAGGACTTGGTGAGGCAAGGACAAGGGTTCTTCAGGGGTGTAGAGATATCTACATGGTGAGTAAGGTCTAGTGATTTGCAGGTAGCAGCAGAGAGCAGGAGATCTACTTGGAGTACGGTTGTGTACTTGGTGAACTGGCAGCGTGTTACTGACTGGTTGGAAAGGTGAACATCAATTCTGTATTTGAGTTGATTGTTGGGACCGAGAGAGAGAGGGAAGAAGGTCTTGAGGTGTGGCGAGCCTTTGAGGTGGAGGAAGAAGTGGCATCTTTCTTATTGTATATTCTTCTATGTATATAATACAATTGTGTATTGTCTCTTAATTCCTGTGTTGTTTCATATTTCTAGTTAATTATTGATTCTGGTATAATTCTGTGTTTAGTTGCTAATACAAGAAGTAATCACATGTGTTCTATTTGGTAGAACAAGATCCTGACTGAGTAGGGATTGGAGCATGTTTATTGTTCTGGGGTTTCCCTGACACGTGGTATCAGAGCCTTGGTTGTAGGTTCAAGAGCTGATACCAACATGTGGTATCAGAGATTTTGGTTGGGTTACTAACAGGTGGTTTCAGATCTGGTAGTGTTTGTTGATTACAGGTTGCTCACAGGGGTTTCTGATTAAGTGGGAGTATAGCAGTGGCAGAAGGAAGTAAGCTACGAATGAAGAAACTGAATAGCACGAATGGTCTGATTGATGGAAAGAAAGAGCAGAGAAAAAGAAATTGTTGGTTGGTAGCAGATCAACATGAAGGAACTGAAGATGCAGATGTTGCAGGTGTTGTTGCACAGGATGCTCTGGGAGGTTTCTTGGATGAAGTTGAATTTTGGATAACAGATTATGTTGCCTCTTTCCATGCAGCCCCAGGTTTAGGAGCTGGAGAACCTTGTCAGATTATTGACAAAGGGGAAGTGAAGCTAAAATTGCAGATGGACGACACACAGTGGTTGAAGGAAGTCATGCAGGTACCAGTCTTGAAGATGAGTCTAATTTCTTCAGGAAATTTGGGTGATGGGAGATACATTGGAACTCTCACAGCGGATACACTTGAATTAGATGGTGGTAAGAAAGTAGGTATCCTTTATCTATCTACTTATATCACTAATTCACCTTCTGTTACAGAGATGTGGCCTTGTAGGCTTGGTTACATATGTAGAAGGAGAATGCAGGTTCTGAAGTGGAAGACAGATGTTTTTGACAAGCTAAAGAATTGGAAAGCCTTGGTGTTCATGGAGGAGATGACGGACAGAGATCAGGTGAGAGAACTGATTTACTCTGAGCAGAGCAAGGTTGATTTGATTAGGACTTTGATCCATGGAGAGCTCGCGGGTAAAAAGTTGTCACTTACAGACGGACACAGGTACCGGCGTCGGTCACACAGTAACCGACGTCGGCAACAGGAAGACCGACATCGGCCATGAGGGAACCGACGTCGGCAGAAAGGACACCTGCATCACCCAGGGAGATGACGTCGGCAGTCAGGTTCAGTACAGGGAACCGACATCAGTCGAGAGCAGACTGGGAGATGGCCGAGATCGGTCACTGGAATGGATATTGGGCAGACAGCAAGTCTCAAACGCTCATGTGGAGGTCAGAAAGGGTAAGTGATCCTCATATTCGTTGTTCACCTTCTTTATATTGCTTACTGATGGTCAAGAACCAGGAGGATGTGAAGAAGCAATGCAGGTAGAGTCCAGATACAGTGGGAGCTTGGCATGGATGAGGAGTGAGTCCTTGGAGAAGAACCAAACAGGTATTTGTTGGTAGAGTTGTCAGCTGGAAGAAAGCACTGAGAGAGATGGATTCCCATTTTAAAGAAGAGAGTGGATGGATACATGAGACAGAAGGCCAAGGCATGTGGTCTTGAAGAAGTTGCAGGACAGTAGTACAGGGTTTGACAGGTGGATGACTAAGCATGGCTTCAGTCGATGTCAATGTAACTATTGTGTTGGTTTTTACTCTTACCAGGTGGATGATGAGTCGCGACATCATCCAGTTACTGTATGTGGATGGTTTGCTAGCAGGTTTTGTACATACAGGGATTTGCTGAGCTAAAAGGTAAGGTTAACTCAGAGGCGTGTCATGAAGAATTTGGAGCAGTGAAATTCTTTGGCATAAGAGACATGGAGATTTTATCTCCAGTGGGAGCTGGTGTGAAGACGGTGTTGGCAGAGTTCATGATGCAGGATGCAGAATCAGAAACCACACCAATAGCTGGACAGTTCAAGCTTAGCTTGAAATAGGGTTCGAAATCACATGAGATCTATTTTAGATCTGAGTTTTTCCCAATTCAGTGGGGGTTGTCGGAAAGTATAGAGCCAATTCGGGGAAGGAGTACTGGAGGGCAGTTCAGTGGGACTAGCAGCAGGGATTCTTGTTATGCAGGGTTTAGTTCTTCACTACATGGATGTGTAGGTTTGGATGTGGCAGGTTACTTGAATGACAGGTATAGCATCACAGGTTGTGTGGTGGGTGGTCTTCAGGATTCATCTTGAAGAGGGATACAAACCAGGAAACAAATTAGACAGGCTACAGATACAGGTACAGGTGCAGCTATTTATCTCCAAGTGGGAGATTGTTAGGTTGTGGAGCTAAAAGCTTCACCAGGATGCAAACAGGAGAAGTTATGGAGGTTGCAGGAAGTGTTGCGAAGTGTCACAGACACCGGCATCGGTCTGGAAAATCGACGATGGCAGAAGGGAGACAGGAAGGCAACCGACGTCAGTCATGGATCGATCGACGTCGGCACCCCCAGACAGCCAGGGACCGACGTCGGTCACTTGTGGTTCGAGCTGCGAGTATGTTACGGGCAGTTGGTTGACGAACCAAGTGTTTGCATGTTTAGAGCTATTCTTAGACTGAGAGCTACAGATTTAATTATTGTATTATTGTCTAATTATTGTTTGGATGAGATCTATATATGGACTCATGATTGTATTGTAAATGAGTGCTAGAAAGCCATAGAGCTTTTAGAGAGAGCTAGTGTAGCTCCTCCTAGTTCCAAGAGGTGTTGAGTGTGTATGATCAGGGAGAGTTGCAAGGTCTGCAAGGTCAAGGAGCTGATCCACTGGAGTACTGGTTGAAGAATCATAAGGACTTGGTGAGGCAAGGACAAGGGTTCTTCAGGGGTGTAGAGATATCTACATGGTGAGTAAGGTCTAGTGATTTGCAGGTAGCAGCAGACAGCAGGAGATCTACTTGGAGTATGGTTGTGTACTTGGTGAACTGGCAGCGTGTTACTGACTGGTTGGAGAGGTGAACATCAATTCTGTATTTGAGTTGATTGTTGGGACCGAGAGAGAGAGGGAAGAAGGTCTTGAGGTGTGGCGAGCCTTTGAGGTGGAGGAAGAAGTGGCATCTTTCTTTTTGTATATTCTTCTATGTATATAATACAATTGTGTATTGTCTCTTAATTCCTTTGTTGTTTCATATTTCTAGTTACTTATTGATTCTGGTATAATTCCGTGTTTAGTTGCTAATACAAGAAGTAATCACATGTGTTCTATTTGGTAGAACAAGATCCTGACTGAGTAGGGATTGGAGCATGTTTATTGTTCTGGGGTTTCCCTGACATGACCGTCGATGGTTGGCCTGACCATTGACAGTCATGTCTCCAAGTCTGCTTTAAAGTTTTAAAGCATTGATAGCTTTATGTGAGATAAGTATCTCCCTAAATGACAACTTGTTTTTAAAACTAGCTTTACAACAGCATGAATTAGAAACTTTATCCCCTTATCAAATTAGTAACTTCCTCTATCCCAATTAGCAACTTCATCCTACAAAAGGAGAAGAGGAGGAAGTGAAATGGATCCACAACATACAATCTTGCATCCAAGCTCTCTTACATACAATTATCCAACATCCTTTTAGCAAGCAAGCAACATCACCAGAGACCTGAAGCTCTATCGAAATCACTTTCAAAATTTGACGTACTGTCACTCTAGCCACATTGCTCCAGCCTTCCATCAACAAGTTTTAGGTATCTTTCACTTATTTTCATTTATTTATCTCATCTCTGACTTCCCTACCCTATCAGACCCATCAGTATCTTATTTTCCACCCTTCAGCCTTGTAACAAACCTCTATTTGCCCAAATACCCAATATACACCTTCTTTTATGATCATTTATAGATTTACATAGGTAACCACTGACAGTTAGCACAACCATCGATGGTTACCCAACCATCGACGGTCAGCTTAAATCATCAACGGTCACTATGGCATAAATATACATCAAGCTATTTTTAGCCTCGTAACCCCAATCAAACCCAAATTTCTCTATTTCTACCTGATTACAGTTCTTTTTTTTATTTTATAAACCAAACCCTGACCACTTTAGCATAAATATTGACCAACTTTGTTATTTTGGGTCATTTTTCTATCAACTAGCATTCTACTTTCTTTTTATTGCATTTTGTTTATCTTATGCAAGTAGATCTTTACTTTATCATTTTTAACTTAATTATTATAACAGTGGATTGACAACCTCCTAGCAAGCAATATGCTTCTTGGATCTAGCTCACACTAGGCAATCCACTCATCTATTTGCTAACAACCCCATTTTTCAGTATCATTCTTATATGTAGGTTATTCCTTCCTAGCCAAAGAGCAGTTCCCATCATCATCTAGATTCACACACGCACTTCACCAGGTATTTTTCTACACACTCTATTACTAGTTTCATTATTTACTTTCAAAATTAAGAAATGAGTGAAAATTAACTGAAATATTTTGGCATGCCCGGTGGGACCCTAACATCCCTTTTTCTTCCTCTATTGTTCGCTCGTTGAATGAAATCTGAAATTTCTTTTTTGGGCTTAAAATAAACCCCTTTCATACATTGATTACTTGATTATCTTAGTTCATCTAGTAACTTAAAAGACAAAGTAATTAATCATAGCTTTCACAAGTTAAACCACAAAATAATTAACACATCAAAACATACTTGAGATAAGGCCCGACTAGGATTTCATCACCTAATGGTAACCTTACCCCTTCTCGGCTATCCTACTTGGATTTCACCACCAAGGGGAGAACTAACTCAACTCTCTGGTTGAGTGTAAACTATGAAATTTAGTATATTTTAGCTAAGCACCCAACACCCTTATTGTTGTGATGTGTCAAGTGAGCGGGTGGGCCCCAATACCAACCCACGTACTGAAGTTCAATACAAATTTCTCTCTTGAGTGCTTGAAACCAACCTTATATTTCCTCTTTAATACCCAGTCTACAAGCCAAATTCCCTCTTCACACTTTCTAAGGCATAAGACAAAAGTGATCTAAAAATAATACTATGATTTAACACACTTTTAGTGTATGCATTGTTTGCCTTGAATTCTTTTCTTTTCATTGCTCTTTGTCTGATGTGTGAGTTTCATCATATTATTTCCTATTTTCTCACATGGTCTTTAATAGACAGTAGCTAAGAAACCAAACCAGTTAACCACCACCTTCTTCTTCTTCCTCGATGGAATATAATTCTAATGATGAGGGTTCACCTCTTTTTTCTCCCCTCTTACCAAAATCCTGGTTGTTTTTGAGGGTGATGAGAATTTTGATGCCTTCCTTGACAACAATCCAGTGGCCCTTCAACATTATCTTAACAACTTACCTCACTGTACCTCTATTGCTTCGGTTCCTCATATGGATCCTTATTATTGTATGCCTCCCCATCTTATGCTAAATGTTACCTCAACCCTACCCTTGCTGACCCAAGCCTCTTCTTCCTCCAACATCCAATCTACTACCACTCCCCAAACCCAATCCAACATTCCAACCTCTAACCAAACACCTCCTATCACATCCCACACTTCCCATATAGGTTAAACTTTACCTTTAGTTACCTATACTTCACCTACCATGGGGTTATCTTCTGCCCCTATTTCAACCCTTCCCCTTATCTCAACCAATCCACCAACTTCTACACCATTTCAAAACTTGGTGCTTTCTATACCTCGAACACTTCCACCCATTAGCACTAGAGTCACCAATCAACCTTAACCTACCCGACCTTAACCCACTACCTCAACCATACCTTTAGGTCAACCCACATCCATCCCTTAATAAGTACCCATGACAACATATCAATATGTCCCTAACCCACAAGGGTACACAACACCTTCCACCCAACCATTTGTGTCAATCAACCCTTATGCGGCACCATTTCAACCTCTTGTCACCACTTACCAATATGTGGCTTCTTCAGCACCTTCTACCACCTATCCATACATAGTTGTCACCCAACCTCAATAGAATTTACCACTTAATTATGCAACTTGCCAACCCCAACCTGGATTTGATTAAGATGTTAATGGAAAAAATGACCAACTTGGAGTCATCCATCTTTAGGTCTAATAACCTTTTATCCTATGATCAAATTTGTAATGAACCCATTCATCCTTCCATGCCCATCCATTCATATCCTCCTCAATGGGAATTGCCCAAGTTTTCCAAATTTCAAGGCAAGGAGGACCCCCAACAACATTTGAGAGCATTTCATCATTCTTGTTATTTGATCACATATGATGATGTTTTCCTTCTTCAAACTTTCCCCATGTCCTTATCAAGACCAACCCCTGATTGGTATAGTGTTCTTCCCACAAACCCCATATTTTCTTTATCCCAATTGGCCCAAATATTTTTAGAGCATTTCTCAATAAATATATCTAAAAAGGTTTCTAATGTAGACCTTTATTCCATTAACCAATTTGATGATGAGTTAATTGTTGATTTTGTGGCTAGATGGAGAGGTCTCATCAACCAACTTTCTTTCTCCATACAACAACCCAAATTGATTGAACTCTTTTCTCAGGGTTGTGCCAAACATATAGCCCCCACTCTTCAAGTTCAAACCTTTAGAACTTTTGATGAGGCATTCACCATGGCATGTAAATTGGAAAACTAGGCCATTGATAAAGGGAAATTGAAATTATGAAATAAAATTTCCAGATTTAAATCCAATGACACTTCACCAAAACCACTAACCAATCCAATAACAAAGCAAAAGAATCTACAAACTTGGTTGTTCTAAAGACTGCTCCACCTCCAACTGTCAACCAACTAGCTTGAACATATTCTTCCAACCCTCCCTATCAACAAAATTGAAACCAAAACTGAGCTCTTCCCAAATAATATACTCCCATTGGAGAATCTTATGCATATGCTTTGGATAAATTAATCAAAGCCAAACTTATCCAACTTTCACCAATTAAACCACCCCAACAATTTTATGCTTCTCGCCCCGTGTCAGGTTGGTATAATGAGAATGACCATTGTGCCTTTCATCGAGTCGTATGACATGACATTAGTAGATGTAATACCTTCAAAAGTCTTGTCCAAAACTTGATTGATAGTGGAGAACTTGTGTTTGATAATCCCAATGCACCTCTTAATCATTACCTTGACATCTTCTGCAAACCCTTTCCTAATCATGCTCCTTTTACCCATCACCTTCACAACAAACCCGAATCATCTCATTCTCATGAGGCACACATGATCAATGTTATTAATAGTGAGCTCATTGTTGAGGAGACCATTACCTCAACCACTTCTTCATCCATTTCACATATGGAAGTGATGTACTCACCTTTTATTTCTTCAGATACCCAAATGAAGGACTCAACCACCCACCCCTCTTCATTTGATGAAACCTTAGCTTTATCTACCTCTCCTTTGCTGGAAAACCGAAGTAGACAACCATTGCTTTAACCATCCCTTCTTCTCCCACTCCACCTATTTAAGTGGTAGAACTGCCCTTCATTCCTTTAGACACTCAAACAAAGGAAGCAAACATGTCCTCTCTTTCACTTGGGGAAAAAACACCTACCTCTCCCATCATAGAAACATCCATGCCCTCTTTGGAAACTATCCCAACCCAAGAGAAGGTTACCTCATCTACCCAACCACCAATTTTGGAACCATTCATCCAAAATAAGGATAGAGAAACCATTCCCTCTTCACCACCTAAGGACTTAAGCTTTGAAACCAATGACCAAGGAACTAAACCCATCTCCAATCCCTTTTCTAGGCTAGTCCAAAGTTTAGAGTTCACTTCCCAACTCAACTTTGATAGAGCCACCTTTTGGCATCATCTTGGGCTCCCTTACCAAAACAAGTCTAAATTGTCAACCTCCCTTGAATCCACCCTTAAACCCATTATTACCTCTTCACCCAATACCTCTTCCAAAACCATAAGTGAACCATCCCAACCACCTCCACCTAAAATGGCCAAATCACCTTACGCTTCTATTACCAAACCAATCAAGAACCTAGGAATTCTCCCCATACCTAGTCACACTCACCCCCCTTTGAAGTTGAACTTAACCCCATCTAGTCCACCAAATAAAAATCCAACTAAACCAAATAAGAAGTTAGAGTTACCCAAACTTCCACCTTAAACTAGACCCATACCACCTCCTTCCCACTTACCTTCCATCTTAGGACCCCATCCTTCTACAGTCCCAATTACCTATTCTTCCTCTAAAAAATCATCCCCCTTTTATCCACCTACACCCATCAAAACCTCTAGTTCTATGTCATTTTTAACTAACCTATCGACTTCTACTTTCCCACTTATAGCTAAACCTTCATTATCCAAGTCTTCCATATCCAAATCTTCAACATCTAAACCAACCGTAACTAAACAATCCCAACTACCTACAAAAACCATTCCTTCAACTACAACTTCCATTGTCAAGCCTGTGCCCAAGAAGGTTCCCATTGCTAAAACTAAAAACCCATCACCTCCAACACCTTTACCTGAATCCTATTCTACCATTTTTCAAAGGTTGTTGCAAACCTCTTCCATTAGCTTAACTCTAATCAAACCTTTTGACCCTTCACGTCCTAAACCAACATGGTTTAATGACAATTTGATTTATCTTTAGCATAGGACTCCTGGACATTACACGAAGAACTGCAAAGCTCTCCAAACACTTGTCCACAACCTTTTGGATGAAGATGATCTATTAGAGGAATCTCCTTTGAGCCCATTACCTACCCAACTACCTAACCAACTTATCCAACAATCACCTACTTCCCCACTCCCACTTAAGAGTGAAGAGGAGGAACCAAAACAATCATCAAACCCAACAAACCCCCTTATGCACACTATTTATGTGGTTACTCGATCCCAAGCCCAACATAAAAATAAGGGAATAGCCAAAACAACCATTTCATGGACTTACCCTTCAACTCCTCAACCTTCCATAAAAAACCAAACACCTACACCTTCACCTATGCCACCACCAAAGCCCAAAGTATCCATTTTAGGACCCTCTCCCCCCAACCCATTAGAATCCATCTAGCGTATCATGTTGAAACAACTTCACCAAAAACTAATGAAAATGAGCCTTTGTGAACTAGTCAACACCTCGCTTGACCATCCCCAGGCACTGATCAAGGCAATGCAATCCATAGAAGTTCAATTGAATGTTCCTCAACCCTTTGCACCCTTTATTGGATCCCTCCAAAAATTTTCCCTCGTAACCTTTCAAGATTTTGAAATACTACCTATTCATATTGAAGATCCTAAGCCTCCCCTCTTCATCATAACATACATCAATCAAACTCACATTAGAAGGGTGGTGATTGATGGAGGAGCTAGCATCAACATTATATCCTCCCATGTATATGACTAACTTTAGCTACCCAAAAACATTATGTCATAAAGTATGGTAGTCTTTTGTTCCTTCAATGATACCATGGCCACTATCTTAGGGACTATTGTCCTCCATATTTGCTTGGGACTCATACCATTCCTAGACTATTTTATGTTATAGAGGGCGAGTTCTAATGTAATGTGTTACTCGATTACCCTTTGATTCGTTTTATGAGTTGCATCCCTTCCACCTTACATTGATGTGTCAAATTTGAGTATGAGGGACAAGTTATTACCATCAAAGCTGACCCTAGTTCCTTTGCCTCTTGTAATATGACATATTAGCCTAACGACGTCCTCTTACCTCCTTCATCTACCTCACAACCAACTTCTAACAAAACCATCCCACCAACTAAAACCATCAACACTCCCACCCACAACAGTGATGAAGCTTCAACTAGCTCATCTATCCCTTCATCTTGAATTCTAATTGAGGATCTCTTGCAATCAATGTTCTAACATCTCTCTCTTTGGGAATATCATCTTTTAGCTCTTGATGCTTTCCCCACTCCATAAGAGTATGGGAACCTCAAACATGACCCTTCTTATGACCGCAACATCAAAACCATCATCCCTTTTGGGCTCCCCAACAATCAAACAAATTTCATCTATGGAGGACTTGATCAACCACTTCTCGCTCCCATCACTACCCCATTTATCTGACCATTCACCATCAATTTCTCCTACCTAGACAAACTAGCCTTTACCAAAGCTTACCTTTATAGGTGTGCTTGGAAAGGGTTTGGTCTTGGCCTTTATGAACAGGGACCTCAGGAGATACCCATAATCAAAATACAAAAACCTCATGAGTTCTTTAGGCTTGGGCTCATACCCCCAAAAGAACCCATGTCACCAAAACCCATTACCATCATCGATGAAGAACTTCCATCCTCACCAAGCCCATCTCCCTCCAAATTTGAGGACTCTGATGTCATCCCATCTAACTTTTTTTTATCAATATCATTAGTTTAGGCCCCCTGACCTATCAAAAGGATGGCCAAACTAAAACCCTTCCTCTTATCCATCCTAAAATGATTGAATGCGATTCTCCTACCATCCAACATCAGGATGATGATTCCATTCTCACCTACCTCGGTTCCAGGGAGTCTTCTATTCATAAATCTCTACCTCCTGAAAATCAAACTATGTTGAATGAATCCACTATTGATGTCAACTTCGGTACTCAAGATAACCCCCATATCATCAAAATCAAGCAATCTTTTAATTCTATAGAGCACAAGATTACCCTTCTTTCCTTTGAGACCGCAACATAGTGTTTGCTTGGTCTTATCAGGATATTCCCAGAATTGACCTTTTTATTTCCCTCCACAACATTATTACCCATCCTGAGGTTAAGTTAGTTTGGAGAAAGCTTCATAGGATGCATCCTCGCATTGACCTCCTTGTCAAAGTAGAGCTTCAACATCTCTTATTCATCAACTTCATTCAACCCATCGACTATCCACAATGGGTTTCTAACATTGTTCCCATCACCAAACCCACAGGGGGCCTTCGCATTTGTATCGACTTTCATGACCTCAACCTTGCTTACCCAAAGGATGACTTTCCTTTGTCGAACATCAACCAGCTTGTTGATCTTACAGCCAACCATGAAATGTTATCTCTCATGGACAATTTCTTAAGATATAATCAAATATTGATTGCACCCAAACATCAGCATAAAACTTCTTTTATTACCCCATGGAGAACCTTCTACTACAGAGTCATGCCCTTTAGACTAAAGAACATTGGAACAATCTATTAGCAGGCCATGACCTATATCTTCATGATCTCATCCATAAAATTTTAGAAGACTATATAAATGATCTCCTTAGGAAATCCAAACATCGCAAGGATCGCCTAGTTGTTCTCACAATTATCTTCGATCGACTATTCCATTATCATATCAGGCTCAACCCTAAGAAATGTATTTTTGCAGTCTTATTGGGAAAGCTTCTTGATTTCATAATCTATCTCTATGGAATTGAAATAGATCCTACCAAAGAGAAATCTTGGGGATGTCTCCGCTTACCAACCTTAAGCAACTCCATAGCCTACAAGGAAAACTTCAATCAATCAATCACTTTGTCTCCTAATTATCAGATTGATGTCAAATCTTTCACCATCTCCTAAAGAAAGATACTTCTTTTATGTGGACCAAGGAATGTCAACAAGCCTTTGATTTGATCAAAGAGTATCTTCTCTCTCCACCTGTCCTCATCCCTCTTGAGGAATACCAACCCTTTTACCTTTACATATCTGCTATTACCCATTCCCTAAGGGCAATGCTTGCTTATTGTGATGAACATAATAAAAAAAAAGCTGCCTATTACAATGAGCTGCACCTTTATTGAATATGAAACTTGGTATACCCATCTTAAAAAACTTTGCCTCACCTTAGTTTTCATGGCCTCCAAACTTCATCACTATATTCTTAATCAGAAAACCTATGTCATCACCAAAACTAATCCCCTCAAGTATATGCACTCTAATCCATACCAAAACCAATGTATGGCTAAATGGCTCATGCTACTAGCTAAGTTTGATCTTGAGTTTCTTCAACAAAAATCCATTAAAGGGCAAGTCATCATTGATCAATTGGTCGAAGCCCCTCTACCAGACAATTAACCACTTCCTCTTGCCTTTTCAAATGAGTCCATTGCAACTCTCTCACAAGAGGAGCCCGCCTACTAAATGACCATGTTTTCTTATGGCTCCAAATGCCAACATGGTGGGGGTGTTGGCATTATTCTCATTACCCTTAATGGTGAACCTCTTCCCCTTTCTTTTAAACTTGAATTTGAATACACCAACAACATAGCTGAATATGAAGCCCTATTCATAGGTCTCAAAACCACCCTAACCTTAGGAGTCAAAATGATCAGTGTCTTTGGAGACTCCCAATTGGTCATCAACCAGGTCAATGGATCTTATCAATGTAAGAATGATGTCCTCTTAAAATACAAACAACTCATGGACTTACTCTTAACATCATTTGATCATCACCTTATTTAATCAGTTCCTCGATCTACTAATTAATTCGCAAATATGATGGCCTCCCTTACTTCCCAAATTCTATCTCAACCAGTCAGATCTAAACTATTTGTCATCATCCATCATTTTATCACACCCTTGTATATCAGTTCTAATCTTTTTATCATTTGTGGTGTGGAAACATCTCCTCCTGACATTTGATATGACCAAACTTTTGACTACCTTAACCATGGCATTACTTCTCCTAACCTTTCGAAGAATGCCCGAAGACCTTTTGTTTAGGGTACCTCTCATTACACCATAATAGTGGGGAATCCTTTACAAACATGGCTTCAACCACATCCTTCTCTGTTGTATGCGTAGCCATGAAGCTTCCCACGCTATCAAGGAAATGCATGATGAAATTTGTGGGGGACACTTTAGTGGCCTAGTTGTCACTAAACGTATCCTTCACCTTTGCTACTATTGGCCCACCCTCAATCAAGATTATTGTGACTATGTAAATAAGTGTGTCAAATGTCAATAACATGTTAATTTACATCACGCACCTCCCCATGGCCTCCAAGTATCTAAAGACTACTGGCCTTTCTAGCAATGGGGTCTTGACCTTATTGGGGAAATCAATCCCCATTCTTCACAACAACATCAATATATTATTATCACCACCAAATATTTCACCAAATGGGTGGAGGCCATCCCTCTTATCTCAATAAAAGCCAAAAAGATGATCAACTTCATCAATCAGCATATCATCTGCCGCTATAGTGTTCCTCATAAGATCATCACTTATAATGGCAAATCTTTTAAAAACTAGAAGGTCCAAGGTCTCTATGACATTTTTGGCATCAAGTTAACCTTTTCCTCACCTTATCGTCCACAAGCTAATGGACAAGCAGAAGCCTCTAACAAAACTCTCATCAAAATTCTTACCAAAGTAGTAAGTGCTTTAGGTCGGGTTTGGCACTTGCACATCCCTTTCATTTTATGGGCCTATCACACTAGCATTCAAACCTCTATAGGTGCTAGCCCTTTCTCTCTCATCTTTGGTGTCGAGGTAGTCTTGCCTCTTGAAGTTCAAATTACCTCTCTTTGCATATCCTTACATGAAATCCTTTCTGAGAGTGACTATCATCAAAAATATCTCATATGTGTTGAACTCCTTGATGAACATCACCTCATCGTGCTTAATCATATTCATGTCTATCAGGAATGAGTCAGGCATGCATATATCAAACACCTGAAAGAGTGAGAGTTCAACCTCAGAGACCTCATCCTTAAGGAAAAGCAACATGTAACTACAATGGAGAAATGCAAAAAGGGTAAGTTTGCTTTCAATTAGCTTGGACCCTATATCATAACCCATAAGTATGGATCAATAGCTTATCATTTATTCTTTTTTGAAGGCAAACTAGAACCTGAGCCTCTCAACACTTCATATTTGCATCCTTTCTATTGTTGAAACAAGGATTGAACTCACCTTAGTGTCTAACTTAATCTCACCTCTTGGTTTACGAGATTTTCACCTCCTTTCACCTACCTATCCCTAATCCCCTTGGTGACAATTGATTACAACATAAAACTGTGTGATTATTTGTCACAGTTATAGCCTAATCCTAAGCATGGGTAACATGGCTCTACCCATGACATAGTTCTCATGGATACTTTCAATCTCTAATCAGATGGAATCCCATGATTAGTTGTCTTTCAAATCACCCCCTCATCTATCATCAACCTTTTGTGCTACGATTTTGCCTCCATAAAGGTAAACCTTTGAATTCAAATAAACTTTTCCATGTTTAACCTAACATTTAAAATTGAAAAATTGGGATACTAAAATATCACTTGGGTCCATATCTCTAGTATTGAAGACTGCTCCCTTGAAGGACGGTTTCCCAACACCTAAAAGTTGCTTTAACATACACTGCTCCCTTGAAGGACAACTTTCAAAATCCAATTTTAGACCATTCCCTTAAAGGATGGATAATAAATAATCATTTAAAGCATTTCGCATCGATAAACTTCAACAACTTATCAAAATAACAAAAGCAAAAAACAAATCTATGTCAAAATTAGAGTAATTAAGCTGCAATCAGCTCTTATAAGTGCCATTTGTAGACTTCCTACATCGATCAGTCTAGGCATTATCTAAGTACGCCATAATCAACTCCTATATATGGCATTGGTAGACTTCCCACATTGATCAGTCTACATATCATATTAAGGCATGAAATTGTCTATTATGGTTCTTTGGTCACCTATAAAAGGGGCAAACTAACCCACGTCTAGTTACCATTTCACATGTTTCCCATTCAACCATCTACTTATCACCTACTTTCCTTTCACACATTTTCTCAAATCAAGGGACTGTGAGCTTACTTGATACAAACTGATAAAGGCACCCTCTTTCTCAATCAAAGCATGCTCATGCAAAGCATTCGATAGGCTTATGTTTACTAAGTCAATCCAATTATGTTTTCTTGTTGTTAGGTCCTTGCCAACCCAAAACATCATGCCTTTTATTTGCCCTCTGTTAGTTCATGTGGGCATATGTCTCATAACTCTTATCTCTTTCTCACATTTAGTTTGTTACCTACACCTACTTTACGTGCTTTCATTATATTCCCATAGTAAATCAATGCATTCAAACATCATTCTCATCAACACAATAATCCTCATGCATCATAACATTATAAACCATGAACCGTATCCTAACAAAAAACAAAACATCGAGAATCATAAACCATAAAATAACATCATAACATTATGACATCATAAGATCATATTACCATCATTAAATGTCATCAAGATCATCCTTACAATAATTCACAACATCATCACATTATCACATTATCTTATCTCTAGGAAATATTTATCAATGAACATGCTTACATCTTCATCCTATCTATAAACCACATTTTCACAATCCTCTCATAAACAACATCATCCAAACACATCTATCATATATTCATGATCATGAACATACACATCCTCAACTCTATATGATCCAAGCATCACCTAAACTAAAAAGTTCAAGCATCTAATCAAAATCATTATTTTCAATCATATCATCATCTAAATACATAGTCATAATCATCCATCATATTTATCGATGTATTAGCTAAACATAACCTCAACATCATCGAATACCTAAACTACAGAGTTAACGTAAACATAAGCATGCAGTATCATGTATGTCATCCATAATCCATAAACATAACCACATCATGATCATAATCTACATCTATATCATCATCATACATCAATAGATAATCAACTAAACATCATAAACATCATAAAATAATCAACATGTCATTAATATAATCAAATGTCAATGATATAATCAACATAATCAACACATGATCATCATATACATCCATAAGGAAATACAAGTCATAATGTATCCCTATCTCTCTTGCTCATATACATATCATGTCATCAACATGCAAGCTGGTATCAAAATCAAAATCATATATATCATAAAATCTCCTCTATGAAGCCCTTTGGGCACCGACACTACTACAACTTGCACCATTGCCACTGCCCCCATCTGCACCTATACCTGTACTACCATCTAGTAGTGTTCCCCCTAAAATCCTTGCCTACCCTACTATTGAATCCCTCTATCTTGGGGTAGATATAGATGAACCACCTGCCATGTTGGCCTTGTACTCTTCATATCTCATCTCCAATGGTAGTTGAGCTAGCACTATCACCTCATAATATCTCAGTTCCTCTATAATGGCTAGGTACTATGTCCTCATAACTATGTTAGGTGGTCCTCCTATTGTTGTTGTAGCTGTTTCCATCCTCTATCTCAAAGAATCTCTCTCTTGAGTCACTAATCCAGGAGAGATCCTCCTCTAGTTGCTCACTAGTCATTGTATTAGCCTACCCCTGTAAGGTGACAATTTGTGCCTATAAAGTGGCCACCTACCCCTGTAACCCAATAATTTCATCTTGTAATGTTGCTAGTACCATTTTTACCTATGCATCCTATGTTGATTGACCTATAAGGTCCATATCCATAGGGTGTTACCCCACGTCACCCCATCCAAAATTGATCATTGCATACTTAACCTGATACCATGCTACATAACCATCTATAATCCCTACATCATCTATGGCAGCTCTCATTGAGAGCTCTTTATGGTCCAAAACAACATTTTTTACCTGTGACTCTGGGAGTAAAAACTCAACATCCTCTCTTGTATCATGAAAAATCTAGTGGTATCCCCTGAACAAGTCCAAATTGCCTCCTAACTCGATCGAATGGGATAAGCTCAGTCTCACCATCCCTTCTCCCATATATCCAGCACCAGCTCTGAAGTGATAATGTATGGTAACTATATCCTACCCATCTTGACCAGTCCACATATGACCTCCACACTATGTCACCCACCACCAACCCCTTCAATGCATCTCTAAACCAATCTATGTCTCTGGCACCACCACCAGCCCCTATCAACACATAATCTCCTCACCATCTCATGAAACCCACTCTATAGTTTGTCGATGTAAAGCCATCCCATGACAGCCCCAATGGTCTCAAAACTCATACATTCTCATACACCTAGCAATGAAGAATAAAGCTAACATTGATCCAATATCATCTGCATGCTCTAAATGCCTAAAGCTCTCTATAGATCTGTAATAATAACACTATGGCCCATCCAAACATAGTCCTCCCCAAAAACATCTTCGTCAACACCTCGCCTAGGTCTGGGCCTTTATGGAGAACTATATTAGGGCCTAAAGTTCTTTTTTGGTATTAATTCCATTGAACTATGTAGGTAGTGTCCACTTTCCTAGTGCATATGGAGTCATCTCGACCATCCCCTACCAACCCATATCTAACCAACCAACCATTACCCCATGTCCACCTCGACGTTGGTCATTTTTTACCTAGACCATTCACTTATTTTTCAATGACCCTACTTGGTCATTTTGACTGACTGACCAACCTTACCATGTTGAACTTTTAAACTTTACACCACCTCGTGCACAACCTAATCAATTATGTTGTTTCACAGTATCACTATCTACCTTGGATACTTACAACCAACATTGACCCTATCTAGATGGCTTGATAGGCCTGACCCGATCAACTATGGCCAACATTATGGACTAGTTAGCCCTATCACATATCCCTCTAGAATAAAATTTCTTTTTACCAACATTGGTAGCTTTAGTCTTTATACGATATTGACTATCACCCTTAGTCACATTTTGTGTGCATGTTTGCGTCACAAATACTCAAC
This sequence comes from Torreya grandis, assembly GCA_037957365.1. Classification (NCBI taxonomy): domain Eukaryota; kingdom Viridiplantae; phylum Streptophyta; class Pinopsida; order Cupressales; family Taxaceae; genus Torreya; species Torreya grandis. Next base: position 5,286,394 of record JARHVA010000047.1, on the reverse strand, counting down.
CTTTTTATATCACCAACCTTGTGACTATCGATTTACCATTTATCAAACACTTACCCAATTTTAATTTTGCCTCATCAACTCCCAGTATGAGGGGGAACACCTCCTCCCGTACTCGAGGTAATCAGACCTTGACTAGCGATCTATTTTTATTCTGCAGCTTGTTAGATCAAAAGCCACATAACAAAAAGGGGTAGAATGTAGACACTAAGAAATTACACATGATAACTTTTGATGTCAAACTACCTTTTGATCCTCATCTGACCTCGCATCTTATGAACCACCTAGTCAGTTAGACTCATTTACTAACTTGACCCTATAAAACCCCTAACTTAACACATTTGACTAAACCATTTAATTCACCCCTTTTATCTTTTTTTAACCCATTTTATTCTGGCCCCTTGACCACCGAAGGTTAGCCTAACCATCGACGGTCATGTCTCCAATCCTTTTTTAATGTTTTAAAGTATTGATAGATTTATGCGAGATAAGTATTTCCCTAAATGATAACTTGCTTTTAAAACTAGGTTTTAAACATTGTGAATTGGCAACTTTATATCCTTATCAAAATAGTAACTTCCTCCATCCCTATTAGCAACTTTATCCTATAAAAAGAGAAAAAGAATTAGTGAAATGGATACACAATCTACAATCTTGCATCTAAGCTCTCTTGCGTACATGTATCTTGCATCCTTTCAGCAAGCAAGTAACATCACCGGAGACTCAAAACTCTATCAGAATCACTTTCAAAAAGTGAAGTACTATCATTTTGACCAAATTGCTTCAGCCTTCCACCAAAAAGTTTCAAGTATCTTTCACTTGTTTTCATTCATTTATCTTATCTGTAACTTTCCTACCCTATTAGACCCATTAGTATCTTATTTTACACCCCTCAGCTTCGTAATGAACCTTTGTTTGCCCAAATACCCAATCTACACCTTATTTTCTAATCATTTATAGATTTACACAGGTAATCATCGATGGTTAGCACATCCACCAAAGGTCACTTCCACCGTCAATGTTTACCCAACTGTCGATGGTCAACTTAAACCACTGATGGTTTACCTGACCGTCAATGATCACTATGGCATACCAATACATCAAGTTATTTTCATCCTCGTAACCCTAGTCAAACCTAATTTTCTCTATTTTTACTTGATTATAGTACCTTTTTTTATTTTCTAGACCAGACCCCGACCATTTTAGCATAAGTATTGACTAGCTTTTTTACTTTTGGTCATTTTTTTATTAACTAGCATTTTACTTTCTTTGTATTGCATTTCATTTATCTTATGCAAGTATATATTTACTTTATCATTTCTAACTTAATTTTTATAATAGTAGATTGACTACCTCCTAATAATCAATATGCTTCTTTTATCTATCTCACGCTAAGCAGTCCACTCCTCTATTTGCTAACAACTCCCTTTTCTAGTGTCTTTCTTATTTGCAGGCTATTCCTTCCTAGCCAAAGAGGAGTTCCCATCATAGTCTAGATTATGCGCGTACTTTACCATGTATTTTTTTACACACCCTATTACTAGTTTCATTATTTACTTTCAAAATTAAGAAATGAGTGAAAATTAACTGAAATAAGCTTCATTATTTATAAAGGGTTGATACACACATTCAAGATCACTATATCAAGATATTTGATACACATATTCAGGATGGACATATAAAGTTGATTATTACACGCACAAGATCTATCTATACATCCAATTTTTTGATATCAATCATGTCATCAAGTGACTCAGAGACCACAAAGTTTGTTGTCTCCTATAATACATACTTAGTTGACATCGTGAGTAGTCAAATGTGTTCCACATCAAACATATGTAGCGAGACACTCTTCTACTATACATTAGACACCATAAAACCCTTGGTCTTCTAGATCCATTCATCATACCTTGAGTTCTATGAGCAATGATCATGATAAGAATGGTACACCATATGATTCCTTATCATATCTCAAACCATCCAAAGTGATACCTTCATCCATGACACATGACCCCTCCACCACCTGATACATCCACTTCCCATTACCTTTCCATTGATAGGATCATTAGTTATCCTTTCCAATTTTTAAATATTCCAAAAATAAACAAAAAATGAAATAATCAGAAAATGTATAAACATTAAAATATTCAAAAAATCCAAAATAAGGACTTGAACATGACACAGTTGCTAGTTTACTTTAATTATTATTTGAGTACTTGCATTAGCTATTATGTTTTCCTTGTATTTTCAGAATGTTGAAGGCCAAGTATTTTAAACAGAACATATGAATTTATAAATGCATCTTTTCTTGTTTAAGGACCATCAAATGCACAAAATGAAATATCTGAAGATAAAAAGGTAGCACTAATTTAATTCTAATTTGTCTCATTTGTCATAAGATTTATGGTTCTTTCCTCGAACCCATTTCTTGGTCCCCAACCTTCCACTGATGGAAAAATAAAATATCTTTCAAAATAAGTTGAACTAAAATGGAAAAATTGAAAGTTCTCCTTGAAAGGGTGATCTTGGTATCCTCCACCACATGTTTTTCAACTTGGTTGGCAGTAGAACATGGCATTGAAAAGGGACCAAAGGTATCTTTATCAGGGATATAAATGCATAGCTAGGAACAAAACAATACCTGTGTCATTCCCCCTTAAGCCAAATTATAAAATATGTCGCATTTTAGAAGTTCTTATTATTTGGGAAAATTTAATTTATTGTGTATGTGTGCAAAATAATTAAAATAATCACATAGCTCACACATCGATGGTATTTAGGCAGAATTGCAATTTAGTAAGCCACGTGTTGGAATAGAATTTTATGCCTTCACATTTTGATTTTGACCAAGATGATTGTTTACAGATAATGATTGTGTTTGAATGAGAACCAAAGATTCTAAATTCTTGAGATACCCAAGAGGATCCCCTCTAGTAGTCATCATTTGTATTTTATTGCACAACATGTCCCATTTTTAGTCTAACAATGAGGACCCTCTTGTTGCTTTAAACAAGCTGGGTTTAGTTATCCAATTTTACCTTATTAAGTGTTTAGCCCTAGAGTCTTTTATTTTTCATCTTTTTGCCAATGGATCATCCTTATGGTTTAAACTCAGATCACACCCCTTGGCATTATGGTGATCTCAAATCTAAATTAGGTCATTTAGAATGGTTTATGCATAGTTTGCCTTTGAGAAGCCTTAGAAGAATCTTGGCACTTTCCCTCTCGAGGTCATTTGTATTTGAAATAGCCCATCTAACTTTAGCTTTTTGGGGGTAAACTTCGATTCTAGTTGTATCAAGCTCAGGTTGATGAAGCCCTTATTTTTCAAGATCGAGTCTCTAGAGCCCGAGTTGAGTTCATCCAAGCTTCCATTATGCCAAATCGAGTAAAGCAAGATATAAGTATGCTTAGTCAAAATTGGTTGAGTTGAGTTTACCATGTCTAAAGACCTAAACTCGATGGCTTAGATGTTTCCTTTATTTTAATATAGGCCTTAAGTCTTTCTTCCACCCATACATCCCTCTACTAATCACTATGAGATTATTCTAAAGTTCTCGATCAATCTAAAAAGTTTATAACTAGAAATTCCCCTTGGGGCCCAATATTTTGCCACGTGGTATGATCTTGATGACCTTGCTCGATAAGGGATCAATCAACAGGTAATAGTTTTTTGGACCTTAGGGCTCAAGATGCTACCACATGGTGATATCATGGGAGCTCAAGTCGATGAGGGACTTTGGCTGAACCAATAGTCTCATGGTCTCAAGACCTAGAGATGTCAACACATGGCAACATCCTAGAAGCACATAATACAAATATGAAATTGATACAACATTTCAATGAAGTCCTAGCTCATCAAGATGATGCCATGTGTCATCATCTTGTGTACTTGAACCATAAACCTAGCTGATGAGGGATTGGCACGTATCCCAATAACATCAACTTTCCCTTGAACTTAAATTTTATGGGCATCTACTTGTCACCAAACCATAAATCCTAGGCCTCTAGGCTAATAAGGACATGTCACATGCCACTTAAGGGCTTAAATTTGATAGCCATCCTAAATGTAAAAATTGTTGAAGGCCCAAGGAGAATGCTTGGTCTAAAATTTCCATCTAGGACTATGTGGAATTAAATATCTGTGTTTGCTTAGATATATTAAGTCTCAATCTAAATCATATTTTAGAAAAAAGTTAAATCTCCCTTCTTCATGCCGTTTCACCTTAGATTTAAACAAGTTGTCTAATTGTTTTAGAGTTTTTTAGCTTTTTTTTCCAAAGTAATTTGATTCATTTTGGAATTAAAGGCTAAGTGTTAATATAGTTTCAATTTTCAGACTTAGTTGATCTCATAAAAATGGGTGAAATTTACTTCAGATTTAGCTTTAGGTTTATTCAAAATGGCTCGCTTTCTATTAAGTTTCTATGCCCTTTCACATCCATTTTAAGAACTTAATGATTCAAATTTGAAATAATTAATCATTTTCATTTGAACTTTTAGGGCCATTTGTTTTTCAAAAACTTGGCCATTTTAATTCAAAATTGTTTATAGTGCCCTTTTGTCTTTTCCCATAGGTGATTGAGTATTTACAATGTCATGAGGCACTCTTTTATAGCCATGATGGCCCCAAATAATTTAAAAATGCTTTTTAACACTTAATTAATTCTCTAAATTTCTCCCTGGGCCATGTGTCAATTTTCTAATTGTTCAGGACTTAGTCGATTCTTCAAAAAAATCCTAAAGCCACATGGCTTATTTCTTCCACACTATGAGACTTAAGCATTTCAACTTCAACTCTCCAAATCACTAAGATTATGCCAAGTGACACAATCCTGGTGACCCATTGCCCCAAGTAACTCCGTACACAACAAAATCCTTTAGGCAAGCAGGTGAGTGAGATGTTGCCAAGTGGCATGATCCCAACGACCCATTACCCTAGGTGGTCCATACAATATCAAAACACATCAAAGCATGAGAGAGTAGAATGCATCCTCATATCAATATATCAAAGCCCAAGACTGTTCTACAGATTGAACAAATAATAAGGTGAATGTGTGTATGATATAATGTCAAGTGTCATAATCTCATCTTATCGTATCCAAAGAATAGTCAGCTAGGAGGGTGTGAAGAGAAGTTGAGAAGAAGACAAGTGGACCCCATGGGCAAATGGGTAGGTTTGGTCATCAAAGGGGCCCAATGACTAAATTTGATGCCCATCTAGCCCATCGTTGTTGTTAAACCTAATGTTCAATTATACTTGAAATTTGGGTACATAGGCATGAAATGATTAGTTCTTCACCAACAAAGAGATACATAAGGCAACTCCAAACCAATGAGAAAATAACAAGTGGTAGATTATCTTTAGTTGGAAATCCCAAGGTAATCGACATGTGATCAAGATGTGCTCTCCATGACATTCAGAGCATGATCAAAGAATGGCTATCATTGATAGAGTGAGAAGTAGTGATTGTAGAGCTCAAATGAGCTCACACATGTTTGAAACTATATTTAGTTTTTGACATGATCAACTTAGTTAGTGGAAGGAGTGGTTGTCTTATTCTGAGCAATAATTGGAATCCCAATCTAGGCTTAGCCTTGGCATGCACATTCCAGTTTGATGTGATTTGGTAGTCAAGGCATGTGATTCTTTGGAAGCATCTTTAAATTTTAAATCTTGGGACTAGGATCCCTTGTGTATATAATGTCTTTTGGAGGCCTTTATTAGGGCTAGCTCATTGTGGAACTAAAGGAAATTATGAACCCAAAAAATTTCTTCCCTGTGCTTTGTACTGTTTTCTTGGATAATCTCCCTGTTTGTCCTTTTTTAGTTAGGTTGCTACAAAATTGTTTTTTTACACTTGAATGACTATAATCACCCAATATTATTAATCAAAATGCATGTCTTGATATTTGAAAGGTTTTTAAGTGTTTTAATCCATCTTTATTACATATATATGGTGATCATTGTCTTTTCCTCTTATCTAGTCAGCGTCGTAGACTCTCACACCATCCTTGGGTTAAAGTTAGGCTAAGTTTGGCTAAAACCAAGGGTTAGTTTCAGTGGATGTATTCAATCAAAGATTTCAAGAACATCTATAGAAACAACAATTTTTTTATCTCTTTATCCCTTCTCTTTTGCATTTATTTATGATGATGAATTAATCTATGTTGAAATCAATTTGAATATGCATATTAATATTAGTTTCTTAATGGTGTTTTTCACTGCTTAAGAATCATTGAATATATACACGTGATAAAACTACTTGGAAATAAATTATTTACTCATCATGTTTATCTTAAGAAACTATGATTTTTATTTGAGGCTAAGTCCTGTGAATATTGTCCAAGGAAATTCCAACCTCTTTCTTAATGTCTAAGGTAGAACTATTAGAAGAGAATCAGTTTGTAAAAGGGCCCCTTGCATGGAATGGTTACACATCAACCTAATGAGTGAAAATCAACATACCAAGACCTGGTACATTTGACTTTGGGAAAGCATTTTCTTTGTGGGATCTTCTTCCTTTCTAGAGAGGTAGAGTCTTAACAAAACCCTGCCTAATTGTTATTATGTCAAAAACACCACCAACACATCTCATGGGTGGGAAATTTGTTATCCAAATCATGACTAATCCATCAAAATCAATTCAAATATGATCATCAATCACATCCAAATTATGCTATTCTATTAGGTTTTTGCCTGTATCTTAGGAGGGTATGTTTCATTCAATCACGATCATTCATAGTCCACATTGTCATCTTCATTACACTCCCATCTCTGAGAGAACTACATCAGACTGAGGTCCACATGGACTATGTATCCAATGCTTAGATACATGGGGTATCTTGGATCATTGCAACCATTGCCATCCTTATCATCTCGTTGTTATTGCCATCATTATAATTTTCATCATCCCCTATTTTATATTTGTCACTATCTTTATTCTATGCTCTCTCTATTTTGTGATCCAATTACTCTACGCTCCCACCATTTTGTGAACCAAGTACTCTATGCTCTTTCTAGTTTATGAGTCAATTATTATACGTTCTTTTCATTTTTTTAGTCATTTTATATTGCTCTCTTAACAGTTTCATCTTATTTATTATCATCACATTTGTTTACTCCCATTTCTAGGAGAACTATATCGGCCTAACATCCATGACAAACTTTGTAGGCAGTGATTGGATGCATGGGGTATCTCAGGTCAGCTTGACCACTTATTCCTTCTCAATCTATTCCCCCTTTGACAATACTTATCAAATTATTTTTATCTGACTTTCCCTATACTTAGGCGTGGACACACAAGATTAATGTCTTGTTGTTACATTTGCACAATGATGATTACTTGTTTGTTTATTGATTTTAGTTATGTCTTTGTGTGTGAATTGATTGATTGGTAGCTTGTGTGTTTTGTTACTTAGTTGTATTTGTTTAGTGCACTATGCTTTAAAATTAGATCTTGATCTTGAGTTGTGAACATTTGTATTTAAACAAGTCCTTATGCAAATTGACAACAATGATATCATGATTTATTTTATAATTATGATGCATACTCTCATGTGAAAAATTAAAAATCAAATGCTTGAGTCTTATATACAATGTCACATGAAGAGAAAACATCCCCTTGAAAAATGGTTAAATATGCTCATATGCAATAATCAAAACAACATCGTGTTTTACATAATCAAAACAAAATAATTGAACAATGTGGCTACACATATGTTAATCACGATACACATCTACTAATGAGCATATAAAAAGGGTCATTTTTTTTTACATCATGATTAATATCAGTACATCATAATCAACAATAAATGAAATATATTCATCACATTTTATATCTAAATCAAGTGCAACATCATCATGTAAATTAAAACAATAGAATCTTGGCAAATAAATATCTTGATATAAACATCCAAGATATAATATACATCATGAATTAACATCAATGAAATCCATATTCATATCATATATATCAAAATAATATCAGATTCCATATACATTGTGAGATCAAAATGAATATATACATCTCAAAACAATGTCTGTACATTAAAAATATATACATTAATCAAAATTGTAGAGTTCTCAATCCAATAATCAGGTCTAACTTTGGTCATCTCCAGGAGGACTCCTCTAAGGCATATCCTCCTAAAAGATATGCCATGTACCATGTAGTGGTGTTTACTGAGGTTGACCAATCACTCTTGGCTATGGAGGAGGTTGTGCTACTGACCTCTGAGAGATTGAAGTGCAATGTGACCTAGATGTTTGGATTAATATATAGTTTGGCTATGCACACAAAAGCTAGGTGTCCTCACCCATGTTGGTATTAATAACTCATATAAATTACAATAATATCCTTCATCATCCCTAGACCATACCAAATCCTCCTTAGTGTGCATCACATTTGTTAGTGCTCTAGATAAACCTTGTTATGTGATTATCTTCATGGCCTCATCCCACTCCCCATACAACCTCTCTACATCTTATTGGGCCATGTCTCACTCACTAATCGTTATCACTAGCTTAGCATTCCACACAGTCAACTGAACCTAAATGGTTGTCATCTGGGCAACCTACTCCTTGTTGTAGGTTAGAATTTCAACCTTGTGGGAGCATTTTTTAGGTTCTCTCACTCTTAGCTACAATATTGGAACAACCTCAGGCTGTGGGCATCCTGTAGTGAGGTTGAACCTCTAGAGAAGGCTGGCTTCCTCTTGGTAGATCACCTAAAACTAAAGCTAAACTTATGTTCCATGGGGAAAATGGTTAGAAAGGGGATAAGGGCTCCTAAGAAAGATAACTAGGCGATGCACTAAAATAAAATGGGAAAATTCCATAAGCTTGAACCCACACTAGTTCTGTAGAGGACAATACTAACTTACACAAGCTCAAGATCGAGCTAGTTGCATTTCATGGAGGAGGTTTAGGAAGCAATAAATGCAAACAAAGAGGAGTTCTAAGACTCACTAAAAGTTCACATCAATGGTGGAAATAACATTCAACCAAACTTGCAAACAACATTGAAAAACTCCCTAAACAAGGTTAGAAAGGAGGACAATGGATGAGGAAGATTTTCCTTCACAGAATGCCATAGTACACAACTTAATAGACACAAATCCAAGGCAAGAGGTAGGAAAAGAAAATCCTTTATTGCATCAAGAGGTAGTTCTTACAAATGCTTGGTAGGGTCGAGCCTAATCAAGTTGAGCATATTTTGCAATATCTCAAAGAGTATCCCAATTCCTCTAAAATTTCCAAATCAGAGAGAACTAGACTTTGAAAATTTCAAATTGGAGAACCCCTTTACAAAATGAAAAGAATGGGATATATAGAAGAGAGAAGAGAAATAGAGAGAGAAAGGAGAGGGGCACATTGTCCATGATCATTTAATGAGCTCCATCTTTCAAGAGATGCCCCACCACATCTTTGTCTAATCAAGACAAGTCCATCATCAACATTTATCCTTCAATATCTCTTGTTAGTTCTCAAGTTATTCTCATTGGCTGAGAAAAATGCACTAAAGGACAAGAGTTTGTTTTATATGGTGAGTCATGATCCTTTCAAGGAGAAGGTATCTTCGAAGGTTTTGATCATTATTTAATGCTCCAATTATTTCTCCAATCTCCCAAATTTACTCTTTGAATCTCACCATAACTTCTACTTGGCTTCATTATGAGGACAAGGTCCACATATCTTAAAACTGATAGAGCCATGTCGTGTGTGCTTTGAGTGGTGGTTTGTCAAAACCAAGGCTCGGGATAATCTTTTCATTAATCACATACCTGATCTATGTTTTAGGACATGAAATTGAATTAACTATAGGTTAAAAACCAATCTAAATTATTGGTTTTCCTATAGTTATAATAGATGACACTTTGCTTGATGCTTGGTCTTTTTTCATCGACGAGTTGCCGACCTTTGATCTATACTAGGTATGAAAGACCTATACTATCTCCCACTCACCATTGATCTAAATATGTGATTAAATGCATGCTACTAATTTATCTGAGCCCATTAACCTATCAGTCACCGCTCGCCATTGGATCTTCTGTATGATTGAATATGAGCCATTAATCCTAATTTTTTGAACCCAAACATCTATTTCATGAGGCTTCGTTTTGACATATATGCACCTATATTTGACATCTATATGAATGCATTTAACATCCATGAAACCATCACCAAGATATTTGAACCTCAATGGCTATCTTTTGTGAATGAATTTGACATTTACAAGAATGTCATTAATCCTTTCAAGCACTCTCCTGAAGTTATTTCCTTGGACTCTTTGCCTTGGTCTATTTCTTTGAGAATTTTATGCTCAAACACTATTCTTGAACTAATTCCTTCGGTCCCTTTTTCCCGATCTTATTTCCTTAAGTAAATTTTCCCAAACTTATTTCTTCATGCCAAATTTCTTTCGATTTTGTTTAGAACTTTTACTTTCAAAGCCTTGTACCGAAAGAGAAAGTCTTCAAGATTTTTACTAAGCACCCTTTTCGAAGGGAAAGCACCATTGGGAGCTCTTGAAAATGCCACAAACTTTGGATCAAAAGTGAGTTGCCACCTAGTAGTTGATATTAGCTCAACTGTGAAAACCAATGATATTTGTAACTTGGTGAGTTTGGATGATCAAGTCCAAACTAAAAACTTGGTAAGATTGAGTGATTTAATCACCTGAACCACGATAAAAGGTGAACCAACTACTATAATATATCGACTCGATAAAGTTTGTTGGGTATGAGTACCTGCAATAGTATTGGAATATGAATATGATTTGGATATGAAAATATTAGGAAAATGTTGCATAACATTTACACCTTAGATTTGTCTTAAGCTAAAACTATGTGTAATAATGGTACCATGTATAGAATTTAACCACAAATGTGTATCAAAATCATATAACCGTGTGCTTTTGCCAATTCAAAAAACTATGTAAGTGTGAAGGGCATGCTTATAAAGCATACCCCCACTATATATGGAGAACTATGAAACTTATATAAGCACCAATGTGGAGGACATGTTTTCAAAACATGTCCTCGCTATAAATTGGAGATGCTAAAAACTTAGTAGGTGTGGAGAACATGCTTCCAAATCATGCCCCCACTGAATCTATGAATTATAGGTACCGTACTAAATGAATGTGGAGAACATGCTTCCCAAGCATGCCCCCATTGAATCTAGAAATGTGAATGTGTGGAAGCCATGTCATCATGACATATGCCCATTGAATATGCAAACTAGTGTAAGTACCATACACTATGTGAGTGTGGAGAACATGTTTCCAAAGCATGCTCCCATTATATTCTGAAAACTATGAAAAATGTATAAACCATGTCACCATGACATGCCCCCACCAATATACCCCCCTTTTGAGGTGAGGTGAAATTATTACTTGGTAGTTAGCTCACCTCAAAAGGGTAAGATAAATATAAATCTACGAATGTAACCATGTAGCATATAAAAGGAAATATGTCTACATAGATGTAACATTGAAGCGCATCAAACCAATGTGATCACATGCAGGACAAAGATACATGATAAATATCATGAAAACATCTAGATAATAACATTACAATCTCAACAAGTAAATAAGCACACACATAAGAACACTCAAAAGCAAGTCAAAAGGTGATGGTCTAAGGAGATTGCAAACAAGGGACATGTCCAAATGTTGTGAAAATGAATGGACCTGACTTAATCAAATGTCCAAAAAATCAAGGAATGACATATTTAAATGTCCATTGAATGCAATGAAATATTAAATGTCCAAAAAGGCAATTAGAGGCATAGGGGTTGCATATAATGGAGCATATTCAAATGCTCGAACAAGCAAGATAATAACAAGGGAAAACACTCAAGAAAGTGTGTAAAGGAAAATCACAAGCAACTAATATAAACATATCATAGTGGCCCATGGATTCAATGTGTTATAAAATGTCAAGTACATAGAATATCAAGTACCCTATGTAATGTATAATCATGGAAAATAGGCATGTGTAAGTACGTATGTAGCTCAAACATGGTAGTGTAGAGTGATCATTAAATCATATAACTTGTGTGTATCAAGATCATAGAATATGGATTCCTTTAATGTCCTAGTGATGTGAGTAGAGGGAAGGCCCAACACACATAACTGTATCATGTATCTATGTATAGCTATGTATGTGCATGCAGGAGTAAATGCTATGCTAGTCCTTAGCATGAAACTAACACATAGATGCCAAAGAGCCAATCGAACATGTAGGTGCCATAAGTGTTTTTTTATTTTTTAATCTTATTTGATTATGTAATATACTTACGTAAGTGCATTATGTTCGTTAGGATATTTAAAGGCTTTCCTTTGAGTGTAGCAAGGCAGTATACACCTTTTCCAAACTTTTTTGTAATTATAAATGGACCCAACCAATTTGGTTTGAACTTTATTTTCTTGTCTTTTCTTACATTGGAATTCTTTCTATTTTATTTTAGTACTAGGTCACCCACATCAAAGTCACAAGGTCAAACTTTTTTGCTAGATTCCCACTTAACACGATTTTGGTAGATGTAGAGGTGCTCGATAACTTGTGTGTGTTTGTCACTTAATTGTTCTAATTAATGTAATCTCTTTTCAACATATTAATTGTCTTTGACAATGTATTTAAGAGAAACACATAAAGAAGGTATTTCAAGCTCAATCAGTAAAATTACATCTATACCATGTACTAAGGAATATTTTATAGCTTGGGTGTGTGTGCAAAAACTGGTTGGGTATGCCCACAAAATGTATACCATATGTTTGTGCCAGTCAATACTATAGAATTTAACCATATTGACAAGTATATTGATAATGGTTTTATTTATTGCCTCTGCCTACCCATTACCTTATGGGTAATAAGGTGTAAAAGAGGTATGTTTAATTTTGTTTTTACTGCAAAATCTTTTGATTATTTTATTTTCAAAGGATATCCATTATCAGAAATAATACTAAAAGAATGCCAAAACGAGAAATAATATCGATCATCAAAAACTTACATATGTCATCCCCTTTGGTAAATTTAAAGGGAATGGCCTCCACCCATTTTGTAAAATATTTTGTAGTTGTAATGATGAATTTATTTCCACCAGTAGATATCATATTGATTTTGCCAATCAAATCAAAACCCCATAACGAAAATGGGCATGGTGAAACAATCGATTGTAGTTCATGTGACGATGTATGATTCTAATTATTGTATTTTTGGCATTGTAAAAACAATTTGGCATGTTTGATGCATTCTTGTTCCATGGTTGTCCATAATAACCTTGGCGTAATAGTTTTTTAAACATGGATCATCCACTAAAGTGACCCACACATTTGTTATCATGCATTTAAAGAGTGTCATACAAGTTTCAACTTTGTTTAAGCATCATAGTAAATACCCATCAAAACCCTATTTGAATAAATCATTTCCAATTATAGAATAATGGAACACCTCACTGTATAATTTTTGTTTATCATTTCATGTAAAATGGTCTGATATATAAGCTCGATAAAGAAAATTACAAATAGTAGTCTACCATTTTATGTTTATAGTACTATGGGTGATAGCAAGAACAACCAAGGCATTCATTTTATCAAAATAAATGGAAAGATCTAATAACTACCGTATTATAAAGTTTATGTCATCATCATCAAATGTCATCAAGGACTTGTGCTTGCCATAACATCGCCATGGAAATTATCTTTACATGGAAAGTTGTTGATAGAAAAAGTGTTAAATATTTGTGTGAGTTTATCTACTATTTATTTATAAGGAAAAAGATGTTCGTATTTAGTTTGGTAATGATTAGTTACTTGATTAACAACCAATTGAGAATCACCAAAAACTTGGATGTCTTTTATAAACAACTTGTGTGTTATGGATAATATGATGATCAAGGCCTCATATTCAATTATATTATTGGTGCAATAAAAAGTTAATTTATAAGATAAAGGCAAGTATTCACCCTCAAGAGAACAAAATACAATGAAATAACATGCTCCTATTCGACATTTGATCCATTAAAAAACATCATCCATGGAATGGAAGACATATTTTATGTCTTGAATTCATCCTGAAAAGCCTCGATAAGTGGAAAAGGGTATGGAAAAAGACCCACAACCAATTAGTTGGCTATGACTTGACATTTTATTGACTTTTCAACTACAAATCTTAAATCAAACTCTATGAGTTGCATCACCCATTTTGCTATACAACCGATGAGATGTGTTTTGTTAATAAAGAACCTTGATGGATCCTCTTTAATTGTGACAAGAACCTCATAATTGAGCAAATAATGTTGTAGCTTTTGAGTAGAAAAAGCCAAGGCTAAACATAACTTTTCTATTTCTAAAAATTTGCATTCATAATTAACTAATTGGTGGTTGATTTAATAGATTGCATGTTCTTTATGGTTATCATCGTATTGTGCTAACAAGGCCCCAAGGGCCTCCTTAGTGGTCGAGATATAAAGAAGTAATGGTCTATCTAGAATATGAGGCATGAGTATTGGTGATTTTTATAAATGTGTTTTGATTTTATCAAAGCTTTGTTGACACACATCATCCCATATAAATTTGGTGTCTTTCTTCAGCAAATGTGTGAAAAGAATTGATTGTCAGCCAATAGAGCTACAAAGTGTCTAATAGCCTGAATTCATCCTTATAGGCATCGTAATTAATTGAGATTAGTTTGTGATGGCATTTCAAAAATGGATTTTACCTTTTTTGGATAAACCTCAATGTCTCACTAAGAGATAATGTATCCAAGGAGTTTTCTTGATGAAACCTTGAAAACACACATTTTTGGATTTAATCAAACATTCAACTTATGCAAGTGTTCCAATATTTATGACAAATTAGTAGCTTATTCCTAATGATGTTTTGATTTGGCAAGTAAATCATCAACATGGTACTCAATAGTTTTATTTATAAAGTTATGGAATATATGAGTCATGGCCTTTTGATACGTGGCTCCTATGTTCTTTAACCCAAACTCCATGACTGTATAATGAAATTTACCTCAAGGAGTTGTAAATGTCATCTTTTATTGATTAGCGAGACTAATTTCGATTTGGTTATATCCTATGAATCCATGCATAAATGAAAATGTCTTATATCTAGCTATATAATTGACAATAGTATTGATATTAAGTAAAGTAAAATCATCTCTTGGATAAGCCTTGTTTAAATCTCAATAATCAATGCAACATTACATGTCACCATTAGGTTTTTTTATGGGTACAATGTTGGACACCCATTCAGAATGTGCAAAGCTCATATAATTTGGCATCTAAAAGCTTCAGAATTTCCACTTTTACTGATAACACTACTTTGAGATGCATTTTATGAATTTTTTGTTGAACTGCTTTTACATCTAGGTTCAATAATATGTTATGCATTACCGCCGATGGATCGATTACATGGATATCTGAAGAATCCCAAGCAAAGAGTTCTATAAAGTTATGAAAGACTTGTCGATATCTTTTTCCTTGATTCTCCTACATCATTACAATTAGTAGAACTAGTCGAATGTCCTTATTTGTTTCATAGTAGTATTGGATTATTTCTTCATTTAGCAAAGTGGAACTCTTTTTGAGAAATGGTGCCATAGGAATAATATGTGATGTATCATGTTGGACATTAGTATCATTGCTTTCATAAAATTAGGCATGAGCAGAAGTGGCATGAGGAAACATGTTATTATGATATAAGGAAGGGAGATCCTCGTATTCCCCCAAATACTCTAGCAAGGATTCATCATTGAAGAATTCATATAGTGTCCAAATGTTTGGTGAACCACTCTCATCAGTAATATGAGGGTTGACCATTGGTAAATCAGTTGTATAAATATTCAAACATTCTATTTTGGCTCTTTGAAAACAAGTTGTGCAATGGGAGATATGTTTATGACTTTTATTTTTTTTGAAAAACCCAAACCTTGACGACTTATATTAGTTAGAGGAGAAATAGGCTAAGCGATGCCTTGCTCGTGATTACCTAGCCCATGTCCTTTGTATCCATAATTTTGTAAATATCGAGAACTAAAATTAGGATTATAATATTGTGGTGCAGTATTATCCATTTTGTTTATCATTGCATAATGTTTAAAGGGATCAATATCCATAGGAAAAGTGTAAATGAACCCTTGATGACTGAATTTTAAGCATGCGTGAAAAGTGTATGGAACCACATACATCTCATGTCTCCAAGGTTATCCTAAGAGAATGTTATAATTTAAATCATTTGGAATAACTTGACACATAGTAGGTAAAGTACAAGGACCTATAGTAATAGTCAGGGTTATTTTCCAACACTTGTCACAAAATGTTATCAAATCCCTTGATGCTTATATTAGATAGGGATAAATTTGAAGGGCTAGTGGAAATTAGGAGAGAAAAGATATGTTACAAATGTTGAGTCTAAAACCATTATCCACAAGAACTCGTTTTACCATTTTATTCCAAACACACACTTGGATGTAGAGTGGCAAATAACTATTTATAATATGTTGTGGTGTTAATTCCTCTTTTTCAATTGATATATTATGCTTAGTCCATTTGACATAATTTAAAATATAATCCACATATGGTAATTCCACATTACAAGGCAACATAGTCATATGCAATGCATCCAAAAGGACATGTTTGTAATGGGATGATCGATATAACATGTACAAGTGGGAAGTTTGAGCAATAAGATTCTTGGACAGGGTATGAATATGGAATGGGTTGAATGATTGCTCATACATTCCTTTTGGTGCTTTATAGTAACAGGTAAAATCTCATTGTAAACATTGTAATAGGGAGTATGCCATAATGCAAATTTTGAATCTCATATAGATCAGATGGCCTTAACCAAGTAATTGATGTTGTAAAATTTAGCAACTACAAGGTATTAGACCATGAAATAATTTAGAGACATGTCCATTACATGTTATAATTTAGTATTTAAATCGAGGTAAATTATTGTGTGTAAGTTACCATATGATTAATATGGTTATTATTGGTTTGGAAGTTAAACATATATATTGTTGTAAAGAATATTTTACGTATTTGGGTTAGGAGGTTATATGGTTGAGATATTTGAGGGATAAAGATTGAGGAAGCCTCCTTGATTATGGGAGATGTTTTCTTATATAAATATAATGTCCCATAAGTAATGAATGATGAAATAAAATATAGAGTGTCAAATATAATATATTTGCTATATTATTATCATCAGTTCAATGCAATATTGAATCTTGCTTTTACAATCTCTTATAATTTTAACATTTTGGTATCAGAGTGGCAATTTTTGTTTTTGTGCTTGTGATGGAGAAATAGACCTATAAGGGTTAGTGCCAAAGACTGTACAGTTACCCCAAGTTGATGAGTTGAAAATATTTGACACGTATTTTTAATTGAGATATTATTTTTGTGTTTACATAGGTTTTTTTTTTAGTTTTTCAGGCTTATTATGTTATACAGTTCTGCCTTCATTGCTCCCTCATTAGATCTATTTGTAGACCTATAAATTTGGTAGCTCTGTCAGATCATTATTTAAATGCCACAATGTCATAATTATTAAATATAGACTCATTTCGATCAATCATTACATGATGATCATGTGTAGTGAGGATCTACCGAAGATCCCAAAGTGAGCATCTATGATTCAATATTTATGTTCAAAGCTTTGATATTTACCTTTAGATTATAGCTAAAATTATATACTAGTCAAAATTTCTCAATTGAATTAGATATTCTTCCATTGTGTACAACTGTCTATTTCATTTATTTTTTGGTTCCTCATCTAGATAGCATTATGTACCACATAGGGCTTACACTCAGTCCATTACTCAACATCTATTTTGAATTCCTTGAGCCATCCACCTCAGATTTCACAACTAAGAGTGCAGACTCGATCCATTTTTAGTGTTCCAATGCAGTACATTGGTGAGTCAAAACATGTGACAAAGGCTTGAGCTTTCTCCACGAGCTCACCTGCCACACCAAGCTCCAAACTCCAACTTGATATCAGACATGTTGACATTGATATTACTGCATGAAATTTTAGGTACTTTAGTTTATGAAAGTCATTTTTTTATAAGGCTCATATAGTCATTTTTGATAGCTTGTTAAAGTCAAAATTGTCTTTTGTAGTTTACGATTTTATATAGTATTTAGGTTATCCTTATGTAGTATGGTATTAATTTTTATAATTTTTGAGTTATATTATCAATTTATTAAAAGTCATGAGTCAAGTGTTAGTGATAAGAGTGGTTTTAAGGTAAAATAGTCAAAAGTCATTAATAAATTCATCAATGTCATATTCTCTCCTTATAATGGATGCAATTTTGGGTGACCCTAATAGCCAATGTATACATCATATGTCAAAATTATGGGGGGCTGAGGGGGTAGGTGAGGGAGGGGGTGGCAGGGTGTGGCAGTTCTTATCATCAAAAACAACATGCAAAGGTTGACCCTCAAAGTCATATTTTTTTAATAAAACAAAAACATGTTGGAGGATGGAGGCAAATGGAGGTTGAAGGACATTCAACATCCTCTCACAAGCCATTAACGATGGGGCTACATAACAGATTAGTAGCATTTACATTTTCACTAAATTGGCTAAAGCCAAAGACATTTTTTAGAGGTACTAAAGATTGTTTATGTTACTTTTATTTAGGTGGCAACAAACATGGACAAAGGATACAAAAGAAGATAATGAGGATTTAGTCCTCACAATTTTTTTATTTTTTAGTTTTTTGTATGGTGTGTGAAAAAATAAAAGTTTGTATTCATTCCCCTACTGAATTGGAGAAAATGAGAATGTAGATATAATGGAATATGTAAACAGTTGTATAGGAGGGTAGTTGACTGCAAAAATCCTCTGACTGCAGAGAACTTTTGACTATCATACTTCATTAGAAGATGATTGACTAGTGAATATGTTCACATAAAATAAATGCAATATATGTTCTCATATAGTAGTGGTCATATGCAGTAAGATGCAAAAAGTAAGATTAAGACAATAGTATGCAAACTTAAAAGTATGCATTGGCATAAGATTTTATTTTTCAGTTCACATGATGTACTTTCTCCCCATGTAAATACTAAGGGGGCAATGTTAGAATTTAGTATTTATATTGAAGTAAATTATTATGTGTAAGTTACCATATGATTAATATGGTTATTATTGGTTAGTAAGTTAAATGAATGTATTATTGTAAATAATATATTCCGTATTTGGGTTATGAAATTATATGGTTGAGATATTTGAGGGATCGAAGATTAAGGAAGCCTCCTCGATTATAGGAGATGTTTTCTTATATAAATTTGATGTTACATATTTAATAAATGATGGAATAAAATATAGCATGGAATATAATATATTATTATCAAATGTTCAAAGCAATACTAAATCTTGTGCTTCTAATCTATGATAATTTCAACATGGCAAACATGATTGCAAGATTTATCAATCAGGGATCAACAACACGAAAAGAAATAATAAAAACCTAGCTAACTTAGGGTTTGATGTTCAAAGATTAGGTTCACCAAATGCTTAACTCTAATTTAGATAAGAGGCTATCCTCCTTGGGTAAAATGGTTGAGGACATAGAAATGATGGGCATAATGGTGAATATTAGATCTACAATAGGCCAATTAATGTGTTAAACTCAGATGTACCATATACTAAATTTATTATGCTGAGATAGGCTATTAGTGAAAAGTATAGCTATGCTAGATTTATAAATGGCATAAAAGAGATTACTCAACTCTTTTTTATTCAAATACAATGCTACATGTAGTATAGGTAAGAAGTAGGCAGGAAGATAGTTCTAGATCAGTCCTTAGCTTTAGGATATAGTGTCTCTAGTTCGATAAACACTTGCATCAACTTGAGACATTTATGTCAACCTGGTGTATGCATTTTGTTGTCCTTGAAAAATGACTCCTCATTTTTTTAGACAACATATGACTATTTTGGTCCTGCATGGCAAAAATTGTCCCTCCCCTTTCCATAAAATTGTTTTGAACATTCAATTTTTTCATTTTCTCAACTTTCTGGTAAAAGGATTAGCAGGTTCAACTGGTCCATCAAAGGGTCTGTCGACAAGCATCAAAACAAAAACTTGAACCGTTGAACCTTGAACCATTTTGGTTCATCAATTCAACGGGTTCAACGACCAATTGGTTCAACGTGCTTGGTCCAAAGGTATCAAAGAGACTCAGTGAAATCAAAAGGATGAACCAATGAATCAATTGAACCTTGAACCGAAAGAGTTCAAAGTTTAATGGTTCATGGGTTCAAAGGTTCAAAGGCAGCCTCTGTCAAAGAGAGAAGCAACAAACAGGTGGTTCAATGGATGGTTCAACCAAGGAGCGGGAAAGTGATTGAACCAGGAAGCGATGGAACAAAAGAGACAGAATGAACCGATGAACCAACGAACCAATGTGCTTTCAACGGGTTTAATGGTTCACAGGTTCAAGCAGTTTAAAGGTGGCCTCAAGCAAAGAGAGAAGCAACATGGATGATTCCAAAGGCAAGTTCAAATGAAAGCGATGGTTCAACCAAGGAGTAGGAAAGTGATTGAACTAAGGAGACGAGAAGGCCACCCAAACCGTTGAAACAATCAACCAATGACATCCCCATAGACAACAAATTTAAGGTAAGGGAATATCCGTTGAAATTCAAATAAAGCACATAACTTGAAGGAAGAACCAAGTGACTGGCTGAAAAGATAGCTTGATAGCTCAAATTGCAGTAAGAAGAGACAAAGCTAGAAAAGACAAAAGTAGAAAGAGGGAAAAGCCTGAAATGTCTGCGTAGAAGTAATTTCAGTAGGTGGAATAGTCCACTAAGTAGGAATTTTGGCTTGCAATTTAAGGATGTGGCCTATTTTTTCCTTCCATGAAGTAAAGACAAATGGACAGTTGTGTAGATGTTAGAGGGGACAGACCAGATGATCCAGACTCAGGAGAAGACATATGGGATGAAATGACACGCCATAGTTAAGACAACTGCCCTATTTTCAACGCAGTCCTTTGACAAACCTGGAAATGCATTTAAGGCATTGAATGCACAGCATGGGCCATTTTATAGAAAACAAGCACCAAGTCTTTCTTGGAAGCCCTATATATTGTAATCTCTCATTTGTTATAAATGAGACTTCATTTTACAAGAGCGAAACTCTGCCCATTTTGAAAGAAAAAGACTGAGACTTTGAGCTCAGGTTGTAATTTCATTTTTCTTGTTATTTGAATGAGAAAGCAGGTTTTTCCAGACTTTATGCTATTTTGACTTGTGTCATCTGAAGGTGTCCTTATTCATTTAATTTGGTATGCAGAATTAGTGAAGGTAATAGGCAAGTGTCCTAAAACCAAATGTGGGAAGACTTTATGCTTTCACAATTGATTTCAATATTTGTTTTCCTTTTGATTTTGTGTTGAGGATTCTCGGGTGACTTTGTGCCCCCATTATCCTTTGCGATATACTCTTTGAGAAGTTGAGGTGGAGACTTTGTGCTCTATTTCATCCTGTTGTTACTACACCCTTTTGATCACTGGTTATTTCACTATCTAAAACAGACTCCTGATGTTTCTTGTAAGGGAACTTCTGAAAGAAGAGAAGTGTCTTCATCATTTATAGCCAGGATTTTCTCCTTTGTCTGCATGCATCATCTCTGACAGAAGAGAGATGGATGGTTTGTCCCACCCCTGTGTCTTACTTTTTGCTTATTTATATTGTATATAGCTCCACGTAATTAATAGGGAACCTCTCCTTGATGAGAGGAGAGATTCATCCCCTATTGATGTAGTAAACCTGCACACCAAAATGACCCATCTCCCTATGTTATGGTGATAGGAACTATTTTGGTCACCAGTTAGCTGGCTGAAAAAATATTCACCCAAAAGTTTTTGATGACTTCATTAGGGATGAACGTGTAGCCTGAAACCTCGAGTTTTAGATTAAAGTAGTCCCTACCCTTATCCATTACATAGTCTGGCGACTCCCATCTGGGTCTTACCCATTATCCATTTATAGCCTTACCATTTTCATCCATCTCCATTATATTATCTGGTCTACAAAACCAAAACTGCTGGGAAAGAAAGCACAGTTTGAAGCCTCAAGCTTTAAGCTGAAGCAGGGCTAGTTTCTTTTCTATTTTTGTCTTATAATCTGGCAACACTGCTCAGATGTGTTATCCCTATTATTCATAATCTAATCATGGCAGTTCGATGCCCCTGGGGTAACTCATTTGGCCCACTTAATCTAACTCTACCCCTGCATGAGCTACCACTCAGTTCAAGGAAGAATTACCCAAAATTCTTTGGTGATGGAAGAGTCCACCCTGATGAACATATTGTAGCCTCCACCATAGCCTATGGTGTGATAGGGATGGAATTTGAAGACGTGGTAGTCAGGATTTTCATGGAGACATTACAAAGTGCTGCTACAGACTGGTTTTACCATCTGCAGACTGGATCAGTGACTGGCTGGGACACTATCAAAGCCAAGTTTGAAGAGAGGTTCAAACCTGCAGAAGATGCTCATGCTTTGCTAGCCCAACTTACGCAGATGAATAAGGAATATCACAAGCCCATGAGGGATTTTATTGCAAAATTCAATAAGCTGAGAAATAGGATTCCCATAGTTGCTCAGCCCACACCTGAGAACCTCAAATGCTTCTTCATAAACTCACAGCTGCCTGAAGTGAGTTTTATGCTAAGACATGCTGGCTGCATAGATCTTGAAGCTGCTCAAGACTTAGCCACTGAGTTTGAAGATGACCTTATCTTGGCTGGAAAGATAAGAAGGGATTCAAACAGAGGCGCATCTTCCTCATCTTCTAATAACTCACCTGCAGCCACCACTGATCCAATGGTGTAGAAGCTAGAAAATGAAGTGTTGGCCCTCAGAAGACAAATTACACAAGGGATGTCATCTGCTCCTTCATACAGAGATGTACCAAGGTGGACATTCCCTAATCAGGCACATCAAGGGCAACCCAATCGTCTTCCTTCCCCACAGAGGAACCTTGCCATTGAAGCACCTCCAGCCAACTCAGTAGTTGGGTATTTGGAAATAGAGCATGATTTCTCTTTCCAACCTAAGTTTAATAAAAAAAAGACGTTGGTCTCTTCATAGAGGATCAAGAAGAGTTAGCTGGTGACTCCCACATCAGTTTTATGGATTACCAGGATGAACCCAAAAGTAAAGGTGAAGCATCTGAGGGATCATATGTTGTGGTCACCCAGTCCCAAAATCAGTCAGCGCAACAAGCTGATAAAGGAGAAACATAGGAGTGACCTCAACCTACAATTTTGATTGCTAAGCGTAGGGCCACTCTGCCTATCCAACTAAAGGACCCAGTGATTGTGAAGAAAGTAAGTATCACAAATATTTCTACACCTTCTACTTCAGATTCGCAGGCCAGTCCTCCCACCCCTCCCATAAACCAAAAGTAAGAACTCCCATCCCCTGTGCCTAGTCCAACCCATCCATTTGACATAATTGATCATGTCAAATGTGTCAAGACCCAAATGGTGGCCCCTACATCCCAAATTGTGTTTGAGTCTTCAGGCAGTGATGAAATAGCAGAAGAATTGGTGGAGTGCGGCATAAGTGCAGAAGAACCCTCCCCTCCAAACAAAGAAGAATCTGAGATATCTAAGGGGGACAATCAAGACATGTGCTGGGCTGAGCTATCAGAACAACAAATTATGGTACTAGGCCATGCTGCTGCCCATCAAAATCAGGAAAAGGAACTCTTTGCTAAGAGAGCAAAGATTCATGGTTTTTGGACCAAAAGTCAAGTCTTGTTTTGGGGCAAGAAGAGAAGAAAACCAAGGGGAAGACACAGAAATGTGGTTTCCTGGTGGAGAGTTCCATTCACCCGTCACTGATTTTGGGGACAAAATAGTTTCCTACTAGTTTATCAGGATAGGACACCATTATCATTGTCTTATAATGAGCGGCATCTGAAGCACTTCAAATCTTGAGGCATCAGATAAGTTCATTTGTACATATGTATATTTATATAGTCTTTAGTTTTGTTTTATGCCTTTCATCTTCATTTTTGTCGCCTTTATTTTTGGGTAGCATGACTTTGTAGCCCAATGGCACACTTCAAGGCATCAGAGATTCTGGTTTCTACTCCCCTCAACTATTTCGAGTTTTGAAGGAAGTTCCCCAACAAGAGCCAACTGTTGTCCCTGAGAAATGACTCCTCATTTTTTTAGATAACATATGACTATTTTGGTCCTACATTGTCCCTCCCCTTTCCAAAAATTTGTTTTGAACATTCAATTTTGTCATTTTCTTAACTTTTTGGTAAAAGGATTAGTAAGTTCAACCGGTTCATCAAAGGGTCTGTCGATAAGCATCAAAACAAAAGCTTGAACCGTTGAACCGTTGAACCTTGAAACCTTTTGGTTCATCAATTTAACGGGTTCAACGACCAATTGGTTCAACATGCTTGGTTCAAAGGTATTAAAGAGACTCAGTTAAATCAAAAGGATGAACCAATGATCTGATTGAACCTTGAACTGAAAGAGTTCAAAGTTCAATGGTTCATGGGTTCAAAGGTTTAAAGGTAGCGTCTGTCAAAGAGAGAAGCAGCAAACAGGTGGTTCAACGGATGGTTCAACCAAGGAGCGGGAAAGTGATTGAACCAAGAAGCGATGGAACAAAAGAGACAGAATGAACCGATAAACCAATGAACCAATGTACTTTCAGTGGGTTCAATGGTTCACAGGTTCAAGTAGTTCAAAGGTGGCCTCAAGCAGAGAGAGAAGCAACATGGATGATTCCAAAGGCAAGTTCAAATGAAAACAATGGTTCAACCAAGGAACAGGAAAGCAATTGAACTAAGGAGCTGAGAAGGCCACCCGAACCGTTGAAATAGTCAACCAATGACGTCCCTATAGATGTCAAATTTAAGGTAAGGGAATATCCGTTCAAATTCAAATAAAGTGCAAAACTTGAAGGAAGAACCAAGCGACTGGCTGAAAAGATAGCCCGATAGCTCAAATCACAGTAGGAAGAGACAAAGCTGGAAAAGACAAAAGCAAAAAGAGGGAAAAGCCTGAAATGTTTGTGCAGAAGTAATTTCAGTAAGTGGAATAGTCCACTAAGCAAGTATTTTGGCTTGCAATTTAAGGACGCGGCCTATTTTTTCCTTCCATGAAGTAAAGACAAATGGACAGCCTTACAGACGTCAGAGGGGATAGACCAGATGATCCAAACTCAGGAGAAGACATATGGGATGAAATGACACGCCATAGTTAAGACAACTACCCTATTTTCAATGCATTCCTTTGACAAAGTTGGAAATGCATTCAAGGCATTGAATGCACATCATGGGCCGTTTTATGGAAAATAAGTGCCCAAGTCTTTCTTGGAAGCGTTATATATTGTAATCTCTCATTTGTTACAAAGGAGACTTTTCATTTTACAAGAGCAAAACTCTGCCCATTTTGAAAAAAGAAGACTAAGACTTTGAGATCAAGTTGTAATTTTATTTTCCTTGTTATTTGAATGAGAAAGCAGGTTTTTTCAGACTTTGTGCTGTTTTGACTTGTGTCATCTGAAGGTGTCCTTATTCATTTAATTTGGTACGCAAAATTAGTGAAGGTAATAGGAAAGTGTCTTGAAACCAATTGTGGGAAGGCTTTGTGCTTTCAAAATTGATTTCAATCTATGTTTTCCTTTTCTTTTTGTGTTGAGGATTCTGGGGCAACTTTGTGCCCCCATTATCCTTTATGATATACTCTTTGAGCAGTTGAGATGGAGACTTTGCGCTCTGTTTCATCTTGTTGTTACTACACCCTTTTGATCACTGGTTATTTCACTATCTAAAAGAGACTCCTATTGTTTCCTGTAAGGACACTTCTGAAAGAAGAGAAGTGCCTTCAACGTTTATAGCCAAGATTTTCTCCTTTGTCTGCGTGCATCATCTCTGAAAGAAGAGAGATGGATGGTTTGTCCCACCCCTGTGTCTTACTTTATGCTTATTTATATTATATATAGCTCCACATATTTAATAGGGAACCTCCCCTTGATGAGAGGAGAGATTCGTCCCCTATTGATGTAGTAAACCTACACACCAGGATGACCCATCTCTCTATGTTGTGGTGATAGGAACTATTTTGGTCACCAGTTAGCTAGCTGACAAAAAATTTACCCAACACATTTGACACTAATGTTTACTATGGAATATGAGCTAAAATAAGATGTGACCACCTCTATGATTTTAGGTTTGGATTTGCCTCTGCTTTGGTGCTTTTAGATCTAGGTCATGGATTGTCGCTCCTAGTGCAATGGTAAAACCCTAGCATTCTATCTTCAATGTGAGCTTGGGGGAAAATGGGTAAGTGGGTACATGGTGTCAAGCTGAACCAAAATGAACCTACTATCAAAGGGCTCTACTTACATAACTAATATTATAGAAGAGGGCCTCAGACTCATGTAGTTATCTTCTACGTGTTGGCTTATGTGTGAATCATGCAATGTGTGTAAAACAAGTACAAAAATGACCTAACTTTTAACTTAGAAAATATGACATTATGACTACTCCTTTAGTACTTTAGACCTGTAGTTGGGTTATTCCTTTGACTGATATTAGAATAAGGTAGAATAGGAGAGCTTTTGGTAGTTTGAGTGTTTCTTGATTGTTCTTTTTGTTTGATTGCTAGGTTTCATAGGTGGTGAATAAATGAGGGTTGATATTATATTTATACCAATCTGATCATGAGATAACTTGCATTAAAGCACTTAGGTCAACCATTGTAATACATTTCATTTACAAATTGGATGACTTTAGGGCACTTGATAGTTGTGTTGGGTCAAAATAGTAACATTGGCGCTAATGTTTGACCTAGACGTTAGTGTCTAGGGAGAAGGAGAGTAGGCATACAATAATTTAAAAAATGTTTTAAACTTATCAAAAGTGAGATAAATAAGATGTGTCACTTTTCATAAAAGATTTCCTTCTTCAAGAAATTGAGGAATTATCAAAATAAGACACATCAAAGTCTCGAGATGATACCATAGAATGAGGGATCCAAACTAGTTTAACCCTAAAATTAGGAGTTTAAGTGGTTTTCTATCCATGTAAAATGTTATGAGTTGGTTTGCCATAAAATTGACATGGATAAAATTTTTAACATTTATAAATGTCATGTCTATGTTTACCACAATACTTACAAATTTTATTGTGTTTAACAAAAGTATGAACATGAGAAGCATTATAATAAAAAAAGTCTTATGATATTGAGAAGCACTATTTTAAAATGTCATTCTATGAAGGGGATAATCTAACTTACAATTACCATTAGAATCATTGGAAACATTGAAACCAAGCCTTGCATAATTCACGTGAGATTTAAGCAAAATAGGCTCAACAATGTCATTTTCATATTTTCCAAGGCCACCATCATAATAATCCATAGATGGTATAATTTTTAGACCAAGGTTAGAAACATTATATTGCGAAGCAATATGCTATTTAAGAGATGAAAAATCAACATTAGAGGATTGCACATTTTCAAAATATACAATTTGAAAAGTGAAGGAGTCAACACATTTTTGCATTTCGTGAATTTTCTCATCATGTGAGTTTTGTAATAATAAAATTATTTGGTTTTAACATTCAAGTTGATTGTTTAAAACAAAAATCTTATTTTCATTTTAAAGAATTTATTGTTTAAAATCATCAATCAAGGCTTCATTTTTCTTGCCAAACCACATCATTACAAGAAATAGTTTTGATATAAAAAAGATTAATAATTAAAAGAATTTAAATGTTATATAACAAAATACATGCAAATTTTATGGCGCATTCAAAAAATGCCAATCTATCTCATTAAATACTTTACTTGCCAAAAGAGATAAAAGATATGACAATTATTCAAATGCAATTTAACACTATTGGAAAGAAGACATTAAATTTAAATTAAAACCTTAATCAATTAGTTTAAATGCTATGAATCATATGCAAAAAAAAAATCCATGAGGGGAAAAGTTATGAAAAAATATTTATTTTTGGATTATGTGAAATTAAAACATATATTAAAAAATGATAGCGTTAAAAACTTAAAAAAGAAAACATTATTCTGAGGCATAAAAAACTTATATGAAGCTTACATCTTTTTTTTTGATGAAATATATCTATATATTAACTTGATAGAAATATACAAATAATTCACAAAAAAATATAGGTGGTGTGAGAGCACACCATGTAACCACACTAGGCAAAGCCTAGGAACCAAAAACAAAAGCACCACAAATAACTAGGCAAAGCCTAGGAACCAAAAACAGAAGCACCACAAACAACTAGGCAAAGCCTATAAATAAGTCATAATGTCATAATAAAAAATAACTTTAAGCATTGAGAACAAGGCTACAAGGTGGAGGATCCATATCGTCAGGACCCTGAGCTTGGCAAGTCATTACCATCTGGAATAGGCTCCCAACCAGTAACTTGAGCAGTGTCCCTATCATCTTTTTCTTCCTATGTTTGAGTGGGAAAAATAGCTAGAGAGAGCCTCGAGAACCTATCCAAAACATCTGATTAGCCTCTAGGTGGCACCCCAAAGCATCTAAGTATAGAGGAGGAGGAGGAGCATCCCACCCATCCTACCCAGCAGGGGAAGGAGGCAAAGGCTGCCACCCTTATTGTTGCCCAAGATGGGTCATGCACTGGTATAGGGTATCACTATGAGAGCGATGCTAAGAACTACTACGATGATGTCCACCATGAGGTGGAAAATAAATTTCCAGTCTAGGATCCCTGGGTGGAGATGGTAGAACTCAAGCCATTGTACAAGGAGCATCTGCCCAGTGAGAGAGGATATCCTGAAGGTGTCCAAGCTCTATAGAAACTTTGTTAGCTTGAACTTTAATCTATAAAAGAACATTGGAGATGATAAAGGACTTACTCCAAGCAGAGACATTACAATTCTTGAAGATGCATTATTCAACACATTATTATTTCTTTCTTTACAAATCCAGAAGAGAATCTCCACTCTGAAAGTATGCGAGACTTGGGTGTATTTAAAGGGCATCACAGGTTTATCTCCAAGGAGGATGTGTTGCCAAAGAAAAAATTCATGCTGGAAAAGTATGGTTGGGTGGACATCATTACCCTATCTAGGTGCTTTATAATCTAAGCAGGGACCTCCCTGAGATTACTCCAGGTGTACCAAACTCCATCTATAGGTTGGCAAATTAAATTGAGGTCATAAAATCCCCATTTAGTGCACATATAATACATTGCCTCCCTTTCACTAATTTCCCACTGCATTGAGAAGTGGCCCACTTTATCCTCAAGAGACACCACCATATTACAGTCACTACATAAGACCCAATAGGCATCATGGAGATCATCTTTTATCCATCACCATAAATGGGTATGCTCCAAGGTGTCATTTGAGGCATAAATGTTAATAAAACCAAAATAGTGGTTTTCAATGTTAAAAAGGGCCCATACTAACTGGTTGGTGGGGTCCATGTCAGTTTTTACTAAGTGCGGCTACCACCTTGGAGAAATGAATGTGATTACCCTTGCATGTCCTGCATCATGATTGCTACGTAAAATGATACTATCGTGCCAGATGAAATTACTAACAGTCGTCAATAAAAATTCTACCACCTTAACTTCTTGCAGATAAAGAATGTCCATCTTAGGAAAATTCCATCTAAAATCACACACAATTTACTTACGTTTTGGGTCTCTGAGACCTCAAGAATTCCATGAAAAATAATTCATAGATGATGGGTGTTAAAGGACATGTCCTCCGATTCTAGAACTTCTAAGTCATCATATTGATTCTATAGAAAATGACCATTGTTAGCACTTAAAAAACATCAAATTGATTCCTCACAATAGGGTCAACCTGATACTTTCCTTCCTCCATCTCATCACTCCTCTAAGGAGGGTTGCAAGAGCATTTGGATGCATCCCATCAAGCAAGAAGTGGAAGAGTGGTTGGTTGTGAGTCTAAAAATATAGAAGAATTGGGCAAGGAAGCCTCAATACCTTGGGATAAGACATTGGCAACCATAGGGGTGTTGATTACCCTAGATTTTTCTAATAATTTCAGGGCTTCACCCTAACGAGGTTATTTCTCAGTAAGAGCCTACGGCTGTGGGCCATTGATCGATGATGACTTCCTTTGGGAGTAGCAGTTGAACTTGTAGCTTCAGTACGATTGTTATTATTTCCTACCATAGTCCATCTACCCTTAATTGGATTTTTGCTAGCTTCAAGAGAGGGCTCGAGGGGAGAGGATGACTGGTTGGACACATTACTATGACCCAACTAAAGGAAGCAATTACGAATCTTATGGTCTGTGACTTGGCAATGAATGCAAGTGTTAGGAAAGTTGATATACATGATTTGATGTGAGTGTTTCATGTCCCCAGCTTGAATTTCGTTAAACTCCTTGAGGTCTCAAAAATGGTCTACTTCTACACAAACCCACTTTTGTGATCTAGCAGAGTATAACCAATTTTATTCATGGCAAACCACCTAACTTATGGAGAATGTTATCTGGTGAATAAAGTACCAGTAGGGGAGTGGGAGGCATAGAAATTCAAGCCAAATTGAGACTTTAAGGGTAGTGTGCTCTGAGACCATAAGGTCTCATGTTCAAGGGGAGAGAACCATGAGCGAGTTCCTGACATACCAAGTGGTAGACCTATGGAGGTGATAAGATCTTGATATGATTAAAATATTCTATATATGCAGAAATACCCTTAAGGTAGGGAAACACCATATAATACTCCTTTAGGAAGGAATAACTCCATAATGTCTCTTCGAGGGGACAACCTCCAATATCCTCTTACAATAGAAGACTCAATGCTTACTTCATTCATATCTTTACCATGATAATCATCTCCTATATATAGACATCTATCTAACCCATGGATGGGTAACATCCTAATCCCAATGTAGGCCGACCATTACCCAATGTACTAATTCCCTAAGTTCCTCCATTATCCTAATATATTGTACCCATATAACCAACTAAGGGGATGTGTGCCACATGTCAACATCTCCACCAACCCATAGACATTAATATATCATATCCCTAGGTACATAGTAGGAGGATTCCTCCTGTATGGGATGGGTTGGTAAATTGGAAAAGAAATAAAGCCTTAGTCATGTTTTGGATGCTCTCTAGCTTAATGTCATGAACTACCCAATGAGTTTGAACTCAAGACCATAGCATACTTTCAGAGGGAATTCTCCCAACAAAATATCCTATCAAACAAAATTTATCTAATTATTGACATGCATAATTAAATTCATGAATAGGCAATATAACACCATGTTTCGAAGTATTACCTTGTGGTAAACCTTTGAGATAAACTTCCTTGGGCACTTGCAAGGGGGCATTGGTGATGCTCTGGCATTCTTCTCCGTAGGTAAAATAGCTGGGATAGAATGGAGAAAAGTCATTATAAGGCTGGCCTCACTCGAAGGTGAGAAACCCTATATGGCAATAAGTGCAAGTCCTATAGGTGACTTATGGCCATGATGTGATAGAAGTTGGACAGAGAGAAAATCAAGGGTCAAATTAATGGCGTGCATGGAAGAAACCCTAATAGAGCCAAAAAAAACACTATCTTGTTTTTTTCGAAGCTTAAATCTTTAAATGTGGCAAAGAAGATAAGGTTATTTATATTTGTTTAAGAAATAAATTAAATTAAATCTTTATTATTATAAAGGAAAATTCATTAATTGAAGTGGAAATCCTTTTAAAGTTTAAAACACCAAATAATAGTAAAATTTCTTGAATATGACTTTGATCACTCAATGAAATACTACTTAGGAGAGATAAGAACTCCTAGTGTAAGGAATGGAAATTCCATAATGCCAAACGAAAGGGTGAAAGTGCCAAAGATGTTATTTGAAGAATGGAGTGTTTACAAACAAAGAAGAATGGCCTCAAGCCATAAATCAGTGTAGAATGAGAGAGGAGAAAGCTTATAAAATAGAGTTGGAGGAAAGAAGAAGGAATTATAAAGAGTCATATTATTGCCTTCCACAACCTTCTTAGTATGTGTTAAATGTCCCTAATCTCTTTAAGATGAGGGGGAAGTGTGTGATAAATGTGTGAGCAGTTAAATATGCAAGTGAATCAATAAAATGTTAAAAGAGGTGTGACACCTCATAAAATTTGGAACAAGTGAATCTGTCATAATAATAAATGCACAACTAAATAGACTTAGGATTAACCTAAACAAAGTTTAATCTCGAATAAATATAATGAATATGGTCATGATTGATGTCATGGTCACTACTTAAAGATTCATTAGAAGAATTAATTTTCATAATTTTATCACTAGCTTCTGAGGACAATCGAGAGACAAATTTCCTACTTTCCATAAGTAAAACATCATACAGATTTATTTTTATAGTTATTGCCTTTTTTATGTTTTAAAAATATAGGACTACCTCATTTCCTTGTAAAGATATATCTTATTCTTGATTATGGCTGGGATATAATTTATTGCTCTTATTTTCACAAGAAAATTCAATGTGGTTTACATAAATCCCTTTGCATCAATACATTTTGGATTTTAGACAACTATTGTAGAACTTTTTATATATCCTTTTTGGTAATATTTTTTTATTTTTATCAACTATTCTTTTCATGCATACATCTTTGATTACTTCATATATATATTAAGAAATTTGGGCTAGAGTAATCATGTCAAAGTTTAAAGTGTATCCTAACTGGTTCTTATGTTTTTTAATATTAAATTACCTAGTCAACGAGCTCATGAGTGAAGCTATTTACAAAGAATATTTTGACATCAAAATTATAAAACTATTTTTTACTTATGGCCAAGTGTATAAAATCACATTTATATCATGGCCATTAAGATGCATCACACAATTTAAATCTGCATAAAGCATTGAGTTTGTCAACTAATAAATTATTTATATCACCATCAAACTCAAGAGTGAATGTTTTTGTAAGTTTTTCAAGGGAATCTTAACTAATTCTTACAACAAAGTGAAGAGAAGTAAACCAATATGTTGTATTGCCTTGAAACGAGGACATTAACATATTGATAATGTGGATACTTGGATTTTAAGTTTAGAGGCATATTGCAAGGCACAACCAACACTAACAAAGCCATAACAGATCATGATAGTTGAGGTGCATATTATATGACAAGGCCCTCACATGGAAGTCTCACATTCAAATTTTAGAAGCAACACATAAACTAACAATTGAAACTTGAAAAGAGTTCAAAAAAACTCTCAACACTTGATTTTATCCTCTTAGGTATGCAGAGGAGCTATTGGCAATTTGGATCCATCTTCACCAAAATTCAAGATCCATCCAATAGTACATCAATGAGTTCAATTGGCTCACTATCAAGTTGGATCTGCTTGATTTAATGAGGTCCATAGCATTAAATCATCTCTAGGTTGTGTTTTCATATTTGGAATAAGATAGATATTTTCACCCTCAATTCCTAAATGCATACTTACCATATTTCTCCAATGGTGGAAGTCAAGCAGAAAAAGAAGAAGATCAATCATTCACTTGCATCTTAGAAGAAAAAAGAAGAGATAAAATTTATTCACTCCAATGCCAAATTGTTTATAATGGAAGAAATATTGGTAGGTCATAAAAACACCTCCCTAGTATAACCTTCAGTTAAGGTCTAGATAGACACAATAGTATATAACAACTAAATGATCAGTGCACAAGGTACATTTTTGTGTACTTACATAAGCATGCTCTCTCTTGTTGGTAACTTCAAAATGTTTCTAATTTATATAGCCTCTCGGTCTTGTATAACTGAAAAATACCTATCAGGGATCTACCCTTTAGTTATATACCTTATTGCTATCGAAAGGCCTACATTCACCTTCTCATTGTGATAACTATTTACTTTATGGTTTAACCCTATCATTTCTGATGACTCAAATCTCTTACACAATAAAAATATCTTAAAACCTGATATATATCCTTCACTATGAGTTTTTGATCCTTTGCAGTGTCCTAGCCTATTAGACACTTGCATCCCACATAGGGACACTTGTGTCAATGCAAGTGTCCAAATTCATATCTAGTATTCAAACCTCAAAAGTCATTTGATTTATAAATATTTTGAATCCTATGGGTCAATCCATTTATTTTATCTAATTTTTTGCGAGATGTTTTTAAAAAGAGTGGTATAAACACAAAAAAAAATACTTTTAATTATTGTAGACAATCCATTTTCATCACTTTCATGTCAAAATTACAAATCATAACAATTTCTCGCAATAACACACAAATCAAGCTAGAAAACATTAAAACATTACAAATCATCTTTATAAATTATGTGACACATTGGTGCATCCCTAATTGTGGCAATACACCATATTGAATCATCTAATCCATCATCAACATCCCAAAATTGATCCCCTTCTTACAAATGTCTCACTAGGCATTGTAAACCAAGTAAATCAAACCTTGCAAATGAGACTACAAATGGAAAAAATCAACTTAGTGAATTATTTGATCAATATAATTAAACTTAATCTAAAAATCAGGTTCTATGGATTGCACATGTCATAAATATTTGAAAATAAAATACTTCCTGATTTCCTCATCACACAACAACTTGTCAATTAAAAATTCATTAAATCTTTCACTTTCCAAGTCAATTAAGTGATAAACGGATAGTGTATAAGCAAGGTTTATGATATATCTTACATCTATCTTACACGCTCAATCAAAATTCTTCCACACTCCATGTCTTCATAAATTAGACTTCTTACAATCTCAACCTTTCACATTTATGAAGGTGAGTTCTTAATCTCCACCCTCCATCTCAATCTGAGATGGAGGGTCCATATTCACTCATCAAGTCTTTAAATGGAAGAGCCATTCTCCATTACAGACACGTTTTTTGGTACTAAACTTATGTTATCAAATACGTAAGATAGCTTTAACCATTTCTTCCAATTTCTCATCTAATTACGCATAATACAATGACAGATGTCATCCAGTGACTTCGTGACATTGCCAAATACCTCAAACACTATATCTGAGCCAATCCAAATTTGAATTCCACCGGGAATGAGACATACATGAGGAAGGTATAATCATTTTATTTTATCTTCTATTTTTTTGTTTGTCACTTATTATACCTTGTCTAATCTAAGGACTCACACCCATGATGTTAATTTTGTATGGTTTTATTTTGATTTTCATGCTAACAAGAAGCTAATCTCCTTTAAAATCATGTGGTTCACATATGGAATGCTCAATGGGATCATGTACCCCATACTCTCTTTTGAAACATCATACCATTCCTCTAATTTGGAAATTAGCTTAAAATTGATCTTAATTTCACCTCTTTTCCTTCTAAATTTGCCAAATTTCTGTTCTCAGGTTAGTGGTAGAAACACTAGTAATTGGTAGAATCACAAGTCATGAAATTCGATATCAACCTGGTAATCAAAGATATTAGTTCTTAATTTTGTGTGCCTTTCATATAAATGGTTAAATAGTGACCAAAACAATAGAATCATGACCAAAATGGCAGAATTGTGACCACAAAGGTGAAATCATGATAAAAAGGCATAATCATGACCAAAAAGTTATAATCATGACCAAAAGGTGGAATCATGACCAAAAAGGAGGAATCATGACCAAAATAGTAGAATCATGATTGAAATTGTGGAATCACGATAAAAAAGGAAGAATCATGAGCAAAATGGTGGAATCATGACCAAAACTGAAGAATCGTGACCAAAAAGGCATAATCAAAATGGTGAAATAGTAACCAAAAAGGTAGAATCATAATCAAAAAGGAGAAATCATGACCAAAAAGTATAATTATGACCAAAAAGGTATAATCATGACCAAAAAGGTATAATTGTGATGAAAAAAGTGGAATATCACTACAAACTATGGAATAGCACTACAAATCAGCATAATCATCAAGGTAACTTTATTGCTTTATCTTTGTTTTCATTTTATCTATGATTTTTTTGGAATTGGTGAGATCAAACTGTTAATCAATGTTATCACCCGAAGAATAAGTGATATTACCCTGCTAATCAACAAAATTGTTAATTTCATGTTCTATGTCTGCAAATTGTGATATTGATTACAGAATTGGTGAATTCACTCAACTATACCACATAATCACCTTATGACAGTTTCCTAAGACTTAAAAAATAAACATTTCAACATCTTCTTGCTTGTCAAAGACCACAAATACAAACACTAATTTATTTTCTGTAGGTTTTGATTGTCAAATAAGTGGTGATATAACAAATAAACACATATCACTCTGGTGCTTAACAACAAACCAACATTTGAATTTGATGCTTTAAAATACTTTTGTTTTAATATATTAGGGTGTTTTACAATGTGTTTGTGGGTGGCTTCTTACATGTATTCTTCCCCCTTGCCCATTTTTGGGACCCTTGGTGATCAAAATCATATAGGTTATTATTGTCTTTTCCCGAAGTGAAGCTAGAGTATGCACTCCTCTTGTCCACCTGTGGGATCCTAAGGATAATAAATAGTAAACCTTCCTTTTTAATTTAGTTTCACAAGGTGGACTTCATCACCATCTATGATTCCTTAGGGTATGGTGACTGGTATTTCATCCTTGACATACATACCAACCCTATTTTTTGGCAAGGAATATAAATTGATGGTAGTTATTGTATGAGCATTAAAAAATCCCCATAAAGGGTTTCATGAAAGTAAGGGGTATAGCCTTAGCACTAAGATATCAAATATCACCCTTGAAGTTCAATTTCTAGTAGAACTTTATTGAGATCTTACAACCAAAGTGGTCATGAAGGGGATAGACCCTCCTATGAATTACCCATTATTGTTCTTCTTCCATGAACTTTTGAGCCCTATGTATCATGAGGTATATTAGGAACCATTTAGAAAGCCTTGTCAAAACTTAGATTAAGACCAATTGGTTGAAAAAGATTTGTAGTGGGAGGAAAATCAACCTCTCAAAAGATCCCATGACATATTGCTTGAAGTGAGGGTTAAGAGATTAACATGATCCCAATTCTTGTGAGGTAGATATGTGGGATACAGTCATGTTGCACACTCATTTTATAACTAATCTAGGGCTTATCTTGTGTGTGTTATTAATTGTTTATTGGCATATACTTTATTTTGTGTGTTATGCCTTACACATCAAACAAGTCAAATTATCCCAAGTCTAAACTATCTCATTACACATTTGTGTGATAAGGCATTACCTTTCCCAATTTTTGAGTCATTCCATCTCGTCCTAACATCATGTTGTCCAATTGAAACCTTACCCTTTCCATATTGTAATGTTATGTTTTCCATTTAAAATAAATCCAAATCAGATCTATTTTGAACAAAATTTAATTCTAAATCAAATCTAAATCACCCAAATTTTCCAAATCAGTCAAACTTTCTAAATCTATTTAACTTTATAAAATAAAGTCAATTCTTCCAAAGTCAAACATTTCGAGTTAACTAAAGTCAACTTTTAAACCAAATCAAACATTCTAAAAGTTTAAAAATTAAAGCAAGTCAAGCTTCCCAAGACAACTATTATAAGTTAAAGTCAAAGTCAAACTTATACGTCAAAGTCAAAGTTAATTTTTTTCTAAATTCCAAGTCAAATAAATAAAGTCAAAAAGTCAAACTCTGAGGTCAACATTAACCAAGTCCAATCAAGTCAAATTTAGTCAACTTTGACCAAGTCTAACCAAGTAAAATTAGGTCCATTTTGACCAAGTCCAATCCATATATAAAGTCAATCCGGTCTATTTTGACCAAGTCATATCAATTCTAAATCAATTATCAAATTCAAATCACATCCTTGTCTTTCCATTCAATAGCCTGCACTTTTTGGTTGGGAATGATAAAAATAATAGCATCCATATTTTTCTTACTTAAATAAATGCAAAACCTAATTTGAGCTTAATCGCACCAAACATCAAAACAAGTCAAAATTGACCAAGTCTAATCAAGATTCAAATGTCAATGTCTCTTTTGACCAAATTAAATGAAATCTAATGTAACCCGAGTCATGGTTTATCAAAACTAATTTGAGCATAATCTTATTGACTTACACAATCCTAGTCCTATTCTACCATCCCTATTCATTATTCAAGGTGTGATAACCCAAATCTTCCAGCTTAGCCAATAAGTATCCCACATAACATCCTTTCTAGACACTTCATCCACTAGTCCAAAATACAATGTGGCCCTAATGCCATGACAAATCCAATAGTCCATCCATATTATGTCATTACCCCTCCAAGGGCCATCATCTAATGAAGACCCAAGGGTATCTAATAATCATTGAAGGGGGATATGTCGAGATCTATTCCTAAATCATAATCAAATTCATCCACTTCTAAATCAAAATCTAGATAACCAACCCATTTTTTATGTTTTTATCGAATCACCCATCTTTGATCAATCCCAAACTACTGTTAGCTCACCCGTCTTTGATGAAGGACCCCTCCTTGATGAAGGACCCATCTTTAATGATCCAATATTCGATGAACCATCATTTGACCTATCACCCATCCTTGGTTAACCAATATTTGACTAACCTATTTTAGTCTAACCCATACTTAGTAAAACACTCTATAGCTTACCATCCATCCCCAAACACCATCTGCCCCTAGGGCACTAGTACTTGTAGATGTTAGGAATGGTAAAGGCATTTCAACCCAAGAATTCAAAGTTTTAGTCACAACACATCACACAAGGAAGTTGCATATATGATATGCAAAAACAAGGCAAATCATATATTATTTAGAATGAAGCATGCTAGTACAATAGGAAAGCTCTTGCATAAATAGGCAAAGCAAAACACAGAACTAGCCTAACTGGCCAATGTGGGATAAATCCTCATATAGGACAAACTCACTAAGAGATAAAATAACTAGATAATACACTAAAAAACATGAGAAATGTATGAAATACATACTCTAACTAGCCCCCTCAAGTGAAGCTA
Organism: Torreya grandis; assembly: GCA_037957365.1. Classification (NCBI taxonomy): domain Eukaryota; kingdom Viridiplantae; phylum Streptophyta; class Pinopsida; order Cupressales; family Taxaceae; genus Torreya; species Torreya grandis. The sequence goes on along the minus strand of JARHVA010000047.1, from coordinate 5,247,404 downwards.
GGGGTTAATAAAAGCCAAAAAAGAAATAGTGGCATATCCACAGTATGAGCCTTGATAATAAGGCCTAATCAGGTACTCATTTACAATATGTATCCATGAAATGAAGATGGAATATGTACTCACAAACACCCTCCAAGGATATCTTATGTAACCCCAAGCATGTCATGCAACTCAAGGAAATGAAGTGATGTAAAAGGCTTCGTGAGGATGTCTACAACCTATTGTTGAGTCAGAATATACTCCAAGCTAAGAATGCCATCTTGAATATTCTAATGAATGAAGTGCATATGTAGCTTAACGTTCTTGGTCCATTGATGCTCAATTGGGTTGTGAGATATATGAATTACACTTTAGTTGTCACACTAAAGTATAGTGGGTGAATCCTGCATGAAACCAAACTTTGTCAATAACTGTTGAAGCTAAAGAACCTATTGACTTACCATGTACTCAGCCTTTGTAGATGATGGTATAATAGCCTATTAATTCTTGCACAACCAAGTAATAGGTGAAGAACCAAGACAAAAAATGTAGCCAAAATTAAAATGCCTGTCATCAAAAGAACCTACCCAATCTGAATTATTATATCTGACTAAGTAAGTAGAACCCCTGGTGTAGTGTAATCCAAAATGAGTAGTGCCTCACAAATATGATAAATCCTCTTGGTAGCCTGCTAATGACTATCCTGAGGGTCATGTGCAAACCTAGACAAAATTCCAATTACAAAATAAAATATCAGGGTGAGTATGGGTCAAATACATAAGACTCCCAACCATATGCCTATACAATGTAGGATCACAAAGTGGAGTAGTACAATAGGTAGTGAGAGACATTCTAGACTAAAAAGGAGGACTTCTCTTGGAATTAGCCATGCTAAAATGTTGAATAAGATCAAGGATATATTTTTGATGACTCAAATAGATCCATGTATCTAACTATGAAATATGTAAACCAAGGAAGAAATGTAAAAGACCAAGATCTGTCATGTCTAATTGTGATAAAAGTGCCTATTGAATAGTTTGAATATGAGATGAGGAGTTGCTGATAAGAAACAAATCATCAACATACAAGACCAGAATAACAATGTCCTCCCTAATATATTCAATTTACACTATGGGATCAGAATGGCAATGAACGAAGCTAATGGAGAGAAGAAATTAATCCATCTTCTCATACCAATATTGAGGGGCATGTTTTAGACCATAAAGAGACCTTATAAGTTGACAAATAAGAGAATAATCATGAACAAACCCAATAGGCTACTCCATATTGATTTCCTCATGCAAGTCTCCATACAAGAAAGCACTCTTAACATGTATCTGATATACTAGCCAACCTTGTGATGCAATAAGAGAAAGTACAAGGTGAATAGAATCCATCTTAGTAATGGGCACAAAAGCCTTAGGGTAATCAGTACTTTTAACTTGCGTGAACCCTGTTGTATTATAATGTGCCTTATACTTATCAATGGACCCACCAACTGCATACTTGGTGTGATAAATCCATTTTTATCTAACCAAATTTCTTATCTTAGGAGTAACCAAATCCCAAGTGTGATTCTTCATTAGTGAATAATAATCTTCTATCATCGTATCATCCCACTCTTATATCTCATGAGTCTATCAAAAATATTGTGGGTCTCCAAAGAATGCCTAACACAAAAATACAGTACCCATAGAATGTGGATGATGATGTCAAGTCGCTAGAAGATCTTGAAGGAAAGGTGTTGCCTAAAAATCTATAGTATGTGCCCACCCAGGTATAGTGACAACATCAATGTGAATAGGATCCTCATCCTCAATAACCTCCTTGAGATTCTCCTGAACTAGCTCCTTAAAGAATGAATCCTCGAGAGGAGGTGAATCATCAAAAGAAGAAGGCATGGAAGAAGATGAAGAGTCGTGAGATTTGAAATGCTCATCAAATTGTATGTGCTCAAAAATGAACATCATGAGTATTAGGATCTAAAATATGATAAGCTCTCATGTCCTCATAATACCCTACAAAAATCCAAGGTTTGCTCTTCTTATCCAATGCTTTCCTTTTTCTCTTTTGGTACAAATGCCCAAGCAAGGCTCCCAACGACTAAAAAAAATAAGACATCAAGCTTATTTTTATACCAAGCCTCCTCTAGAGTCATATACTCAAGTGCTCTATGTGGTGTGATTCTAAATGTAGTTCGCACAATTATCTGCCTCTGCCTAATAGATAGGAGGTAAATCTTATGAATGTATCATGTAGTTATCCATCTCTATTAGAATTCAATTCTTCCATTCTGGTAAGCCATTCTATTTTGGAGTATGTGCAACATAATGCTAGTAAAAAAATAACATAGACTACCAAAAAATCAAAGAACTCTAGACTTAAGTATTCCCCCTATTATTTATACAAAGCTTTTAATGCAACTCGATAACTGTTTCTCGACCAAAGCCTTAAAAACTTTGAAGTGAACAAAGACATCACTCTTGTACTTGAGGAAATAAACCCAAGTACACCTTAAGAATTTATTGATGAAAGTAAGTGCATACTTATCTCCATTGAAAGAAAGAGTTGAAAGGACCATAAAATCACTATGCACAAGCTCAAGTGGTGAAGAAGCTCTCATGGACATACTCTTAGGAAATGGATCCTGGTGTTGTTTCCCAATACACAACTAAGGCAAACTCCATCAAGACATGAAACTATAGGAAGACCCTCTACCATAGCTTGAGTGCTCAACTCCTTCAAATAGTTGTAGTTTAGTTGTCCAAATCTCTCATGCCAAAGTCAACTCTCATAATTTGCATGAGAAACTAAACACATCCCTAAATGAGTATCATCAAAACTGTAAAAATAATATATTTGAGAACTAATAAACAACACCCTATGCAATAAGTGTTTGGGGCTCTAACAAAGCTTAAACTTCAGCACCCTGTGGTGTCAAAATCACTGTCTTGCCCTGACCAGAATGACAAATCTAATAAAGTTAAAGTAGATTGGTGGGTGATGTTTGGAACAAATGATGCATCATTGATGTGGTTGCCATCTAGCTATATGTCACCCTTCCCCTTAACAAATATGAAGGAAGAATCTCCAACCTCAATGTTAGAAGTATAACTCAGACCAAGAGATACAAAGGACTCCTTGGTAGAAGTCATATGGTGTGAAACACTAGAATCTAGATACCAATTGTTTGAAACAAGTAACTGTGATATCCTGACAATATTGAGTGTTTTCCCATGATCACAAGATGGAGAAGGAATGTAGATAGAAATCTTGTGTTTCCTAACGGCATCCTCTAAGTCTTGCATTCTCTTGAAATACCTAGACTCTTCATGACCAGTACCCCCACAATAGAAGCAAGATAGGTTAGACTTATTCTAGGATTTGAAATATGGTTTGGGTTTAGATGTAGTAGTGTTGGGCATAAGTTCATTTTGAGGTGGAGGAGGAGTGTTCTTCTTCTTACCCTTAGTCTTAAGATGTGATGCAAGTAATGCTTTTTGAGAGGTGAAAGACTTAAAGTGAGATAATTAGGATACCTCCCTAGTAATTCTCTAACAAAACAACTCTAGATCTGGGATTTCGAATGCAGCACCTAAGGCATCCATACTAGAGAAAAAGGTAGAAGCAAAGATTTGGAATGGGACATTCAACTTAGGCAAGATCAAGTACACACACTCTTCATCCTTTTTATTTTGTCTACTCCACTTCAACTATGTCAACAAATGCTAAAACTTAATGAGGTATTCTACAATGGAGGGAAAGTCATCTGGATTTAGTGAAGTAAGCTCAACTTCAAGCTACATGACTCTCAAGTGATCTACTTTCCTAAATAAACCCTTTAATTTAACCCACTTTTTGAATGGAGAATCACACCCATCAAAATAAAACAAAATAATGTCACTCACATAACCCCCAATCAAGCCCGTACACTCTTCAAACTTACATTGGTGCTCATTTTTTTCAAGTTCACATGTAAATTATTATTATATTTCATTCATTAGGGACCATAATCCTTTGTGTTTTATGATTATTTCCATTCAAGATCTCCATGTGTGGTAATTATGTATAGTCAAAAGAGAGGATGGAAACGACTGCGAGCGGTGAAGGGCACGGCGGCTTGCTGTTGAGCCCCACGCAAAACGCCTCAGCACCTGGAGTGAATTTCTTGAGGCAGGAAGGGCATTATGCTGGCGAGCGTTTGAAGTTGAATAAATTTAATGGTTGTTTAATGAGAAGACAAGACCGACCAGTCCTGATAATTCCACAAGAAACAGTTTAAGAGGATGTTGAATACCTTTCTTCACACACATTGATTTGCAAGTTCCTGGGTATACGAATCCCTCAGGCGGCGCTGGAAGCCTAGATTCATCGCTCTTGGGTAGTTGACGAGGATTTTGACATCATGCTGGCAGGTAATAGTTACTTCTTGGTGACCTTCTCCTCAGTGACGGACCACAATCATATTTTTGAAGGGGCCCCTACTTCTATCAGAGAGTGGATTTGTTTCTTAAACCCTGGCATGTGGGGTTTAATTCAGTTGAGGAGCTTTTGGCCTGTGTCCCGATTTGGGTTCGCCTTCCATGACTTTCATTAGAATTCTGGAGGGAGGACATCCTTAGATAGATTGCGGCTATGCTGAGAACTCCAACAATGATTGCACATCAATCACTGGATAAAAAGATCATTACTTATGCATGTATTTATGTTGACATGGATATTAATAACCCTCTGCTAGATTCAATGGAGATTTGTATGGGGTCCTCATCATGGATTCAATAGATAGATTATGAATCCATCCCTTTTAGATGCAGGATATGTCATGTATATGGGCATCTCCATCGTCAATGCCCACAAGCTGCTAAAGTCAAAGGACCTGGGCCTAAAAACTCAGCGCTAAATACTGCCTCTGATGGTAAGGGAGTTGGCAGCTCGACTCAGACTGAAAGTGGAAAATCTCAGTCTTTTGGGACGGGTAGAGGAAAAAACTTAAATATTGGCAGTTTGGCGCAAGGGACAACAGTTCAATCTCATAATGGATTGGATGATTTTACTCCAGTCAAGAAGCGTGCGAGAGGCCGTGGGCAAAGGCGAGGAAATGCTGAGAGGCAATTTGATCAAGGTTTTAATAGGTTTGAAGCCCTTGACAGCATGGCCATTAAAGATGGCATTCTGGTGGAAGACCTGGGGGCCTCTTTGGGGCAAAATCAGCATATTTCAAAACCTAATGAAATTCAAGATATGATGGATCAAGAGCCATTAGGCAATCCTCTGAGAGCAGAGGAGGAAGCGCTGGAGGCTTTGAAGGAGCTAAAATAGAAGGAAGTTAGGTGGGCAGATTTAGTCAAGGAAGTAGAGGCTGGCAGGAAAGATAAAGGGCCTGCTGAGGTGCTTGGTCTAATGCAGAAATCTTTTAAAAAGGCTAGGTCTTCGGCTCCTCCCAAGGCAAGAAGGAAAAAGGATCAAGACAGAATCAAAATCATAGGGGATTTATTAGTTGAATCAGGGGTTGTAAAAACCTTGGATGAGCACTTCCGCCTATCCAAACAATGATAGTCTTATCATGGAATGCAAGGGGTTTGAATAGCTCCCCCAGGCAAAAAGCTGTGTGTAGATTACTGTGGGATCATTCTCCATATATTGTTTGTGTTCAAGAGACTAAATTATCAGTGGATTCTTTGTTTGCTTGTATGCCAAATATCTAGTCTATTGGCCAGTGGCAATGTGTAGGTGCTCGGGGCAGCTCAGGAGGTCTAGCTATGGGTTGGGACTCGAGTAAAATTACACCAATTCACTGGATATCCAACATATAAGCTTTGTCAGTAGTGGCTTCTTCTTTAGAAACTGGTGAAATGTGCTTGGTTACCACAGTCTATGCACCTGATGACATCGATGGACAATTGCAACTCTGGGAGCATATTAGATATATCAGAAAATGTTATCCATTCTTGCCATGGATAGTAGCTGGTGATTTTAATGCAGTCATGAGCTTGGAGGAGAAAAGAGGTGGAATGAGTCATCTCGGCCCTTCTTTTGAATGCCTTCGGCATAATGTGGAAGTGCTTCACCTCTCGGATGTTAAACCTTCAAATGGGCTGTTCACATGGAGCAACAGAAGATCAGGTAACGCTGCCATCTTTGCGCGCCTAGATAGATTTTTAGTTTCTTGTTTTTGGCAGTCCAGTGCTTTTTCTCTTTCATCTGAGATCTTGGATTGGAGGGGATCTGATCACTGGCCTATCAATCTTACCATTGGGCAGATCGATGGTCCCAAAAAAGCTCCTTTTAAGTTTCAACTGATGTGGCTTAGGGACCCATCTCTTTATGACATCATTAAACAGTGGTGGAGATAGGGACGGCCTGCTTATGGAACAACTATGTACTTAAAAAGTTGTAGTATGTCAAAAGAAAATTACAGGTTTGGAATAGAAATTGCTTTGGGAATTTACAATGGATGAAGAAGAAATCCCAAGACCAGCTTGACGGCATTACAAGGCAAATAAGAGACAGTGGTCTCTCTGAAGACCTGTGCTTGGAGGAAGCTAGAGCTGCAAATACCTTAGCGGAGTGGGAGCTTCGAGAAGAGATCTTCTGGAAACAGAAGGCCCAAATCGATTGGCTACAGGAGGGAGACAAGAACACGACCTTTTTCCATCATTCAGTGCAAGCGAAGCGCAACAGGAATTTTTTCACTACTTTGGTAACTCAGGATGGGACTCGACTTAACTCTTCCCAGGCTATCAACAGGGAAGCTGTTCGGCACTTTTCAGAGCTTTTTACCAGTGATCCATTCCCAAATGAAGGCACTGAAAATAGAGTTTTATCTTGCATTCCCTCATTGGTTGATGAGAGAATGAACGATTGTCTTATGTGCCCAATTGGCATGGCTGAAGTTGAGGAGGTGGTGTTCAGCATTAAGAGAGGATAAGCCCCTGGGCCAGACGGGTTTCGACTGAATTCTTCTAGGACTTATGGGATATCATTAAGAAGGATTTGATAGATGTGATACAGGAATCTTATCACAGTAAAGAAATGCTCAAAGCTTTAAATGCTATGTTTCTAGTGGTAATTCCAAAGAAGGAGTAGGCAGATAGGTTGGAATTATATAGACCCATTGCACTTTGCAATGTGGTCTACAAGATCATTGCGAAGCTTATTGCGTCTAGACTGAAAGGGCTGCTCCCTTTCCTTATTTCGAAGGAACAAGGAGGGTATGTGGCAGGCAAGCAGATTTTAGATGGAGTGGTGACAGCATCAGAAGCTATCCACTCTATGAGCACCTCACAAGAAATAGCTATGTTTATTAAGCTAGATCTTGCCAAAGCCTATGATAGAGCTAGCTGGAGATTCTTGAGCAAGATCCTTTTGGCATTGGGATTTAAGCAGGACTGGATTAGCTGGGTGTTAAGCTGTGTCACCACGCCTTCATATTCAGTTCTTATTAATGGTATGCCTTCTAAGCTTTTTGGTGCTTCTAGAGGCCTTCGATAGGGAGACCTGCTCTCTCCATATTTGTTCATTCTTATGGCCGAAGGGCTGGGATGGCTTTTCAAATTTAGGGTCTTGCAGTATGCTATACATGGCTAGATATGGGGGAATGGAATAACTACCCTGACTCATCTCCAATTTGTTGATGACACTATTTTGGTAGGCAAAGCTCAGATTCAGGAAGCAAAAGCTTTCTGGAGCACGCTGGACAATTATTTGGAGGCCTCTGGATAGAAGATTAATGATCACAAGTCATCAATCTTCTTTTTCAACACTCCTGATTCTATTCAGAGAAGGATAGCAGCCATATTGCGGTTCCAAATTCAAGCTCTCTTGGTGGTTTATTTAGGCATCTCCATTGTTGTGGGGAGGCAGCCCAGGCTTTTTTGGCAGAATGTGTTGGATAAGCTAAGGCAAAAAATTGGCCATTGGACCCACAGATGGCTTTCCACAACAGGTAGAGTGATCCTTCTTCAATCCGTCATTCAGGCTTTACCTATATATCGGAGCATGGTTCAAACAGCTCTGACTTACTTTCTAAAAGAGTATGATGCTCTTTCTAGGAAGTTTTTATGGAGCAGGAATCTGTAGATCTCTAAATGGAGCCTTATCAGCTGGGATACGGTGTGCAAACCAAAACAGGAGGGTGGCCTTGGATTGCGTTCAGCCATTTTGGCCAGCCAAGCTCTGGCTGCCAAGCTTTACTGGAGATGGTGTACTAATCAATCAGCCATGTGGGCCCAGATTCTGGCAGCCAAGTATCTTCTCGACATTGAGCCCCATGATATACCCAGGCTCCCCCTGGAGGGAAGGGGATCGATGATATGGAGTACCCTTAAGCTAGGAGCTCAGCTTGTGAAACACGACCTCTTCTGGATGTGCAATAGTGGGGCAGAGGCACTATTCTAGGAAGATTCATGGGATGGGGTGCCTCCCATTCTACATTCGCATTCGCATTTTTAGCCTCTTACAAATTCATTATTTTCAGCTGGTTGGGACAAGGTGATGCATTACAAAGAAGTTTTTAGCTTGGGCAGGACCAATGGTCTCAGATGGAAAGCTTCCTCCGAATGGCCGTCGAGAGGTACAGAGGAGGAGAGACGAGAATTATCCCAAATCTTGGATGCCAGAGGATGCAGTGCTTTGCAAGGACAGGATGTTCTTGCCTGGGGAAGTGATGTCTCTGGTCAGTATTCTATGGCTTCTGGTTATATGACTTTGTCTAAGCAATTTGCTGATGGAGGGCAGTTCTTGTGGGGAAAGAAAATTTGGAATTGGGTATCCTCGCCCAAATGTAATTTTTTTCTTTGGGTGCTCATGCATAACTGATGTCTCACCTGGGACAATCTTTGCAGACGTGGATTTCAGGGGCCTTCTATTTGTGTCCTATGTCATAACGGGGACGAGACAGGAGCTCATCTTTTCTTTCAGTGCTCGTTTGCTAAACAGGTTTGGCATTTGTGGTGGAGTGCTTGGAAATCCCCTTGCTGGCATGTTTCATCTTTGACAGAGTTCTGGAATAGATTGGGATTCGCACCAGCAAAGAGTTCCCTATTACAACATGCCTGGGTGGTAGGACCTACTTTCATTTTATGGAACTTATGGCTCGAGAAAAATAGAAGAATATTCAGGGGAGCGCAGCTGGAGTCCAAGCGTTTGTGGACAAATATCATCAGCACACTGCAAGAAATGCTCCTTATCAGGTGCGCAAATAGGAGCGAAGCAGATTTTGAAATGACTAGTGTATGTCGATGCCTGGGGCTGGACATGACCTTGGAGCGCACGCTGTTGACCAACAGCAATGCGTGGAAGGAAAGAGTATTGTAGCCACAGCCTGTTGATAGGAAAGGGAGATGGACTCTTCTTGAAGCAGGATTTATAAAAGTGAACACTAATGGCTCCTTACGAGGGAACCCAGGAGAGGTAGGGATAGGTGGCATCGAGCGGGATAGCATTGGGAGCATTCAGTTTCTTTTCTCGAGATATAAAGGCTGCTACACAAACAATTTAATGGAAGCTATGGTGATCCTGGAGGTAGTGAAATTTTGCTGTCAACGGGAATACTTCAATGTTATTTGCGAATTAGATTTGCAAGTGGTGATCAATTTACTTAACAATTGTAACACTGGTAAGGGTGACTGGTATTTAAATTTTATTGTTCAGCAAATTAAACATTATAGTACTTCTTTTAATTCTATTTCTTTCCAACACATTCCCCGTGAGTGGAATGATGTTGCGGACTCCCTTGCCAAGTAGGCCTCGAAGTATGGATCCGCTTGGAACATTACCAATCCAGGAATGCTCCCGTTGGATTTGCATCAAAAATTGGTTCATTTGGTGGACCAGGAGAAAGTCTTGTAACTGGTTTTTCATTTTGTGCTTAATAAATTTTTACCCCCTTTTAGTTAAAAAAAATTATGTATAGTCAAAGGCTCACAATGGTCAACACTAGAAGTAGAAGCCATTTTAACTAATCACCAAAGATCAGAAAGAATGCAAAGGGTGCACAAAATCGACATTATAACAACCCCAAAAAGATTATATTGCATGACCCCACCTGATTTGGCACTTTATAAAATTAGTGTGTGTTTATAAATTAATGATACGAATAAATAGAGAATAAAAAACCATGTCCTTTTGAAAAAAATAGAACTCAAATCCGAATTACATTTCAAATGTTACATGTATTATGATTTTCTGTAAAATGGGTCAAAACATTAAAAAAATCACTACAAACTGGAATTTGTGACCAAATCAAAAAAGAACACAGTCGTCCAACCACTTGTTAGAACCATAATTGAACCACAGACTCAGAAATGCCAACCAACATGAAAAAATATCCTCCTGGTTACCACTATGCTTGTGCAAGTGAACTAAGCTTCCTCTTGAGGTAAAAAATCAATTTTATAAAAAGCAAAAATTGAATAAAGAGGTTATTTTTGTGAGAGATGAAGAAAAATATAGGTTGTTTTTAGCTCCAAATCCTTATATGAAGATGCAAACTCTAATCCTTTTGATAAAAGAAAGCACTAAAGCTAAAAAATATGCCAATGTCTCTCTCCTCAATTCCACTCTCAAGCCTTGCAATGCCAAGGTTAAACAAGATCTGGTTAATGCAAAAAAAATTGAGATATTCTAACACCCATTGAAAAATTCAACAACACCTCTCTTCCTTATTTTCTCTCCTCAAATCTTAGTAGATCTCAAACAAGCAAAAAAGGATGCCAATGCATAAAAAGGACATCCAATGAGCACTTTCTCCGTCCAATGCCAAGAAAAAGCATGACTCTTATCATAATGCCATTGGTATGCAGTAGATGCCAAGATATCCATGCTAGATCTTTGCAACAAAAATAGATATGAAACAATAACCAAAAAAAAACAAGGTATATGTCTTTTAAGCAGATCCAACACCTCATTCAGATTTCAATGCAAAAGTGAATAAGATGAAGATGCCTTGGCTGAAGAAAGAATTCTAATGCCTATCTTTTCAACAGTCCAATGCTTTAATTTGTAGATTGCTTAGATGTGATTTCCATCCAAGAATTTCAATGCCTAGCCCAAAATAAAAATAATCAACATAGTATAAAAGGTGTCAATCTTGAAAAAAACAAATCTGAAATAATAAAAAGACAATGCCTCCTCCTTGGTCACATCTTGTAGATTCTAATGTTGGTCTCTTGCCTTAGATCTCAACAAAGTGCATATCTCTTCGTACACCTAACTCTTCAAATCTCCTCAAGTAAAAGTTTAAAAGTAATGGAAAAGCTTCAAAAGCAATAAAATCTTTGAAAAGTATTGAAAAAAAAAGGGCACCAAGATCTCCTCCATTTCCTCTTTGCCTTCCCTCTCAAATAGGGGTACCAATATCTCCTTTGATTTCCTCTCTGCCTTCCCTTTAAGAATAAAAACCACCCACTTTCATAAAACCTTCAATGAAAATGTTAGATCCATAAAGGAGAAAGAAAAAATGTTGAGGATTTATGACAAGGAAAGAAGTAGCGGTGAAGGAAAAGGAAATTGCTGAAGCAAATTTGCAATAATGCAGTTGGGAGCAACATCCTCAAAGCTCTAGTACCATGTTAGGAATGTTAAAGGTATTTCAACCTAAAAATTCTAAGTGTTATAAAACACCACACAAGGAAGCTACAAATATGATATGCAAAAACAAGGCAAATCATATATTATTCAGAATGAAACATGCTAATATAAGAGGAAATCTCTTGCATAAATAAGCAAGGTGAAACACATAACTAGCCTAACTAGCCAATGTGGGATAAATCCTTACATAGGACAAACCCACTAAAAGACAAAATAGATAACTAATATACTACCAAATGTGAGAAATGCATAAAATACATACTCTAATAATAGACAACAAACATTAAAGTTCCTTCCATTTGAACATGCCCAACATCAACAGTAAATCAACATCAACATCCCATCGATTAAGCAAAACATCATTTATCATTTTTAACCTCCTTGTAGATGAGGAACTCAATGACAATAATTATTCAGGGTTACACAGGAACGCCACCACTACTTATTTTCAAAGCAACATATATCCTATATCAAGCATGATCCTTCAAAGAATGAACTATAAAGGCAAAGGTTTTGGTCTCCATGGGTAATGAATCATCAAATCAATCCATATCCATATACACAAAGTTTCTCACAACACCAACTACAAACCATCTATGAAAAAACATCAAGGTGTTAGTGATACTTTCATATATTCTGAGAAAGCTTCATCCAGCATTGACATAGACTTCGTTCATAGTCTCTACGAGGACTATAACATTATCATCCCCACAACCCTCCATAGCAGTCAATCTCCTGCACTTATTGATTGGGATTGACAAAATCACATATATATAACTTTATTCCATCATGATCAAACAATTATAGAATGCATGACTAACATCCTTCTAAAAGACCCTGGATCTACATCACCATATCTTGAGGAAAATAAAGCATTCCTCAATCAAAATCATTCCAAAAATCTAGAAAGTCAAAATTCAAAATCAACATTCCCTATTGAAAAAATTTTAACCCTCAAATCTAAATATGGGGAATCTAGGGTCAAAGGGATAGAAATAGCCTAGGGCACAATGATGGTAGATTATATCTAAAGTAGATTAATTATTTGAGAAACTTAGATGATACATATATTATGTTTATTACGTTGAGATGTTAAAGATAGAAAGTATAGCTATGCTAAATATTGCAATGATAATGAACACAAGATACTGAACTGGTTTTGATGCTAATACAACTCTGTATTTGGATCAAGTAGGAAGTAGACTGGATCTATATTATGAATTAGTCACCTAATTCTAGAAATTGTGCCTCTATAAACATAAACACTTACCTCAACTTGGGATGGTTGGATTGATGCTGCTCTCTAACTCAGATGCAAATGTCTAGTACGAAATACCTATTCAAACTGGATCTATCCACCTAGATACTTCTAAGTTCTATGTCACCTTGGCTTTGGTGCATTCAGATTTGGGTCATATATTGCCACTCCTTATCATATATCAAAACCCTAGTTCATCTTCATAGTGGTTGTGGGAAAAATAGGTTAGTGGGCACACAATGTTGAACTACCCCAAAGACCCTATGTTAATGAGCACTGCCTATATAGCCAATACTTCGAAGAAGGTCTTAGACTTATATAATTCTCCCCTATGTGTTGGCTTGTGTATGAATCATGGAATGTGTGATAAGCAAATACAATATTGACCTAGATTGTAACTTGGAAATATGGCTCATGAAATGCTCTTTTAGTACTTCAAAAATTTAGATGTGATATCCTTGTGACTGATATAAAAATAAGATAAAATAGAGAAGATTTGCTCATGTGAGTGCTTGATTGAGTGATTTTTAGTTTGTGTTAGGCATGGAATGAATGAGGATTGATCTTGTATTTATACCAATCCGTCTGGAGAATATATCTCACAAAAACACTTAGGACAACCATATGAATACATTTCATTTTCAACTTGGATGACTTTAGGACACTGGACACTTGCATTAGGATTAGACACTTACATCGACATGTATTTGACTAGGATGCAAGTGTTGAAGTAGTTGTAAATTAGGTGCAAGTCCAAAACTTATTGAGCTGGAAGATAGGTAAGTTTACAACATTTTGGACAAGATAAAATTCCTAGGTCATCAAAATGACATTGGTCGGACTAAGACACGAGTAATTTGGCATAGGAAATAGTGAATGCAAGATTTTTGGCAGTGGGAAAGGTCTATAAGTTGAAGGTACATCCACTATATGTATCTTCCAAGTATACATGACTTACGTGCTATATAATTCAAAAATAATGTCTACATTTGCCCCACCTTTAATCTAGTAATGAAATTGCTAGTTTAAAAGAAAATGAATATTTACTTGGGGGTATATAACACATCTTGACTTTACTTGAGTTTAACTTGAGTGCATTTCTAGTGATTGAATTATAACCAAGATCATGTTACATTATATAATCAATGCATATAATCTGAAATTGAAAGCATTGAAACTATATAATCAAGGTTTAGGAGTACACATATCTGTCAATGCAACTGCCTTGCTTTTTAATAGTTTGATTTGAAGAGATGTATCATTATTAATCATTAGAGATAAGATTAGGATAAATATAAAATCTAAAAAGTGTATATATCTAAGGAAATAAAGAGAGATTGGAGGAGACATGCCTCCAACCTTGGAGAAAATACGAGTTGCCACCTAACAATTGAAATTATTTCAACCATTCAATCCAATCATACTTATAACCTGGCGAGCATGAGTGAACCAAGTCAACTCACACTATAAATCTAGTGAGGTTGGATGATGTAATCAAGTCCAACATATAAACTTGGCAGAATTGAATAATCTAATCACCTCAACCATACAAAAAAATGAACCAACTACTGCAATAGATTGGCTTAATACAATCCATAAAAATCCAACCTGGTGGGTGAAGATAGTCCCTGAAAGTCTTTGAAATCCAAAATTAATTTGATTTTATAATATTAAACATGTATTTCATAACATATGCACCTTAGATATGTCTAATGTTGAAACTATGTATAATAATGGTACCAATGTATATAATTCTACCACAAATGTGTGTATGAATCATATAATTGTGAATTTGGTCAATTTAAAATTATGCAAGTGCAGAGAATTGTAATAACCCTGATATTAAATTTCATGAAAATACATTCACAAGGTAATAACCCAAACTCAACACTTATGCAAAAGAAATCAAATATAAAATATTTCCCTAAATCACACACATGCATTAACATGCACACACTTTTAAATAACATGTATGATCTTGAAACCACTAAAAGTTCACATGTATGGAAAAGAACACGCCATATTGATATCTTTGCTTTATGCTTATAAAAGATACAATCATATGATGGATAAATTAGGATATTACAACAATAGATCTCACAATGAATTTTGAAATACACACTTACACCCTACTACACCTATCTTAACAAAATGGCACTACAACATACTAAACCATTGTTGAAAGCTGAATAAATCTCTGACATGCAAATGCAAACTCAAAAATCCTATAAACACACTGAATCTGCAATTTCATAAAGCTCTGATGCAACTTATGAATGAGATCACCCTTATGAACCAAAGGGTTTTCTTCCTATGATTAAGCAACTAATGGGTTTTCATCCACTGATCACCAAGAATCCAAAGGGTTTTGTCTTAGAATCCTACTATTGAAGCACAAGTGCAATAATCTGTATAAATTGGTTGTAATGGCAAAAGATACCAAATTGATAAGGCCACCTATCTTAAATAAGATTTGGGCCACAAATCCAAACGTCCCAAATAAAACATTTCCATATTCTATCTCTATCATAGGCAATAAATTTTTTCCTTTTTATACATTTATAATTTTACCCACAAAGATTATCCACTCCTTGATTTAGGGAGACATGAGTTGGAAAAAGCAATAGTTTCCATCTTATTCCACTTGCCATAATTCTCTTACCTCATGTGTTTCCTTCTTTAGTTTTTATTCTCAAACTTTCCAAAATTTGACCCACTTATAAAATAACAAGTTTCCTTCAAACCCCCATCAATATGCTTTTCTAGAAAGCAACACTCCATTTGGAACGTTTCCTTATAACTCAACATTAACTCCACCTAGAAAACCATGCTCTATTTGTGCAATAAAATAATTATATTTAATATTTAATGGTCCATTTTTGAAAATATGAATTAAGATGGACCACACAATATTAAATAATTATTTCTTAATTATTTAGTTAGTTATCCATAATTATGGGAATGGAGCAATTTGGCCACCCTTTAGATTTTTAGAAAATGGGACATGACAAATCCTCCCTTCCTAAAATTGCTTGTCCTCAAGCAATTGCAAACCGGAATGCTCAAGAATCATTGTGCCCAAGTGTTGAAGCAAATTGTAGTGCCCATGTAATCTAGCATTTGTCCCTGTCAAGTGAGCCAAATTCTACCAAAGATTACTACAAGATATATGTGGCCCAACATTGCCAACACCCTTGTGCCACTCATGTGATTTGATCATCCTTGTGAAAAATATCTTAACTCTATGAGTATAAATGTCAAGGAAAGGTGAATGACTCACAAAAACATGAATGCAAACCTTTAGAAGATCCCTGATGTGAGGCATGACTTTACATCTTTGATTTGATTTAAGAAATGGAAATTTGATTATACCATTCCCTTGACTCTAAATGTTGCTAATATCCCAAACAAAACTCTAGAACTTCCACCCTATGTTCACTGCATCACTCTAATAAACAACTAAACTTCCACAATTGGGTTACCGTTCATAACATATTTAACAACAATTATTATGAATTTATCATAATATCTCCCTTGCTCATGCCTAAAGATATCTCCTGGATCCCATATTATGATGTGTAGGCTACTTTGAATAAAAATATATATGTGCTCCAACCATGGAATCCTTTTATCATTCACCATATTTCCCTTAAGCTCGACTAAGGTTAATTCAAATTCTTTCTTATTCCTATGTATGGCATAATGAAATCATGGGCAATAATGATGTTGAATTAAGAATTTCTATCTTGCAAATATTTCTATGTATCATCTAGAAACCACATCATTGTGTATTGACAAGTTTGAGCCAAAGGATCTAAATGCACTCTTTTACCCTCCTTAGAATGATGATAAAATTGTAATATATTGGTACTATCATTCCCATATCTTGATATGAAATTGTGAGAGTGCTTACCAATCACCCTATACATACTAGATTAGATGATGGCTAGTGCATTGCTTAGTTTAAATGGTGTAACCAAAATCTCAAAGTATCTCCATTGACCCCAAGAAATATTCTCCTGACCATATTCTATTCTCATCCATATCTGATGATATCCATACTTAAATTATTTCCTTGAATGATACTCATCACCATGTACCTTATTAATCAAGCGTTCTTTGTACATGTTGGGATGGCAGTATGGAGTGATCATGAAGTCATAGATCCTTGTTCCACTATCGTGATGATTCTTCTATTTGGTGGTAACCTTGGAAGCAAGCCACTAAACACCACACTATGCTTGTTAAGAAATTTACCAGTATTATATGTACACTCCTTACAAGGCATCATCAAACCCATTGTTTCCCAAACAACTCATCCTTTGAGAGAATATCTCTCCATTATTGTAGCCATTTGTGGTGATCCATGATAAACCCTTATAAACATCACATCTTTAACTTCAAATTTAAACTTGATCTCCATGGAATTATGTGAGAAGTAACTATTGAATTGAAACCATTGCATACTAAAAATTATGTTAGTTCCTTCCAATCCCACAACAAATGCATCATCACATACATCGTGATCTTGGAGCTTACTCACTCAGAACTTCAAACTATTATGAGATGCGTTCATCCCATTTCTTCCATAATCTAAGCATTGTCTGAACATGGCCACAACATGCATGATGGCCTGACTTTCCTTGTCTAAATCTTCCAACTCCCAAGTTTCAAAAGTTATGGGATGCCTCTTTTGAACTAATACAATTCCAAGTTCTTCTCTTGAAGCATCATATTATACAACAAAAGGAAGTGAGAAATATGACATAAAAATAACTTGACATGTACTTATTACCTCCTTCAATCTTCCAAAAGTGGCTGAATAATCTTCTTCATTGGATTCCAATTTCATCATGAACTCTCCCATAAAATGCACACCATGTAAGCTCCAAGTTTTGTTGATTCCTTCAAGACTCATGATGTAGATTTCTTATTCACCAAAAATAATGACTGATTGTATTTCCTTTATGATGTTGAGAATTTGTAGTATCTCCTCTGAATCCTGCAACTTGCTTGTATCTTGATACCTAGAGCACCATAAAAAACTTGGTCACAAAATTTTGAACATTAAAAAGGCACTTGATTTGATTACCCACATCTAGCATCAATATTCCCATAGGGACTATCTTCATTTATTCATCCTCCGTGATCTTATTTTCCCACAAGTGATAGATAACCCTTGCACATGGATCCTTCACAATATGTTTAGAGGACATAACAAACTCTGAGTGCTTCCTCATGGCTTCCCTTCACTCCAAATGCAAAATATGGAGAACTTAACAGTAATACCTATGCCTCTATCTACTTTTACTCTTAAATTATTACTTGGATCCCATTTGAAAACAAAATGTGGAATGAAAAACAAAGAGTTCTCATGCCTTATACTGCAAATTGTGCCTCTCACTCTATCACCCTTTGGTGCATTCTTTCCATGATGAAATTTTTTTTGTAGTGGCATAAGAGGAAACAATAAATGATCATTATGCTTATACCTTAGGCTGACAATACTGATATTTTCCACTTTGATAAGGGATGAATTGTTGAGCTACCTTCAACATCTCTATCCTTGCAATTCATAATATCTCCTTCAAATGCATATCCATTCACCATGTCATTCTGACAACCAATCATTACAGTACCCTTTGAAAGTTTGGAGGTTAGTGAATGTATCTCCATCTTGAATCCTTTGCATCTAACAAGTAGATCATCTTCTTCTTTGACTACATCACCCATTTGTTGACACATGCAATCATTATAAGATAACAAAACCTCTTCTACTACCACAGAAGGTTTACCTTTACTCTATGTGCTAGATTTGACAAAAACTGTTAGGTTGTGGAGCTAAAAGCTTCACTGATGCAGACATGGAGGAGGTTGTTGAGAGGTTGCTGAGTTGAAGAGCAACCGATGTTGGTCATATCCAGTGAGCAGAGCAACCGACATCGGTCAGGATCGGCCGACGTCGATCATCTCCAGCCAGACAGGGACCAACGTCGGTCACATGTGCGGTTCAGAACTGTGAGTTTTACAGATAGTTTGTTAACAAACCGGTTGTTTGCATGTTAAAGGCTAATTTTAGTCTTAGAGTTGTGGATCTAATTATTGTAATTAGATGTCTAATTATTGTTTGGATGGGATCTATATAATAGACTCATGGGCTGTATTGTAATTCAGGCTAGTTGAGTAAGAGCAAGGTTAGCTCCTTCAGAGGGAAGAGAGCAAGGTGTGTTCCTCCTAGTTCCATCGGGGTGCCGAGTGTGTATGATCAAGTAGAGCTGCAGGTTGTGCAAATTCTGGTAGAGATCCACAGGGGTGCTAGTTTAGAGAATCAAAAGGGTTCTTCATGTGTGTAGGATCTTGGTCAGCAAGTGTGCAAGGCCATGTTTGGAGATCTACACGTGTAAGTAAGATCATTGATTTGCAGGTGTGTGTGTGTGAGGTCAAAGGAGGTCTACAGGGTAGCAAGATCAAAGGTGACAACAACATATCAAGGAGCAAGATCAGGTGAGATCTACTTGGAGTACGTTGAGTACTTGGAGTACGGTGTGTACTCAGATTTAGAGTGCATGGAGCACTTGTGTACTGGCAGTAGTGATACTGACTGGTGGTACTGGTAGTAGTGATACTGACTAGTTGGAGGTGAATAGCAACTTTGTGATTGATTTGTTGTTGGGACCGTAATTGAGAGAGTGAGCTCTTGAAGAGATTTACTGTTTATGCCCTAAAGGTGTGGGAGCCCTAGAGGTGTGTAAGGAAAAAGACTGTGGCATCTTCTTTGTTGTATTTCCTTCTGGAAGAGTATTAATACAATTGGGTATTCTCTCTCATATTCTGTGTTATTTTTGAATTCTAGTTACTTGTTACTTCTGGTTTAATTCTGCATGTTAAGTTGCTTGTACATGGTAATCAATTATGCTTCCTAGATCCTAACAGTGGAATCAGAGCATGTTTATTGTTTTAGATTCCTGACAAGTGGTATCAGAGCTAAGGTTGCAGGGAGCAGGTTTGTGTTTGGTTACATGTCACTCTCAGGGGTTTTTGATTGAGTGCGAGTAGAGCAATGGTAGAAGAAAGTACACTAAGAATGGAGGAATTGAAAAGCACGAATGGTCAATTACGGTGTTATAAAAAGAAAGAGCAGGTAAAGAAATATTGTTGGTTGGTAGAAGATCAACATGAAGGAACTGAAGAAGCAGATGTTGTAGGTGTTGTTGCACAGGATGCTCTGGTATGTTCCTTGGATAAAGTAGAATCTTGTTTTATAGATTATGTTGCCTCTTTCCATGCAGTCTGAAATAGAGTATTTTTCCATGTTAAGGTCTTTGGAGACTTTGGTAAGATTTATTTAGGGGCTGGTGTGCCTTGTCAAAGTATTGGCAAAGGGGAAGTGTGGCTGAAATTGCAGACGGCCAACACATGGGTGTTGAAGGAGGTCATGGAGGTCCCAGTCTTGAAGATGCAGCTAATTGCTTTAGAAAAGTTGGGTGATGAGAGATGCATAGGAACTCTCACGGTGAATGCACTTGAATTAGCATGTGGTAAGAAAGTAGGTACTCTTTATCTACCTGCTTGTATTACTAATTTTTTTCTGTTGCAAGGACGTGGCTTTGTAGGCTTGGTCACATGAGCAAGAAGGAGATGCATGTTCTTAAGAGGAAGTTAGATGTCTTTGACAGACTTAAGAACTGGAAAGCTTTGGTGTTCATGGAGGAGATGATGGACAGAGATCAGTGGAGAAGGTTGATTAACTCTTAGCAGGGCAGTTTAGACAGGATTTTGATCCAAAGAGAGCTCACAGGTAAAAAGTCATCACTCACAGGCGAACACAATTATCGACGTCAGTCAAGAGGAATCGGCATAGAATAGACAGGTGTCGATGTTAGTCATGTGCAGACCAGAGCCGGTGGTGTCAGGTAGGGTAAGACCGATGTCAATCAGGGAATCAACGTCGGTGATAGGTAGACACCGACATCGGTCAGGGAACCGGCATCGGTAGTCAAGACAGTCGCATGGAACCAACTTCGGTCAGATGCAGACTGTGTGGTGACCGAGGTCAGTCACTGGAACGGATTTTGGGCAGACAACAAGCTATCAAGGAGTGTCAAACGCCCATATGGAGGACTGAAAGGGTAAGTAATCCTCAAATTCGTTATTCCTCTTCATTATACTCATTATGCACTGTAGAGCAGGAAGGATCCAGAAAATAGTGGGAGCATGGCATGAATGAGGAATTTGATTCCTAGGATGCATAACCAAATGGGAGATTTGGTAGGGTTGCCAACCGGATGAAAGCACTAAAAGACGAATGGATACTTTAGTTAAATAATAGAGAGAATGGACACGTGAGACGGAAGGCCAGGTCATATGGTCTTGAGGAAGCTCCAGGACAGTGGTACAAGTTTGACAGGTGGATGACAAAGCATGGCTTTAGTCAATGTCATTGTAACTACTATCTTTTCTTTACCAGGTGGGTGATGATTGCAACATCATCCTGTTACTGTATGTTGTGTGTTTGCTTGATGTAGGGTTACACATACAGGGTTTTTCTGAGCTAAAGGTAAAGTTAGTTTAGAGGTATTTCATGAAGAATTTGGAGGAGCAAAATTCTTTGGCATGAGTAATCCTAGAGACAGCGAAGATCACAAGTTGATGTTGTCACAGGATGATTGTGTGAAGGTAGTGCAGGATGCAAAATCGGGTAACACACCTATGGATGGACAGTTCACAGAATAGGGTCCCCAATCACATAATGAGGTTGAGTACATGTGTACTCCCTGATATTGCCCCAGTAGTGGGAGTTGTCAGCAGGTTTGTGGCCAATCTGGGAAAGAAGCACTGGAGTGCAGTTCAGCAGATTCTCAGGTATCTAAGAGGGACCAACAGTAGGTGCACATGCTATGCAGGGTCAAGTTCTTTTCTACATGTGTTTGTAGATGCGAATATGGTAGGTTACTTGGATGACAGGTGTTGCACCATAGGATGTGTGGTGGTTGGTCTTCAAGATTGAGCTTGAAGAGGGATGCAAGCCAGGAAACAAATTAGATGGTGTACAGGTACAGGGATAGTGTAGCTATTTATCTCTAAGTGGGAGATTATTAGGTTGTGGAGCTAAAAGCTTCACTAATGCAGACATGGAGGAGGTTGTTGAGTTATAGAGCAACTGACGTCAGTCTAATCAATCGACGTCGATCATATCTAGTGAGCAGAGCAATCGACATCGATCAAGATCAGCTGACATCAGTCATTTCCAGCCAGACAGGGACTGACGTCGGTCACTTGTGCGGCTCGAAACTACGAGTTTTATAGGCAGTTTATTAACGAACTGGTTGTTTGCATGTTAAAGGCTAATTTTAGTCTTTGAGCTGCGAATCTAATTATTGTAATTAGATGTCTAATTATTGTTTACATGGGATCTATATAATAGACTCATGGGATGTATTGTAATTCAGGCTAGTTGAGTAAGAGCAAGGTTAGCTCCTTCAGAGGGAAGAGAGCAAGGTGTGTTCCTCCTAGTTCCATAGGGGTGCCGAGTGAGTATGATCAGGTAGAGCTGCAGGTTGTGCAAGTTCTGGTAGAGATCCATAGGGGTGCTGGTTTGGAGAATCAAAAGGGTTCTTCATGTGTGTAGGATCTTGGTCGGCATGTGTGCAAGGCCACGTTTGGAGATCTACATGTGTAAGTAAGATCATTGATTTGTAGGGGTGTGTGTGTGCGAGGTCAAAGGAGGTCTGCGGGGTAACAAGATCAAAGGTGATAGCAACATATCAAGGAGCAAGATCAGGTGAGATCTACTTGGAGTACATTGAGTACTTGGAGTACGGTGTGTACTCGGATTTGGAGTGCGTGGAGCACTTGTGTACTGGCAGTAGTGATACTGACTGGTGGTACTAGCAGTAGTGATACTGACTGGTTGGAGGTGAACAACAAATATGTGCTTGAGTTGTTGTTGGGACCGTAATTGAGAGAGTGAGCTCTTGAAGAAATTTACTGTTTATGCCCTAGAGGTGTGGGAGCCCTAGAGGTGTGTAAGGAAGAAGACTGTGGCATCTTATTTGTTGTATTTCCTTCTGGAAGAGTATTAATACAATTGGGTATTGTCTCTCATATTCTGTGTTATTTTTGAATTCTAGTTACTTATTACTTCTGGGTTAATTTCACATGTTAAGTTGCTTGTACATGGTAATCAATTGTGTTTCCTAGATCCTAACAGTGGAATCAGAGCATGTTTATTGTTCTAGATTCTTAACAAAAAACACTTGGATCCCACACCATTAAGTATGAGAAATCTTGGTGTTGAGAGAAAGGATATCCCTTTCAATTTGTACCCTTCCTCTTTTCGATCTTGTTAGAATACTTCTCATCATGACATCAATTTTGTAATGACATCATATGCAACAAACCCTTGCTCTACCAGCATCCTTATTTCTCAAGTTGCAATCCAAGAAGCAATCAAAATGTTTACCTCTATCAATTGATTTAGAAGTCTCTAAGGGATTTTTAATAGTAGTAGTATGACCCTTCTCACCATCAATAGAATAAGTCTCAACTGGGGCATCCTTCCCAAAATCATGTTGATCAACATGGATATTTGGTAGGCCATTCTCATACAACCTTGGCTCTTCCTTGACTTATTCAAGACAAGTGTTATGTGTAAACTCAATCTTATAAGTTAATGAAATGTTTTTATAATCCTTACCTTTGAATTTTTGAAGGTGTTGTTTTGTTTGAGTGGCTATCAACATAGCTCTCTTAGCTCTTTACATCCATTCTTCACACCTTTTTTGGGTCCTCATTACATCCTCTATACTTGTATGCAATGTGGTTAGTTTATTTTCAATCAAATTTTTTGGTTCCATCATTTATTCCTTCTGCAAGAAACATTTCTTCTCAAAATCTTCTATGGTATATTTACCTAAGCCTCGTTCTCTTTCATCTTCTTGTAAGATTATTTTCTCCTTCTTGTGTGCACTTAGATGCACAACCTCTTGAGACTCTGGTTATACCTTTTCTTTTTTCTTTTGCAAGAGACATTTATTTGTACAATATTCTTCTAGAATGATCCCTGCAATAACTAAATACTCATGAAAGGACATGGTTTCCTTAATGTCTTTAGATAGACTATGATACTCTTTATACTTACTATCAAACTTAAAAATGATGGAATTTACTATTTATTTTCTATCTTATGGCAGAGACTTGGGCTTTATAGGCCCAAAAAAAAGTTCCAAGAGTTCTCCCATGATTCATGCCACTGAAAATCTACAAAATAAATCTTCATAAGCTAGCAAGATCTTGGCTCTGATACCATTGTAGAAACCTCAATAAAATTCTATCTAATAACAAAGGAAAAATCTAAACTACTTTTACCCACTAACACACATGCATGCACATGCACCCACTTTATATACAATTGTAATAACCTAGACCATAAATCAATAAAACATAACCAGATCTAAAATGATTTATAAAACAACTCTCAAAATATCCAATTTTTTCTTTACCAATGGACCTCAAATTTAATAGTTTGTTAACCAATCCAAAAGAAAACTTATGCATACTTAAGACAATAATAAATATTCATGAATAATAGTAATTTCATGGACTATTTATGATACATATCATAAAATAATATAATTTCACAATAAACATGAATTTCACGAAATATGTCTTCAAACCCTTACACCTGATTTCTCTAAATTGTATAGAAAATATAAAATAAGAACATCCACGATTATAAGATTGGATTTTTTGATGAAATTATAGAAAATTAGACTTATATACAATGTCAACAATAACATTTATAACATCAATAAAATCTAGAAACACACTATCAAACTCCTTGCCCAAAAATCTTGTGAACATACACAAAATTGAACAATTGAATTTTCAAATTTTTGAAGCTTAATGCCATTGTAATAACCTTGGTATTAAATTTCATTCAAATACACTCGCAAGGTAATAACCCAAACTCAACACTTATGCAAAAGTACTCAAATATGAAATATTTCCCTAAATCACACACATGCATTAACATGCACACACTTTTAAATGGCATGCATGATCCTAAAACCATTCAAAGTTTACATGCATAGAAAATAACACACCAAATTGATATCTCTGATTTATTGTTATGAAAGATACAATCATATGATGGATAAATCAGGAGTTTACAGTACTAGATCTCATAATGAACTTGTAAATACACACTTATACCCTCTAACTACACCCATCTTAACAAAATGGCACTACAACATACTAAACTACTATTGAAAGATGAATAGATCTCTGACATGCAAATGCAAACTCAAAAATCTTACAAACACATTGAATTTGCAATTTTATGAAGCTCTGATGCAGCCTTTGATTGAGATCACCCTCATGAACCAAACGATTTTCATCCTCTGATTCAACAACCAATGGGTTTTCATCCATTAACCACCAAGAACCTAAGGGGTTTTATCCTCGAATCCTCTTGTTGAAGCACAAGTGTAATATTCTGTATAAATTAGTTGTAATGGCAAAATATCCCAAACTGATAAGGCCACCTATCTTAAATAAGATTTGGGCCACAAATCCAAATGTCTCAAATAAAATGTTTCTATATTATATCTCTATCATAGGCAATAAAAAGTTTCCTTTTTATACATTTCTAATTTCACCCACAAATATTCTCCACTCCTTGGTTTGGGGAGACATGAGTTGGAAAAATCAATAGTTTCCATCTTATTCCACTTGCCATAATTCTCTTAACTCCTGGTTTTTCCTTTTTTGGCATCTATTCTCAAACTTTTCAATTTGGAATTCATGCTTCTATGGTATGCCCCCGCCCCCTTTTGAGGTGAGGGAAAGTAACAATTGGTAGTTACCTTACCACAAAAGGATAAGATAACCATGTAAACTATGAATGGACCATGTATCATACAGAAGGAACATGTCTGGGTAGATATATCATTGAAGCACAAAGAATGTGATCACACTGAGTCCTAAGATGCATGATTTAGATCATGAAAATGTGTAGATAGTAACAATATAAACTCAACAAGCAATCAAACACACACATAATATCATTCAAAATTAAATCAAAATACAATGGTCCAAAGAGACCTCAAACAAGGGGCATGTTCAAATATTGTACAATAAAAGGTATGTGATTTAGTCCAATGTCCACAAAGCAAGGAATGACATATTTAGATTTTAACGTACAACAAGGGATGACATATTCAAATGTCAAAGAGGTAACACAAGCATGGGGGTAAAAAATAATGGAGCATATTCAAATGCTCAAACAAGCAAGATAATAGAAAGATAAGACACTCAAGGAAGTTCCTAAATGAAAACATAAGCAACCAACATAAACATATCATACTAGTCTCTAGATATATGTGTCACTAAAAAAACATTAAGTACACAACATATCAAGTACACTATAAAAGATATAAGCATGGATAAAGGCATGTGTAAGTACATATAAAAGCTCAAACATAATGATGTAAATTTATCATAGAATGATATAACCTAGATGTATCATGATCAAAAAAATGGATGCCCCCAATGTCCATATGACATGAGTAGAAGGAAAACCCAACATCTAAAAATGCATAGATCATGTATCTATGTATGCCTTGTACCACACTTAAAAGATGTGTGCACACATGTGTATATAGAAAACACTAATATGCCATCTACCAACATGGAACCGATAACATATATGCCAAGGAACTAACATGATATGTAAATGTTGAACATATTTTTGGATGTTTGAAGTTTTTTTTTTTTTTTTTTCGGTATTTTTAGAAAATTGACAAATATTTAATCCAACAAGTCTTAAGAATTAAGAACCAAGATTCTGCATAGTGGCTTTGCTTGCCAAAATTATGTATGTTGCATAGTACCATTAGTGTTGTGTCTAATGGTAACTCACTACTAGTAATCATTGATACCTATCACCCATATTCGTTATATGGTACACGATCCTCTTTTTTATCATGTTGAAAAAGAAGACATTGCTTTATAACACTAACAATTGTTTTCATATCAGTCACTATTATTGTTGAAGGTGCAAAGTCAAGTATGGTTGTTGGTTCATTACCCATATGACAAGGTCCACTACCTCTGGGCTGCATGCAATGGGTAATATGATATACCCAAGAGATTGTGGAAAATCTAGTGAGTGGCATAACTCATAGGTATTATGTCCCAACTATTGTAATGTGGCAATATTACAAGTTAATTCATGATTATTTACATCAACCTTGATTTGCGGGTAATGTACCCCATCATTATTTGTGGTAGTGGTTAGATTCCCATGCTTTGAAAACTTTCAAGGATTGTTTCCTTTTGAAAAATTATAAGTATTGTGTCATTTTTTTATTTCATACACAATTTATATGTGTCCTTGATTATTGTATTTTTGAATTTGGTTCTTCAATACCTTGTATTGATTTGCATAATGACCACTGATTTGATTATAATTACAATATGGTAATCCCTCTTTAGGAAGAAGTAGTTACTTGATTTGTGCCTATTAGGAGGTAAATATATCACGTGATACACAAGTAACATATATTGTATTGTATCTAGCACATCCTAGTTTTCTAAAATCAATATAATTTGTTATGGGGCTTTTTGAGAAGCCTCCACATTGTTCACATGATGTAGCTACATTTGACCTTTGTAAGGTTGACTCAAAGTGTGTAGCCAAAAGGGATGTATAAAATAACAAGAATTTACATGCTCATTTTTTATTTGTGCTTTTCCCTTGTCTTGATTTGGTTTTGTATCCTCCATAGGTGAGCTTAGTTTATATGTATCGAGACCTATAGGTTCAAATAGGTTATATGAAAGATGCTCAAGTGGATCAAAACTAAATTTTCACAATGTCTCATATGTCATATCATGGACTAGATCATCATCATATAATAATAATCTAAAACATGGCCATCTCGATGCTCAATATTGACCAAAAAAGGAAGCTTAAATATTATAGGTACTTGCAATTTTTGTATCATTGGTTCCTTTGGTATTGGTTCGTATACTTGAGGTGCATATATGTGCACTTCAGTGTTTAGTGCCTTATTTGTGTTTGGATATAATGAAGCCATTGTATTTGGTTCACCCAATTCATAATTTTAGATCTTCTCAAGAGGAATGCATTATGTAGGTGGTACCACTGTAGGAATGCCTTCTATATCAGAATGCATCATTGTGCATAATTTTAAGTGTTCATCATTGATAGGAATTGTCAATAAGGTCCCATGATGTATGAATGTTACACATCAATGTAAAGTAGATGGGACGGCCTCCATTGTGTGTATCTAGGGTCTACCCAAAAGCAAATTATAATGTAATGATTGAGACATTACCTGAAATGTGATTAGTACCATTTTTGGCCCCAATGTTACATTTAAAGTTATTTGTCCAATCAGGTGTATATGTGAATTATTGAATCCCTTGATATGTATCATTGATTTTTGTAGAAGATTTGTGCTAATACCCATGGTGTTAGGTAATTTGTGCTATAAATGTTTAACCCTGATCTATTATCAATGAGCACCTTTTTGATACCCTTATTATGCATAGTTACTTGTTTAAACAAAGGTAACTCTTGGTCAATAACATCTTTAGATGCTAAATATGTTGATCAAAGGTGATGAGTTTTGCATTGTTTTTGAGAGCTCGCATGATATCCACAAAGTAAGTTGGATCAACTTGGGTCTCGCATAATGCTTCATATAGGTTATCCTAATTGAAAGTAGATTATTTTAAAAGTTCAAGGATGGAAATCTTAGCATGTGTGTTGATCAATTGGTCAACAATGTCATATCTCTTAGATTTGATCCCGAGCTTTGTCTTGTGATGCACTTATTGTATATTAACTGGTGGCATATTAGGTTGAACACCTTTACCTTTTTGAGTAATGAAAACATGGACCGCATAGTACAATATAAGTCATGGGTGAATAATGGGTGTGAGATGGTAGTTGTCACTTGAATAAGGTCTAAGTGGAAAAAATGATTAAGAGCATGCATGTTGGAGTCTGGATATTGGATCGATAGTTTTAAAAAAGGAATTATGAAGAGAGATTAAATGTTATTTTCACTGTAAAACCCTCTCATTATATTGACAAATTTGCTTGTTTTTTTGGATGATACCTTGGATTAGTGTAGTACAATAGCATTGCCATTACAATTACAA
This sequence comes from Torreya grandis, assembly GCA_037957365.1. Lineage (NCBI taxonomy): Eukaryota > Viridiplantae > Streptophyta > Pinopsida > Cupressales > Taxaceae > Torreya > Torreya grandis. The sequence goes on along the minus strand of JARHVA010000047.1, from coordinate 5,218,384 downwards.
AATTATAACATAAAATGAACTACACATGCATCCATATAGAACATATTGATAGAAAATGAAATCTGATTTTTAACTTGTAAAACCTTGTTAAATCTCAAATCAAAAAGAGAGAATCAGGAAACCCTAAATTAAGATCTAAGGTTTTGGGGATCAAAGTTTGGGTTCATCAAATGTTTAACCCTAAAATTTAGATATGAATAATTTAGGTTTAAAGGGGTAGAGTGATGCAGAGAAACTCTTTCATCCTTTGCTCAAACCATATCTCAAACACATGCAATTAACCTACTCAAAGTACTCTTATTGGTCAACTCTCTCTCTAGGTTTGATGTCATTCTCTTTCAACACCTATGTTCTAGGCTTCTCATTATCAATCACTCTACCTTTAGGCTTTCATACACCTCTCACTATTATTTCATCACCTCTATCCATTCATCTTTTCATTCCACTAACTCTCTATCACCTTTTCATGTTATTCTAATCACTAGCCTTCACACCACATTGCCACTTCACTCAAAACAAGATACAGGTTTCATTGACCCAATTGAGGTTCTTGGGATCATCTTCATACTTTTTCTATCCCTATTCAACATTCTCATCAAACTACACAACTGTTGACACTCAGTTCTTCCATCACTACTTGCTTCTTGTTCTTGTTCTCACACTCATAACTTTTTTATGCTTTTTCCTTCTCTATAAACAAGTATAGTTTTATCTTGAGAAATAAAATACACATTCTACCAACCTCTATTGTCTTACACTTCCCTGTGAAGTTTCACTGAAAATATCCCTTTCCAGATACCTTTTTAGCACTAGCACAGACCTAATTAGGTCTTTAAGCTTCTTTTTTACACACAATCTTCAAAATCCATACGTATAGAGGCCGTACATGTATAAAACATTAAAATGCCTTGATTCATGTCAAAAACCTTCTAACTACAAAATTTCACCCAATTTGACTAGTTAGATTGTTTGTTATTCCACTTTTGTGTTTCTATCCCCTAAATTAGGGTTTCTTCCACCTGCTCATACCCGAGAGGCTTCAACATGGGTTTAATTGAATATTTATAACTTTAAAACATTTAAAAGATCATATTAATCTTGCTTTCAACTATCTTCAGGTCTTAAATGCTTAATATTCATCTATAAAACCTCTAATCAGCTTAAATCCATAATTTTATAAGGTTCTTTTAACACAAACTGCTTGTGTATGGTTAACAAGGGTTTTGAATACAACTAAACTTACCTGATGCCTTCAAAGACTCTTTCAAGGTTATAATCCATCACTTTGATCTTCTAATCTATCTTAATACCATAGATAACTCCATTTCATTCATTCTTCAACCATTCAACAAGGTTTTGTTGATTGTCTTGCTCATAATAAAGCTCTGATAGACCGAGAGTGCTTCAAATGGTTTCACTTGGGTTTATCAAATTCTATAAACTTTTCAAGACCTATAAAGGTTATATCTCACAGTAACATAATTATTAACAAGTTTTGGACGCTTCATTTAAGCATTAAAGCCTACAAAACTTCATTAATTTACCTTGATTGTGTTAAACACATAGGGTATATAGACTACAGGTTCTTAACTGGAACTCAGGGCAACACTTGATATGAAAACACTTGAATAAGGATTGAAACAACTAAAAATACCTCTATTACCTTTCTTTTTCTAGCCAATAAGGCTCACAGTTGTCAAATCTTCCATTCTTGACTGCCACTGCACCTTCTCAATGCATACCTGTAACTCTCTTGGACCTACCTCTGTAACAATCTTAGGAGATTTACAAACCACTATATTAAAATTAGAAACAATTAGCATATTATGTACAATGATTGTTCAAACACAAACTACTCATTCTTTATTGATGTTTAGAAGATATTTACCATATATAATGCCTTCATGTTCTTGTCCTTAAAGGACCAATCTAAAACTTCTTCTTTACATTCATGTCTCCTGTCCTTTCTTGATTCTCCTCCTTCCTAACTTCTTAACCTACTTCTCCATATGATACTAAATTCTAAATCCAATCCAAAACTCATTACATTACATGGGAAACTACCTTCCTTGCATAACTAACTTTTTGACAATCACCCTCAAAAGGCTTTACATTCAATATTCTTGGGTTTATGCCATTATCCTTGTGTTTTGTACGTAAACCATATTTATAAACTTACTTGAACCCATACATGACCCTATACAAACACTTACTAACATGACATGTCTTGACATTTCCTCAAATCATTCCTAACACACTAACTCAAATTCAAATATTCAAAATGGTGTTTTGGCAGGAAAAATTCCAAAGCCAAAGAACACCCAATATAAGACACTAATGACTCTTAAAAAGAATCAATCCCCTTCCAAGGGGTGATAAAAGACTAAACACACTCACTTATAACTAAATTTACATTGTTGGCTTGATTGTCCTGCATCATATAGATAGCTTAGGGCATAAGGATGGTAAAGTGTCTCTAAAACAGGCCAATTATTTACAAAACTAAGATAAAAAATGTGTTGAATTTATTATGTTGAGATGTTAAAGATAGAAAGTAAAGTTATGATAAATATTGTAATGATAATGAACACAAAATACTTAGTTCTGATGCTAAAACAACTTTAGATTTGGAACAGGTAGGAAGTAGATTGGATTTGGATTATGGATCAATCACCTAATTTAAGAATTTGTACCTCTATAGTTGTAGACACTTGTGTCAACTTAAGATGATTATGTTGATGTTATTGTCTAGCTGAAATACAATTTTCTAGTATATAATACTTGTTGAAACTAGATGTGACCACCTGAATGCATCTAAGTTCTATGTCACCTTCACTCTAGTGCATTCAAATATCTGTCATAGATTATCGCTTTTTATCAAATAGCAAAACCCTAGTTTTTCATCTTCATTGTGGATGTGGGAAAAATAGACTAGTGTGAACATAGTGTTGAGCTACTCTAAAGACCCATCTATCAACGAGGGCTACTTACATAGCCAATACTCTGAAGAGGGGCTTAGACTTATGTAGTTCTCCCCTGTGTCTTGGCTTGTGTGTGAATCATGAAATGTGTGATAAGTAACTACAAGAATGACTTGGCTTGTAACATGGAAAATATGGATCATGGAATGATCCCTCAGTACTTCAGACCTATAGATGTGATTTCTCCATGACTAATATGGAATTTGGAAAAAATAGGAAAGGTTTGTTCACTTGAGTGTTTGATTGAGTGATTTTTAGTTTGTGTTAGGTGTGGAATGAATGATGATTGATTTTATATTTATACCAATCCCTTTGGAGAATAACTCACATAAAATCACTTACACCAACCATATGAATACATTTCATTTTCAATTTGGATGTCTTTAGGGCATTAGGCAGTTGCATTTGGGTAGGACACTTGCGTCAACATAGGCATCTGATAGGGATAAAAGTGTTTGTGTAGTTGGAAAATAGGTGCAGGTCTAGAACTTGCAAAGATGGAAGATAAGCAAGTTTACAACATTTTAGGTGAGATAGAAGGTCTGGGTCATTAGAATGACATTGGCCAGACTAAGAAATAAGTAATCTAGCATAGAGAGTTAGTGTACGTGAGCCTTTAGGTAGTGGAAAAGCTCTAGAAGCTAAAGGTACATCCATGATATGTATTTGCCAAGTGTACAAGACCAAGGTACTATATAGTTTAGAAATAGTGTCTACAAAACTTTGTTTGAGGCACAATGAAAGTAAAACATCATCATCCCCTAGTGAAGTCTTGCTTGAGACACTATGGAGAAATCAAAGTCAAAATCCTATAAATCTAACAGAAAATTCCCCTGGTGAAACCTTGTTTGAGGCACTATGGGACAATAAAAAATAAAATTCAAAAAGTTAGAAGTCCAAGTCCTTTAGTGATAAAATTCTTTGAAGTACTATCGGATCAAAATCAAAATCAGATGAATAATATTAGTTTTTTGAAATGTGAGATTATTGGTCCTAACCCCCCTTCATGTCATGATCACATCCCACTTCTGAATCCTTCACATAATCAATAAGCATCCTCCAAGCTTCACCCTCATTGGCAACTCACCCTCTTTCGTAGGGGCTATGATGACATCCTAATCAATTTGGAAGAAGCCAATGAAGTTCAAGATGACATCTCTGAATCATGTACATCGAAGATCACAAAGGGTTCACATTATGCATCTCATAATCTTCTATTGATTTGAGATGCAAAAAAATTAAACAAATCAAAAATCAAAATAGAAGGAGAAATAATTTGTCCAATAGTGAAAACCATGTTTATGGTGTCATGGGCAAGTACCATGATGAAAATCATATTTATGACATAATGTATAGATAATCCATTATTTTTAAGTATCTCAACACTTGGGGGTATCCCCAACTGCAACCTTGTCCATCCCATTCAAGCCCGCTTGGATCATCTAAATCCTTATCCTTGTCCATCCTTTTATCCATACTATCATGCCCATCTCGCTTCCCACCTTGACCTTGATAAAAAAGGGGAAGTGCTTTGAAGCCCTATTTTGGGACACATCTTGGTATATCATTTGAATGATACTTTAATGATTGGACACTTGGTTCTCATGTGGTATGCTCCTTGGAGATCCATGATCTATTACTAGTTGTTCCTTATCATTCATATCCTTCAGCATTATCTTGAATCCTTTGCATCCTATGTCACTTTCCACATCTTGATGCTAGGACATGTTTTCCCTTTACTAGTGACCCTTTGTATATACTTATTCAAAAAAATCCTAAACATCATAAAATTATAAAAACAATAAAATTTATAAAAAGGCCAAAAAACTCCCAACGAGGTATAAAAGCCACAATATCCAAAAACTTTTTACTTGTCCTCAATGCAGTCAATAATTTTTTATTAATCCTTGATCAAATCATTTAAACTACCATTGGGATGTGTCCATCCCAAGTTGGACCTGTTCGGGGTAACTCAAAGTGTGCAACTTATTTTGGGGAAAAATCTTGATTAATCCTTAATCAAATCATTTCAGCTACCATTGGGATGTGTCCATCCCAAGTTGGACCTATTTGGGGCAAGTCAAAGTGTGCAACTTATTTTGGGATATTTTTCCCAATTTGTCCCCTTCCATGTATCCTTGATTGGGGGCACCATCCAACTATCATTACCATAGAGCCTTCACACGTGGGTTTTAACTTGATTAACAACAAGATGTTTTTTGTTACTTTTGTTTTTAGGTTTGTGTGTGTTTATTTATTTGTTTGTTCAATATGGTCGTCATGATTTTTCCAAATCATGGTGATTACTTGCGTTTATACTCAAGTCCATCCATCAACATATGAAAACAATGTCATCTTAATTTTTCCATATCATGGTGCATTTGTGGCATTTATCTATTGGATCAGGGTCATTCCTTGTGCACATTATAGTTAGGTCATCATGATTTTTTATATAATGGTACATACTGACATGTGTTACACCAAATATCTAGTTCTTGAGGCTTATATACTATGTCGCACTATAATAACAATTTATCCCCTTACAAAATCATCTAGTTTCAAATCAAATTATCTCAATCATTTTTAACCACATTACATCATCTCATTCCTCTTTGACATTTGTCAACATCCGATCAAATTCTCATCTTTCATATTTTCCTCATCGTTTTCCTTCCTTTTGGGAGAACTACATAGGTTTGAGGTCCATTTGGACTATGTGGGCAACACTCAATCATGTGGAGTTTCTGAGGTCAATTCAACCACCACGGTTACCATTATTTTTTGCGTATTCTTATCAACATGCAATTATTCTAACTAACAATCATCCTTAGAGCCCATGTGTGCAATCATAAATTTTCAACGTCCCTTATTCTTAAAAAAATTATCCAATTCTCTCCAAGTGCAATTGCACTATTCTTTAATCATTATATTATACTTCAAATCTTAGTATTTTCATCATTATAGGGCATCCTTGTGTGCTTGGTTTTTTGTGGCTTCTTCATTTTCTGAAAAGTCATTATACCTTCTACACTTAAGTTTGCATCTGCCTATCAACTTCTTATCATCCATCAATGAGATAATCTCATCTTTAATCCACGAAACAAGTTACATCCTTGATTTATGCTTGCAAATCAATCAATAAATTAGTCAATCAATTTGCCCTACTTGGGGCAATTCAATCATTCAGTCCTTCATCCAAGCTTGTAGCTTTCACCCTATTTTAGGAAAATCAAAGCGTGCAAATTTTCATTGGGATGGATCATTCCTTAGTTTACTTTGATTGGGGCAATTCAAGCCCTCAACTTTGTCAGGAAAAATTTCCCATGTTCATCTTGCTTTGGGCAATTCAAATTATGTAGCTTATTTTGGGATGTATCCTTCCCCGATCTACCCTGCTTGGGGAAAATCAATTCACAATCATCAAAAATTAAAGTGTGAAAGCGTTATATCACATGGGTCAATCTCACCCATAGGTTAATCATCATTCTTCTTCTTGAGAGGCCTATTTATGGATCTTTTATCCCGTTTTTGCCTATTTTCTTTGTTTTTCAACCTCTTTTACCATATAAAATGTTGTTATTCTTCTTTTTGAGGACTCTTCCATTACAATTATTTTTCAACCACTCCATCGAGGGGGCATTTTGGGCATCATTGTGAACTCATTTTCAATAAATTGAACAAGAATCAACAAAACATGAACACATAATTCTTCAATCACTATCAAGTCATTTTTTAAAAAGTCATTACTTTATCTGTGTCTCACGACACCATTTCAAACATGGGAAAAACACTCCATTTTCATCACTTCCACATCGAAAACATAAATCAAAATAATTTCATGTAATAATGTAGAAGATTAAGCCAGAAATCATCAAAAAAATCCAAATCATTCGTGCATATTTTGTGATATATTGGTGCATCTTAGATTTAGTCAATATATCGCATCAAATCATCTAATCTATCTCTAGCATCCTGATATTGATCCCCTTCTTGTAAATGTCTCACTAAGCAAATTAAACCAAGTAAATCAAGCCTTGCAAATGAGACTATAAAATGACAAAATCAACTTAATTAGTTGATTGCTTGATTAATCTAATTAAACTTATTCTAAAAATGAGGTTATATAGAATGCACATGTCATAAATATTTTAAAATTAAATGATTCCTAATTTCCTCATCACACAAAAACTTGCCAATTAAAAATTCATTAATTTCCCACTTTCCAATTCAATTAAGTGAGAAATAAATGGTGTGTAAACAAGGTTTATAACATATCTTACATATTTCTTACACACTCAATCCAAGTTATTCCACACTCCATGTCTTCATAAATTGGACCTCTTACAATCTCAACCTCCCACATTTATGAAGGTGAGGACTCATTCTCCACCCTCCATCTCAATATAAGATGGACAACCCATATTCACTCATCAAGTCTATAAATGGAGGAGCCATTTTCCATTGTATACAAGCTTTTTTGTACTAAACTTATGTTGTCAAATCCTCAATAAAGATTAGACCATTTTTTCCAATTGCTCATCCAATTATGCATAGTGCATGGGGATATGTCTTCCAAGTGACTTTGTAACATTGCCAATGACCTCTAGCATTATATATGGGCCAATCCAAACTTGAATTTCATCTAAAAGGAGACATATATGAGGAAGGTATAATCATTTGATTTTATCTTCTATTTATTTGTTTGTCACTTCTTAAACCTTGTGCAATCTAAGGACATGCACCTTGGATGTTAGTTTTATATTGTTTTGGTTTGATTTTCATGATAACAAGAAATTAATCTCTTTTGAAATCATTTGGTTCACATATATCACCAAGTCATATTCAAAAACCTTACCAAGCACACATCTAACAAAACACCTTTCAAGTATCCAAAGCTACCATGTTCTTCCCTATTTCTATACTAGTCATTAGAGCAATTATATTATAGGTCTAAAGTATTAAAAGAGAATCCCATTGGAATTATTGTCATGTTACAAGATAGATCATTACATGCCCTTGAATATAGTATATTTCACCCTTGTCCACACATAATCCAACATTTAGGGGAGAACTACATATGTCTGAGGCATTCTTCAGAGTAATGGCTATGTAGGCATTGCTCACTGACAAAAAGGTCCTTGAGGCTAGTTCATCTTCATGAACCCACTAACCCATTTTTGGCAAGGAATAAATACCTAAGGTGAAGAGTTAGGGTTTAATCCATAAATAGTCATATAAAACCTATGCATGCAGCTAAAATATATCAGCAAACAAGGTGACCAAAAACCTAGAAAGCTCTAGGCGGTTGCCTTATAATACAATGATAATTTCATACTGGACATATCAATTGACATCAGGATAGCTGCATCGATGCAAGTCTCCCAAGGTTGATGTAAGTGTCTAAGCCTCCTTAAATAGTATTTCTATAATCTAACAACTAGATCCCGATCTTGTTTTCACTTGTTTCCACCTTTGCATATCTCAAATTTGCCTATGCATTTGCAGATAAGCTAAGTATTATCTCTTCTTAGTGTTAATGTAATCAAATTGTTATTTTGAATGTATTTTTATATTTAACATAACTCAACATTTAATTTTGAATATTCATTTATCTGAGTTTTCAATTAATTGGCCTCCTTTAGAATAGTTTTATTCATCCTTGTGCATAGGATATTCTATCATTTTAACCCGCGTCCAAAATATAAAAGGGTTAAATATTTGGTGAACTAAAAATTTATGTCTCTTTGTGAAAACCCTAGTTTGACTTAGGGTTTTTCTAATTTTTGATTTATGAACTCTAAATATCTTAAAAATCAAATATGATTTATTCTAAAAGAATCAATCATGCTCAATATGGATGTATCTATTTAGTACTTCATTAGTCAATATATGATGGTTGTCATTATTTCTTAGTTTTCATACATTGATAAATCAATAAAATGCATAATCAAATGGTTTAAACAAATTGCTCGATTCAAAGAGAGTGACTTACAACAACATAAAAATCAAATTTCTCTTTATAACTCCTTTTGTGTTAATATAGAACTGGTATGCAATCATCAACATGTGTGCTATCAACCCTTTGTTTCTCCTAAATCATATTTGAGTGATATCTACCATCTCACTTTCATTATTCAACCATGACTTATATTATATTCTATGGTCCATGTTGTCACGACACGAAAGGGTAAGGGTGCCTAACCTGCCCCACCACTTGTTAATATACATGTTCCTCCTAAGCCTAAACTAGAAATCAAATCTAAAGGATATGATCTTGCCAACCAATTGAGAAATAGACATGCTGAGATTTCAATCCTCAATATTTTAAAACAAACGACTATCTACAAGGATGTCTTAGATGAAGCCTTGGTTGAAACCTAAGTACCAGGTAATATAGACCAACTTATTTTGCATACATTATGTAAGATCTAAAAAATAATGGAAATCACATCAATTTTGATCCAAAATATTTACAATCAAAATATATTATTAACCAAGACTTTCCTCTATTCATACAAGTTAGTATGCATAACAAAGGAATAAAAAAAGTGCTAGTCGATAATGGATATGGCTTAAACATATGTAGCATGAAATTCTTAACAATAATGGGCATTAACACAAATATTATTCAAAAATTAGACATGCATATCAAGGGTTTGATAATTCATGTAGCCCACCAATTGGTCAAATCACATTAGATGTGACATTGGGACCAAAAATGATACCAGCTATATTCTGAGTAATGTCTTAATCATTGCATTATAACTTACTCTTGGGTAGACCTTGGATGTACATAATGGAAGCTATCCCATCTACATTACATTGGTGTGTCAAATTCATACATGATGGGGAATTATGGACAATGCTTGTCGATGATGAGCCCTTCAAAAAATTTAAAATGATACATTCTGACATGGAAGGGATTTCAAAACTGGTACTGTTGACCATTTTTGGTCATGCAAGCCAAAATCGGTATCCTTCTTCCCCTACTGTTCTGAGCCATTAGTCGTGAATTTGGTTTGCACAAGCTTTTCGGTAAGGGAATGGACCAGTTCAAAGAATGCAAGGCTTTTACAAAGCTCTTCAGACATTTCATTCGAATAAATTCATAAGGAAAGAGACTAAAATTTACAAGACACTTTTCCTTAAGGTTCGAAAAAGTGGTTCAACGTTGGGGTTCAACGACATGATCTTTCCAAGAGCTTTGAACTTAGAAATATTGAACCGTTGAACTGTTGAACCATTGTTGGTTCAACTTGTTCAGTTCAAGCAGTTGGTTCAACTTGTTCGGTTCAAGCAGTTGGTTTAACTTATTCGGTTCAAGCAGTTGGTTCAAGTGGTCAATTGAATTAATGCGACTCCTTGCAAAACACAGTGTTGAACCATTGAACTCTGAAAAAGGGTTCAGGTTCAATCAAAAGGTTCAAAAGGGCAACTTGGGGCCTAAATACCCTTGCGAAGGGCAGAAAACACTTGCAGAGGGACCAAAGAAGAGGGCCGAAAGGCAAGGTTTTCTTTAGAAAAAGGACTAAGGCAAAAAGAAGGATTTCCTTCAGACTTTTGTTTGAAGAATAAATCTGAAGACAATACAATGGAAGTAAATGTGAATTCTTTCAGACAAAGTGCCCGAAGGAATTCCCTCAAACATTTTATCTGAAGAAATTCACGAGGTAAGGAGCCAAACGAAAAATTACCCTTAAGAAAGAAATCTGTGGCAAAATGGCAAAGGAAAATTCGTTTGGACAAAAATTCCAAAGGTTTGTCCAAAGAAAAGGACCGATCGAATGAAAGAAGGATCGAAGCTCCAAAGAAAGATTTTCCTTCAGACATTTTGTCCAAAGGAATTGAAAAGCCAAGGCAGCCCAAAGGGCAAGTGCCCTTGTGGGGGACTCTCAGCTGCCAAGAAGGAGACCTTTTCAAAGCCTCGAAGGGACACTTTCCCTTTGGGAAGGTTCAATTTCGAAAAGCCAAAGAAATTGCCAAAGGGGTGACGGGCTCGAAGATGTCAAATTCAACATCACAAACTAACCGTTGGAATTCAAACACCTAGTGATGTCCCCACATACGTCAAATTCAAGATAATGGAGTAGTTGTTGGCTTTCAAATGGTGACGGGCGTGTGAACGTCATCTTTACGGTGATAAGATAGCTATTGATCCTGAAATGCTTAAGGATGGGCACATGCGTGGAAACTCAGTGACCCGCTAAGAAGATAGCCCCAAGAGCTCAGATTGCTAGAAAGGGCCAAGAGATGAAAAAAGACAAAGCTAGGAAAAGATAAAAGCCAAGAGTAAACTCAGTGACCCATCGAGAAAGGAGCCCGAAGAGCCAAGCAAAAACATGGATAGAATGGCCCAAGTGGTAATAAAGACGTTGGCAGAGGAGTTATGCCAGTGGTTGGAACAATTTTTATGAAATGGTCATCAAGGAGTGCAAACAGTGAATGGCGCAACATGTTTTTCCTCATTTTTTATTAATGAGTAGATAGTCGCGTGAATTTTTTAAAGAAGCGGTCTTGTTTTCAAACAAAAAGACGTGACCCATGCTTTCAAAATGATGTTTAATATAATTTAAATGCCAAAGTCAAAACTTGGACTGCCGCAGCATGGCTTCCTTCAGTGACTTCCTCTTCCCAATGAATTGAATGTAGCATGGGCCACTTGTGGAAAAATGCACCATTGCTTTCTATTTCTCTATTTATTGTAAATTCTCATTTGAGAAATGCATCTCTCTCATTTTGTAAGGCAAAGCCCTGCCAAAATTTCACCTTGAATCAATAGAATGTGTTTTACCTCTATTTGACTGGTTATATCTCTGAGTGTGTCTACATATTAACCTTGTGTTTAGTCATTTTAGCTTGATTCTTTCACAAGTTAACACCAACACACCTAGTGTAGTGGGAGTATCAGTTCTGCAGGTTAACAGGAAGTGCTACAGCTGGAGTGCAGAGACAGAAAAGGGTTATCAGACAGTGTGTTTTCTATAGCACCTATGGTAAGTTTATTTTTTGTGTGTCTTCATTAAGTCTCCCTGTTAAAGCTTCCTACAATTTGGTCTTTTCATCAAATAAAGTGTATGTCCACCTTCTTCTAGTCTGAAGTGTGAGTAACTGAGTAGATCAACTTGTTTGGTGCATCATCATCTTAGGTTAGTCTCTGTTTTCAGTAATCCTTCTCTCTTTTCACCCCCCTTTTTATATATTAGTAGTAGTAATGAAATAACTCAGAGATGCATCAAAGGGAGGTAGCCCTTATCTAGAGATTCTCCCCCCAATTTTGTCGGACCCACAGTAAGAGGGGAGTCTCCATTATGCCATGTGGAAGACATGAACTCAACCTCTTGTCAAGGGTGCAATCCATAGCGTCAACAATTTTTGGCACACCCAATGGGACAACTTTTTAACACTCAAAGAAGTTCCAGGATTGATGTTGGTCCTGTTATAGCATAAAATCAACCACTAATCCAGCATCTGGCGACTCCATTATCAAAAGCATCAGTCTCTAGTCAAAGATCACCTTGACATCCTATGCCTAAGGTCACCACAAGGTCTACTGCCAAGGGTGTCCCTTTCGAATTCGTTGAACTAGCATTAAACTTAGCAAGGCGACTGAGGTTTGCAAGGACTCATCCTTATTTAGCAAGCAATTTTCCCAGACCTGTTATAAGATACACTTACGCAAGAAGGCCCCAGTTGAATCCTGTCATAGCTATGGCTTTACCTTTTGTGGCCTTTCATGGTCAGAGTCTTTTAAATCTTCAGCATTAAGACCCAATCCTAGGGACAACCCTTAAGAGTGTTCCCCCTTTTAATGGGCAGCGGCCTATTACTGCTATTGAGCACATCATAAATATTGCCAACCTCTGTAATATTCATAATGTCACTAAAGAAAACATTGCTATCAGATTGTTGGCATTGTCTTTTAAGGGCAAGGTTCTGGAATTGTATGGGACTTTGCTTATGATTTCAGTCGACACATGGAATGAATTGGGTACCCTCTTAACAAACAGATTTAGGGAGAAGAATGACCACCTCTCGCTTGCCGAATAGATAACCACCATGCAGAGAGCTCTACATGAATTTATGCAAGATTTCAATACTCAATTCTATAAGACCTGGGACAAAATCCCCATTTTGGTAAGGCCGACCCTAAGCTATGTTTTCCTCTATTATTTTAAAGCGTTGAATAGCGACATTGCTATCATGATACAGTCCATGGGAGGACAAATGCTGCCAGATGCCTATGAAATAGCCATAGCCGCTAAAAATTGCCTGGTGCAAGTGGGAAAGATATCCCCTAGACCTCATATGTTATTCTTCCCTGAATTACCACCTCCAGTCCAGACTGTTGCACCTACCTTAGCTCTTCTGCCTGGCATAGAAAAGCCAACTGCTACTTCGGCCAATGACCTTCATGAAGTTAAAAACTTGTTACAAAGTGTGACTAATGAACTAGTGGCTCTAAAAAGGTAGTAAGCTCAAAACTATCGACCAAATCAGGGATATCAACAGTTTGGGCAAGCAAATAGATCCCCTTTTTAGAATTAAAATCAAGGACAGGGTCAGTTTGTACAAGCCAAACCTTATCAAGGCTATAATCTAAGCACTCCATCATCCAAGGCTCTGGTGCCTGCTCAAAATAATCTGGTACAAGAATAACCAAATTGCTCACCCATGGGATATGGTCAAGATAAGGCTATTTATACAAATGAGATGTTGAGTCAATACATGAATGCATAAGACAATTAGGTAGCTGCCCAATTCCCAAGCTTTGAGGTGTTAGTGCACCCTGGCATGGACAGTAGGCTGGCCCAGTTTAATTCCACTCTCATGAATTACCTAGAAGGTGAATTTTGTGTAGTCAACTATGTGGCCAGTGCTGATAATCAAGGTGATTATGTTGCAGCCAAAATAAGGTCCAAAAGAAGAGCTATGGAGGAAGCTCAGGCAGCTGTCCAAACATTTGCAACATCTTCTTCATCACATGTGAACCAAAAATTTCTAGATTTTAGGCCGCCGGTTACACCCTCAGCTCCTCGACCTGTGCCTCAAGCTGCAAGTAACCCCAAAAAAAATTTGAAAGGGGGCAACCCTCAGATCAATGTGGTGGACTAGATGAAGAAGCTACATATGAATATCTCCTTATGGGATTCATTATCAATACTGAAACAAACGGACATGCTACAAAAGGAATTGCACAGGCTAAATGAACAAGCTATCCTAGCAAAAGCCAATAATGTTCTGATCATGAATGGGCACCCTTCCACATCAGGCCAAGTAAAGAAAGAAGAAAAGGTTCCCCCTTTCTATCTATCCTTAGTCATAAGAGATTTCCTGGTGCACAATTACATTATTGACATTAGGGCAAGCACCTCAGTAATGCCCAAATGCATAGTGAATAAACTGGGGCTCAAATATAAAGAAATGACTAAGGGATTCCTACAGCTGGATGGATCACTAGCAAAGATAGTAGGAGTGGTGAGAGGCTTAAACTTGATGCTTCACACCTATTCAACTTTCTCAGTTCCCCACGATGTGGTAGTGGCGAATGTTCCTCCCTACTTTGCCATTTGCTTGTCTAGAGATTTCACATCCAAAATAGGTAGGTACTTAGTAGCAAACTGGTCCTACCTGGTTTTTAGAACCAAATATAAGACTAAGGTCAAGATTGAGTTAGAGCCAATTCATAGAGACCATCTGGAGCTATACTCACCCAAGGCGACAAATGTTAGATATGCCATTATTGATCAAGAAGAATTTTGAGTGGATCAATCTCCACCTTCTGCCCTTGAAAGAGTTGCTGACCTGCTCTTAGACGAATGAAGAAGTGATAACTTTGAACATGACCCTTACAAGTTCATAAAAGAGGCAGGCCTCAGGATTTATTGCATGTATGAAGAGGGTACTTTTGTACCAAATTTGATGAAAGCAAACCATGAGAGCTCAGGTTTATGGCAGCTTTTCTTTGATGGCTCAAGAAGCAAACTAGGGGCTGTTGGTGGAGTGGTGCTAGTTTCCCCCTCACAGGGGAAATACTTCTCGACTTTTAGGTTCCAATTTTCTTTCACATGCAATGTTGCAAAGTATGAATCTCTCATCCATGATTTGGAGTGGGCAAGGAAAAGAGGAATAAGAGAGCTGCAACTTTTTGGGGATAACGAGTTGATCGTAAATCAGGTGAGAGGCCAAAATTTGATAAAAAATTTCTTGCTTAAGTCTTACAAGCACAAGGTGTGGGACTTAGTGGAGAGTTTCCTTGCTTTCAATGTTACTTCCATTCTAAGGGAGCAAAATAAGTAGGTAGACAAACTAGCAACAGTTGGTGGTCAATTTGATGTCCCCAAAGAGATAGGCTGAGACAATAGTCTGTGCCATTTAAAAGTGGTAATCAGACCCTCTGTGCTTGACAACATCACCAACTAGTAGGTGTTTGATAATGATCAATAGATAGCACTCTTCTTGCAAGAAGAAGCGAAGTTTGCCTCTAAAAATTAAGCCAAGCTACAACAGTAGTATGACAGCCAGATTGTTTAGCTGAAGAACAACAAACTCCCCAAAGGTTTGGTCACTCTCAAAAGTATCTTCAACAAGGATGGCCAATTAAAAAATGACAAAGCAAGCATCACAATGAAAAAAAAGAACTACAAAAAAGTTGAAATATTCAAGAATAGGTTGCTTGCACTTGGGAAGGTATGTATAGATGATGAAAGGCAGGCTTTCATCTTGTTGTGCCAAGAATTTATCGATGTCTTCACTTGGGAGTATAGCAACTTAAAGGGTTTTGACCCAAGTTTGGCCCAACATACCATTGAGCTAAAGGAAGGTGCCAATCCCATCAAATAAAAACAAAGGCCTGTCAATCGAAAGATTGAGCCTCTTATGTGGAAGGAACTCACCAAGCTAATTGAGTCCAGGATCATGTTTTTGATCAAGCATTCTTCTTGGCTGACCAATCTTGTTCTTGTCCAAAAAAAGAATGAGGAGATTAGATTATGTGTAGATTTTAGAGACCTCAATAGAGTCTCATTGAAGGACCACTATCCTCTCCCAAGTATGGAACAGATCCTTCAAATGGTGACAGGCATCAAATGTTTCTCTCTTTTGGATGGGTATTCAGGGTACAATCAAAATTTAGTGCAAGACTGTGATCAATACAAGACAACCTTCACTACCAAGTGGGGGATGTTTGCTTATCAAAAAATGCCATTCAGACTGTCCAATGCTGGTGCCACTTTTCAATGAGACATGGACATGGCTTTTCAAGACTTGATAAATAATATTGTACTAGTATATCTTGATGATGTGACAATATTTTCTAAAGAAGCAGGCCAACATATAAGACACCTTAGGCAAATCTTTAAGAGGTGTAGAGAGTTCGATATCTCTCTCAACCCAAAGAAATGCATGTTTGCTGTAAATGAAGGTAGACTCCTTAGCCATGTTGTTTCAAAAGAGGGCTTGACCATTGATACAGAAAGAGTTTGCTCCATCCTAGAGTTGTCCTTGCTTAAGCATAAGAAAGGTCTGCAAAGCTTCTTTGGAAAAATAAATTTCATCAGGAGATTTATCCCAAATTTTGTTGAGGTAGTCAAGCCATTGACCTCCATGCTAAAGAAAGATGAGAAATTCGTGTGGACAACACAAAGGAAGGATAGTTTTGAAGGGATCAAGTAGGCTATTACCCAGGCTCCTACCTTGATCAGTCCTAACTTCACCAAGGATTTCAACCTCTACACCTTCAGAAATGAAGAGGTAATCTTTGCTATGCTTACCCAAGCAAATGGCGAGAACCTTGAACAACCACTTGCATTTTTTAGCCAGTGTCTAGAGGGTTTTGAGATCAGGTCTACGTATGTGGAGAAGCAAGTCCTTTCGGTCATACAGAGCCTGAAAAAATTTAGACACATGCTGTCCAATCGTAGGGTTCATCTCATGGTGCCACATCCCAGCGTCAAAGATATTTTGATCAGTCATGATCTAAATGAAAAGAGAGCGGGATGGATCTCTAAAGTAATGAAATATGACGTGGACATCAAAACCACCAAGCTGGTGAGGGGAAAAGACCTGTGTGAACACCTTGCTACAAACCTTAAGCGGTAGAAAGAGGACATTTTGCTAATCCATGATGAAGCTACAATAGAAGAACCAACAGTCATGAGGGATTGGGCATCAGACATGAAACATTTTCTTCTCACTGGTGAGTGCTCGTAAGGCCTTGATGTCAGGGGATCTAGCTCTACCAATTAGAGCACATATGATTACTTCTTGTATTAGCAATTAAACATGAAATTATACCAGAATGATAAAGTAGCTAGAAACTTGAGACAACAAAGAATTTGAGAGACAATACACACTCTTGTATTAAATATTACTAGAAGAAAATACAATAAGGAAGATGCCACTTCTTCCTCCACCTCAAAGGCTTGCCACACCTCAAGACCTTCTTTCCTCTCTCTCTTGCTCAACACAACAACTCTAAAGCCTGAGTTATTATCCCTCCTTGAATGCTTCAGCTGACCTCCTTGACCTTACACCTGTAGATCTCTTTGACCTTGCTTTGCTTCAATGCTTTTACTTGCCTTCTTATTATTATTACAATACATGCCTTATGGGTCTTTAAATAGGATCCCATGCTTACACAAATAGAAATCTAGTTACAATAATTAGACACGCAGCTCGTGACTATAATTAGTCATTTAACATGCAAACACTCGCTTCACTTAACTGATTGTTCTTAGTAGAAATTAAACTCTCTCAAAGAGAATATTTATTTACTTTATTGATGAAGAAGTGGATTGGGTACTATAAAATCATAGATAAGTGTTGATTAGTTTCTTATGCTTGTTTAAAGTTTAGTACCATAAAGAGTGGACACTAAAAACTCTCAGATAAGTGTTGGTTATGTTTTAGTGCTTGTCTAATGTATATTACCATGAGAAGTAGGCACTAGAAACTCCTAGAGAAGTGTTTAATATGTTTCAATGCTTGTTAAAATTTTAGTACTGGAAGAAGTTTATTACATCATTTAAAAAAACATAATAGTTATATCCATTCCTATGCTCTCTCTCTCTCTCTCTCTCTCTCTCTCTCTCTCTCTAATGTGTTGTGAGTTTAGGATAATATGGAATATTTCATTATTTTCTCTTATTCGTTTGTAATACTCTGTTATGCATGATTTCATTTACTACAACATTTTATGATGTGGAAATACACAGGCGACCGACGTCGGTCCCTGCTTGTCTGGTACTGCCAACGTTGGTCGACTCCCTGCCGTGGCCGGTCTCCTCCACTACATCTAATCGACGTCGGTCATACTGCCGACGCCGGTGGCTCTGGTTCTTCAGCATCCTTCCTTGTGTCTGCAAACAGTTGAAGCTTTTAGCTCCACACCTTAACAATCTCCCACTTGGAGATAAATAGCTGCAACTTGTACCTGTACCTGTACACCATCTATTTTGTTCCTTAGGCTCTGTATTCCTCTTCAACGTCACTCTTGAAGACCAACCACCACTGAAACCTGTGATGCTATACCTGTCTCTTATGCCACAAAAATTTTGCTGCTTCCAAATTCTCCATTACACACTTCTGAACCAACTCTACCCTTAGCTCAAAAAACTCTCTGTACATGAAACCCTGCAACAAGTAACACAATACAGTAACATGATAATGTAGCTAATATTATCCAACCTGGTAAAGATAAAATACAATGGTCAAACCTCCATTGTTCTGTAGCATAATCAAGACCATATACCATAGCCTTCTGTCTCATGTGTCCATCCACTCTCTTCTCTAAAATGGGAATCCATCCCTCTATCCAGTGCTTCCTTCCAGCTGACAACACTACCAACAAGTACTTGTTTGGTTCTCCAAGGACTCACACTCCTCATCCATGCCAAGCTTCCACTGTTTCTGGATTCTGCCTGCATTGCTTCTTCCATCTTCCTAGTTCATGACTATCAGTAAGCAATATAAAGAAGGTGAACAAGGAATATGAGGTTCACATACCTTTCCTGACCTCCACATGGGTGTTTGAGACTTATAGATCCACCCAACATCCGTTTCAGTGACCGATCTCGGCCATCTCCCAGTCTGCTCCCGACTAATGTCGGTTACCTGCACTGACCCTGACTACCGACGTCGTTTCCCTGGCCGATGCCGGTGTCCCTCCTGCCGACGTTGGTCCTTGTGACCAACATCGGACTTCTCCTGCCCGACCTACCGACCCTGCTGGTCTGCACATGACCGATGTCGGTATCTAGATGACTGACGTCGGTGCCAAGCGATCAACATCGGTTTCTGTGTGTTCCTGTAAGTGATGAAATTTTCATCTGCGAGCTCTCCTTGGATCAAACCTCTGTCCATGCTACCCTGCTCAGATTTATTCAGCCCTTATGACTGATCTCTGTCCTTCATCTCCTCCATAAACACCAAGGCTTCCTTGTTCCTGTCAAAAGCATTGAATTTCATTTTTCTGCAATGAATTGTATCTGTGATTTCCAAATTTGAACACATACCTTTTGAATCAAGAACTTCCATTCCCTTCCTATTCATGTGACAAAGCCTATTAGGCCACATCTTCGAATCTACACCAGAAGTAGAATCAGTAATACAAGTAGACAAATAAAGAGTATCTACTTTCTTACCTCTTGCTAGAACAAGTGCTCCCTTGGTAACCTTCCAAGAATCCGCTGTGAGGGTTATTGTGCATCCCTCATCTCCCAACCTTCCTACAGAAATCAGACTCTGCTTCAAAATTGGAACATGCATGACTTCTTTCAACACCCATGTGTTGTCAATCTGCAATCTCAGCTACACTTTCCCTTTGCCAACTATCTGACAAGGCGTACCATCCCCTAAATAGAGCACTCCAAAGTCTCCCTGTTCATACTCATAGAACAAATCTCTATTTGGGAATGCATGAAAAGATGAACCAGAATCCAAAATCCATGATCCTACCTGACTATCCGAAAAAAGTATGAGAGCATCCTGCATCACGATATTTGCATCCTTTGCTTCTTCCATACCTGCATGTTGATTCTCTTTATCTCTCAACCAACACTCCTTCTTTGTATGTCCTTTCTTTCCACAAAACTAGCAAGTAATACCTTTGGACTCGGATCTCCTTCTCGACCTTGATTTCCCTTGCTCAACCTTTTCCCTTTGCCTTCCCCTACCTTCTACACTTAGAGCATTCCCTGATGATTCACCTGTGCTTCTCCTGCGTATTTATTCATTCAAGATCACACTCACAACATCATCAACTTTTAAGATTTTAGAAGCAGATGCAGAATTACTTACTGCCATAACCATACCGTCCCAACTTTCAGGCAAAGAACATAAAATCAAGAGAGCCTTTACCTCATCATCAAAAATAATATTGACTGAAGCTAGTTGGTTTACCAAACCATGGAAATCACTGAGATGAGTATGTACTGATCCACCTTCCTGCATTTGCAAAGTAAATAGTTGCTTCATAAGATATACCTTATTAGAAGCCGAGGGCTTTTCGTATAAATTCACCAAAGACTTTATCAACTCTTCCGTTGTCTTGCATTGTGATAAGCTGGAAATCACAGATGATGCAAGGCTCAACCTTATGGAACCGAGAGCCTTCCGATCAAGAACGTTCCATTCTTCATCCTTCATATCTGTGGGCTTGCATGCAACCCCACCCAACGGTAAGTACAAATCCTTCTAATACAGATAGTCTTCAATCTGCATCCTCCAATGTTGATAATTCTTGCCGTTAAACTTCTCCATTCGTAGTCTACTTTCTTCTACCATTACTGAACTCCCACTCAATCAGAAAACCCTGTGAATGACCTGTAATCAAAAAACAATACCCTGCTTCCTGCAAACCATAGCTCTGATACCACTTGTCAGGGGATCTAGCTCTACCAATTAGAGCACATATGATTACTTCTCGTATTAGCAATTAAACAGGAAATTATACCAGAATGATAAAGTAGCTAGAAACTTGAGACAACAAAGAATTTGAGAGACAATACACACTCTTGTATTAAATATTACTAGAAGAAAATACAATAAGGAAGATGCCACTTCTTCCTCCACCTCAAAGGCTTGCCACACCTCAATACCTTCTTCCCTCTCTCTCTTGCTCAACACAACAACTCTAAAGCTTGAGTTATTATCCCTCCTTGAATGCTTCAACTGATCACCTTGACCTTGCTTTGCTTCAATGCTTTTACTTGCCTTCTTATTATTATTACAATACATGCCTTATGGGTCTTTAAATAGGATCCCATGCTTATACAAATAGAACTCTAGTTACAATAATTAGACACGCAGCTCGTGACTATAATTAGTCATTTAACATGCAAACACTCGCTTCACTTAACTGAATGTTTGTCAACAACAGTTCTGGAAATACACAGGCGACCAACGCCGGTCCCTGCTTGTCTGGTGCTGCCGATGTCGGCCGACTCCCTGCCATCGCCGGTCTCCTTCTCCACTGCATCTAACCGACGTCGGTCATACTGCCGACGTCGGTGGCTCTGGTTCTTCAACATCCTTCCTTGTGTCTGCAAATAGTTGAAGCTTTTAGCTCCACACCTTAACACTTGATAAGACCAAGAGGAGATATTTTAGACTCCAATCTCTCCCTTATGTCTTGATTGATTGGGTGTTGTTTAGAAGAGATGTTTTAGGAGTACTCTTGAGGTGCATAGACCCAGGTCAGGTCGACAGGGTGCTGTCTGAATTCCATGATGGCCTAGCTAGTGGTCACTTTGCTCCTAAGCCTATAGCTGCAAGGATTATGAGAGTTGGTTACTTCTAGCCCACTTTATTCAAAGACACCCATGCTTGGGTATGAAAGTGCCAAAAGTGTGCTATCTTTGATGGGAAATAATGGCTGGCTGTAATGCCTCTATAACCTATTTAAGTAGAATAACCATTCATGCAATGGGGCCTTGACTTCATAGGGATGATCAACCCTCCTTCTAGTGTTGGTCACAAATGGGTCTTGACTGCTACAGACTACTTCACAAGATGGGTAGAAGCTATTACTTTGAAGGAGGCAAATGAAAGTGCAGTCCTAAATTTTTATGAAGGCCTAGTGACAAGGTTTGGAGTCCCAGCTACCATCATCTCAGATAATGCATTGGCTTTCTTGGGAACCAAAATGAGCGAGCGGGCATTGGGATACGTCATCTACCTCAGCACTTCTTCCAACTACTACCCACAAGGGAATGGGCTGGCTAAGTCCACTAACAAGAATTTGATCAAAATTATCAGAAGGACAATGAAGGAGAATTAGAGAACTTGGCATGCCAAGTTGAAAATAGCCCTATGGGCAGATAGAGTCACTCTAAAGACGACAATTGGCAATTCACCATACACGCTCATGTATGGAAGGGAAGCTAGACATGCTATTTCATTTGAATTGCCAGCTTTGGATCTAGCACACTAGCTCTAATTGGAAAAAGGCAACAGCATGGAGGTTAGGCTGTGTGAATTAATGGAACTTCAAGAGGTAAGGGACCAAGCCATTGTTTCTATGATCAGCTGTCAGCAACAAATGAAGAAACACTTTGACAAGAAATCCTTGTCAAAAGGGTTCTCTTAAGGCAACATCATCTTAAAATGGGATGAGGATTGAGCTAAGCCTAAAAAGCACATAAAGTTTGACCCCCTGTGTAGTGGTCCATATGTCATCACTCAGTGCAAGCAGTACAATGCATTCAAACTCTCTAGGTTGGATGGTGAAGAACTGCATATCCTAGTTAATGGGATATATTTTAAGCACTGTCACTGAGCCTTATCTCATTATGTACATATTCTCTTTATTTTTTACTGTTTTTCCTAAGTGCTCTTGCGCATGTCCATAGTTTTTAGCCTTGTGTGTGTTTTGTTATCGTTTGGGGTGAAAGCTTCATGATTGATTCTTGGATCTCTCGAGGCTGTTGCTAACCTTTTTTCCAAGCTGCATTCTAACTTCATGCCTAATGAACTCTGAGGCTACTGGTTTCTAAGCATAGCAGGCATGCTTCCCCTGGAAATCGCCAATTTATTGACCATTTTTGGTCATGGAGGCCAAAATTGGTCTCCTTCTTCCCTTGATGTTTTGAGCCATCAATTGTGAATTTGGTTTGCACAAGCTTTTCGGCAAGGGAATGGACTAGTTCAAAAAATGCAAGGCTTTTACAAAGCTCTTCGGACATTTCATTCGAAGAAATTCGCAAGGAAAGAGACTAAAAATTTCAAGAAACTTTTCCTTAAGGTTGGAAAAAGTGGCTCAACGTTGGGGTTCAATGACATGATTTTCAAGAGCTTTGAACTTTAAACTTAGAAATATTGAAATGTTGAACCGTTGAACCATTGAACCATTATTGGTTCAACTTGTTCGGTTTAAGTAGTTGGTTCAACTTGTTTGGTTTAAGCAATTGGTTCAACTTGTTTGGTTCAAGTAGTTGGTTCAACTTGTTCAGTTCAAGCAGTTGGTTCTAGTTGTTCAGTTCAAGCAGTCAATTGAATGAACGCGACTCCTTATAGAACATAGTGTTGAACCATTGAATCATTGAACCATTGAACTCTAATAAAGGGTTTAGGTTCAATTGAAAGGTTCAAAAGGCAACTTGGGGCCTAAGTACCCTTGCGGAGGGCAGAAAACACTTGCAGAGGGACCAAAGAAGAGCGCCAAAAGGCAAGGTTTTCTTCAGAAAAAAGACTAAGGCAAAAGGAAGGATTTCCTTCAAACTTTTGTTCGAAGAATAAATTCTAAGACAATCCAATGGAAGTCAATGTGAATTCTTTCAGACAAAGTACTCGAAGGCATTCCCTCGAACATTTTGTTTCAAGAAATTCATGAGGCAAGGAGCCAAACATAAAATTACCCTTCGAAAAGAAATCCATGGCAAAATGGCAAAGGCAAATTCCTTTGGACAAAATGTCTGAAGGAATTCCTTCAGACTTTTTGTTCAAAGAAAAGGACCGACCAAACGAAAGAAGGACCGAAGCTCCAAAGAAATATTTTCCTTTAGACATTTTTTCCAAAGGAATTCCTTCAGATATTTTGTCCAAAGGAATTGAAAAGCCAAGGCAGCCCGAAGGGCAAGTGCCCTTGCGGGGGACTCTCGACTGCCAAGAAGGAGACCTTTTCAAAGCCTTGAAGGGACACTTTCCCTTAGGGAGGGTTTAATTACAGAAAGATGAATAAATTGCCAAAAGGGTGACAGGCCTGAAGACATCAAATTCAACATCGCAAACTAACTGTTGGAATTTAAATGCCTAGTGACATCCCTGCAAACGTCAAATTTAGGACAATGGAGTAGATGTTGGCTTTCAAATGGCGATGGGCACACAAACGTCAACTTTATGGTGATAAGATAGTCGTTGATCTTGAAATGCTTAAGGATGGGCAAGTGTGTGGAAACTCAGTGACCCATCGAGAAGATAACACCAAGAGCTCAGATTGCCAGAAAGGGCCAAGAGATGACAAAAGACAAAGCCAGTAAAAGACAAAAGCCAAGAGTAAACTCAACGACCCATCGAGAAAGGAGACTAAAGAGCCAAGCACAGACACAGATAGAATGACCCACGTGGCAAGAAAGACGTTGACAGAGGAGTTATGCTAGTGGTTGGAACAGTCTTTACGAAATGGTCATCAAGGAGTGCAAACAGTGAATGGTGCGGCCTGTTTTTCCTCATTTTTCATTAATGAGTAGACAGTCACTTGAATTTATTTAAGAAGTGGTCTTGTTTTCAAATAGAAAGACATGACCCATGCTTTCACAATGACATTTAATATAATTTAAATGCCAAAGTCAAGACTTGGACTGTTGCAACATGGCTTCCTTCAGCGACTTCCTCTTCCTAATGAATTGAATGCAGTATGGGCCACTTATGGAAAAAGGTGCCATTGCTTTCTCTTTCTCTATTTATTGTAAATTCTCATTTGAGAAATGTATCTCTCTCATTTTGTAAGGCAAAGCCCTGCCAAAATTTCACCTTGAATCAATAGAATGCATTTTACCTCTATTTGACTTGTTATATCTCTGAGTGTGTTTGTGTATTAACCTTGTGTTTAGTCATTTTAGCTTAATGCTTTCACAAGTTAACAACAACACACCTAATGTAGCTGGAGTATCAGTTCTGCAGGTTAACAGGGAGTGCTACAACTGGAGCGTAGAGACAGAAAAGGGTTATCAGACAGTGTGTTTTCTACAGTGCCTGTGGTAAGTTCATTTTCTATGTGTCTTCATTAAGCCTCCCTGTTAAAACTTCTTAAAGTCCGGTCTTTTCATCAAATAAAGTGTATGTCCACCCTCTTTCGATCTAAAGTGTGAGTAACTGAGTAGATCAACTTGTTTGGTGCATCACCATCTTACGTTACTCTCTATTTTTAGTAGTCATTCTCTCTTTTCACCCCCACTTTTTATATATTAGTAGTAGTAGTGAAATAACTTAGAGATGCATCAAAGGGAGATATCCCTTATCTAGAGATTCTCCCCCCATTTTGCTAGACCCACAGTAAGAGGGGAGTCTCCATTGTGCCGCATGGAAGACATGAGCTCAGCCTCTTGTCAAGGGTGCAATCCACAGCGTCAACAGGTACTGCCAAAATAATCTATTCCACTTGAAAGTATACTAACTTACGAGATGGATGAATCAAGCAAATTAAATCATCTACCTCAAGATACTCAAAAGGCACTAACTACTAAGGTGCACATGGACTCACATCTAGAATAAGAACCATTACTAAAGGAACCAATGATATCAAAACAACAAACATGTCAAACATTTAAACTTCATTTATTGGTCAATATCGAACAACAAGATGGAAAAGTTTCAAATTATTATGATAGTGATGATGATGTACCTCAAGATATTATAATTTAGCTCTTTCGAAACTTGAAATTTGATCCACTTGAACATCTTTTGCATAACCTATTCACACCTACAGGGCCTGGTAGATATAAGTTAACTCTATCTCCAAAAGATACATAACGAAATAAACATAAGAGTAAGATAAACGTAACCAATGAACATATAAATGTTTTTTATTTAATCCATCCATATTGGCTACAAACAATAATTCATCCTTACACTTGGGATAAATGCAGATACAATATGTTAACAATGTGGAATCTTCACATAAATCTCCACAAGAGATTTTACATATCACAGTACAATAAGATGCTCTGCATACAATACTTTCTATGTTCGTTGAACATAAAATGATATTTTTACCTCCTGTCAAACACATATCAGACAATAGACTCATCCAAAAAGAAGGATCACCACATTTAAACTATCATCGAATCACTGACCATGATACGACTTATTGTGAGGCATTAAAAACCAATTTCAAATATACAACAATGGAAGACACATACATTATGCTAGAACAATGGAAAAAACCTCTAATTTTTTAGGAGAAAATAAAAGGGGACATACTTCTAAACACTCCAATCATGATAAATATGATTCATTCAAATAACCTTGATCAAAATGTTAGGTGTGGAGCCTTATTATCTTCCAAGATCAGAGGTTAAAATTTTAATGTTATTTCAACCATATTTGGATCCCATTCTATGAATCCCTCATGGTGTGGGGGGTTACAAGGGGGGGAACCCCTCTATCAGGGTTAAGGGGGGATGACCCCCCAACAAGTGCCGTGCGGATCGCGTGCCCTAGATAATTTTTTAATTAAAATTGCCTTGTTAAATTGTAATTTCATAGTCAATATGGGCCATTGATTAAATGTTTCTAGATCTGATGGTAGAGGTTATGTTTAGGTGTTTTTACCCTAAAATGTACTGATATATGGCTGAGATGGATTATTGTGAATAATTAAATGAAATATTGTACATAGAGAGGAGGTGGAAAAGGTAGAGAGGTGAATAGGGTTTGTTACATGATTTTGTTTCTCCCTTGTATTCCTAGAAATAATATAATGGACAAGTTTGGTGGATGTAACCCATCTTGGGTGAACCACGTTAAATCCGGTGTCTCCTGTTATGTGCATGTTTATGTTTATTTTTTGAATGTTTGATTAATTTGTTTCATAGTTTCTCTTGTATGCGATCTGGGGATATATCTAGGTTTTAATTTATCCAAACACAAAATATATAAAATATCCTCAATATATATATATTCAAGAAAATACAAAAACATTCAAATAAATTCAAAAATATAAAAAAATTCAGCATTCACATGTTTACTAGCTTCTTGGTATCTATGTTGTTTACTTTATGTTAGTATATAGCATATCATTTATTTTCTAGATACACATATGTTTCACACATACTTGAGTGTGGTACATGCATACACAAGATAAATGATACATGCACATACATATGCTATGTCATTCCTCTTCTCGCATGATACACTACATCAGGGGCATCTGCCTTCCTTGATCATGATTGATACAAGTTACATTACTTTATGATCATTAATACATTATCATGGTGAGCTTATATACTAATGATTACACATGTCTATACTCATGTTTACATCTTTCACAATGTACTTGATATGTTATCTTAATGATTTTGTTTACTAACATGTATATGTAGGGACTAGTATGGTATGCTTATGTTGATTGCTTATGCTTCATTTATTCACATTGACACTTACTTGAGTGTCTTTTTATTCCTTTCTATTTTCTTTCTTGTGAAAAAATTGAATATATATTCTTTGCTTGTTGGCCAATGTGCCACTATATGTTGCTTTCTTTTTTTATTTGGACATCTGAATATGACATTCCTTCAATTGTGTGATATTTGAACATGTCATTTGTTTGTGATCTCTTTAGACCGCTTTTGTGTGACATTGAGTGCTCTTGTGTGTGTGCTTGATTATTTACTGAGCTTGTATTGTTACTTCTAGATGTTTCCATGATCCATATCATGCACCTTAAGGTTTGTTGTGATCATGTATTCGATCTTCATTGATATATCTACTTAGACACGCCACTCTTATATGTTAAATGATTCATACACAAATTATATAGTTATCTTATCCTTTTGAGGTAAGTTAACTACCAAATTCCATTCCCTTCACCTCGGGGGTGGGGAGGGGGGTGGCGGACAAGGGGGGGCAGGGGCATATTAGTGGGGGCATGTCATAGAAACATGACTCCATCTATACAAAGGTTATAAAGTTGACATGTGATACAGTTTACATGATTCAAATATACATTTGGGTTAGAATCCTATACACATTGCACCATTTTTATTTATTTGGGATATAGTTTTTCAAATTTGTGACAAATATTATATACAATTACAAAGCAAAGGTTACATTTTGATAGGTAATTTAGTTTGAGACACATTAGAGATGCATATGCCATGCAAGTGCACTAAAAATTACAAATACATGTTCGAACATATTCTAACTTCTTCTTTTTTATTTCCAAATAAAACATCATAATTTTTATTCATTGGAAAAAAGTTCCATAATGTAAATACATACAACATTAAGATTATAGTTATTTAAACGACCCCCCATGGGCCAAATACACTAGTACAACCAACTACATGTGCACAAAAATAACTGCAAACCTAACCCTTTACCCTAGGAAAATAAACTAAACTGCATCATATGTCAATATCCCTAAGCTGTCCTTTTTTTCCCTTCTTATTTTTCACCTCAATTTAGCCCCTATAAGGGGTTCCCAACACCATCATTTTTAGGTTAGGATGTTGTGTTCCTGAATAACCAATCATGGATGATTCCTTATTAGATTCAGAGTTATCCAACTTATGTGCTCTCTTAATTCCTCCTATTGAATTTTCATATGTATTTATTCCTCATATGGATGGTTCCCCACCCTGCATTCCTTCCTCATTCTTTGATGACTGATTTAAACCATCATTTTAAACTTCTATTCCTACATTGGTATCTTTCTCTCCATTTATAATAAGTGATTCTGTTATGCTCTTGTATTCTCCGTCTTCTGGAGGTTGAGAATCGTAAGGTTTCCAACTTTTTGTTTTGGTAGTATACACTCTCTTTTCCTTTGTAAGTCCTCGTGCTTTTTTGCAAGATTCCTATAGATGCTTTATTTGGTGACAAAAATGGCACCTAAATGTTGTATTTTCATAGTCCAATCTTTAACTCCATATCAAATCATTGTATTTTAGTATCATTCTTTCTATTAATCCTTTACTTAGATTGATCTCCATACAGATGTGAGCAAAAGTGAAAATACCTTTATGTGTTTGATCAATATCATCTTTTAAAATTTTACCCATAGCATTTTCAATGTCAGTGATTACTGTCAAATGCCAAAAAAAGGAGAGGCTTATTTGGGAGCCGAACCCAAACATGCATTTTGGATAAAACTATATTGTTAAGATCGAATTTTGGAAACCAAGAAATAATAAAGAGTCCTGCTCTTCCCTATAACCATTGTACCTCTTCAAATATTTTTTGATAATCTTCATATTATAAAACTTTACTATAAAGAAACCTTTGCAACAGAAAATAATCTCACACTGTTTGGTCCAATACGTATAAATCCACTGATGCATCTCTTTAGACTAAGGCCAACGGCCATTAAAGTGACATATTATTGCTTTAGATTTAAGAGAATTAAAGAGTTATTTTAGCTGAGGATGTTTTGCCTCCACAATTGGCACATCGTCCACTTTCTCAACCATATAAGGACTTGGTTTGTCAATAGGGAGCGTTGATTGAGCAGGTACCTTGGAGTAGACTGCATCCTTGTAAGAAATTGACTTTAGAAGGTCTTCCAAATCCCAATACACCTCCACATAACCACAACACCAAAAAAAGGAGGAAATATTTATAGATGTTGTAAGCATTCAACTATGCAGAGTCCTCCAATTATTTACCCTCGTAGATGAGGAATTGTTTATCCATAAGATGCCCCACTTTGTGTGAATTAAAAAATTGAGGATTTCAATATTATTCAAAGATTTTGTTGATAGTGTAATGGTCTGCCCCTCAACAATCTTCACCAAAATTTGATGTTTATTAATACCATGGGTATCTGGCTTAGAGGATATGTGTTGACCCTTATGATCATCTTGATTTTTTGTCAAACCATTCCTTACAAAGGAACTATTACGTCATTTTTCAAACACTTTGTATGTTTCCTCCTTTTCATCACTTCCTAAGAGCACATGTTGTCTAGAAGGATCCAATGTCTGATTGTTGATAGTCAGAGCTTCCATTATTGCAATGGCTTGTAAACCTCCAAATCCCCTTCAAGGTACTCATTTGAACCAGGAAATCAAGGTAGGAAGCCAAAATCTCCATGTGGTATTTTTTCAAATAATTTAAATGCATTCTCTTTATTGTGAGCCCTAATAACAAATGTTCTGAGCTCCACCATAGGATGCTCCATTGCACTCAAAGTCATATGCCTATTCTCTATCATTGCCAAGCTCTCTTTTTGCCTAGATATAGTGTCTATCATGGTCAAATCCTCTAGATCAGGGGTCACTCCATATTGTTTCACCAAACTCCTACCTATTCACATTAAGCCTCCATTATCAATATGATGAGATTATGGTGAGAACTCGTGACTTCTATTGGGACTGTGATATCTAAGTGATGTTGATGATACAAATTAATGAAATCTACATCCAATCTATTTAAACTCCCTTCACAGATAACATAAATATATGCAGGATCTCCACATATCTGCATTTTCCCATTTTCATATTTAATTCCAAACTTGGTAGCCACCTGCACTTTATCTCTTGTTCCTTTTGGCACCTTTCCAAAGAGAAGTTCATTAGTTTTAGAACCATAAACATCAAATATGTCAAATAAAGTAATGCCTTTTGATACAACATGGCGTATGAGAGAAATAATTTCATCCTCAGACTTGGGAGACCATTAATGGTAGACATGCCCATACAATCCAATCGCTGTGCTGATACTTCGATTCCTTTATAACCCAACTTGGTTTTTGGCACTGCCATTGTTCTAGAGGATAATTGAGCAAAACTTCATTTTTTTTCTCGTGCAATATTATTTTTTCCTAGATTTATGCTACCAATTTATTCTATCAAATATTCAAACTTGTTTACCAAGAAACACTGATATTTTACCAAGAAGCATTGTTTTCATCAAGAAGCACCATTTTGAGCCCTTTCTATCTATAGTAGTTGGCTCCTTTTAGTAGTGTGGTTGAGATTCAACACCCTCAATGGCCTAACACTACTTCCCTTTTATAGGTTGAGTTTGTTATACAACTTAACTTGGCTTTTATTGTACCATCACTTGAGTTGTGTGATTGAGATTCAATGATCTCAATGGTTGTGTCACAACTTAGCCTTGCACCAAATTAACAACACAATTACCTTCTAGTCTCCTTCTTAAAATCTCTAAGATTTAATTTTAAACCTTTTGTAGCTCTAATGCTTCATAAATAAGCATCTTTACCAAGTAAAAGTATAAAGGGGCAACATGGTTGTATCGACACATAGGTGTACTGCTTCCTTGCTCTCTTTCTTTCTAAATATTTCAATTATTTCAAAATTTATATTATATGCACTAATTTATACTTCTTGGTTATAGGTCGCACACCAGCAAAGCACTCAAAGTGGCTCAAGCAAAGGTAAGGTGTGTTGTACACACTTAAATACACATTTATTTCCTTTAAACCAGTAATTTTATCCTTATGCATTACTTAATTAAAAGGAGGGAATATAGATACTAAAATATGGTTTATATAACATCTCAGTATTGTATACTTGACAAATGCCTATTAGGGCTTTACCTTTCAATTACAGACCTTCCTACTTCTGAAAGGCTTGCATTCACCATCTCACTATGCCTTCAACTGTTTATCTTATGGTCTGACCCTATCATTTATGATGACCAAGATCTCTTGCATAACACAAAAAGCTTAAATCTTGATATATATCCTTCACTGTTAGTTTCAGATCCTTAGCAACTTGAGTGAATTTCATAAGCGACTTGCATTTTGAGTGAATTTCACAATGAAGGCTGAAATAAACATAGAGGATGTTTGAATTGTGAGAAAATAGGGTTGAATGTGTATGAGGGGAATAACAAACCAATAGTTCATAATGACTCAAAGTGATTTCACAGGGACATTTTTAGACATCGTGATAACAAGAATTTCATAAGTAACCATTGGTGCTAGTACAATCCCAAGGATATTTGTTTATGGTCATTTCCTACCTGGGTGTAATAAAGAGTGATCACATCTTAATAAAACATGATTAATATTTGTGATTAAACTTGTGATCACTATAGGAAACATGAGGCATTTAACATATGCAAATAATAATTGTGCAAATAAATTCTTTTACCTTGCAACCACTTTATGACAAGGTTCGACTGATCAAATGCCCTCGCTCCTTTCAGAATATTATGAGATCTATCTCCCTTTCCTCACAAGTTCTGCACTCAAAAAATAAATAAGGAGCCAACAAAAGCATGTGATGGCTCCTCATATAAGCCCTACACCAAATTAACTATGCTTAAAGTTAACAAAAAAACCCAACATGCAAGGGACCAACATGGAAGGCTACATATAAAGGAGACACAAAATCAAGCATGGTCAAGCTTTATTGAACACAAAAGAAACACTTAGCATAAAGAGGAATACTTATCATTGAAATAGATCATAAGACTATTGAGAGAGAACACAAAATCCCTATTCTCAAAATTATAAATGGAAATTAAAAAAAAGTTAAAAAAAAAAACCCCATCATGCAAGCAATTAACATGGAAGGTCACATACAGAGGGGAGTCGATAAACCAGGGAACGAAAGATGAACGTGTAAAAGATTCAACACGAATTATTGCATCTTAAAGCTTCCAACAATATTTTCAAAGCTTTTACTGAGTTTGAAAATGGTAAAGACAATTTAATGTGGTTATAATAGCTATTTTTAAAAAAATCTTTAATTGTATATGGGAATAACTCTATATTAAAATAATGAAAAAATAAGAAAAAAAAATTAATGAATTTGATGGAGATAATTTTCTCCTTTTTTATCTAACAAATATTTAAATTTAACTATAAAATAAATCTTATCATTATCTTCTAACCAATTATTTTTTTCAAAATTTTCATTTTTCAAAATATAATATTTTTTATTTTTAAATAATATAAAAAACTTTAAAATTTGAAAATACAAAATATTTTCCAATACAAATTAATTGGAAGAAGCCATTACAATGGATAGCGGCGCAGCACATACTTAAAAATCAACCCAAGGGTTTGTGAAAATAATACGAGAAGAAAGCGAGTGAGTGACAAGACACAGATATCACTCCGAAAATCTTAGTTTCAATTTAAAACAAAACAAAACCCGCAATAGAAAATCACAGGCTGCCAATCCTCAAAAACTCTTCTCAAAGGCTGCCAATCCTCAAAAGGCTTTTTTGGATTTTTAATTCTTCATATGCAAAATGTTAACGAGAATTATGCAATCCACCCTACAAAAGATCTCGAACGTACCCGCTTACCCGTTAACATTAAGATCACAATGGCTTTTTGAATCTCGCAATTACAGTACAGCAGCAGCGGCGGCAGAATCCACGGAAGACAAGAACAATAATAATTCGGATGTCATTTACACCCCACCCTCTGCCTTTGGTGAATCATTTGCGACAATGCCCTTGACATCATCTACTGGGTCCATCATAGGCAAAAGATTTTACAAAAATGTTACAACAAGGGAAGCAGAAGATGGGATTGGATGGAATGTAATGCTGGATTATCGGACACTCAGAACGCCCTCTAAGAGGCCTCTCAAGTTGCCCACCTTGGCTTTGGCTAAGGCTATCGCTGCCGAATGGGAATATCAGGTACTTTTTAATTTGATAATTGGTAATTAGTTTCCATTTTTTACCGGGTCCAGAACTGATTTATATAAAATCTGGGTCGTAGCCTTAATGTCAGTAGCAAGCTTTGAACCCGGTTCTCTTTGGAAATAGCCTAGACGCTTTCCAACTGCAAAATGTTCTATCAGCTGTTAACAAAACATAATTAGTTGGCCTTGGAGATGTCTTTTGTAAGGAGTCATCTATATAAAGAGCTCTATGTATATACTGTCTTTCATTACTTCGTTTTGATGATGGGTTCAAAGGAGATTTGAAATGTCAATTGTCATTTATCTTGCATGGTTTTTTCCCAGAACTAGTTTTCCTTAACACCATGGATTGTGGAAGCTTAAAGTCATTGATGAATACACCAGTGTATTTTGGGATTTTGATACTAGTTATAAAAACTAGCAATGGCACATGAAAAAGGTGCCATGATAATGCCCAAAGGAGTACTGAGATGTTGTAAATTTGAAATCTATGAAATTTGTTTAATAGACAATATTTAAAAGCTTAAATATTATACTCATCAAACAGGGGATGCCCTGCGGGCCCAGTGCACGTACGGAGGCTCAAAAGATAATGATTCAATCTCGTGTCATTGGTAGAGGGTTTCAGATCAGGGAGAAGCTTTGGGCATTCCGTAAAATCTGTAGAGGATTATAATAAATATATACAGTGCTTTAATGTTTCCTGTTCCTAATATGAACTATATTAGCATTTGAAGAGTAATGTTGGATACATAACCGTCATAATATTTCTTTGAATAGGCAGGTTGACGGTCAACGTACCCCCCTGGACGCCTCAAGGGCTGCAGCATTTTGGGCCGTCTGCAGGCCTGTCTGCTTTCCCTCAGCCTGTGCTAAAATGGGAGCTTTAGGACAGGTTATGGACAACCAACAAGCTATTCAATAACAACTGATTTGGAGTTCCAAGAGTACAAATTGATCGTTCTAATTGATTTGCATGTTTCTGATATTGTTAAATTCCAGAGGGTCTCGTACAATATTATGAAGTAGAAAATTAAAGAGCAAGAATATGAACATTGTGCCTCACACATTAAATGGAAATTTCAAGCTTCTCTCATTCAGGGTTTGATATTTCATTGCTGGGCCTCATAGTTACCATGAGATGTGGGGGTGTGGTGGGGGTGCAGGTACTGGTATGTGGACGGAGATGCCATTCATATCAGGGTACACGAGTAAATGACTAAGGGTACGGTTATATTGTATATAAATATTGTTATCAAAAAATATGGGTACGGGTACGGGTACACGGTCCTTGTCCCTGTATTCGAGTTTACTGGTAACTATGCCGAGCCCTTTTGCAAAATCCTGAAAAAGATTCTTGCTTGTCATTTTGATATTTCACCTCTAAGAAATTTCCTTGTTAAGATTTTTATTCAGTATTCACCTTAGAACAGGCATCCATGCTATTTTCCTCATCATCATCAGAAGGGATCAATAGCATGCAAGTTTTCCCTTCTTTCATTTTGAACTGCAAGCAGTTCATTTCCATGAACCTGCAATGATATCTTCCAAGCCTCCACAGGCTCTCCATTTTCATGAAAATCTGTAAGGAAAAAAAAGGGAATAAATCTGGGTTAGACAAAATTTCCCTCAAAACGAAGCAAATCAACTTCAACAGAAATACAATTCGTGGGCCTTCTGTAGCCTACCAAAATACACAGCCAAGCCATGCATCTTAGAGCATAAGGAACCAAAAAAAGATAAAAAAGAAACAGGGCAAAGAAAAAGAGAGCAAATGCTTTAAAGACAAAGTAAAGTACCTATCCAGGAGAAAGATGCAGTCTTGGAACTGGAAACCTACAGTTGCCCCTGCAACTGATGCTCTACAACGCTGATTTGATCTGGTAGTCAGCATACTGTAAAGAACATGAAAAATGCACTAAAAGCAAGGCACCATGGATCGTAAAACTTGAATCTTTTATCATAAAAATGCAGCCAGAGGTGTGACATGCTCGTAAAAATATTCCTGGCAGTCGATGGCAATCTGGAAAAGAATGAAAAAAAATCTCTGTCGAAGGAACAAAAATGAAGGGAAAAAGAAATCAGATCTACAACCAGGCACTACAAAGGTGCAAAAAGAACTTGCTTGGAAAATTTACAGAGCTTGTTTGCAACAAATCTATTAAACAATTTTAGCACAGGGAAAATCAAAAGCATATAAGCAATCCATTATGGATTGTCAAAATGCTACCATTCCATTATTATATCCACCTGCCTTCCATCAAAGATTGCTATTCAGAGCAACCTTAGAACAGAAGCGGATAACCCGACAAAGATTCATAGGCACAGGCAAAGGCGGAATCTTCATCCACCTACAGTCCAATCTTTATGAAACTTTGTAGATGCAGCCTGAATACATCTTATGATGATGTTCATTAAACACAGAGATCATACTCCCCAACTCCACACACTTCAAGCTCGCAAACTTATCAATTCTGATCACTGTCAAAAAAAGAATACAAAAATTCCATTGGCATATAACCCACTTCAGAAATTCCCATTGTTTTGGTCAGCACCATCATGCCATTAAATTCTGGGTCACTTGGAGGTTTTCGATTACGGCCTTTTCCCATTCCCACTCTTCTTTTTCTGCTCCACCTGCCAGATGCGCCCGCCGCTCTGTTGAAACAGGGGACATAGCAGGTCAGGTTTTTGAGTCCCGGCAATGCCACACACAATCCCCATTAAAAACATGTACAGCTTTGAAAACCAAATTTCGGGCAACAAATTGCATTTCAATTCGCTCTGTTATTTGCTTCTATTGAAAAAAAAGCTCTCAAATTTGATTAAACATTACAATCTACATACAAAAACTGAAATAAAAATACAAAGTGAATAACTGCCAAGGTAAAAAGCATTATCTTTTACACAGTAAGCCTTATCTGAACTGGCAGATTCTGAGCAGTACTGCAGCTGCGACTGCGATTGTAACAAGGACCTGCTTTGCTAACACTCTTTTTGAAAGACCCTGGAAGATAAGCAGGACTATTCTTGTTGATTTGTCAAACAACTTAGCAAACTTATATGATAGTTGGAGCAGATGATAAGATTGCAGGAATATGGCTGTAGAGAACAATTTGTATTTTTGTGTGGGTGAGAGTGACACTTTATCCATAAGAAGAATAATAAGTACCATGGTGGTCTAAAATCTGTAGCATCTAATGCTTTGGGGGCAGCTTTGCTGGTTAGTTAGGTTTGTTGTTGTGTGTTTTTTTTGGTTCGTCTCAAGCCAGGTAAAATGTGTAACACTGGGAAGGAATTAAGTATTGTTGTACAGTGAGTGCTCCTTCCTGACATGGTAGTTACCCTGCATGCATGCATATATAGAATAGAAGACAATCAAGTTGTACAACCAAAAGAAACCCAACCCATAAACACATTTGCACAATTTGATTAGGTGTCTAGGACTTGATTATCTGAGGCAATAAAATTTTCAAAATCATTAATGTTTGTTGTTGTTTGTACAATTTCAGTGTCAGTGTACTGGAGTATGGAGTTTTTTATCTTGTTAGGGACAACATCGAATCTTATTAGTTTAGCTGGTCACTGGTCAGATTAAAAACAAGTGATCACTGGTCATATTAGCTGATTACTGCTTTAAGGAAGAAAAACCATGGACATTTTTTCAACAAGATATGTTTATTACTTTGTGAGATATGAGTTCGAAGCAAGCTTTGTCAGACTTGCTATCACATGAGAGAAAGAGAAGCGATGTATATGCAGTAGGTACAAGTGCACTTGGAGCTTTCCTGATGCAACTAATTTTTGGTGTTTCCATAATTGTAGCTTTGATTTATTATTATTATTGAATACAATATTAAAGTTGTAATGGAGGGTCTTCTCATATCATGAGCCGATGAAAAAACTCTTGAAGATAATGACAATGTACTTTCTGTGGTTACTTTGTTACATGAGAAATAATAATTCAATTTCTGTTGACATCTCTCTGTACATGACTGCAAATTAACCTTCTTCAATGTCAACATCACCCAAGTCTCTTTCAGACATGCATCAATGCAGCTGCAGTCCTCACAGAATATTAAAAAAAAAATTAAGCAAATAAAAAAATCGCTGTAAAAAAGTATGTTAATGAGCCCAAAATGATAGTTTTCATGTAGTTCTCACTCCCATAAAACCAATGAAACAAGCATTGGGCTTTTTTAACTGATTCTCCTCCCCTACTTCCTCTTCAGAAACTAAAGATCTGGGTGCCATGAAGTTGTAGCTATTTCCTAGAGTAGTCGATGCGTTATCTACATAAGGGACCTCCACAACATTTATCTCAGAATTGCTAAATCTGAGAAACCATACTGCAAATCCTGCTGCTTTTGATTATTATTAATTTTACAAAGACTAAACTGGGTCTTATCTAAGAAACGAGACTCGGACTCGGGAAAAACTTGGCAAGCTGAATTTTGACTTGGACTTGGCAACAGTAGTTGGCCAAGACTCAGCAAATTTAAAAAATCATTAAAAATAGCGAATTCTAGGGGGAAAAAACTATGAAAATGCATTCCTTATCAAATAAACTTAAAATACATGCAAAACTAATCAATTACATCTAGCATACATGTGTATACACACAGAAATAAATAATGTGGTACTGAATATTTGAAGTTAACATGCAATTGTAGATAGCATCAGATACATGCTATTTGAAATAGACATGGCAAGATCAAGTTACATTTCTTGACATAGAAATTGAATGAAAAGAACCTTTGTTATGCCAAAGACCTGATAAAGGGAAGAAGCAGGGTAAGTTACAATCTGCAGACTGTTTGAAGCAGAAACAAATTTATTCTTGCATTCTTGTTGTGCATCAAATTACCAAAAGTTTGGAAAATAATGTAATTGTTCAGTTAAAACTAGTAAGGGCTTGGCTGCATCTTGTTACTGGTAAATGTATGCAGCAACGGATTCAAGCCAACTGTTAAGTTGTCTAGTCTCATGGCATGTTTGGAAAGTGATGTTGAATAACAAGAAACAAATTCTTAAGCAAATTGGAACTGTACAAGATGAAAGAGCTTTTCCATTAAATATTTCATGTAGAAGGGAACACAATAACCAAAGTAAGTTGTTATTGATATTGTTCAAACTTCAAACTCTCCTTGATTGTTTTGACCGATGGACACATGCAAAAAAAATGATTATTGGTAAGTTGTAACAAGCTGAAGAATTATAGGATGTCCTTGTAGAAACTTTATATCAAGTCCAGATCTCAAATGATGTATCTTGCTTTGGATTGATGTGCACAGTAACCAATCACTTGATTTAATATCACAAGTTATATCAGAAGCAATCAGAAAACAG
Source organism: Torreya grandis (assembly GCA_037957365.1). Taxonomy (NCBI): domain Eukaryota; kingdom Viridiplantae; phylum Streptophyta; class Pinopsida; order Cupressales; family Taxaceae; genus Torreya; species Torreya grandis. The sequence continues at coordinate 5,179,266 of JARHVA010000047.1, read as the reverse complement.
GTCTGGATCATGTAAGACATTACAAAGATTTCATTAAAGCCAAATAAAGGCTTATCTTGAGAAGCAAACAATACTTTGTGACATGTTAATTGTTCCAAAAGCTTTTACAAAATGAAGGTAAAGAATTTGTGGGTTCTTATGGAGACTGATCATAAACACATATTCCAAAATATCAGTTATCTGTGTCATTTTAAAAAAAATATTGGAGGTTGTTTAAAATCTTGGAAAAAAACAAAACAAAAAAACACAATCGCAGAGTCGAGGCACAGGACTCATGCGTCTGCCAGACATGCAAGCCTGGGCAGACTCACCAGAATTGGCAAAGGACTCGGCGATTCCTCGGCAATTCTGACTTGGAGTTGGATTGGCGAGTCCTTGCCAGGACTCGCCGAGTTTCATAACTATGGCCATAACCACACATGAAAATGATCTCTTGGCACCTTGCTGCAAGAAGCTGACTATAACACAAGAGTCTGTGGTCACCTGGCTAGGAGAAGATGATTCTCCTATTTCCATCTCTGAGGCGAAGGCATCATAATTTTTTTCCAGATCGAAGGCATGATAGTTATCCAAATTTCAGGCTAACATATCCACACCCTTCAATTACAGTCACATACAAAAAATCAGAAATATCAGAAATTCAAGACAAATGCAGAGACCAAGCAGTGAAACACTCATCACAACCATTGGGTATTTTCTAATCTGGTCATTGTGCACACAATCTAACCAATTGCATCACGATGATCTCATTTACAGAGACATTTGAGACAAAACCGATCAATTCAATTTCATCAAATGGATGTCAAATCACATATATATATAAAATTTGATAACACAGAATTCAAGCAATGGAACAAGAGGTATGACAACCGTTCTTTTAAAATAGCATATCATAAGATCACAACAACAATTCATTTCTCAACATAATTGCAGAATTTCACCGTCGTCTTGCTTAACAATGAGATAACATGAATCAAGAAAGGAGGGGTCAGAGTTGACATAAAGTATAAAACATCAGATTTAACAATGAAGCGACTGAGACACAAAGATGGCAGATGGAGATGAGCAAAAATAACAGAATCCCATGTACGTTGAACTCAGAAGCAAATGGATAGAAAGAAAAATGCATGCAAGGTGTTTTTAGCATAGTTACCAAGTTCAGAAATCTGATTTTGTTCGGGAGGGCAAAAAAATCTGAAATCCAGAATTCTTGAAAAAGTTCAGAAAAATCTGATCCGGAATATAAACAGATATACATGTGATCATAGTTTTATAAATATGCAAAATTACAAATAAAATGAAAAACATTAATAAAATAATATAAAATGTTAAGTATTATATCATATTTATGGTTTCCGGGCTTTTTTTGCGCATAAAACTTAAAAAAAAAAACGAAAAAAACCAATTTTTTGAAAAAAACATGGCTGACCCCGACGAACTAATTCAGGCCAGCCAAAAAATCTGGATCTGGCCGCATTTTGTCTAGATCCGGCTAGATTTGTTAACTATGGTTTTTAGGTACATATTCAAACCAATTCCACTGGTTGGTTTCATCTACAAAAGCATGTGAGGAAAAAACCAATCCGTGCATTTTCATCAAATGAATGTTAAATCACATGAACACAATTTAAAACAAATAACCATTGTCTCTTTTTTAAACTGAGGTTTAGGCACAATCCAATCAGTTCCACCAAATGGGTTTTAATTCCAAATAGATTTGAGAAAAAACCAAGCACTTAAACCAAGAAAAACATGTAATACAGCAACACCAAATTTCTGAATTGCTTAGCATTGAATCCTTTATCAAACAATCTCTACAACATAATCTCAATTTCCAATTAAGGGCAACAAAGGCATTTTAATTTTTACCTTAAAAACAACCACTGGCCATGGGTTCAAAACCCGAAGTAGTCAATCTGGACCTCAAGCTTAGATACTTACCGATTTTTCACACCCAATATTGTTGTCAAATGCAAAAACAATACTTACAATCCCACTGGCCATAGGTTCAAAATCCCATGGCCCTGAAATCCATCTCCCATTGTTCTTAAATGCGATGGCTTAGTTGACAAATAGTTCAAATCATAGTTTAAAAACTCATACTCAGCAATTCCCTGGCAACCCAAAATTTTGACTTAAACTCTAGACTCGGCAATTACTCGGCAACTTTATTGCTACTTAAAAAAATATCTAAATTCATAAAATAAACTTAAATAACCTGTAAAACAGTAAAACACTGTTGAATTACATCCATTGGGCATAGGAGAAATAAAAATAGCACCTTCTGTCTGCGTACAAAGTACAAACTTTATCACAGCATTTTTGTTAAAAAACAACATTTTATTTATGCATGTTGTTATTATGCAGCAATTGCGAGTTTTCCTCACCAGTTTTTTTCGATAAAAATGTTTTTTTTGCTGCGGGACTATTATATTCTTCCTTGAGTTGTGTCGACACATGATTCTCGCGAGTTTTAGTGAGTCACTGAGAGTTATTACTCATTGAAACTCGCGAGTATCCTATGTTGACTTGGCTCATGAGTCACAGGTCAATAAATTGTTTTCAAAACAAGCAGTGATTAATCGTGAGTACTTGGTGAGTTTCACAGAGTTTTAATACCATTGTTCAATATTTTGTACACTTTTAGATATCATCTTTGGGGTTAACTGTGTGTGGTATTTAATACTGCAGTCATTCCTTCAACAACCCATTTCTCATGAGTAGTCATTTCTTCTATGACCTTCAATGATAAGAAATTTGGGCATCCTTCTTTTAAGCTTGCACGATCTCAACTTGTATTAACAGAGGCATTTTGATTTCTACACCTAAAAGGAAAAAACTTTTTTTTTCTCAAAACCATTTTTTAGCTACAAAGCCTACTACTATTGATTTCCCTTGAAATCAGTTATCTCCCATTGTTTTGAATTGCAACGCTTATAAGAGAAAAAGTTATTTTGAATTGAAATGCTTAAAATAGAAACAGTTAAAACAAATTGTACGTTAGGGTTTTTATGTTTTCATAGTCCATGTTATGTGCAAATTGAATTTTTGGAAAAATTGTATGATATAACTTTTGATTTAAAAAAGGTTTCTTGGATCACATCCTGTGATCCATTTGTTGACGTTGTGGATTGCACCCTCAACATGAAGCTGAGCTCCTGTCTTCCACGCGACACAATGGAGACTCCCCTCTTGCTGTGGGTCTGACAAAGTTGAGGGGAGAATCTCTAGATAAGGGCTAGCTCCCTTTGATGCATCTCTGAGGTCCTAGATTTCCTACTGCTAATATTGGGGAGGTGAAAAGGGAGAAGGATTACTGAAAATAGAACCTACACGAAACGGTGATGCACAAAAAATGGTTGATCTACTTAGCTTGAACATACACTTTCCACCAAGAACAAGCTGATATACACTTCATTTAATACGAGAAATTTTTCTGCATCAGTGAGCTAGGGGTCATCTGGAGATACGGGGAGGAAGAACTACCAGAGGTATTCTAAGACACACTATGGCAGCCTGTTCACATGCGCCTATATTCTGCTGTGGACACTTCCGGCTAACCTGCAAAAGAAGAACTCACAATACACTAGACATGCTGGAATCATTCTGTGAAAGCATGAAGGAAAATGACTTAACACAAGACAAAGCCATAGACATATGCAAAAGTGCAAGCTCAAATGGAGGCAAAAATGCTTCTTTTTGATTCAAGGTAAATTTTGGCAGAGCTCCACCTTACAAGTTGAGAGATCCCCTTTCTCAAATGAGAAATTACAATATATAGCCTTTAGGAAAAGACTTTGGCGCTTTCTGAAAAATAAATGACCCATGCTGCGTTGAATGCCTTGGAAAGAGGAAGTCGCTGATGCTGATATCATCCTTCTAGAAACGGCCTGACATAACCATGCTGTAGATATCCCCAGTCTTGATTTTAGCGCTTAAAACGTATTAAACGCTACTTGTGAAAGCATGGGCCGCGCCCTTTTGACTGCAAACAAGACCGCTTCTTAAAGAGATTCACGCGGTTGTCTGCTCATTAATGCAAAATGAGAAAAAAACAGGTCGCTTCATTCATTGTTTGCGCTCCTTGATGACCACTTGGCGGAGACTGTTTCAACCGTTGGAATAACTCTCCTGCTGACGCCTCTCTTTTGCCACCTGGGCTGTTTTCGTCTTTCCTTGTTATTTTTGTCTCTTTCTGGCTTTGTCTTTTCCTGGCATTGTCCTTTCCTGGCTTTATGAGCATTCGGGGCTATCTTCTTGGCGGGTTGCTGAGTTCACTTGCGGCCTGTCCTTAAGCATTTCAAAATCAACGGCTAGTTCACCGCCTTAAATTTGACGTCTGCGCGCCCGTCACTGGGCGTTTGAACCTCCAACGGCTAGTTCTCCATGCTCAATTTTGACATCTTCGGGCCCACACCCCCTTTGGCAATTTCTTCGGACTTTCTTTCCTTGGACTTTCTGTTCCTCGGACTTTTTGCCGAAGTGTTCCCTCTCTTTTTTGTTTGTCCAGACCTTTGTCTTTTAACCCTCCTGAAGGGAAGGCGTCCCTTCGGGCTTGGAGAAAGGTCCCTTCATGGTTGCCAAGAGTCCCCCGCAAGGGCACCTTCCCTTCGGAGTCCTTCGGTTGGGATTTCTTGGTCCTCAAATCTTTCTCACTGAGAGTCCCCCGCAAGGGCACCTTCCCTTCGGAGTCCTTCGATTGGGATTTCTTGGTCCTCAAATCCTTCGAACAAAATGTCCGAAGGAAATCTTCCCTTCATATTTTGTTGCTTGTTTCTTTCGGCGAGCTTTTCCTTCGGGCAAATTCCTTCAGACAAAAAGTCCGAAGGAATTCATATTTTGTCGCTTGTTTCTTTCGGCGGGCTTTTCCTTCGGGCAAATTCCTTTGGACAAAAAGTCCGAAGGAATTCCTTCGGACTTTTTGTCCGAAGGAATTTGCCTTGCCATTTTTTGCGGATTTTCCTTTCGAAAGGACAGTCTTTTGTTTGGCCCGTTGCCTTGTGAATTTCTTCGGACAAAATGTCCGAAGGAATTCCTTCGAGCATTTTGTCCGAAGAAATTCAACTTTTGTCTTTGCCTATCTTTTTTTCCTTGTTCACTTCATGGCCGAAGAAATCCTTTGCTATTTCCTTATGAATTTCCTTCAGACAGAAAGTCCGAAGGAATTCTTTGCCTTGGTCTTTCTTTTTGAAGGAGCTTACCTTTTTCTGCCCGAAACTGCTCTCCGCAACCTGCTAGAATGGTCTAGTTTGTGCCTAACTGCCCTCCGCAAGGGTACTTGTCCTTCGGGCTTCGTAAAACCCTTTTGAACCTCCCGATTGAACCTGAACTTGAACCCTTTTCCAGAGTTCAAAGGTTCAATGGTTCAATGGTTCATCACTGTGTCGTGCAAGGAGTCGCGTTCATTCAATGGACCGCTTGAACCAAACCTCTTGAACTGAACAACTTGAACTGACCGATTGAACCAACCGATTGAACCAAATGATTGAACCAACAATGGTTCAACGGTTCAACATTGTTTAAGCTCAAAGTTCAAAGCTCTTGGAAAGATCAGGGCGTTGAACCCCGACGTTGAACCACTTTTTTCAACCTTAAGGAAAAGTGTCTTGAACATTTTCGGTCTCTTTCCTTGTGCATTTCTTCGGACAAAATGTCCAAAGAGCTTTGTAAGAGCCTTGCATTCTTTGAACTGGTTTATCCTTTTGTTGAAAGACTTGTGCAACCTGAAATTTGAATTGGCTCAGAACAACAGGGGAAGAAGAAGACTGATTTTGCCTTGCAGGACCAAAATGGTCAACAAATTGGCGATTCTCAAGGGAAGCATGCCTGCTATGCTTAGAAACCAGTAGCCTTAAAGTTCATTGGGCATGGAGTCAAAATGCAACTTGAAAAAAGTTAGCAACAGCCTTGAGATATCCAAGAATCAATCATGAAGCTTTTACCCCAAACACAAAGGAAAACACACACAACAAAGGCTAAAAACACTACCTGTGCAAACAACACTTAGGGAAAACAGAGAAAGAAAAACTGAAAGCAAACTACTATGCACAACTAACCAGGTATATTTGCCTCCCTCTTGGATCAAAGGGAAAACTTTTTAAGTCTCCTTCATGGTAAGAAAACTTATGATGCCAGACAAGTGGCTGAATGGAATGGAGATTTGGTGACTTGCTCTTCTTGCCTGCCACCTTTGATTGACTCGTATCCAAATGAATTGGGGGCAAACATGCTTCCAACATATATGTATTCATCTTGTTCTTGGAAGATTGCCTCCTGCTGGTTCTTCACGCTGGTGTGTTTCACCAAGAAATCGATGGCTGCTAGCTCATCACCATAAGCCCTTTGATATGCATAGTCCCTTTGACATGCGTCATGGTTGACTCGTTCCCTTTTGCTTCATTGAAGACCCTGTCAAACTGATCCTTTACGTCATCATGGCTTTCTTGAAGAAGGGTGACTGTTGTGATGTCTGAAATGAAATCACAAACTGATTGCTCATCCCACAGAACATCACCTTCTTGTTCAAGTCTCTCTTCTTCAAAGCTTTCCTCAAGATAGACAGGCCTCTCCTTTTCCTGCTCAAAGACCAGAGTCTTTAGTTGTTCCCAGACATGCTCCTGATCCTCTTCCAAGTCGGGTTCCATGGCATGATCATCTTCCTTATCAAAGCAACAAGGAAGTTCATCAAGCAAGGGAGGAGAGTGCTCACCATGCTTACTTTCCTCTTCATATTGCTGGAACATCTGCATGTATGCATGACCTGTGTCTTCTCCATTGTTGATGATGTCTTCAAAGGGAGCATCCATGATGATTTCTTCATTGTCACTCATGATAGCCTCTTGGGCAGCTGCAAATTGGATCCTCTCTTCTTCACTTGCCTCTTTCAAAACAAGTTACCCCTTGAGAAGGGATGAAGTGGAAGGCTGATGGACAAACTCATGTGGAAGAGGAGGCAATCCTTGAGCTAGAATCGAATGATTCTCCTCCTTCCATTTGGCCAACACTTCATCTATATCAGATGTGGCTTGATAGCTGTCTTGGAGAGGTGTAGATGGTGTGTGTTCAGACATGAAATCTGCTGTTTGGTCTAAACTATCCATCACACGTTGGTTGAGGGATCTCATTTTGGTCTCCAACTCTGCAATTTTCCTGGCTATATTTTCTTGGAAGAGCCTTTCTTGGAGCTCATAGGAATCATCATGGAAATGGGGAGTGCATGAAGGCTGCCATGGAGTACAAGAAACTTCTTGAAGAAGGGTGGGAGGGACTTGAGAAGGACTAGCCTTATTTTGTACCTCACACTCTCGAACAATGTCTTTCTCCTCCTTGCTGCTCCATGACTCAACTACTTTACTCCAGCTCATGATATTAGGACTAAAAATCTCCTTTTGGGGTGATGGGGTTGCAATGTGAGAGGGTAGTGAGGGTTTGGATTCCACTTCCCTTGCTTTCGACATTGACTGCTGCATTTGAAATTTGCCAATTCAATTTGCTTATTAAGATTGGCCTTAAACACAAGGTTTACTGTTTCAAAACTCTCCTCAACATGATTGGGGAAAGGACTTGGACAGGCTTGACTTGGCTCATGAGCAGGAACTGCGTATGGCTGATATGAAACTTGGGGCAGCGGGTATGCATGTTGATAGACTTGGTGAGGCTGCCTCTCATGAATACTCAGCTTCTCTTCCAATGATGCAATCAAACCACTCACATCCAACATCTCATTTGTAAGCCTTTGCCAATTGGCTCTTTCAATAAGAGTCCATTCACTCTTAACCAGATTTAATGCATTTCTCACTTGATGGATGAAATGATTTGGAATTTCTTGGCCACATCCCCTTCTAGTGTCAAGCTCCACGACATACTTTTCATATCCCAGCAATGCTTGTTTGAAGGTGGAAATGGGTTGATTGGCAAAATGATTAGATTGAGTAGGAGAAGTAACGCATTGAGAAGAATGGGCATAAGACTGATATAGCTCATGACAGGGCTGAGATTGGTCATATTGGACTTGATAAGGATCAACACAAGGCTGGTAAGGATCATAGCCAGGCTGGCCAAGGACTTGCTCAAACTGAGGAGGAAGAGGCAAAGCCCGCAATGTTTCACTAACCTGCAAAGGGCAAAACTCATAACCATATGCATCCTTGTTGCTTAGGGTGATTCCATGAACAACCTGAGCTTGATCAAAACTATATGAACACAAGACCCATGGTTCTGAGCAATGGAATTATACATACCAAAACACGATTTTTTGATGGCACCAGGACTGCTTAACCAGCTGATTCAACTCGGAGTTGCCATTGGTGTTGATGAAAAAACCTCCAAAGGCTGGTTGGTTGAAGAACACACCAAAATTCTTCAACTCTTTGGACAAAACTTGTCCCACAATCCCCTGATTAAAGGTCAGATGCTGGATTAGTGGTTCGTTCTTGTTGTAACAGGACCAACACCAATCCTGAAACTTTTTTGAGTGTTAAAACATGGTCCCACTGGGCGTGCCAAAAATTGTTGACGCTGTGGATTGCACCCTCGACAAGAGGCTGAGCCCTTGTCTTTCATGCGACATAATGGAGACTCCCTTCTTGTTGTGGGTCTGACAAAGTTGAGGGGAGAATCTCTAGATAAGGGCTAGCTTTCTTTGATGCATCTCTGAGGTCCTGGATTTCCTACTGCTAATACTGGGGGGGTGAAAAGAGAGAAGGATTATTGAAAACAGAACCTAAACTAAATGGTGATGCACCAAAAATGGTTGATCTACTTAGCTTGAATATACACTTTCCACCAAGAACACGCTGATATACACTTCATTTAATACGAGAGATTCTTTTGCATGAGTGAGCTAGGGGTCCTCTGGAGATACGAGGAGGAAGAACTACCAGAGGTGTTCTAAGACACACTATGGCAGCCTGTTCATATGTGCCTATACTCTGCTGTGGACACCTCTGGCTAACTTGCAAAAGAACTCACAATACACTAGACACGCTGGAATCATTCTGTGAAAGCATGAAGGAAAATGACTTAACACAAGACAAAGCCATAGACATATACAAAAGTGCAAGCTCAAATGGAGGCAAAAATGCTTCTTTTTGATTCAAGGTAAATTTTGGCAGAGCTCCGCCTTACAAGCTGAGAGATCCCTTTTCTCAAATGAGAAATTACAATATATAGCCTTTAGGAAAAGACTTTGGCGCTTTTTGAAAAATAAATGACCCATGCTACGTTGAATGCCTTGGGAAGAGGAAGTCGCTGATGCTGATATCATCCTTCTAGAAACGGCCTGACAGAACCATGCTGTACATAACCCCAGTCTTGACTTTAGTGCTTAAAACATATTAAACGCTACTTATGAAAGCATGGGCCGCGCCCTTTTGTCTGCAAACAAGACCGCTTCTTAAAGAGATTCACGCGGTTGTCTACTCATTAATGCAAAATGAGAAAAAAATAGGCCGCGTCATTCACTGTTTGCGCTCCTTGATGACCACTTGGCAGAGACTGTTTCAACCGCTGGAATAACTCTCTTGCCGATGCCTCTCTTTTGCCACCTGGGTTGTTCCCGTCTTTCCTTGTTATTTTTGTCTCTTCCTGGCTTTGTCCTTTCCTGGCTTTGTGAGCACTCGGGGCTATCTTCTCGGCGGGTCGCTGAGTTCACTTGCGGCCTGTCCTTAAGCATTTCAAAATCAATGACTATTTCACTGCCTTAAATTTGATGTCTGCGCGCCTGTCACTGGGCGTTTGAACCTCCAACGGCTAGTTTGCCATGCTCAATTTTGACGTCTTGGGGCCCGTCACCCCCTTTGGCAATTTCTTTGGACTTTCTTTCCTTGGACTTTTTGCCGAAGTGTTCCCTCTCTTCTTTGTTTGTCCGGGCCTTTGTCTTTTAACCCTCCCGAAGGGAAGGTGTCCCTTCGGGCTTGGAGAAAGGTCCCTTCACGGTCGTCGAGAGTCCCCCGCAAGGGCACCTTCCCTTCGGGGTCCTTCGGTCGAGATTTCTTGGTCCTCAAATCCTTCGAACATTTTGTCCGAAGGAAATCTTCCCTTCATATTTTGTCGCTTGTTTCTTTCGGCGGGCTTTTCCTTCGGGGCAAATTCCTTCGGACTTTTTGTCCGAAGGAATTTGCCTTGCCATTTTCCACAAATTTTCCTTTCAAAAGGACAGTCTTTTGTTTGGCCCGTTGCCTTGTGAATTCCTTCGGACAAATTCCTTCGGGCATTTTGCTCGAAGAAATTCAACTTTTGTCTTTGCCTATCTTTCTTTTTTGCCTTGTTCACTTCATGGATTTTCTTCGGACATTTTGTTCGAAGAAATCCTTTGCTATTTCCTTACGAATTTCCTTTGGACAGAAAGTCCAAAGGAATTCTTTGCCTTGGTCTTTCTTTTTGAAGGAGCTTACATTTTTCTGCCTTCCGCAAGGGCACCTTTGGGTCCGGAACTGCCCTCCGCAGCCTGCTAGAATGGTCCAGTTTGTGCCTAACTGCCCTCCGCAAGGGTGCCCTCTGCAAGGGTACCTGTCTTTCGGGCTTCGTAAAACCCTTTTGAAACTCCCGATTGAACCTGAACCTGAACCCTTTTTCGGAGTTCAAAGGTTCAACGGTTCAATGGTTCATCACTGTGTCTTGCAAGGAGTCGCGTTCATTCAATTGACCGCTTGAACCAAACTACTTGAACCGAACAACTTGAACAGACCGATTGAACCAAATGATTGAACCAACCGATTGAACCAAATGATTGAACCAACAATGGTTCAACGGTTCAACATTGTTTAAGTTCAAAGTTCAAAGCTCTTGGAAAGATCAGGGCGTTGAACCCCGACGTTGAACCACTTTTTCCAACCTTAAGGAAAAGTGTCTTGAACATTTTCGGTCTCTTTCCTTGTGCATTTCTTCGGACAAAATGTCCGAAGAGCTTTGTAAGAGCCTTGCATTCTTTGAACTGGTTCATCCTTTTGCTGAAAGACTTGTGCAACGCGAAATTTGAACTGGCTCAGAATAGCAGGGGAAGGAGATTGATTTGGCTTGCAGGACCAAAATGGTCAACACCATCATTAGGAAGAAAACATATGTTAGAACAACAAACCTGAGTTTCTTATATAGATAACGCTGGTGAAATACATTGATGTCCAACAAATCGCATTAGGAGTATTAAATGTAAAAATAGCCATTTACAATTTTTTTTATAGATTATTATAACTAGTTACCTTTAATCAATGTAAAAGCATTCGTTCACAATTTTTATTAAATATTGTTGCCACCTACCCTTACTCATTGAATGATCACCCACTAATGTGATGGTTCTTTTAATTTATTAATGATGGGCTTCCACACATGACTCAACCCTCAACCATCATCCCTATTCAAATTATGCTTACCTATCTCAATAGATTCAACAAATTTGCGCTTGTGATAATGAATTTCTACGAAAAGAACCCAGTTGTCTTCAATGCGAATGGAATGCTTAGTTTTGCAAGAGTGCTCGGGCAAAGCCAACTTATATTTCTTCTCCAGTCATATATCTGCAACGTGTTCTTTAATACTCGTTCAGATGGACCTCCCCATTTCCCTGATGTAAGGGACACCACACAAGCACTCAATTTTATAAACACCACTTTTTAAACTTGGCTCCAAATGGTCCTTAGCCGACTTTACAAATTTCCTTAACTTGTTTTTAGATAAGAAAGTGGTCTTAGTATTTTGGCATCTTAGGATTTTTGAAATCCTATGGGACACCCCTTTGATGTAAATTAAGAAAGCCACTGGGACACCCTTTGTTGCTTGTTGTGACTATATCTTCTCTGTTTAAGAGCCCTAGCATTTCTGCTTTACCTTGTATCCATTCCTCATAAAGACCCTTTTTATTGCTTAATTTCATGTTCCAAGTTGTCCTCATCACAAATCCTAAAAGGCCTAGTAGCCAATGTCTTTTACACCCTTGCTTTTTGTGCCGAGTGATGGTGTGAAGAAGCATCCAAATAGAGGTTTGTGTGGGGTACTTTTTCTGAATACCTTTCGAGCCAAAGAGCCATCCTCTTTACAAGAAAGGAGGACATCTAAGAAGGGTAGGCTACCTTCTTTCTTAACCTCCTTGGTGAATTTTATACTTTCAATTAATCTTGCACAATGCCAATTTTTAATGCAATACAACAATGGTAGCATTTTCATGAAGGAAAATCCCAAATCAAAACCATATTAAACCCTAAAAATTATTGTTCTGAATTGCGATGCTTAAAAGAGAAAAAGTTAAAACAAACTATACATTCTTCATTTAATCTTGCACAATGCCGATTTCCAATGCATCATGAAAACCCTAAATCAAAACCATATTAAAGCCTGAAAATTAAAGTCCAAGACACCAGTTTGAGAACGAAAAGTCTCTCCATGCAATAATTTGATGTCTTTGGAAACAAAGGGCACAACAATTTCCTCAAACATCACCACATCCCTCGTATGCTCCTCATCCGCCTCAATGAGCCTTGAATCAGCAATTCCCTTACAGTATGACAACCTAATATCTGACATGACATCAAATGCTCAGCCTAGTGCCGGAACAGAATCCAAAGTCATATTCAAAGCCATGGCAGCACCAAACCATTATTTCAAACCCTGAAAATCTCATGTGGGTGCCAAAACTTTTGATGTGGGTGCCCAAAAATATCATTGGGTGCTCAAGACTTTCTTATGTGTGCTTAGGATTTTCATTGGATGCTCAAAATATTCATGTGGGTGCATTCACAAAATGATGTTTTTCATATGGGTGTGACATAAAAGTACCATAATGGAATCTTTTTAAAGTTTTCCATCAATTCTTGCAAGTGCACTCCATAGACCTGCACGGGCCTCTCTCAAGATTTCACAATTTGGGTTCCATTCAAACCAATTCAATTTTATTAAAAGTTCTTGAAATCTGATTTTTCATTTTATTGAGCCTATGAGCCTGAAATCACCACAAATCCAGCTGAAATGCCTACCTAGGGCTTCCTACAGACACCCACAAATAATCTTGACTGGACATTTCCAAGTGTTGGGAAGAAAGACCTAGATGTTATAGCACAACAGAGACCGTAAGCAATGGTTGATGCAGGGGAGAAGCCAGATCTTCCAAAGTAACTACGTTGGCTTTACCTAAAATAATCCATGTACATAATTAGTGATGGAAGATGCTGAACCAAAAAAATTGACAACAGACTACAAATTCGTGGAAATACAACCTTCAATGTATGAATTTGGCTTGTCCAAGACATTTGTAGTGCAGGAAACTGAAACAACACAGGAAGATTTAGAAATTTGACTGATCTTGTTTTTGTGCTATTTCTTTATTGCACTTCCTTTGAACCTTGTGCCTTTGAAGCCGAACCCTCAATCTACCCTGATTTTGGTTTGTCTTTTTAAAAATAAGCAATTTCTAACTTCGATTAGGCACTATGACAATTTATATTTTATAAACCCTCCAAATATTATTGCAATAAATTTTCATGTATAAAAGTTAAAACCGTAAAAAAATAACTACAACAACTTTTCCTTATTAAAACCACTAAAAAACTTCAGAAATAACTTAGATTTACCATTATCTTTACCAAAACAACTTCCATGGCAAGAATCCATGCTGGCTTTCGTCTGTGTGTCAAAGTTACAAATGAAAACCATTGAATTGAATTTTTGAAGGACAAATTAGCTTTCTTCAAAGAATTGTCGATCCTTTCTTGAGTGCCGTCTCAGTCTTTGACTGTGTACAGCTACATATGATACGGTAATTTCATTGAACAAAGCCATGCGAACTTGTACATATGCGCATGCTAAAGTATCTGTCCGAGTCATTTGCTTCCCATCACCAACAAGCAATCAACTTAGCTATTAAACGATGTTTAATTTATTATTATTTTCCATTTTAGAGTGCCAAAATTCCAATCTGCTTTAATTTTATCATGAAATCTATTGACACGTGTCAATGTTTTATTGGACATAGACCAATGATGACAAATGGCAGTATAATATTCGCTGTTTCAATAAAATATGATTTTTTTTTGGTACCATTCCTACATCCAGTCCATATTCTCACGGGGAAACGCCTTCGGCATAATTAGTTTTCAAACATTAACTTTAATTCCAAACAAGCATGGCACAACCATAAAACTAATTAGTTCACTTATACAAATATCTATAAAAAATAGCAAAGAGCCATACATAAACTGAAGTTTGATGTCCTTAGGGGTATGGTGGAGTGGTAAGTTGGGGCACTTATTGCTTAGAGTCCAAGGTTCCAAATCTGTAGGCATGCCCCCGGCCAGCTTACACTCGTGCTGTTTAATTCAAGTCGCTGTAAATTCTATAGTAATATGAATATTTGGGTGGTTGCACAACAGCCCACTATTCTATGTAATTGCTGGAATGTAACGAAGCAATTCCAATGGAAACTAAAGTTTGATATCTTTTACATATAGGTTGGCAGTCTCAATGTTTTGGTTCATACTTGATCCCTTTGGGTCCTTTTGTAATCTAGCTTTATGTGGCAGAGTCAATATCAGAACTAGCCCAAATCCATATAAACTGGACTCTTATGTCATGATTACAAATAAGGCTTAGACCACTGTGATACGGAAAAAAATGTTTTATTTATAAATTCTGCGTGGGACTGGCATTTATACAAATACTTATCTAATAGAGCATAGACCTATATATAAACTCAAGTTTGATGTTTTTTACTTATAAGTTGGAACACTCAATGCTTTTGTTCATTAGTTGGGCCCTTTTGGTCCTCCTTTTGTGATCTATAGCTTTATGTGGCAGAGTCAATATTAAAACTCGCCGAGGACTAGAGTGGATATTAAAACTAGCCCAGACCCCTATAAACTGGAGTATGATGGTTTGATAATTTTTTTTGTCAGTAAGTGGTATTCATTTTTTTAGTTCATTTGTTGGTCCTTTTTTCCTTCTTTTGTTATCGATAGCTTTATGTGGTAGAGTTAATACGAAAACTAGCCCAAATCCTTATAAACTGGAGTCTGATGGTCTGATGTATATTTTTTGTTGATAGGTGGTAATTCTAATGTTTTTGTTCATTTGATGGTCCCTTTGGTCACACTTCTAATGTTTTTTCTCATATATATGTATAAATATACACAGATTGCCAGGAGGTGGTACTTCCAATGGTTTTGTTCCAATGCCTATGATAGCATTTATTGAGCTCTTCAAACCCTTCATTCATCATCTGGCTTTCTGTTCCCGAGTCGATATCATGCACTGTCTTTATTACAGACCTTAGGATTATGGAAGTTTAACCACTCACATAAATTCTAAGACAAACAGGCTCTTATTCTACTCTGTGTCTTTTTTATAGCTTAAACTGGGTGATGTGTTACCATCATCCTTCTATCTAGTACTAACATCACTTAGAGGTGCTTGTGTACTTTGTGGGTTCCCTTGGCTTGTGATTATTTCCAATGCACATAAGAAAAGGGTCATGAAAGCAACAACTACTCATGAAAATTTGTTATCAAAGAGATGAAGTAATATACACAGTTAAGAATCCCACAAAAGTAAAAATATCTAATTAAAATTGACCGTAGAAGCTTCAACTGATCCATATGAATTGTCATATTTTCCATGATTTATGCACAAAAAGTAAGAGGAGGGAGTAAATCAAAATAAGTAATAGTAAAGCTTAAGGTCTGTGTGATGAACTGATCTAACTTTAGGTTTGCGATCACAGATCATTACAATTTACGAACAACAAATATCGAACCATCTATATGGTTATGGGGCAGTTATAAATAAAGTTGTGATCTATTATCCAATGATTAATGAATATGCACCATACGAGGGCTGCATGCACTTTGTCAAAATTGGAAATCAGTGAAACTACAAGAATGTCCTACAAATGCTATAATTGCATTGGCCATGGTGTTCAAGCAATATAAATTTATATTCAAAATGTCTGTCACTATGCCAATTGTGTCTTTGATTCAAATTTTGGTAATTTCAATTGATTTGATGCACACGAATTAGGAAGTAGCAAGTTCATTTGCCTTGCTGTTTAATATTTATTCTATGAGTTCAAGAATTTCACAGGATAAAAGTATTGTGATTCACTTAAGATATTTATGTTCTTTGTCAGCTAAAAGATGGAATAAGGCCCTTCACAATGCCACTGATGAGGCTCTCCTGTACAGCCCTGGAAAGGGTTCCACTGACTCGTGAGAAGATAATTCAAAATATGCTGAATCGCTTTCACACAGATCTTGTTTTCTGCCGTCCTCCTGAGGACAGTGATTTGACCAGTGATGTTCACGGTTTGTGTTTTACATAATCGATGCAAGCTGTCTTTTTCTTTCCTTTTCACTTTCTGATAAGAAAGGCCTTCCAAATTAAGATAAATGTTTACTAATTAATTTCAGCACAGTCACTTACTTTCATGTTTGAGAGCCCAGACCTTAAGTGATGGTTAATAATGTCTAGTGTGTATGGCATTTTATACTTGAAAAAACAAGACACTTGTGCATTTAGTTAATGTAAGCCTACAGTTATGGCCTATATACAGTTGTTTACTAATGGGCAGACTTTATGATTAATTCTGTTGGCTTGTTTTTTTAATTGTATGATACTTATAAATGTCTTTGTTGTTGTCTGGTCTATCACATGCATGGTTGGTTCTTTTATTGGTTTTTGATGCAGGAGTGTCTGGGTGTGAAAGGAATGTCGGGAACAAACTCTTATTCCAGAAACCATGTCAGACAAGAGGAAGACCCAAGAACTCTGCATGTAAAGCCATATACAAGTACTTAGAATGAAAGATTTCACTAATAAATATAAATGTAGAACTGTGCAAACAACATAATGTTGCACAACACCACCAAGGATTAAGGGGGGATCCTTTGTTCTCCTAAATGACTACATTTCTACCAACTCAGCTTTACAATTTGCTTCAAGTTTAATTGATTGATCAATTTACCTATAAAGGACACAAAGGTTGCTTATATATGAAGAATAACGGGTGAGCGGGAGATGATTGATGGAATAGAAGGTGGAAACATTCTCTAGGTACAGCTAACCCTTCTCACACGTGTGGATAACTACCACAACAAATGCAGACATTAACAATATTGTGCATATAATACATCACACTTTGATAACAAAATTACCTAAGGTGAACTTCACATCAAGTGTGAATATGAAACACACCAACAAGGAAATCTTTTATCAACCAAAAATATGTAGGGTTATGTTCTTGTGGACCAGTGAGTGTGTTTGCAGTTTTGGCATGGTAAAAGTTGCTCCTTAGGGATCCATGGGGAATATCAACACTCCCAACTCTTCCAGGACACCAAGAATTCTGTTAGACTCCAAGAGAAAGTTGGGATGAACAAGATAGAGGAAAGTTGCTGAGTGGCAAGGTTGTGCATTGATAGTCTTGACAAAGACACTATCTACTTCATCAAGGTGAAACAGGTAGCATGCTTCATCAAAGGTCAGATGCGATTTGCATATTTGAAGAAAAGTTACGAACTTAAAAAAAAACACCACTTGATTTTGAGTTCATATGCAAAATTTATGGCCTTTGGAAGTTGTAGTGACAAAACCGTTGGTCTGCATTAATGGGTGGTTTTGCAACCTTAAGTGGCGGTTTCATAACCGCTGGGGTGGTTTTGCAATCTTTAGGGGTGGTTTCGCAACTGCTGCTCTGCATTGAGCGGTGGTTTCGCTTGCATTAGTTGTAAAAGAAGAGTAATGGCCCATAATGGTTGGTGTTCTTAGTCTTGGGGATTTGAAGGGAATCTCTGGAAGGGGAAAAAAAGTCTCTTTTGGACAGGGAAAACAATTTTTAGAAGGTTATCTCTCAAAGGAGGCAATTTTGAAAGAGTTTGTCTCTTAGACAGAGATAGGGACAGATAGCAAGAGGGAAACACGGAGATTGATCAGCATTGGGAAGTGAGATAGGATGCACTAGTTGCAAATAGAGTTTGCAAGGGAGAAAGCGAGGTGTTTGAGAGAGTGTGAAGGTGATGACATCTGAATATGCTTCTGAGAAGTCTGAGAGTAGATTGGTAATGGGTTTCAACCCAAATTGTAAGAGAGAAGATTGTGAACTGATATGAAGTAGATTTGAACTTGATCAAAGGAGTTGCAGAGACATGTGGAGCCTGAAATGAGAATTTAAGCTTTGAGATTGAGCTGGGTGTTTGAGATAATGCTTGTTTCTCTAATTCTTGCTATTGTAAATAATAGCATGCTAATGAGAGTTGTTAGTGAGTTGTCTTTGAATTTGTGATGCTTGCAAAAACATCATAGTATGTTGTAGTCCATGTTAAGATGTATGCTATTGCATTTTGAATAAGAGAACAATCCCAATTGTTTGCAAGAGAAGATTGAGCATGATTCTTGGACGGAGTAGTGATAGTTCATGTTCAAGTGTATTTACTTCCGTTTTGTAGTGAACAAACCCCAATTGTTTTCGAGCTCAAAAATTGCAGGTTACTGATTGGTGTTGGGTTTAGGTTGCAAGACAAGGATGCCATTTATTTGGCCCCCTATCTTTAACTACATCATTTGGTATCAAAGCTGGTTGCAAATCTAGGAAAGGAAGAGTTGAAGAAGGAAGAAGTTGCCGGTAATGAGAAGTGCTGAGAAAAAATGTGTAGGCAAAATGCTGAATGAGAGGCAGTTTGCACACGAGAGAGAAGACAAATTTGTTCTCCATCAAAGGATGATGGGTAGAGAACAAAGAGTTGAGGAAATGGCTCAAAGAAGAGTCAAGAGAGAAAGAAGAGTAACCTGAAGTGAAATATTGCAGCAATGTTAGAAGGCGTGGTATCCTGATTGGATGCATTGCAAGAAAGAAAGAAATAATATAAATGTCCACTGATGACCAAAAGTAGGTCAATGGGACTCGAGGAAACATCGGTTAGCGATAGAAAGTTCTAGGAAGATACGAGCAGTAGGAAAAGAGAAGAGTTGTCGAGAAAAATAAGCCTATGAAGCCAAGAGGAGAAGAGCCCAAAAAAGAAAATAAATCAACAAAGGTTTTGGTGAGAAGAGATGGAGAACCCAATTGAGAGACCCCTTTGTTTTGGAGTAGAGAGAGGCCGTAAGATCTAGTGAGATGGATAGTGGAGCTGGAGTATTGTTTTGAAGAGAAAATGATTGAAGATTCCAAGAAGGTAGATATTGCAAAGATAAGATTGTGTGGTGGTGCAGATTTGTGTTGGAGAGATCTTAAAGAGAGGAGATAAAGAGAAATGTAAGAAAAATATAAAGAGCTGGGAATCAAATGGTGTTCAACATGATGGGCCAAATAGTGTACCTGATAGATCATTCAGAGTGGTTGATAAAGATTCAAGTCTTCAGGCTTGAGAATGGAGAAAAGAAGATTGCTTTGAAAGGCAATGAGAGAGTGAAGATGCCATGTGAGCAACTTAAATCTGTTTTGAGGAACAACAAAGAGAAGGAAGGATGTGAGCAACCCATAGAAGAATAAATCCTCATGAAAGAGGATAGAGACAAAGGAAGTGAAGAGAAGGAATCTATGTAGCTGATCCTAGTACTTATACGGGTACATGAACAGAGTTCGGTTATGCCGATACTGTGATTTTTTGGCCCACGTACAACTGTACAAATAAATTTAAAATATTAAAATTATAGCCAAATAAACAAAATTAACCACATAATATGCAGAGTAAACTATGATAAATTGATCAAAATTTTAACATTAAAATCATGTTAAATCATAAATTCATGTTCAATAAAAATATACTAATACAAAAAAAGATCAAAACATAAACAAAATCAATGAATATTTTTTTTATGAAAATAAAAGATGATAGTAAAATTTATCATTTTTTATGAAATAAATATTTATATGATATATCATATAGACTATAAAATTATATATTTTGTATAAATTTAAACTTTACATCATGTAAACTTATCTAAGTTTATGACAATACCATTTTAATTATTTTTGTAACTTTATACCATATGAACTTATGGGGTATAAGCTTATAACATATAAACCTATTTGGTAAGCAGCGTGTAAACTTAAATAAAAATATTTCCAAACTTTTGTATGCTGCAAAAAAATTATGATTTACAATTTCTGCCCAATCCCACCCTAAACTGACTCAGCTTCACACTTCATGATTTCCCCTCCATCGCACCATTAATAGGCTCAGCTTCTTCCCTAAACTGAAACGACGTCAAGATCACAACGCAGAAAATCCCTTCAATTCATCACTGCAGCACAAACAAATTGCGGCACAAAAAATGGAAGGACACATAAAGAGCAACATAGGTCTAAAGGCATTGCTTTTGTTCACTGGTCACAAATGCAACGATATGGATTCATATGTGACGAATTTAATTGACGAATACAATTGAATATCGAAATTTAAAAAAAAATCATTTTTACATATTAGTTTGTTGTGAGTACTGCCTGGGTATGTCCCGACAAGATTGGATATGCCTAGGTTCATCCATGCCTGGGAATGCCCTGACAGTGTCGGAGATGCTTGGGTTCATCCAAGTATGAACTTGGGTGTACCTGACCCTGTACCTTATGGTGAAGGACCCAACTACGTAGGATAGAATACAACCATCTAGCAAAGGTGACCAAACAACTCAAGGATGGGAAGAAACATGTAGAGATGTTGATGGAAGAATGTCTTTGTGAGAACAAGAATGTAGTTGAAAACCATCCAAATGAAGTAGAGGTAGAAAACCAAGTGTAGAATGGTGATAAGGCAGCAATATGGGTTGATAAAGTTGAGCATGAACCCTTGATAGTCCATCATGTGACTGCAAGCTCTGATGAGAATGCAAACAGTGGTGAGGAGTTGGACAATATGCCAACATGGCACAATGAAAAGGAGGAAAAAGTGTTTGTGGGAACTCTTTGTCCAGGTACAACAATGAAGAAGATGGCAAAGGAGAGGCAAAAGTGCAATTTAGTCCAACACACTCATATATATGAGCAACTTAGAGAAGAAGTGGAACAAGAAGAAACTATTGCAGCAATGGTTGAATGATTGTTTGATATGGACTTGACAACAGTAGAGGATTGTCTTCATTTTGACATGAAGGCAATGGAGAGCGGGCAGCGGATGGTTTCAGTGAAAGGACTTCCTCAAGAGAATATGCAAGTGGGAATTCATTTAAAACAACATTTAGAGGTAGGAGTAGAGACTCTCACAAAGGAAATTGGAAGGTATTGGAATGAAGAAAAACACCACCTCCATAGGATAGTGGTGGATAGAGAAGGATATACATTCATTCTCCATCTTGTGAGATGGGTATACATTCATTCTCCATCTTGCAAGTTGGGTAGAGAGTGAAGTTGTAGAAGGCCAAGCTCAAAAATTGTTGGTAGAGGTTGATCCAAAGAGCACTTGGACAACAAGGAAAGATGGAGAATGTCACCCATTTGACATAAAGGGAAAGAATGAGATAGAGATAGTGGATATGTTTTTACAAAGAAGAGTGGAGGATGCACAAGGTGTTGCATTTGTGAGAGCAATTTGCATAGGAGTGGAAAAAGAGACTCTCATGAGTCAAGTGTTGCATTGTTTTCATATGGACAAAGGGAGTGAAATATTATTTGCACATAGCATGCACATGATGCAAAAGAATTTGAAGAAAGGAGGTAGCAATAAACGAAGTGATGAGAAAAGGAGAATGAGGAGAGAAGAAGGGAAGTTTCCAAAGAGTGATGTTGTAGGAGAGGTGTTGTTGAAGGAGCTAGTACCAAAAGGAGTTTTTGTTTCCCATAATGCTTGGTGTGTTGATTTTGTTGTAGGTATGAGTGATTGCACAACAAAATGAAAGGAGAGGTTGTGAAGAGTTCAAATTAAAGGGTTTTTGGAGGCAGAACATAGGAAGTGGTTGCAGAAATGATGCGGAGAGGGAACGAGTCAAAAGAGGAAAGAAAGCATGAATTTGCAGCAGGATAGGACATGGAGACTATCCTAGTGCTAGCAATGGAGGTTATGGGTAATCATATTGATTGCCAAAGATTGATGAAATCTTTGAGAAACAAGCTATGAAGGAAGAAGTAGAGAGTGAGGTGCACTCGTAGAAGAAAGGAGTATGTGACAATGGTGTAGAAGACACTCTATGGAGGTGGATGGGTAGAGGCGGGAAAAAGCCCACAAGAGGATGGAATAGGGGAGATATCTAATTGGTGGAGGTGGATGGACTATGCTCGAACAATGGATAGAACAAATGGAAGGCTAATCGAAGCTAGGTGGAGAAGGATGGTCAATGGTCCAACAAGTGGCTGGAAAAAGAGGAAGAAAGTGAATGAAAAACTTGAGAGGTACCTAACACGGTGGAAGGGCACACCATGGCCTTACTCTTTGGGTCAAAAAGGTGGAACTACCACGCATTCCTGTTTATGTGCACCAAGCTCACAAACCAACTCACCTAGGTAGTATGATGCAAGACCATTGGGGTTTGTGTGAAAGGCAATATTGCATCAACCAAAAATATGTAGGGGTATGTCCTTGTGGACTAGTTAGTACATTTGCAGTTTCGGCATGGTAAAAGCTGATCTGTAGGCATCCATGGGCAACTTCAACATTCCAACACTTCCAGGACACCAAGGATTCCATTAGATAACAGGGGAAAGTTGCGATCAATAGGATAGAGGAAAGTTGATGAGTGGCAAATTTATGCATCATCATCAAAATTCAAATGTGATGGCATATTTGGATTCCTCTTGAAAAGTTATGCACTTTCAAAAAAATGACATTTGATTTTGAGTTCGTATTTAAAAGTTATGGCCTCTAGAAGTTGTAGGACATTTTGTAGTGATGAAATCACCGGTCTGCATTAAGGGGTTGTTTGAAACCCTAAGCGAGGGTTTTGTAATTGCTTGGGTGGTTTCGCAATCTTTAGAGGCAGTTTTGCAACCGTCACTCTGCATTAAACAAAAGTTTCTGTTGGAAATTTAAGCAAGGACACAGTTGACAGCTTTGATATCAAGATACAGAAAGCAGTCTGTAGACTGAACAATTATCATTTCCATCTAGGGCATCATGGAATTGTCATTGATGTCAAAGGTTAATGTCCTTGATGTCATTGAGATTGAAAATGATCATGCATTAATGCCAAAGGTTGAGTTGAGCAGACTTGTGGAGTAAATCGCGTTTGTGAAGTGCTCTTACTTAGAAGAGGCAATTGGGATAAGTCAAGAAGACTTGAGTTGAGCATATTTGATTGAGGGAATTCTTTCAGAAATATTAGTAAAGACAATTTTCTTGGACAAACTGCCCGCATCTAATAAGGGAATTCTTATGGGAAAATGTTAAAGGCAATTCTTCCGGGGAAAAATTGACTAAGTCGTCGGACAAATTGTCTGCAACAAAGTTTCCGAAGGAAATGAGCGTCACTTGGAATTCTTTCAGAGAAAGTGCCTCGGAGAATTCGTTCAGACAAATTGTTCGCAGCAAAGTTTCCGAAGGAATTGAGCGCCACTTGGAATTCTTTTGGAGAAAGTGTTTTGAAGAATTCGTTTGGACAAATTGTCTGCAACAAAGTTTCCAAAGGAAATGAGCGCCACTTGGAATTCTTTTGGAGAAAGTGCCTTGGAGAATTAGTTTGGAAAAATTGTCCCGAACAAAAGTTCTGAAGGGATCTTTTCAGAAAGTCCGAAGGGTATGTGGACCGTTGCAAAAGTTCTGAAGGGCAAGTGGACCTTTTCAAAAAGTCCGAAGGGCAAGTGGACCATTGCAAAAAGTCCGAAGGGTATCTTTTGAACGTTGCAAAGGGCATGTGGACACTTGCAGAAAAGTCAAAGGGCATATTGCAAAAAGTCCAAAGGGTATCTTTTGAACGTTGCAAAGGGCATGTGGACGCTTGCAGAAAAGTCGAAGGGTAGATTACAAAAATCCCAAAGAGAAGCTTTGCGGACAAAAAGTCCAAAGAAATGCCTCGCAGACAAAAAGTCCGAAGAAATGATGCGGACAAAAAGTTCGAAGAAATGCTTCCCGAACAAAAAGTTCGCGAAAATTGTCTCGAAATGCCCTTGACAAAAAGCCCGCAACAAATTGTCCGATGAGAAAGGTCACTTGCAACTTTGCCGAAGATAAAGTGTTGAAGTCTTATAGGGCATTCTCAAAAGGACAAGGCATGTTAAAGATCGAGCAAGTCTACAAGGATCAACAGTGCAAAAGCATTACAAGAATGCCGAAGAAAATGAGATCACGCCAACATGCCGAAGTTTAATGCTAAATACAAAGGATAAAAATCGAGCATATCGAGGATAATCTAAAGGAGCGGAAGCAAACCCATGGCATAGAAAGCAGCGAGATGCAAAAAGGGAAGAAAAGGAGCTCGATGGTTAATGGCAAAGCAAACTCAGATGATCCTTCGAGAGCTCGTGCATTTGATAGGTGTCAAAAGGTCATAAGGAAAGATTCGACAAAGAAAAGAATGTGAACTTGGTGCGACAAAAGAATTTGAAAAAGCCCATAGTCAATGTCTTCCAACTGTTTGTATAAGAACAATTGGAACTGGTGATGAACTTGATATATCTTCACGGAGTTCGAGATATTTCAATCGAAGTGATTGAGGAAGCGACACAGTTTAGTAGAAGTGCAGATGCCTACGATAATAAAGGCATTTGAACATTGCCGTTTGAAGCATGAATCGAGACATGAAGTCAGAGTTACATTGAATGCAGACCAGAAGTGATCGAGGAAGCGGTGCAGTTAAGTGTAGATGCCAAAGACAGTAAAGAAATTTGAATGTTGTCGTTTGAAGCATGAATCGAGACACGAAGTCAAAGTCACATTGAATGCAGACCAGAAGTGATCGAGGAAGCGGCGCATTTAAGTGCAGATGCCAAAGACAGTAAAGAAAATTTTGAATGTTGCCGAGTGAAGCATGAATCGAGACACAAAGTCAAAGTCGCATTGAATATAGATTAAAAGCTTGAACCGGTTAAGTTCAGTTGAAGTGTGAACACTTTACAGAGAGACAACCCTAAGATGCATCTATCTATATATGCTACGAATAGATCATTTGAACGGTGCTGTCTTTCTACTGCTGCTGCAATAATAATTAGAGTGTCAACTCAAAATTGTCGAAAGAGGACATATGCAGACAGTGTGAAAGGGGCAAAGAAAATAAGGTGTGTCAAAGTAGAAGATATCCAGACACAAAGAAATAAAGACAGAGAAGCCGAGAAGACACACAGCTAAGGCGCAGTTACAGACTAGACTTGTAACAGAAAAGTGTACAAGATTCATTCTGAATCTCTTCTGTATTTTTGAAGTTGCAACTTTATTTCTCTAATAGGTTGGTGCCATCAGAAAAACTGAGTTGGTGCTCAGTTAGGAAGTTGACGCTTCCTTAGAGTGGGTGCTCTTGAATGTAACCAGCGAGGTTTGTCTGTGAGGCTGGATTAGAACAGTAGCTTCTAGCAACTTTTCTGACCGTGGTTTTTCCCTCTGAGTTTCCATGTTAAAATCTGGTGTTGAGCATTCTTGTGTGTGTGTATGTGATCTTTGTTTTATTCTTTACTTTGCATATACTTTGAGTATCTTGTTTAAAAGTTCTAAGAACCAGGTTTTAGCTCATCTACTGATTCACTCCCTCACGCCCCCCCTGCCCGCTCTCAGTAGATAGTGTGTTCAACAGTTTCAGTTGTGTCAGTTGTAAAATAAGAGGACCAGCCCAAAATAGTTAGTGTTGTTAACTTGAGCATTGCAGGTGTCTCAGGGATTTGAAGGATCATCTCCAGAAGGCAAAAAGAAGTCTCTTTTGGATATGAAAGACCATTTTCAGAAGGTTGACTCTCAGAGAAGGCAGTTTTGAAAGGGTTTATCTCTCAGACAGAGAGGGAGATATAACAAGAGGGAAACTCAGAGATTGATCAACATTGGGAAGTGAGAAGCTGGACTAGGTGCAGACAGAGCTTGCAAGGAAGAAACCAAAATATTTGAGAGAATGTGAAGGTGATGACATCTAAGGATGCTTATGAGAAGTATGAGAGCAGAGTCGTAATCGGTTTCAACCCAGATTGTAAGAGAGAATATTGTGAACTGATGTGAAGTGGATTTGAACCTGATCAAAGGAGTTGCAGAGACGTGTGGAGCCTGGAATGAGAATCCAAGCTTTAAGATTGAGCTGAGTGTTTGAGATGATGCTTGTATCTCAACTCTTGCTATTGTAATCAATAACATGCTGACGAAATTTGTTAGTGAGTTGTCTTTAAATTTGTGATGCTTGCAATAGCATCATAGCATGTAGTAGCTCATTTGAAGACTTATGTTATTTGATTTTGAATAAGAGAACAATCCCAATTGTATGCAAGATCATATTGAGCATGATTCTTGGATGGAGTAGTGTTGGTTTATGTTCATGTGTATTTTCTTCCGTTGTGTAGTGAAAGAATCCCAAATTACTTTGAGCTCAGAAATGCAGGTTTCTGAGTGGTTTTGGGTTTAGGCTGCAAGGACAAGGCTGCCGTTAATTTAGCCCCCAATCCTTGACTTTATTAGTTTTCTACTTAATTAAGCCTAAGAGAATATTAAGGGTACTAAAACAAGAGTTCAGTCCTTTTGGGAATAAGAATAGAGTTGGCCAAGCATATGCAGAAATGCTTATCAAAGGGGTGATAATCCGGCCATTGTTATCTTGCTCCCAGGATACTGATTAGTCAGATTTTGTTCCTTAGACTAATATTTTACTATACATACATGTACTGAAAGCAATGATTCTCAAATATAAATGCACGGTTACAATCCATTTATTTCATTTATCAGAGCATGAGTGTCCATCATGATCAGGTATCTTATTGCCAAAACACTCACTAATGTCGAGACATAGGCTTAAATTCTTAGTTTTGACATTCTATGGATATTTATATCTCAATTCCTTTTCAAGAAGTTTTGTATAAGACTCCATTGACATATTCTTACATAAACATTTCTCTTTACATCTTAACTGCTGGGGATATTAATTGCTCATGTATGTCTGAGGTGGCTGCCATGTATGTCAGGGGGTAATAGTGAGTTGGAAAGGGTTGGAATACATGGGTCAATGGTATCAAACAATGTAGATTACGGTAGTTCCCTTGTCTATATGTAATAATCCAATCTGGGGTACCAAGTGTCTTTCATGTTGGTACATATCCCATTCACAGTATATATAATGACTTTGGAATCTGTTTGGTATATTCTATGATTGTGCTTGGTCCTTATGATTCAAATTTCAATATGAAAAAAGGGAGCTATACTTGACAGAAAATAAGTGACATATCTTTAATGAGCCTTCTTTGCCAATTCTGAAACAAGTGCTTGAGGGTAGGATGAATTTTCCATTGCATCGAATCAGCTGCAACTGGCTTGCTAATTTTACTCAGCACTTGGTATTGTAAGAATAAATAAGGGATTATTAACTTCAGCTTATAATAGGGAACACAGCATGATGGACTGCTCCATCCCTTTCTTTGTAATGCCATAAGTGATATTGTTTTTTGATGTATAGCTAAATTTCCTTGGATTTAGTCTCATGATGGCCTTTTTTCCATGATAAAATAGCCAAGGGAGAAGTGAGTTGTCCTTCCCCCTACACAGGTGGCCCATAGTAACCTTCTATCTCTGTTGATGGGTTTGGTGCAAAAGTGACTGCAATGCTTCTCTAAGATTAGTATCACCCTTCATATTATTTCCATATAAAGCAAGTTGTAAGGAAGGGTACAATTCTTGTCCTGCAAAAGTGACCATGACAACTGTTAATCAAAAGAACTTTGGAATGCTAAATCCTTATGAAACCTTGAAACCCTAGACTTTGCAAGGACGATTTAATTTTGGAAATTGCATAGAGAAAACTACGTGGTTGAAAAGAGATAAAGGAACTGGTCATTACATTGATTTCATGTTTGAAGAACCCAAACTCGAGTTTTTTACCATTTGTTGTGCTCCTTATAGTGAACGTGGAAATATGCTCATCTGACAATATTGAGGGTGAAAATTTGTTAGTAAGAGGATGGGGAGGACACCTACAAAGGCTATTGGCTAGGGACAAAATAGAGAGCTGCACATCATGTAAGGTTCATGTACAAGGGTAGGGAGGAAATTTCCAAGGTAGAAGGAATTTCTAAATGGATGTAGTTTGAAACTGATGGTGGTTCTAAGCTTGTGTGTGGGCTTAAGAAGTCACTCTATGGGTTGAGGCAGCCCCCCTCAGGCTGGTATGAGAAGATAGATAAGTTATTTTTGTCTTGTGGCTTCGCCTAATGCGAGGGGGGCCATAATGTTTATGTCAAGCACATTGATGGTTACATGCTAATTTTGGTGTTTTATGTAGACGATTTGATTATTATTGGAGATGGTACTTATTTGGTACATATTTTGAAGTATAAATTGTAAAATAATTTTGAGATGATTGACTTAGGCTTCTTGTATTGCTTTCTTGGAATACACGTATTGTAATTGGAGGACGGGATATTTATCTAACTTCCTAAGTATGCACTTGACACGTTGAAGAAGTTTAACATGGGTAAGTGCAAATCTTGAGTATGCCATATCATTCAGGAGTTAAGAAGACAATTTGGTGTACTACACCATACGTTGATGCTATGTTGTACATACAACTTGTTGGGAACCTTTTGTACTTGAATCTTACGTGGTTGGATCTTTCCTTTGAAGTGGGACTTGTGTGAAAGTAAATGTAGGAGCCAAAGAAGAGCCATTGGGAGGCGACCAAGTGTATATTGAGGTAAATAAAGGATACTACTCAATTGATGATCATGTACTCTAGAGGTAGTGATGAGCCCTTAGTGGGTTATGCAAACTAGGATTGGGCAGGTGATGTGGACATATGATAGTCTACTTCTAGCCATGGGTATGATTGTGGATTAGGTTTTGTTACTTGCTCATATATGAAGCAGATGGCGATTGCATTGTCTACAACTGAGGCATTGTATAGAGGAGCAATGAGTGCAACACAAGAGGCTGTATGGATTCGAGAGTTAATGAGAGAGCTTGGTCTTCCATAGGAGCAATCGACCATACTCTACCATGATATAGTCTGGGTGCTAGTCAGATTAATTGTAATCAAGTTAGTGTGCCAAGACAAAGTATGTTGAGGTTCATTAACGTTATATTTGGCATTGTATTCAAGAGAGGATGCTGGATCTTCTATTTGTGTGGACTGATGATTAGGGTGCAAACATCTTCATGAAGCCCCGTGCAAGGTTAAATTTGTTAGATTGACAGACTTACTCAGGATTTCAGGAGCTGTTATTAAGGGATGGTGAGGAAGTGCCTCCCTTCTAGCAAGGTTTTGTGTTTAAATGGCACCTGTCTTGAGGAATTCTAAGTTGTGTTTTAGGGTGGATGTTGTTGAGTTTATGATGTTGTGGTACACCCTTGGGATTGATGTTGGTGATGTAGGCCACAAAGTGTTTACTTTTTCTACATCATCATAGGAATACATGTATAAATAATAGGCCATGCTCACATATATCTTGTCACATTCAAATTCTTTTTTATATTGAGTATATTGTGTTTGGGTTTAGATGGCATTCTCTATAGGATTGTGTTCTCATAGGGTTGACTGTCCATACATAGTGAAGTAAAAACACACTTGGCCGTGCCAATTTACCACAGAAAAGGACTATTGTAATTAGTGAAAGTCCTCTTCAGAGACAAAAGATGGAATCCAAGCACTCCTTGGTTTCAATGCCAATCAGATTTGCTGGCATGAAAGGAGATGTTAGGAATACCCTTTGCTTAAATTGAGAATACTATTGGAAGCCGATGAGTGATGATAAGATGAAGATACATTACTTCCCAAGCACCCTCCAAGGTTATGCCATTCAATGGTATGTGTCAATATGATCAATTGGACAAAAAGAAGAAAATGTGGGAAAGCATCAAAACTGAATTCAAGAAAAATTCAAAAAGTGGTATATTGATACCCAGATTTTAAGTCACAAGGTTCAAGTTTGAGTTCATGTTCGATGAGGATAAAATTTGGAAAAAGACGTCATCATTAAATTCGAACAATAGAATTTTATTTTATCATTTTTTTTTTTGCATAAATATGCTAGATAGACAAAGTGGAGAGAGTTTCAGTCCGTTGTTTTGAGTCAGTATATGTATATATAAACACACACACACACACATATATATATAAATACAAAAGCATGTCAAAAACTTCTCGTGTAAAATAATGGATAAAGTTCATGTTCATGTTCGACAAGCATAAAGTTTGGCAAATTTGAAACTTTTCCCATAAAATTCAGCATCCTATGTGACATACCCTGAATTAATAATGAACTTGCAAGTTTGAAACTAGAGAAAGGTGATTCCATAAAGGATTGTAATTGATCAGTGTTGAATTTGGTATGTATTCTTAAGAAACCAATAGGCGTTGTGCTAAAACAACATTGCTTGCATATGGGGAATAAAATTCTTTCAAGGAAAGTTTGAGAATCAAGCCCACTTCCAATGATAATGATACATCCAACCACATGTTGGATGTAGAAAAAGAACACAACTTAAGGGCAAAGGAAGAGAATGGTCATGAATATTTTTATGGAGTAAAAGCAATTACTAACTGCAAAAGCTAACAAAGGAAGATAAACACAAAGCTGAAGAACTTGGAAGATAAACACAAAGCTGAAGAACTTGGTGTTTGGTTTTTTGAAGTATCAAATCGAAGGACATAACGAAGACGGATGTCTAGTTAAGTGGCATCTCATATTTAGTTTGAAACACAATAACTCACGAAATTTCCATTCAACTTCAATTTTTTTTCAATGAAGACTAGCAATGCTTGTTGGCACAACAAACTCCTATGAGTGGGGGCTATGAGAATACTCGAAATCAAAGGTCCAATAACAAAAGTAGTATGAGCAGCTGAGATACAAGATCCTCAATCCCTCAAGATTAAAAGGGAAGATCGTTAATGAAATTCAGTAAGCTGGGACACTTTTCTAGGAAATGTTTTAACTTTTGACAATTAGGATCAGCCTTAAAATCTATGGCACATGATGTAGTCTTAAAGAACATGAGGACAAAGACCGTCCAAAAACCAATTCAACCAACATGGTTGAGGTTGAGGGCATGAGAGATGAAAAATACTTATTGGCAGTCCCACGGGCAAGAAAGAAAAAGAAAGAACTAGAATTTCTCGTGGAGTAAAAAAGGATGAAGGATGTTTTTGAAGCAAGCTCTGATGGAAATCACCAATGTGCTGGTAAAATTATTACTAGATTGTATACCACAATTGGGGAAGGCGTTAAAGCACGCAACAACTACATAAATGGTCATGGATGATGAAGTATCCCTTTAAGGGATGAAAACTAAGCAAAGGGGTTATCCAACAAACCCTACTGAAACAAGCAATTTTCAGAATTTATTCAAACCCGAGATAACTGAAAACAAATTGCAGACTGCTGTAATTTCCCAAAAATGGCATGAAAATAATATTCAATGGCTCCAAAAATTATAGATATTTACCAATAATTACAACCAACAATTTAGGCTCAAAAGTTGAATTTTTCCAATGTGAATGGCTGGAAAATTATTACAAAAATACCAGAAATTAGTGTGGTTGTTCCACACTTCTGCAAAGCCCCAAAAAGGCCTCAAAAGCCCATCGCCCACGCTAGAAAAGGGTTTGTTGCACTTGCAAGTAGTTCATTGCACTTTATGGAGGTATGCTGCCTTGAAAACAACCCACAAACAAGTCGCCCAACCTCCAAACCTTAGTCGCCCCACCTGTAAATGAAAAGATGGTGTTGAAAATACCCTTTTACTGCCAATGATGTTCAATACAATCTCTTTGTGAAGTTGCCCTAAGTCTGAAATCAAGGGTTTCCATGTTCCAAACAACCTTGAAGGGATTCCGTCCTTAAGGCAAAGTCTAGTTTTTTCTTGCTTAAGACTTAATGAAATCAATTATTAAAAATAGCATGAATCTTTCCACAAGATCCCCCTTTTATCTTTATAGCCTTCCCCAAACGGGTGGCGTTCAAAAGGGAGGAACGCAGTTCAAACATTAGAAGGACCTTTTATCATAAGCTTTCACTTAATCACTTGAATGCCCATGACCCTCAAATGCCCACTTCTTAAGTGAAAATTAAAATGATAAATCACTTTTTTGATGAGAAGCTTTTAAAACCCAATGTTTCCCTTTCTCTCACTTCGTCCCTTAGCTTTTTGGGAAACAAGCCAAGCTAAGGGTCTTCATGAATCATGTTGAAAAAGGGGACATGACAGTCCTCCCTTCCCAAATTTGATTGTCCTCAAGCAATTGCAAGCTGGGATGTTGAAGGATGGCTGCCCCTTCCTAAGTAGCATCTTCGAAAGGCAAGTCTTTCCAACGTACCAAGTATTCAATGATGACTCGGTTTCTAAGCCTCCCTTCTCTAGTCTCAACAATAGGATCCGGAATCAAGACCAACTTACCTTCTTCATCGAGAGGTGGCAAATCACTGAATGGAGTGATGTGTTGCCCAAGTGATCTTTTTAGGCAAGACACATGAAAAACATCATGGATCTTGCTACTTTCTGGTAGCTCCAACTCATAAGCCGCTTCCCCTACCTTTCTTAGGATCTTGTAGGGACCATAGAACCGTGGTTTCAATTTCTCTGCTTCACTTTGCTTGATAGATGATTGCCTATAAGGCTGCAAACTTAAAAAAACCACATCACCTACCTCAAAATGCCTTTCCATTTGATGTTGATCTACATATGCCTTTTGTTGGTTTTGAGCTTGTTGTAGGTTCTTCTTGAGCTGTTCTAAAATCTCCACGCTTTGCTGTACTAAATCAGCAGCCCCGGGCACTCTACTGTTATTCCAAATCAGGTCTGGGAAGGAAAAAGCTTCATATTCATACAAGGCCTTGAAGGGGGACATACCCATTGACATATGGTATGTCGTGTTGTAGCAAAACTCCGCCATATACAACCACTTATTCCACACCTTTTGCTGCCCTGAAACATAATTTTGTAAGCATCCTTCTACCCACTTGTTCACAATTTAAAGTTTGCCCATCCTTTTGGGGATGGTAGCTAGTGCTTGGAGACAACTTGGTGCCCACCAAACGAAAGAGCTCTTGCCAAAAGAGGCTCATGAACTTGTTGTCTCTGTTACTTACAATATTTCTAGGCAAACCATGAAGTTTGAACACTTCTCTGAAAAAATGATCAATCACCATAGGAGCATTCTAATGTGCTGGAAGAGCAAAGAAATGAGTGAATTTGGTGAGTCTATCCACCACCACAAACATAGAATTCTTACCTTGTGCCATGGGTAGCCCCATGATGAAGTCCATAGAAATACTCTTCCATTTTGAGTGGGGAATAGGTAGAGGTTGCAGAAGACCAGCTGGGAATGTGTGCTCTCCCTTATTATGTTGGCAAACAAGGCATTCCTGAACGTATTGGAGCACCTCTTTTTAGGCCCTTCCAAAAGAATCTTTCTCTAACCTCTTTGTGAGTTTTAAAATACCCCGAATGTTCTGTCATTGGGAAGTTATGAACAACGCTTATTATTTGTGTCTTAAGCTTGGATTTAGGTGTCAAAAAAATTCTGTTTTTGTACAAAATCAGTCCATCCATAATGACATATATCTCATAATCCATATTTCCCTCCATGACAGCCGTGGCAAAGTCATCCTTAGCATACTCAATGGTTATGTCAGCCTTTCAATCCGCTGTAATCTCACTTATGACACACAAAATAGGCTTCTGGGACAACGCATCAGCCATCACATTATTTTATCCTTTCACATACTCAATGTCAAAATCATAAGGTTGCAACTTGCTTACCCATTTTGGTTGCCTATCACTCAAATGAGTTTGTGTAAGGAAAGTATTTCAAACTATTGTGGTCAAATTTCACCACAAACTTCCCACAAATAAAGTATTGACGGAATTTGGCCAATGCATGCATGATGGCCAACATTTTTTTGTCATAAATTGAGAGTTTTCGCATAATTTCTTTGAGCTTCCTGCTTTCAAATGCAATTGGGTGCCCTTTTTGCATTAGGACAACTTTTATGCGTTCCCTCGAAGTATCACATTCCAATACAAATGAAATAGTGAAATCTAGAACAACAAGCACCGGGCACGAGTTCATGATTTCCTTGAGTTTTTCAAATGTTCACAAGGCTGTTTTGGACCATTTGAATGCACCTTTCTTCGTCAAATCCGTGAGGGGGGCAACAAGCTAAGAAAAAACCCTTTACAAACCTTCAGTAGTAGCCACACAACTCGAGAAATTCTCTCAACTGTTTTAGATTAGTAGGGGGTGGCCAATCCAAGATAGCTTGTATTTTCTGTTGGTCCACATGGACCCCTTGGGTGTTGATCACATGTCCCAATTATAAAATTTCAGAAGTGGCAAACTCACATTTTGATTTTTTTGCAAAGAGTGTTTGCGGTTCGAGCACTTCCAAAACTATATCCAAGAGCTAGAAATGCTCCTTCCATGTTTTTCTCTACACTAGAATGTCATAAAAAAAAAACAAGACAAACTTTTTGAAGTATTGTCTAAAGATGTGATTCATGCAAGATTGGAATGTGGTAGGAGCATTGGTTAATTAGAAAGGCATAACTCAAAATTCATAGTGTCCATACTAACATCTAAAGGCAGTCTTTTGCACATCTTCCTCTCTAACTCGGATTTGGTGGTACCCGGTTTTTAAATCAATTATGGAGAAATAAACTGATTCTTGGAGCTCATCTATAAGCTCATCAATCCTAGGTATGGGGTACCTATTCTTGATTGTCTTCTTATTCAACAACTGGTAGTCAATGCACATTCTCATGGTTCCGTCCTTCACAAGCACAACCAAAGATGCAAAGGGGCTGGAACTAGGCCTTATGTGGCCTATATCTAGGAACCCATGTATGGATTCTCTATCTTCTCTTTGTAAATCCTTGGGTGACGGTAGGGTATAGTGATTACCGCTTTGGTACCTTGTTCCAACTCAATTATGTGTTCAAACACTCTATTCAGGGCAGCCCATGAGGAATGTCACCAAGAACCTTGGCATGCTTGTCAAGAAGGAATTGGACATCCTTATGAAGAGGCTACTGTCCCGGATCAGTATTCATGTCTTTCACCAAACATTTGCTGCCCACACAACCTGCCCTTTGTTGAAAGCTCTTTCCATTCTTTTGGAGGTCACCACCATAGGTGCTCCATTGCTCAACCCATGAATGACTATTTCTTTACCTGCTGTTTTGAATTTCATCTTCATAGTTTAAAAATTTTGAGTGTATTCTCCAAGGGAGTGCAGCCATTGGACACCCAACACCACATCACTTTCCTCTATATCAATCACATGGAAGTCTCCTTGCACTTCATGCTTCCCCAAAGGGAGTTTCAATTCCGGAACTTTGTGATGGCAAGGGAGAGAAAATCCATCCCCCAAAGTCACGTTGAACCCCTCAAAAGATGTAGTTTGCAGCCCACACCTTGAAGCCAGTTGCTTATCACAAAGTTATGTGTAGCCCCACTACCCATGAGTATGGTGACCTTCTTATCTTGCAAGACGCCTCTTACCTTAAAGTAGTGTTAATATGGAATTCCGGTTAGGGTGGCCAAGGTGCCCACTACCTTGCTTTCTCCTGTGCCTATGGCCTGCTCCTCACAAGGGGATGCCTCTATCACCTTTGCTCCTTCCCTTCTACCTTGGTCTGCTTCTCTTGGCTTTTGTATGCTGCTGTCATTTGTTTGCAGCTCCTTTGATTGCCTTTTCTCTTGATGGAAACTCCCCTTTTTATGCCCATGAAGGTTTGATTTTTGAAACTTAGAGCTTGCAATCCTAGGTTGCTTTGAACTTCCTTCTTCCCGCTGCCCCACAGTTTGTGAAGTGCTGGTTTTCTACCTTTCAAGGGGCAGATCTTGCGCTATAGGTGCTGCATGCTCAAGGTCTATGGCCCTTTTTATGGTCATTTGGAAGGAAGGAGGATCAAAAGCTTTGACCAACCCTTTAAGGGGTTTAGCTAACCCTTCAATGAACAAAACCATGAGTCTATTTTTAGAAATGTCCATCACCAAAGCTGATATCTTTTGAAATTCTGCAACATACTTCCCCACAGAGTGTCCTTATTGTAGGTGTGCCAAGCCTCAGATGTGCAGCTCCGAATCTACTCTATCAAATCTATCAGTGATCTTCATGCTGAATTCCTCATAAGTCTTGATGAGGTTGTGTCGTAGGGTTATTAATCCTTGGTGCCACCACTCATGGGCAGCCCCTTCCAAGTGTAGTGTTGACCATTTGTGGTCCAACAGGCCAAAAATCGGTCTCCTTTCTTCCCTGCTGTTCTAAGCCAGTTCATTTTTTGATTTTGCACAAATCTTAGTTCTACGGACTGTGTAGGCTGTTTCTACGGACTCTGCAGGCTGTTTCTACGGACTCTGCAGGGAAGAGACAAGTTCCCAACACTTAGGCACAAAATGGACAATTCCAAGTGCCCTTGCGGAGGGCAGGGAACACTTGCAAAGGGATCAAAGAGAAGGCCGAAAGGGTTGGAATTTCTTCGGAAAAATGCACAAGGCAAGTTGGAATTCCTTCGGAAAAGTGAACAAGAGAATTTCTTCGAAAGAAAATCCTGCAGAAACGAAAAGACCAAGGCAAAAGCAAGAAAGGATTTCTTTCGGACTTTTGTCCGAAGGAATTCCTTTGGACAAAAAGTCCGAAGAAATTTGGGAAAAATAGCCGGGAGAAAAGCTCGAACGAAGGCAAAACACAAGGAAAGATATCCTTCGGACAAAAGTCCGAAGATATTCGGCCGCCAAAACAATGAGGACCCGACTAAGACAAAAGCCGAAGGAATTGCCAAGGAAGGTGACGGGTCCGAAGATGTCAAAATCGAGCATGACGAACTAGCCGTTGGAAGTTCAAACGCCTAGTGACGGGTGCACAGACGTCAAATTTAAGGCAGTGAAATAGCCGTTGATTTTGAAAAGCTTAAGGACAGGTCGCGAGTGAACTCAACGACCCGTCAAGAAGATAGCCCTCGAGGGCCAAAGGAGCCAGAAAAGACAAAGCCAGGAAGGGACAAAGCGCAGAAATGGACAAAACAACCCAGGTGGCAAAGGGGAAGCGAGTTATTCCTGTAGTTGACACAGTATTTGCCAAGTGGTCATCAAGGGGTGCAAACAGTGAACGACGCGACCCATTTTCTTAAATTTACATTAATGAGCAGACAAACCGCGTGAATATCTGGAAGGAGCAGTCTTGTTTGCAGAAAAAGAGGCGCGGCCCATGCTTTCACATTAATGTTTGAATGCCAAAGTCAAGACCGATGATTACACAACATGGTTCTAGCAAGGCTCTTCTAGAAGGATGATATCAGCAACAACGACTTCCTTTTCCCGATGCTCTCAACGCACATGGGCCAACTTGTAAAAAGGCGCCAAAGTCTTTTCCAAAGGGGCGACTTTACTTCCTCTTCTCTATATATATTGTAAACTTCTCATTTTGAGAAGATATCTTCTTAGCCTGTAAGGCAAAGCTCTGCCCAAAAAATCTCTTGATTTGTAAGGCGGACCTCTGCCGGATTTTACCTTGAATCAAGACTTAGCAATTTTTTACCTCCATTTGAACTTGCACTCACGCATATGTCTATGTTTTCCTTTTGTGTTAAGTCATTTTCTTTTATACTTTCACAGAACGATTCCAACATGTCTAGTGCATTGTGAAGTTTCTTCTTCTGCAGGTCTGCCAGAAGTGTCTACAACAGGAATATAGGCGCATGTGAACAGGCTACCATAGTGTGTCTTTGAACACCTCTGATAGTTCTTCCTCCCTGTATCTCCACGGACCCCTGACTCACTGATACAAAAGGGTTTTCCATATCAAATGAAGTGTATGCCAGCTTGTTCTTGATAGAAAGTGTAGGTTCAAGCTAAGTAGATCAACTTTTTTGGTGTATCACCATTTAGTTTAGGTTCTATTTTCAGCATCCTTCTCCCTTTTCAACCCCCCCTCCCCTTTTTTCATTTATTTGTTGGCAGTAAGAAATCCAGGACCTCAAAGATACATCAAAGGGAGCTAGCCCTTATCTAGAGACTCTCCCCCCAATTTTGCCAGACCCACAGGCAAGAGGGGAGTTTTCATTTTGATGCGTGGAAGGCAGGAGCTTAGCCGCCTGTCAAGGGTGCAATCCGCTGCGTCAACATGTAGTATGATCAACTTCAAGGCTTCATCTTCTCTCATATGATGCAATGAAAAGTAGGCATCCACCTTGCTAATTCAAACCTTGGCTGAATTATTTGGGGAACCATTAAATGTGGGTAGGGTAACCTGTCCTATCTCATCATGTAATTCTATGTGGCTGCCCCATCCCATGTCAGAGCCTCCTCTACCCTTTTTCCAAGTTATGAAATCAATGAAGCTTATCTATTTTCTGAATTGGAGGGCGGGGGGTATGTCATGTATTCTCCATATGTTGCCATCAAATTTGATCTATAGGAGGGTTGTTCCTTCCCAACAAAGTTTCTTCCTTTTGAAGGATCCTAGGTCCATTTGGTCTTGGCGTAGATCCTACATTTATGCCCAAGGTGCTGTTCATCACAACCTGTGCTCTATCTCCTTTCATATCCTTCACTGTTTGAAGGAATTCATTCATCACTTCATCTGCTCTTGTGCTTGAGACAACCTCTCAAGCCTAGCTCTATCCATGTCACTGTTTGAGATGAAACTCTTCTTGTCCTACAGTTGGCCAAGAAATTGGCTCTGATACCATTGAAGTATCTCTTTTAGGGATGAAAATGAAACAAATCCTACTGAAACAAACAATTTTCAAAATTTATTCAAACCCTAGATAACTTAAAATAAATTGCAGACTGCTGTAATTGCCCAAAAATGGCATGAAAATCGTATTCAATGGCTCCAAAAATTATAGATAATTAGAAATAATTACAACCAACAATTTAGGCTCAAAAATAGATTTTTTCCAATATGAATGGTGAGAAAATTATTACAAAAATACCATAAATTAGTGTGGCTGTTCCACACTTCTGCAAAGCCCCCAAAAGGCCTCAAAAGCCCATCACCCACCCTAGAAAAGGGTTCACTGCATCTGCAAGTAGTTCGCTGCACTTTATGGAGGTATGCTGCCCTGAAAACAGCCCACAAACAAGTCGCCCAACCTCCAAACCCTAGTCACCCCAGCTGTAAATGAAAAGATGGTGTTGAAAATACCCTTTTATTGCCAATGATGCTCAATACAATTTCTTTGTGAAGTTGCCCTAAGTCTGAAATCAAGGGTTTCCATCCTTGTTCTAAACAACCTTGAAGGGATTTGTCTTTAAGGTAAAGTCCAGCTTTTTTGTGCTTAAGACTCAATGAAATCAATTATCAAAAATAGCATGAACCTTTCAAAGAGATCTTCCCTTTTACTTTTATAGCCTTCCCCAACAGGGTGGTGTCCAAAAGGGAGGGAAAGCAATTCAAACATTAAAAGGACCTTTTCTTATAATCTTTCTCTTAATCACTTGAGTACCCATGACCCTCAAATGTCCCCTTAAGTGAAAATTAGAATCATAAAGTACCTTTTTGATTAGAAGCATTAAAACCCAATGTTTCCCTTTCTCTCACTTCATCCCTTAGCTTTTTGGGAAACAAGCCAAGCTAAGGGTCTTCACGAATCATGTTGAAAAGGGGGACATGACAGATAATCAAGATGTGTTGATGTTAGGAGAAGTCAAAGTCTGAAAGACTACCATTGAGATTGGAGGGGTGGTGCTTTCAAATGATCTTATAGATTGAGGATTAGGAGGAAACATACTCCTTGAGAAGATTTGGAAGAAACTAGGAAAGATTGCTCAAATACTAGATGAATTTCACTTAAAAATGGCCAACCAAATTCGGATAAATCCAACTAGTATTATACCAAACTAGAAAATTACAATAGCTGGTAAAATATCAAGTCACTCTGTGATAATTAAGATGGAGAGTGCATTAAAACACTCTGACACTCTATTAGGTAGACCTTTGTTGAAACAAGTGAAAGCTATCCGTGATTGGGAACATAAGATTGATGTTGTGAGAATTTTGCGAGTACAACTAATTTTGGACACACTTTGAGATGAGATCATCGAAGAAGAGCTTACAAGTTCAAGTGTTGATTTGAGCTCCAAAAAGGAACCATTTAACTCCGATGAAGGCATCTTGCATTTAGATGACTTGTTATGTACGTAGGCATATGATATTATGGTGTATTTTGGGTTATGGAGTATCTGTCTTGTGGCACACATAGCCCATGTTTAGATAGGATGGGCCCAATGGGTAACTTAATAGTGTGGGTTAGGGGTTTAACCTAACCTAGGGTTATTAAATGAGAGGCTATATATAGAGACATCTATTGTTGCAAATGATCTTGGAAAGACATTGTATTTGGTTTGGGCTCTCATAGTAGGAATATTTGAGTAATTCCTTTAGGAATATTGTATGGTGTAACCCTACCTCAAAGGCATTCTTCTACATTGAGTAAATTGGTACAATGGTACCCACTATACATCTGTGAATCCAAGTCAATACCACTTTTCAGGCAAGGTAATCTCCAAAATAGTGATTATCCTCCATACTTTAAGGATGATTGGATGGTAGTAGTAGTATTGGATATGCAGCCCACATATGAATTTCAACGGCAGAAGATTATGAGGTATATTGGGCCTCCAATTAGAGGTGAATTTGGGTACATCTGATGAGCCCAAAATGGTAACAATGGGAGGAGAATTAAATGTGGAGTTGTCACATGCCTTTATCAACATTTTTACGAAACACAACGAAGTCTTGGCATGGACTTATAAAGACTTAAAAGGGTACCACTCGAGTTATGTGTACACTGCATAGAGTTAATATTGGGAGCCATGTCAGTGAGGTGGAGACCATATAGGATGAAATCAAGTTATGCCACTAGGATTCACGAAGAAATGGAAGGCATGTTAAAAGTGGGAGTCATATTTAAAGTAGCAACCACCGATTGTGTTTTTCTGGTAGTAATAACACCCAAGAAAAACACAAATAAACCGAGGGTGTGGAGGGATTTTAGAAGTTTTAGCACATTCACTAAGAAGGATCCCTTTCCGATACCTTTCGCTGATACAATCTGAAAGAAGTGGTTTGGCATAAAATTATTCTCCTGGGATGGTTTTTCTGACTATAATTAATTCAGTATTGCAGAAGCGGAGAAGTTAAAAACAACTAGTCTTGGAATTTGGAACCTACGCTTATAATAGAATGCAGTTTGGCTTTTGTAATACTCGGGCGAATTCAGTTTTTAGAGAAGTGTCTACCAAATATATAAAGACTGTCTTAGATGATTGGTGCATTCAAAGATTGAAGGGTGACCATTTGAGAGTGTTATTCCAATGTATGCACTTGCGTTGGGCAACAAGGTTATCATTACACCCAAAAAAGTGTCGATTAATGACCCTATATTTGAAATTACTCTGTCATGTGGTATGCAAGGCATGAATGAAAACAAACCCAAACAAAATCAAAGTAATTAGTGATTTGCAGCCCCTAAGGATTTAGGGTAGATTAAGGACATTGGGTATTTTAGAAGGTTTGCCATGAATTTTTCAGAATTGTCACATCCATTGGAATACTTGTTCAAAAGGAAGTACCCTTTGAATGGGGACAAAAACAATACGAATCTTTTGAGAAGCTAAAGGTAATGTTGACGAGTGCTCATATTTTTTAACATCCAAATCTGGATAAGGAGTTCCATTTACATTTTGATGCTTCAAATTATGCTATTGGCTGCACTTTGGCTTAATAGGGTATTCACAATTTAGATCACCCACCATATTTTGCAAGCAGACTTTTAATTAAGGTTGAGAAAAACTATACCACTACAAAAAGTGAAGTTTTTGGGATAGTGTATTTGGTGCTGAAGTTTAGGCACTTCTTATTGGCCAATCCATATGTATTTTTAATTTACCACCAGATATTGTTATATTTGATGAATTAGCTGCTAACTCGTGGCTGAATATTGAGGTGGTTATTGCTACTTCAAGGATTTACATTTTCAATTATGGTTGGGAAAGGTAAGAGCCATGTAATTGCTCGTCTTGGACCATAAATGGTGAACCGACTGAGGGAGTTAGTAAGGAGTACCCATTCTTTTCAAACCTTGGGCCTTTGTAATATTTTGGGGCCTCATTGATTGCTCTCACCATTTCTTGCCAATATGGTGATCGAACCACATTGAAAGACAAAGCATTTGCATATACGCATCGTGCAATTTTTTGATCCGCAATTTCCCTGCTCTCATTTTGAAAAGACCTATCCAATGGTCCTCTTGTTCTTTTGTTTGTAACTGGAAGAGAAGCCTCTTCTTGCATGGGGGTTGCTCCCAAAAATGGATGTCTTCCAACGGGCACAACCGGAGAACCACCAATAGAACTTGGGGAAACGGGTGGCTTCCCTGATCCCTTGCCTTTCTTTGCTAGAGGGTGATTGAGTCTCATGGCATGTGCGGTATCTACATCTTCTTATTCCTTGATGAATTCAAGGATTTTTGAATGTGGCAATGGAGAGTTAGTCTTCCCCGTGCAAATTTGATTCTGTGTTCAGGAATGTGACATAAATGTGCTTTCACCCTAAAGTATGAGCTTGTGAACTGAGAATCACAAATATTGCATTTCCAAATATAGGCCCCACCACCTGAAACTTGGCCTACTAGTGTTGTATATTTCCACAATGGTGAGTGTGTCAAGTCCATTTTGCGTTGCTTTTGGCCGGTGGAGGAAGAGCTACGAGACATTGTTGATTGTAGTAATCGACTAATAGTATATATAACTACAAGTTAAAAAACAAACACAATTAAAAAAAAATCAAAACAAACCCTACGGCAGCAGCTAGAAACTAGTAAAAATTTAAAAAATGACAAAAATAAATAAATAAAACAATATAAATATTAAAACTTACCTTGATAGCAAATGGCTCCTCAATCATCATAGGCAAATGACTAGAATGATGCATGCCACGAAATCAGGTTACTCGCCGGTTATTCCATCCATAGTTCAAAACTTTTGAAATGTTTCATAGGTTTTTGATTTCTTCTTCGAAAAATATATCCAAGTCATCCTGCTGTAGTGATCAATGCACAACATGAAGTATTTATGACCACTAATAAAGAGGATAGGCAAATAACACAAATCAGAGTGAACCAATTGCAATTTTATGTCGGCTATTCATCTTGACTGTTGAAATTGTTCTCTTTAGTGTTTTGCCAATATATGGGCTTCACACTTTTCAATGTTTTTGGATAGAGTTGGCAAGCCTACGACACCATTTTTTTTTATTATGCAGATGCTGTCATAGTGCGTGTGCCCAAATTTGGCATGCCATAGAAGACTTGTTGGCATTCTTTCTTTTGCAAGATGAGCAAAATTTCTTGGCAACAAGTACTCACATGAGTTTCAGCAATTTGCCTTCGTCATATCCACTGAGAAGGACTATGTTATCACATTTTCTTGTTACTTTCACCTCCACATCATCAAGCAGAATGGAGTGGCCTTGTTGTCGAAATAGGACAAGAGACAAGTAGTTTCTTTTCAGCTGAGGAAGTTATATTACATTACGGAGAATGAAGTCTGGAAGTCTTGGTGACTTGACTCAAATTGTACCCTTGCCTTGAGGTTGTAGACTTGTTTTATCTGCCAAATA
This sequence comes from Torreya grandis, assembly GCA_037957365.1. Lineage (NCBI taxonomy): Eukaryota > Viridiplantae > Streptophyta > Pinopsida > Cupressales > Taxaceae > Torreya > Torreya grandis. Next base: position 5,135,627 of record JARHVA010000047.1, on the reverse strand, counting down.
AAACGGACCACAACTTTATTCATGAAAATCCTCAAAGAAGTCCCTTCGGATAGTTATATGTTGAGTGGCACCAGTGTCTAAAAGCCAAACATTATCCCAAGTTGAACTCTTTGAGGCATTACTTGCTTCGTCAAAGATGGAAAAAACACATTCACAAGAAAACGAGTTGAATTTGGTTCCGAGTTTTTCGTTTTCTCCTTTTTTGATTTTTGTTTTCTATAGGCTTCAATTTTATCCCACGATGTCTTGCATTCATGGGTCTCATTACTCCCTTTTTTATCGCAACATTTGCAATACACGTGTTGTTTGTCATTCTTTTTTTCTTGATGCTGGCTATTATTTTTGCTGGATTTACTACATCGCCCTTTGTTCTTCCCTTTGCCTCTATCATTTTCTACATTCTTGGAAAAATTACCCTTTTGATTTGCATAACAAATTCTTTTTACTATGGACTATTAGCAAAATGTTTAGTACTGTCATTATATTATGTGAGTAAGTATAATTATTTTTGTGTGAGAATAAAATAATGTGATGATAGAGTATAGGAGTATAATATGGAGATATAATGAGATCCTAGGGATTTTGTGATAAACAATCACTCCTAGTTTTTAGGAGTTCATGTAACTATATATTTATATGGTCTATCATTGATCGATGAATGAGGTAATCAGATATTGTTTTGTATGAAAATTTGTATGAAATATTTCATTTGGTATCAAAGTAGGTTATCCAAAGTCCTTTGAAAAATACTTTTCTTTGTTAAAAAATGGTGATCTGATTATCTCAGGGCAGCTACAATTGTCCAGTTGCCCTGACTAGCCATATTTTTGCAACAATGTATCAGGGATTAGAATACGTTGTTTCAATCATTCTTGTTTTTTTTTGTCTTAGATTCAATAGCTGAGGGCATAAGGAAAGGTGTTTTGACATAAGAGAATTGATTTGGCTGATTACTTAATGTCATTCATAACCTTCATTATTTTCTGTTGTATGCACTTCGACAGGGGATTAGTGTCTAATGTAGAGGAAATTGAAATGAATTTACTCAAGCTTTATGAAAGGGCTAAACGCTGAGGATGTGTAAATGAAGATCTTGCAGTGAAGCATATTTCCTTCCTCTTGAAGTGGGAGATGATGACGCAACAAGACAAATAGCAGTAAAATTTTGCATAGGTGTTTTCTCAAAGGCAATGGATGAACAAGTGATATAGGCCGCCACTGTGAATTTCAAGAACCACGGAAGATACTGTTTGGAGAAGGATCAAATAAAATCAGTTATAGTACCATCAATGCTCAATGCATAGTCCTGTGTGCAGATTAAGCTTAGCAAAGCATTGGACATCATAAGCAAGAACAATTTCCCTCAGGCTGTCAAACTCTTCTATTGGAGCTTGTCTCCGATTTCCAACACACCTTGCATATCTACATTGAATGACATTATTGATTCCTCAATCAAGTTTGCCATTTCTATGTGCCAAACATCACGTTGTGCATCAGGTGGAGAAGTTTATATTTGTGAAGAACGGAGTCAAAGTCTTTATTTCATCAAGTATTCATGACTCTTTGGAGTTCTATACAACTGCTATTCACATCTACCAAATTGTCAAATCTGTTCACCGCCTCGGCGATTTTCTCTTACAAAGTAACATGTCAAAAGCTTTGTTGAGGTTTTTAGTCTTCTATAGTTTTTGTCTTTTGCGTTATATTTAGAGTTTATTTAGTTTTCAGTAGTTTAGTAAACATAACTAAAATGGATAATGAGTTATTTGTTTGTCATTGTCATTTAGATTATAATGCTAGTTTGTAGAGTTTTGTTATTTATTCATTATTTTAGGTGGATATAGTCGACAATCTTAGAATATAAGGATTATCGATATAATTTTAAGTTTAGCTAAAACTATCCAAAATTTTGAGTTTAGTCATATGGTTATAGTCTTTATTATTGTAGAATCCATTTTAAATAATTTATTGAATTAAATGTCATCTTTTAAACATGGTCATTGAGGATATTGTTTAATAGTACAAGTCCATTTATATTAAATAAGTGGTGTATACGATCTTTTTGTCTAGGGTTTATAGAGTCTTGTGTGTCCTCTCGACATTAATGTATGTCATTTATGTCTTGTAAATGGATGCATTTTTGGGTGAACTCAACGTCCAATTTATAATGAATATGTCAATATTGTGGGGGGGGGGGCGCTATTCTATTCAAAACAATGCAGTTGAGCTTCATGTTCAAATCCACTGAGTGAGTAGCTTCCTAACGGAGGATGGAGGCAACAAAGGTTGGAGGTCTAATAGCAACCTTTCGTCAGTCACTAACGATGAGGTTGCATGATGTTGTAGTGGCTTTAGTTTCTATTTTTTTCTTATTTTTGTTTGGTCTACAAGAATAATTTCTTGCAATGCCGACATTTGTGAAAGACTCATGTTTGAAGAAGCCACTTTTTGAGGGTAGGGAAAGATCTCGAGTTAAACTCAATATGGATTGTCGTTCAGATAGTTCAGGAGTTTGTGAATTTTAGACATTCAGAATTCAGGATTTCAAGGAAAGGGGTTTGGGAACTTAGGAATTCAACTCGGGAGCTACACTTTTATGAGGGTTACGAGATAGCTTGATGGAGTTGTACCTAGTTCGAGAGTGTTTTTCAGATAGAAGCTTTTGCAGGATAAGATACTTTCCCCATGTTTACAGTAAGGGGGCGGAATGTTAGGAACATGTTGTTTAATGCTTACATTAGATTATGTGGGTAGGTATAATTATATTTGTGTGAGAATAAAATAATGTGAAGATATAGAGAATATGAGTATAATATGGAGATATAACAAGATCTTAGGATATCATGATAAATAATGACTCCTAGTTTTTAGGAGTTCATGTAACTATATATTTGTATGGTCCATCATTGATCGATAAATGAATTAATCAGTTATTGTTTTGTATGAAAATTTGTACCAAATATTTCATGGACTTTGTTTTTCTTCAGAAGGCTTTTTCTCTTTCGCCCATTTTCTCAACCAATCGATCAAATGTGAGTTTTCAATAGATTGTTTGCTTATAATGACTCCAAGTAAGTTGAGTATGTAGGAAGAAGAGTATTTATGAAGGCAGTCATTTAAACATCAATTTTTATACCAACTACATCAACATCATGCTTGATTGCATAGATTAAAAAAGTCAAACTCATGGCATCTCTATTTTTCAACTCAAGATTGAATAGTTTCAATTGTAGTTGTATGAACTTGAATTATGAGTGGGAATCATATAGGTTATTCAATTTGTGGAATGCTTCCCAAGGAGTGTTGTACCCTTGAATGTGACAAAACATCTCTGCATCAACAGAGGCCCTCATCAAGGCCAATGCTTTTGAATTATTTTGCTTCTAGGATGGAATTTCCTTTGCTTCTTTCGGTTTGGTGGGTTGATCATCCCTATCATAGATGTTGAACCACAAGTCATTGAAGACAAGTGTGTTCTTCACATGTATAGACCATTATAACTAGGGATCTTTCCCGATTAGGGTTGTGCTAACAATAGTTTTGATAGAATGTATGATTGCTGTATTGGGAGATGGAATGGTTCTTTATTGCTTAAAAAAGGTATCATTTTCTATATACCACTCGACCGATATATCAAACCTCTATATATGCTTGCCCTTCCTATAACTTGTTGGTACATAGAAGAAACTCGTCCTTTCTATATACTCCGCAGTATGTGAAATAGACATTAAGACACGTGAGAGAAGAATGGTATGTGATACATAGACAGTATATGAAAAATATTTGCTTTATCTATGACACTTGCTTAACGAGAAGTCCTTGTATATGGGCGTGATAAACCTATATACTCGGAGTGCTCTTGCTTGTTTCTGGGATTTACGTTTAGCGATAGTCACAAGTGGGTAATGAAGGGAACGGGAAAATGATTTTTTCCTTATTTATCCCCGGCGTAAACGCGAACCAGATGCACTATTAATACCGAACGTTGCAAATTGGTTTTGTTTTGCACAATTTGACTTGTATTTCAAATTTTACTTAATTTTGAAAACAAAAATTATTTCTAGTTTGCAAAATTGACTTATTTTTGTTTTAAATAAGTCAAAAATAAAAAAAATGTTTGTTGTTCCCTTGTGGGAATATTCTTCATTCAAAACATTATGCTTTTGTTTGAGAAAAAAAAACATAAAATAAAATAAATTTAACTTATCTCACCCTGACGGGCTTTGGCATCACTTGGAAGAGAGATAAAATGCTGAATCTCCATTTTTGGAGGGTTTGACCAGCTCCATGCACCTCTATGAACACACAATGCAGAAATAAATGCTGCCACGGACTCCTAGAAGCTTTTAATATGCCAAAGAAAGCTTTGATATAACTGGTTTTAATGGGACAAAGTCCAAAATATGACAAAAGACTGCAAAAAACACTTTGAAATTTTCTTGTTAACAGCAACAAAATACAGTTTGGATGTGCCACACAGCCAAAAATCAGAGAATACGCCACTCAAAAGGGTCTAAACGTTGTCAAAACTGACACGTAGTCCACCAAACTGTCAGAACGCAGCCAGAACAGGTGTTATGCAGTCCAAGACATTTTCAACAGCAGAAATTCGCCAAAAACAGCTACACGCAGGTCTGAGGTCAAATGCTTTCAAACATGTCTGAACTTGAGAAGAACGCCTCCTTTGTTGATTAAAACTGCCCCAAAATAGCCTAAAGTGCATCAATACTACAGTCTATTAGAGTGGCACAGTTGTGAACAATAGAAGACTGAATTTGAAAGCATTTAATTGGCTAAGAATGAAAAATGCAGCATGAAGGAAGAATGGAGGAAAAAATTAATCAAAGAAGAAGCCTGTGCTTTGATAGCAATGCTAGACCAGGATTGGAATGACAATAAGAACGAGATTTGGTGCAACCAAAGTTACTGCAAATTGCATTAATGAGAATGAAAAGATTACAATATTAAATAGCCAAGCAAGTGATTATTCCTTTCATATTCCATGAAGACTCATCATTTTCCTACATAAATTCTCTAGCTACCACTACGAGACAAAAGCTCTTCTACAATTACTCCTAGGATTAATAATATTATATTACAATACCTTGAATACTTGTCATTTATATATCAATTTTTATTTTATTATGTGTGTGTGTGTGTTTATAAATCAGATTAAAGTAATTAAATTAAATTATAAATGAAATCAATAAATCTAAGCTGCTTTTATTAAATTTTAGGTCAGTTTTTAGCTTTATATATTTTTTAAATTATTATTGCAATTTTTATTTTGTATTATTATTTTTTAACTAAATATTGTATCTTTCATCTATTATTAATTAATCGTTTCATTTAGTTTTTAAAACTAATTAATTTTTTCATTTAAGTTTCTCTCCTTTGCTCATCTACCCAACATCATAGCACTTCAATGTTAAAATCTTTAAATAGGAACCTAGGTTTGCTATTTACACTAATTTTTTTCTATTCGTGATGATAGATCATGGATTGTGATCCTAAATGTTGATCATAAAAATCTTACACATTTTTTTCCAAAAGCTCTCTATCTAATTCATATGGACTATGTAAACATTGTATCTCTTATAGATCACTTGTAGACAAGCTGTAGTTACCATTGGACCCAAATCCTCATTTGTATGCACTTAGGTGGAAGGATAATGGTTTATTTACATAGGTTACACACATGCATCGTGTCTTTTGTTTTTGTTCTTAAGTTTGCAGATAAGGTCATTTGTGATGTGACCAATATGGATTGTTGTTGCTTATTGCTTTGGCAAACCCTATCAGTATGATAGGAAATCTCATTAAGACACTTACAACAACACCTACACATTGCTAAAAGATAACAAAAAGTATCTAATTAGGAGCACCGCAAAAACAACAAATTTAGTACTCACTTGCAAGGAGGTATGTAAGGCAGTCAATCAAGCAATAACACTAGCATTAATTTTCATAAGGCCAAAATCTAATTCAAAGCAAACACACATCACATTTTCCACACGACATGTAGGTCTTGTTTAGATTTTGCATTCCTATTCAAATGTCTTTTAGGAGCCTACGACACTTCCCTCCAACAAAGCAATCAATCACACAATTGACCTTCTTCTTGGGGTTCTCTTCTTAATGCTCCATTATATCAAACATCAATGGTACAAAGTGATGAAATCAAATGACAACTTCAAGCCTTATTAGCTAAATTTTTCATTCGGCTAAGTACAACCCCTATGCTTCTTCAATCTTACATATACTAAAGAAAGACGAAATTTAGTGCCTTTGCATTGATTTTTAAGAATTAAATAAAATCACCATAAACAATTGATATCCACTTCCCCACATTGACTACCTGCTAGATCAACTTCAAGGTGCAAAATTATTCTTCAAGCTTGATATTAAAAGTGGATATTCCCAAGTCAAAGTTCAGGCAGAGGACACATGGAATACAACTTTAACAACCAAAATGGGTCTATTTGAGTGGCTCGTAATGTCTTTTGGGCTTACACGTGCACCTGCCCCCTTCATGAGATTGATGAATGATGTATTCAGAGATTATATTGACTTGTTTCTTATCATCTATTTGGATGATATCCTTGTCTTCTCCAAAAATTGGAAGGCACATCTCCAACACTTGGAACATGTTCTTCGCATATTTCAGCAAAACAAATTGCATGCCAACCTACCCAAGTGTTCTTTTGCTCAGACATTGATCACCTACCTTGGATTTGTGATTGATGCACATGGACTTAGGGTGGATCTTACCAAAGTGGAGGTTCTTAAATGGCCAACTTCTTCGACTGATAATGAGTTACGAAGCTTCCTGGTCTTTGCGAATTTATACCATAAGGTCATCTTTGGCTATTTAGAGTTTTTTTTGCTCTTGCACAAGTTGGCGAAGACCAATGTTGATTTTCAGTGTACAGAGGACCATTCTACTGCATTCAACACATTTAAAACAAAACTGTGTTCCACACTCATCCTTGTATTGCCTGATCTTTCATAATATTTTGAGATCTAGACAAATGCCGCACAAGTTGCTTGGAGCAGTTTTGAAGCATAATGGCCAACCAATGGCCTATCATTCAAAAACATCCTTTGTCGCCAAGCATAACTAATCCACTTATGATAAAGAGTTGTATGCATTGGTCCAAGCTATCTAATGTTGGAGACCATAGTTTTCAAACTCAACAAAACTTGGTGATTACTTGCGAGTACTTGGCACTCTTGTAGAACGAATAATTGTCCAAAAACTCGTGAGCCGAGTAATTGCTGAGTACGAGTTTCTAAACTATGTTGGAGACACTACCTTTTTGGCAAAGGAACTATTGTGCACACTGATCATTTCCTCTATAGTTTCTTTAATCACAAACCAAAATTGAAGAAGTTAGGAATATAAAGTGGGCATCCTACTCTCAATAGTTTGTCATGTCCCTTTTCGGACAAATTTGAACAATTCTGGATTTTACGTAAACCCTTGTTTTCTAAATTGGCAATTAAATAAATGATTCTACAATTGCTTCCAAAGATATGACAAAATTGTAATTTCACAAGAAATTAGCAGCTTTATTTCAATTCTTTAATCCTTTTACAAAATGGGTTTATTGCAAAAATCATATTACAAAGGGATGTTAAGAAAATTTATGAAATTCCAACTTTATACTTGCTGTTGGAAGCGCAGTGCGCTGCTACTAAAATGCTGGAATTTATTCGCTGTTCTTATTTCTGCAAACCTTGATCTTTAAAAGGGCAAAAGAATATTTTGTGAAATCCTTGTGATCCCCTGGTTAGCTTTGGAAACCCTATTGTCAGTTGTGTTCTCTGTGCTGGATGGCTGAAACCCTATTGTAAACCGTGATTTTATTTCTGCCCCTGGTGGAAACTAAATGTAAAATTTGAGTGCTCTGTTTACTTGATATTTGAAAATTTCGATGTAGCACACGTGTAATTTCTGGATGAAATTACCTCAAAGGTTTAGAGTGTTTTTGTCCTCAAACCTAAATCCTAATGGTGAGGTTTTCATCCTCACAATTTGTTCCAACGATAAGGGTTTTCGTCCTTATGTTGAAAATCAATGAACAGGAAGGTTCAATCAATTGAGAAATATTGATAATAAAAATTGAATGATTTAAAATGAGGACTCTCAATATATAGACTCAATTGTCACTTTTCGGTTTAGGGTTATACTTTTAGGATTAGTGTTTTACTTTTCACTTTTATCCTTTTTTTGTATTTTCATTTTTCTCTTTTCTCACCCTTTTATTTTATTTCTAATAATAATAAAGTAATATTAAGTTGTCATTTTTTTTAATAAAATAAAAAAAAGTCATTTGACAACTTAAAATATTAATTTTATTATTTTTTACTTTATTTGAAAAAGGGGACACGGCATAGTTTCATTTGATCAAGTACAAAAAGGGGAACACCAACATTGTTGTAGATTGTTTTAGCCATCCTTCTTTGGCTCACACTTTGCCTATGGTTACCACTTCACACCTTGGATTTCAGACAAGGGCTTCTTAGTGTGCAGATGATCCAGACTTTGGGAAAGTCTACAAAAGTCTCCAAAATCTAACTTCTTTAAACCTAGCACCTTTTTAGGATTTTCACATCAAGGGTTATTGTATAAGTTTTGATAAGTTGTGTGCCTCGTGATTATTGCACTTCTCTTCTCAAGTAGGCACTCTCTACTCTATGGTGGTCATTTAAGCAAGCAAAAGACACTTCATAATTTGCAGCATGATGTCCTTGATTTCTTGAGGTCATGTGCAATCTGCTGCCACTTGAATCCAATGAACCGAAAGCTCGGCTTGAGTTGTCCTTTTCCCATACTCACTCGTCCTTTGGAAAGTAGACCTAGTTAGCAGTTTTCTGATGATCCTTTGACACAATGATTGTGTTTTTGTGGTTGTTGATCACTTCAACAAAATGGCTAAGTTCATTCCTTGCTGCAAGGCCAACTTTCGAGTGCCTTAGCCCAATTGTTCTTTGACTCAGTTTGGTGATCCTTTGGTCTACCCACCAACATTGTATCCAACCATGGCTCATGTTTTTTGGGCCATTTTTGGCATTCCTCATGGAAATTTTTTTGGGAGGCTCTCTTAATTTTTTCACTTCTTTTCATCCATAGTTGGATGGCCAGACCGAGGTTGTAAATTTCACCCTCGTGCAAAGTCTCAAGATACCTCTCTTGCCATGTGGGATTCGAGCCTAACCCACATTGAACATGCCTAAAACCATGCAGTCCACTCTTCCGTAGGTCATTTCACCAAGTAGTTCATGGATGCAAGCTCTAATTGTAAAATATTTTTCATGCTAGCATGAACAAGTGGCACAAGAGGGTAAAATGCTTCAAATCCTGATTCAACTCTACCATAAATGCTAGAATTCTGCTCTAACACTATATCTCTTCAATAAATGCTTTACTCTTGCTTTTCACATTCATTTATCACTCATCACATGTCTCATTCATTGCCCATCATGTCCTATATACACTAATGCATCTGTGTATATAGACTTTTCAAATATAAATTAGGACCAAATTGGCATGTGATTCAACACACAACATATGGGAAAATCTAACAAATGGGGAGCACCATGCACAAGGAACTCAGAACAAAGATCACTAGGGCCCACACTAGTTTTGTACACAGTATAGTCCTAGGGACCTAGAACCATACACAGTATGGTTTAGGGAAACATGTTCAAAACCACAAAAACAGGAAGTGGAGAAAGAGAAAGAGGAGAGAGAAGGGAACAAGAAAAACAAAGTAGGATAGGGCCAAAACAAAGGGAAACAATGCTCCAATAAGAGCCAAATATGAACTGATAATTGACAAACACACAAGAACCCTAGAACCATGCAATTTGACAACTAAAACTACTCACAGACCAAAATCAGATATCTTCACCAGCCTCACCATGATTTTAGGAATAGGTAGCACTACTAGAAGCATGGCCAATACTGCCATGCACACCAACAACGAAAGCAAAACTAAAAGCTCCCATAGCTGACCTATCTCATAATCATCTTGGAAGACCTCATTGGAAGAGGAGCCCCATGAGAGGTAATCCACCTGCATTTTCTGATTCAATCTTGTTTCTCTTTACATAATGGATGGACCTATAAGTGCTCCATCCACTTGACACTGCTGAAGAGTTAATAATCTATGACAACACGTGAGCAGAAATGTCCTGCAATTCAACAGCTTTAGAACTGCAATATAACCACCATGCAACAGGCTTAATTCCACCCCCATCAGCAAGCAACTGTTTACTTGAAAATGGCTTGCTTCCCATTGCAAAGTAGCAAATTTATTCTCTACTACTGAGGTTTTACATGGACCGGGCTAAATGTTTGAAAATGCCTATTGAAATCCAGCTGCCTGCTCCAAATCTGTATTTGGGGCCTCATGTTGCCTCCAAATTTTTTCAAGGAGACCTCATCATAGTACCTAGGGTTCAAAGCATGAGTCTATTCATGTAGATGGGTGTTGTATTTATCCCATATGCTAATAATTGTCTCTTATGGTACAATAGAATACAGGGTCCCTTAAGAGGCTTTTTGAGTTCTTTCCAACGTACTCTTTGTTTTCAATGCCTTGAAATCGAAAGCTTGGATTATATCAGAGGATGGAAATGATGTGGACATTTAATATAGTTAATAATTTAACTATAGTTATTTATTTGTAATATCCCCAATAAATACCAGCAATCAACAAATACACATCAGCAATATGAAATCGCTGCTATGGAGAGAAGCGCCAAAATTATTAGAGAGAAAACACATCAGTCTTAGTAATTGCAGCAGTCAAGGAGGAATTGCAACAGTGAAGGGGAAATCACAACAGCCAATGCAATCACAGGTCTGCAATAAAGCAATAATAAACAGCATTAAGGAGACTTCAAATGGAAATCGCCACACAAAAGAGAAGAGCGCCACACTTGAGGAAGGTTGCCCCATAACAGTAATTAATATTCAGCATTGATAAGCAGCATTAATAGTTAGTTATTAGTTAATTATTAAACAACATATCATTTAATGGACGGACACCACCTTCGGAAGAGTTACACCTTTTGGAGAAGACATGTCTTTTCGATGGAAGGATTTGAAGCTATAAATAATAAACCATAGGTATGGAAAGAATCATCGAATAATGAATTCAAATATATAACTTGTATAAGCGGCTGCTTTACAATGGCTTTTAAGGACGAAACCCCTTAAACTGCGTAATCTAGATACAAGGACAAAAACCCTTGTTATCAAACCCAAGGACGAAACCCCTTGTGGAATTATATTTTATTGTTTGAGATCCGAAAACTCTATATTAAATTCAAAATAATTATTTAAATTATTATTTCAATTATAATTTGTATATTTTATTTAAATGGAATTACGAGAAATCTGAATTCTTGTAAAATATTCCGATTTGGAATATTACATTATCAGTCATACCCATATGCAAGTGGGCAGACACAAATAAATCAAAAAATAAGTTAACTAAAACAATCGTAAAGATTAGATATAAAGGAGTTACAAATAGGTGGACAGCTGGAACAACTGAAAAGGGTAGATCGATAGCTAGGAATATGAAATGCCATTGTACAGCCTGTATACTAAAGCTTCTCTTATGTTAATAGATACTCAAAAATAGAGTCATATCAGTTACTTAGTTTGCATGAAAGAAACAACTTTGTGATGAAGTAAAAGATTTCCAAATTTTCATCACAAATGACCAACATGCCAAAGCATTGTATAGAGTCTAGACAATTTGCCAGGGTGAAACTTCATAAGGATCTCTATACTCGTAAGGATCTCCTATCATATGCTTATCTCTATCACAAATGTGTAGCATATCACATAGGGGCTCTGATATGGAAAGAATGAAGTCAACTTGACCCTACAATTGCTTTTTCAGAGTTGGACTGTCTCCATGTCTGCCACTATTGAATAATTGCCACAAAACACACTGCATCCTAAAGTACACACAAGCAGCAAATCATGACATTGTGGGAAACATTTCCAGTTTTTGCAAGCTTGAGAAGCTTCAACCTGGCAAGTTGTCTATACAATGCTTTGGCATGTTGGTGCTTTGTGATGAAAATTTAGAATTCTTTTGCTTCATCCCAAAGTTGTTTCTTTCATGCAAACTGAGTAACTAATATGACTATTTCTGAGTATCTATTAACATAAGTGAAGCTTTTATACACAGGCTGAAATTTTTTACAATGACATTCATATTCCTTATCAAACCAAATTGAGTATTTGTGGAGCAGAAGGTTTACCACTCATCATAGGTTGCACACCGGGTTTGTAATATTCCAAATCGGACTGTTTTACAAGAATTCAGATTTCCCGTAATTCCATTTAAATAAAATATAGATTTTATAATTGAAATAATAATATAAATAATTATGTTGAATTTAATATAGAGTTTTTGGATCTCAAACAATAAAATATGATTCCAGAAAGGGTTTCGTCCTTGGGTTTGATAACAAGGGTTTTCATCCTTGTATCTGGATTACGCAGTTTAAGGGGTTTCGTCCTTAAATGCCATTGTAAAGCGGCTGCTTATACAAGTTATATATTTGAATTCATTATTCGATGATTCTTTCCATACCGATGGTTTATTATTTATAGCTTCAAATCCTTCCATCGAAAAGACACGTCTTCTCCAAAAGGTGTAACTCTTCCAAACATGGTGTTCGTCCATTAAATGATGTGTTGTTTATTAATTAACTAATAACTAACTATTAATGCTGCTTATCAATGTTGAATATTAATTATTGTTATGGGGTGACCTTCCTCAAGTGTGGCGATTTCCATTTGAAGTCTCCTTAATGCTGTTTATTATTGCTTTATTGCAGACTTGCGATTGCATTGGCTGTTGTGATTTCCCCTTCACTGTTGCGATTCCTCTTTGACTGCTGCAATTACCAAGACTGTTGTGTTTTCTCTCTATTAATTTTGGCACTTCTCTCCATAGCAGCAATTTCATATTGCTGATGTGTATTTGTTGATTGCTGGTATTTATTGGGGATATTACAGGGTTTCCAAAATGCTAAATACCCAAAAGGAGGGTGACTAAGAAGATTCACCAAGTTTTTGGTTATGCCCCTCTTATACTTTATCACCAAATGAAAATTTTGAACATAAGATGCCCACTTCGAAGTCCAATGCTCTTGAATTTAAGATTGAGAGCTATGTTACCGGATACACCCCTACCCCCTGGGTACGGGTATGCGACGTCCTAGTATGGGTACAGGGGGTGGTACGCCTAGCCAACGCCCAAGGTATGCCCTAGCCCCTGCAAAATACACCCGAGTATGTCCTTAGATGTACCCGGGCGTACCCTTAGGGGCTAGGGTGAACCCTGGGTGTTGGCTGGGCGTACCGCCCAAAAAAACATGTTTTAAATTTTTTTCTTCCTTATTTCGCTTAATAAAAAGTCAAACACGGACTTCAAAAAAATAAAGTATGAAAACCTCTCTGCAATTTAAATGGCTGGTTGTGTTTTCAAAACGTGAGCTTCAGTGGATTCATCTATATCTTCTTTATTAGCACTGTATATAACAGCGATGAAGGTTGCTAGAGCAAGTCAGCAAGTCTTCCAGTTATTTGATCGTGTTTCAGCCTTGCCAAAATAAAGGGAATAAATGTCCGTAACATGATCAAGATGAGGGAGAGGTTGAAATCAATAATGTCTTTTTTTGCTTATCCTCTATGTCCCAAAAATATGGTTCTCCAGGACTCTTTTTGTGCAGTACATACAATAAGATCATTTGCACAGGTATAATACGAAAGGTCAACTTGTGAATAAACTCAAAGAAGAGAACAAGCCATGGTCTAAAGTTGATTTAATGCTAGGTCATCTCATTATAATCTTTACCAAACTGCAGAGAGTGCATTTTCTTTTGTCTTTATTTTTGTCCACACATTGTAACATTTGCAATATGTACTTGTAATAATTATAAGACTAATCTAAGTTCGACAATTGAATATTATGATATTTGGCATTGAATTATTAGTATTTTTTGTGGTTATTTAACTTATTATGTTTCCTCTATGCATATTATGTGGTTAATTTTGCTTATATGGCTATATTTTTATATTTTTAATTTTTTATATATATTTTTGTATGGCCGTACCCAAACTCCCCCAAAAAAATCCCCCATATCCACGTACCCAATACTTGTGTTGGTAGCCGCACCCGTACCCATATCGGCTACTTAGATTGAGAGTTTAAGAATTGAAGTGGCCCGTGATCAATATGTAGAATTACCTTCTTAACAAGAAGATAATGGCACCATTGCTTGAGCTAAGGCATCAAATTCCTTGTTGTAGGTGCTATAATTGAGCTTGGCTTGTTGGATGTCCTCTGTACTTAAGTAATGTGCCTATGGCATATTTAGGAATCAAGCTCAAATAGCTGTTGCAACTCAGGGATAAAAGCAAAGAGCCTCTTTGCCTCTTTCAAACGACAAAACTCTTGAGTGGTTTGTGGGTTTCAATTAAGGTTCTTTTGACTAGTGAGCTGATGAAGAGGATAGGTAATGCCTGAGTATTTACAAATGAAATTTCTATAGAAGTTCATTCCCTTCATAAAACTCTTCAAATTTGAAATGTTGGATGGAGCTCTCGAAGGACCTTTACTTTATCTAAAGTCACATGTACTCCATGCTTGTTAATGAGGAACCCAAAGTAATTAATGAGGTTTGACCAGAGAAGGACTTTATCATTGTTTTGGAGATGATATCGGTGAAGAAGATCCATAACTATCTATACATTGATCAAGTGGTAATCCAAGGAGTTGTTGTAGACCAAGATTCATTTAGATAGGTGACAACAAATTTGCCAAGGTGGGGTCAGAAAACATCATTGATGATGCGCATGAATGTGACAAGTGCATTGGTGAGGCCAAAAGGCATGACCAACCACTCGTAGAATCCAAATGTGGTCTTGAAAGCTGTCTCCCAAAACCATGGAGCTCCATGCAGACTGATTTATATTCAAAAGTCAAAGCAAGCTTAGCAAAGTACTTGACACACTGAAGTTGGTCCAAAAAGATCATCAATCTTAGGAAGCGGGTAGCAGTTTTTCAAATGATTTTGTTGAGAGCATGATAATCCTTGACTAATCGTCTCTCATTTTGTTTTTTCTTTGGCACTATTGAATATTTCCCTTTTCAAGTGTCTCGCTTGATTTGGCACTCTATCTCAACACTCCCAATGTGTTTAATGTGGTAAGGTGGCTGGTTGGGCAACTGAGAACCTAACAGAAGCTCAATAGAATGTCAGATGGTGTTGACACCCTAATTCCTTTCCTAACTAAGCCCTGTGTCGGCTTCAAAAAGAGCAACAAAGATGGACAATCAACTTAGTGCACCGGCATATTACTTAAGGCTGAAACCTTAAGCAGTCACTCGAGGCGCAACAAGAGGACACTGGAGCCCTTGTTGTGTGAATAAATCATAAATATCCATGCAAATACACATCTCTACTGATTTTATGAAGCGAAGGTAAAACACATCATCCATATAAACTAAAAATAACATGAAGATATTCAAAGAAAACACAAAACCCATCAATTCTACATATATTCATACTCGTACGTCAATATACAGTCCACAATTATTCCAAAGTAGACAATTTCCGTTCAATGGTGATATTTATACATATACATCCTTCAAACCCTATCTCCCTCCTCTTCTAACCACTCTTGAACCACACATGCAACCTTGTGAGTTCTGCTTCTCCTCAATGAGAAGCCTAAGTCCCTATTTATACTTTTCTTGGACCCCTTGAACCTCTTTCTAGTTGTCATCTTTGCATAGCTGATTTGCCAATTGTCTGCACATCTTCTAGGAATATTCTCTTAGATTCCTTCCACATGTCAACATAGTGGCATATTCCTTTGCCCTTTTGACATATACTAATCCAATTTGTCATCTTCTAAACCAACCTAGATCTTCTTCCTATCTGGACATGGGCCATCTGTCATGATCCTCTTTAGTCATCTTCTTCATCAACATGTGCTTCCTTAATTTGATTTGTGCTGTGTAACCTTGGGCATTGCACATCATCTGTTCTTGCGCAAAATCGTTTTTGTGCATGATCTTAGAAGATTGTACACTTGCAAGTTCTCAAGACTCATCAATGTGTCTCACCCACGCATCAAGTCTAGAGAAGACCTTTACGATTGCCTCAAGTACAATTGTAGGGTCAACATTCCCCCACACTTCACTTCTTGTTTGTCTTCAAACAAGCTTTGTAGATTCTGTCGGTGTTGGTTTGGTTACTCATGCAAGCAACATTTTAGGACTTTTATGCTTAAGTCACTCAAAATATGATCCTAGGAACTTGTTGTTGACCTAATTTATGGCATCAATTCATACAATACATCCTTCAAACTTATTAATTTTTTTACATTTTCCTAGTTATTTGCATAGCTAGCAATTTTATTTTCTTTTGCCCTTCTCTGTTGTTGATACTCGATGCGCATGGTTGCTTCTTCGACCATCACTTTGTCTTCAAGTTCCGTTAACCATTGATCGAATTCTTTGTGCTTCTCATCCATCCTCATTCTCATTGCTTTTACTTCCTCCAATTTTATGTGTCTCTTCGTTTGATCTGTCATTTCCTTCATCCGCTTTTTTAGGTTTGCGTGTGATGTAGACTAAGGGGGTCCAATGAAGGACTGCCTTTACTACCATGCTGGTTGGATTAACACACTTCCATGGACACACTTGCATGCACACTGTTGGTCTTAAAACATTTCAACACACCTTCATTGAATTCATCAAATTATTACAAAGAACTGAATGCACACTCTCACTCAAACTCTCACACATGCCTTGATAGGCTTGTTACATTACATGGAGATGACTTGATCTCACACATAGTCCCTCTTAGACTGAAACATCCTCTCTGTTCTGTTCTTGGAGAAAAAGCTCCCAAAGTCTCTTTTCTTCCCTTTTCTTGGAGCTAACTCCCTCTCTTTGACTCTCCTTGGCTCTTTCACTTGCCAATTCAAATCTTCTTTGACATTCTCTGCTTTCTGGAGTGTCTATTCACCTTCATTTTCCTTCTAGAAATGCTCAAAATTTGACGTTTCATCATTCTAGAGCATTACTTTTTTTTACAATTCATGCGGTCGAAACTACTGCTTTATGCAGTCTAGCGGTTTCGAAACTGGCACTATATGTAGATTGCAGTTGAAAACTGCCGGGACGATTTCAAAACTATCACTAATGCTTGCAAAACCGACGCTCAATGTAGATCGATGGTTTGCCACTATGCAAAGTTTGCCAACTTTTGGAGGTCATAACTCTTACATACAGGCTCGAAACGAGATGATTGTTTTTTGAAAGTGCATAAATTTTTGAGGGGAATCCAAATATGCAATCATATTCACGTTTAGGGAATTCCTTGATGCCCTTTTTGCCTCTGCCCCACAACCTATCTGTTTTAGTCCTACGAATGTAGCCACTTTCCGAATTGTACTAATGGTTGAGAAACTCAACCAACTTACTTGGAACCTTGTAACTTCTTGAAACTAATCCTTTTATGATGTGCTTGATGCTACAAAAGTGAAGGATTATGATGCTTCCCATGGATTATCTTCACCATGCGAAAACGACAACACACCAATAAGACCCCACAAACACACACAACTACTATTTTTGGTTGATGCAAGGTTGCCTTTACGCATTGGATGCATTGGATGCTTTTGTATCACACACCCTAGGTATTTAAAATGTTAGCTTCTGCTTATCTGGATGGATTAAGTAGTAAACCCACTCTTTTGACCATGGAGTTTGATGGCCATGGTGTCTCCTTCCAACATACCAGGTACTTCAGCTGATTGTCACACTTCTTATTCCATTTTCAGCTTCTTGCAACTTTCAAATCTTTCCTCCTTTGCTCTTCTCTGTGCTTTCTCCCCCTTCTTTGCGGGATTAGACCCACCACAAACCACCCTCTTCAGCCAAAGACTTCTCTTCTTCTCTCTATATTTTGTTGTGGGATGAAACCCACCTTCATCTGACCACCTCCCCCAAGATGCTCCTTATTGCGTCTTACTTTTTCTTGTGTACTTGTACCCACTACCATCCAACCACCTCGAATTAGCTCTCTTTCTCTTTTTCCACTCTCTTACAGAATTTTTCCCATCTCTTTCTGGACACCACCACCAAATGTCTTCAACACCATTGCTGCTCCAACCTTCATTGGCTTTGAACCAACCACATCTATATAAGCTCAACTCCTCTCTCATCACATCAATAGAAGCATGCAACTCATACTTCACTTCTTCCTTCCTGTCTTGTTTGTAAAAGAGCTCAACATACCTTTGGGCATCTAATTGCTCACCCATAGCCTCTAATACTACTGTAGGACAGTCTTCATGTCCTTTTCTCTTACTGTCCTCATTTCTATGTCAAACAACTCTACTATCCCTGCTGCAACATCATCTTCTTCCCTTCGAAATGTCTTCAAAAGGATTATCAATCTCCTTGCGGAATGTTGTCTCAACTAGCTTCTCATCATCCTCTTCATCTTCTTCACCATGTGCTTGTAATGCTTGTAGAAACATCTCCTCAATCCCATCATCCTCCAATTCTATCTTTGCTGCAACCTCATACTCTTTTTAACATGCTTGGGTTGATAACAAACTCAGCTGCTCCATCTCATCTTTGTTTTCTTCCATTCTCACTCTTTATATCAGCTCTTGGTTGATTGTAATCTTTCTTCATCTCCTTATTTGACATCACATGCATGCCATGTGCAAAGAACCTTGCATTCTCATTGTCCATATGAAAACAATGCAAACCTTGACTCATAGGTGTTTCTTCTCCAAATCCTATGTGGGCTGCTCGCATGTATGCAACACCAAATTTCTCCTTTAGTGCTATTCGTAGAAACACATACACCATCTTTGTCTCCTTACTTGCTTCTATGCCACATGAGTGACATTCTTCATCTTGCCTTGTCCAAATGCTCTTTGGACCAACCTCTATCACCAAGTTCTTAACTTTTCCATCCACCATTTCACTTTCTATCCATCTCCCAAGATGGAGATTTGATGCATATCCTTCTCTATGCATCGCTATCCTATTGAGAAGGTCTTCTTCCTCTTTCCAATCGCTTTCACTTGCTTTTGTGATAGTCTTCTTTCCCACCTCTAGCTGCTGCAAATGAACTCTCTCTTGTATATCCTCTTGAGAACATTCTTGTACCCACACTTTCCCACTCTCTCTTGCCTCCATGATGACTTGAAGACAATCTTTTACTGCTGGTATATCCTTACCAACCAGCTTTTCAACTACCGCTGCCATATTATTCTCTTGTTCCATTTCTTCACTTTGCTTTTCATACGTATGAGCATGGTGGACTAAACCACACCTTGTCCTTTTCTTTGCCATCTTCTCCGTTGCCGGCCCTGTACGTTGAACAAACACATTAAGATAATCAAGAGTTCCAACAAACACTTCTTAAACTTCTTCATCATGCTTCATAGACATGTTGTCCAACTCTTCTCCATTGTTTGCATTCTTCTCATGGTTTCCACTTACATGATAGACTCCCAAAGGTCCATTCACAACAACCTTCAGGGCTGTCCTCTCCTCGTTCTTCTTCTATTTTCTTCTCCTTTATGTGACTGGTTTTCAACCATAATCTCCTTGTGTGCATTAACTTTCACTTCAACCACCTCTATTGTTTCTTTCATGGAAACCTGCAACTTCTCATGGCTGCCTTTTAGATTCATTTCTATTGTTTCCTTCAAGGAAAAATGTAGCTTTCCTTGATTGTCCTCAACCCTTCTTCCCTTCAAAAGAGCAAAGACAAATGCGTTGCCTTCATTCATCAAGGACGATTCTACCTCCTCCCACTTATGGGATTCCACAAACTCCTTCCCATCATCAAATAATGGGTCTCCTTCTTCCGGTTCAACAATTATCTCCTCAACATATTCTTCTATGAGGATTCCTTCTTCCATGGGCTGCTCACAACTTTCCTCGTTTTTTAAATCAGATATGGGTTTTTCAGATGGAAACCTTATTCTTTTGTTGTCTTTCAAGAAAACCTTTTACTCACTCATAGCCGCCTTCTTGATACTTCTAAAAATAGATTTGAGCTGTTCACATGGAAACTTCCCTCTCATATTGCCTTTCATGGCAATTTTCTTCTTCTCTTCTCTCAAGCCTTAAGACATGAAGCTTTATCAACCACTCTACTTGCATTATTGGGTTCACAACATGACCTATCAACTTGGAGACCATACGTTCCCAACTCCTCACCTTCTTCTTTCCTTTTTCTTGCTTCCTCTTTTGGAGAACTCTCCAATACTTAGCTGCAACTCCACAGTCTCTTACTTGCAACCTTTACCCTCATGGGGTCTTCAATATTCTCCTCTTCAAAAAGAACTTCTAACTCCACTATCCATTTTATGAGTTACTTTGGGCTGTCTTTACCACATAACAAAAGCGTATTGCTAGTGCACTTACCTCTTTCTTTCACCTTGACCTTTGGTGGTCTCTTTTCTTTACTAGATGGTCCTCTTTTCAAGAAATCCAACTTTGCTTGTAGGGATATCAACATCTTCAACATTTCTTCTTTTTCATTTTTACTCATAGCTATAACATCTTCACTTTGTGCATCCTCCATCATATCCAATCTTGTTTGGATTTCCTTCAACATTTCTGCCAATTCTTTTATTGCTAGTGCTCTTCCAATTTGTGTGCCATATCTCCTCAACAAGCAGACTTGCCTTTCACACCCTGCAATAGACTCAAACAAGAGGCTCTCATACTTCTTCAACACTTGTAGGAATTCTCTCACACTTGCAACAAACTAATCTTCTCTCCTATGCAGGGTTCTTTTTCACATACCAATTGGTGTAGTTATGGTAAGGGGTTCCAATGGACTACATCTACTACCATGTTGCTTGGATTAACATTCTTCCATGGACACACTTGCAAGCACACTGTTGGATTTGACATATTTCAATGCACCGTCATTGAATTTATCAAACAATTACAAAGAACTAAATGCACACTCTCACTCAAACTCTCACACATGCCTTGATAGGCTTATTACATTACATGGAGATGACTTAATCCAACGCAGTCCCTCCTAGATTGAAACATCCCCTTTGTTCTATTCTTGGAGAGCAAGCTCCCAAACTCTCTCTTTTCTTCTTTTTTATTTTAGCTAACTCCCTCTCTATGACTCTCCTTGTCACTTTCACTTGCTAATTCAAATCTTATTTGACATTCTTTGCCTTTTGGAGTGTCTCTTCACCTTCATTTTCCTCTTAGAAACGCTCAAAATTTGATGTTTTATCATTTTGGAGCGTTACTTTTTGTTTACAATTCATGTGGTCGAAATTGCCCCTTACGCAACGTGGCAGTTGCAAAATTGCCACACCAAGGTAGTTTCGAAACTGCTACGCTGGGGTAGTTTCAAAATTGCTGCACAATGCAAACCGTCAATTTTGTCATTGTGCAAAGTTTTCCAACTTCCGGAGGCCATAACTTTTGCATACAGATTCGAAAATAGATGATTTTTTAAAAAGTGTTCAACTTTTCTAGGCGAATACAAATATGCAATCACATTTAGGTTTAAGGAATTCCTTGATGCCCTTTTTGCCTCTCCACTAGATTCGATCTGTTTTAGTTCTTCAATGAATGCAACCACTTCTCGGATTGTATTGATAGTTGAGAAACTTAACCAACTTGCTTGGAACCATGTAGCTTCTTGAAACTAATCCTTGTATGATGTGCTTTATGTTACAAAAGTGTAGGATTATGGTGCTTCCCATAGATCATCTCCACCATTCCAAAACTACAATTTACTAACAAGACCACATGAACACACACAACTACTATTTTTGATTGATGCAAGATTGTTTGTACGCCTTGGATACTCCTGCATCATGTGCATCATCCTCTTGTTTGAGCCTTGCTTTCACAAATTCTTTTGCATAATTGAATCTATTAAAAATATTTCTAACATACCTCTTTTTCAACAATAGTGTATTAATTGCAGTTGTCATTGTTATAGTTGCATCTTCAACTTCCACGAGCTTGTGGATTCTTTCTAAACAGTTACTGCTCATGTATGAAGTTGCTCTGCGTTCCATGTGGCGTGCAACAAGTATTTCACCGCTAAACATTGCCATAATCTTGTGGACGCACGTCCTCAACCAAAGTGATCAACCACTGGATTTCATTTTGATACTTCTCTAGATCCTTATGCTCTTTTGCTACTTCCTTTTTCAGATCTTCAATACTTTGATCTCCAATTAAATCTCTCTTCACCAATTCTAGAACTAGCTTTGCCATTGCTAACCATGCGACTTCTGTCATTAATTGTCTTGAATCCACTATCTTGATCTCTCCCTCATCATTATTGTTGAGTTTCTCGCCTTCTCCCTTTACCTTGACAAATGCTTTTATTGGGAGCTCAAACTTAGGGGATTCCAAATGAGTGTCGAACATATCTTCTAACTTCTTCATGCCTCTTCTAGTCACATTATCACATTGAATCATTCCCATTGAGATTCTTGGTGTTTTGTTTATTTTCCGATTTTGGCGTTCTAAATAAGATAAAACTATTGAAATCCAAATTTCGTAAAATAGGGCATGTACCATACAAATCTAAATGTAAAAGAGAAATTGATATTGCACTTACTATTTTTAGAATTGATAGGACAAAGAGAAGAGAGGAACTTAGCTGATTTCTTTTCTATATTGCTCACTGTGTGTGTCACAATCTTTAGAAATGTTATGTTTCCACTCTGTAATTGCTCAGATTAGGAAACAAACCCTCAAAACCTACGTAGATATTGCTGTCGAAGCTTAAACATTTGTGGCAATTGGTAATGTTTTATGTCTGTTGGCATTGTTTAAGTTGACTGTGTCGGTTTGTTTCTTACCACAAATTGTTGTGCTTGTCATTGTAGATGGTTTTTGTGTGTTTGCTTGTCCTAGTTCTGTGTGCAGATTTTGATTTTACTTCAATTTGCTTCAAAACCATAGCTTCACTTTTGACACAAGATTGACTTGGAAAAAAGGGTTAAAAAGACGGGTTGGGCAACCCTAATCACTTCCCGTTGGATTGAGTGTTGCTTATGTTTCAATACTCTGAAGAGGGCTCAAACCACACGTAGTTCTCCCACCTAGGTGTGTGTGTGTGTACTATTGTGATCATGCTAGAATGCAATGCAATGTTTGGCTTTCAACACTTAGACAACATGCAACTTTTACCTTGTGTTTGTGTTCAGACTTGGCTCTAGGGCTGCTTGTTGGAGGGGTTTTCAAATGTGTATGCTTTGTGATAATGTCTCAGGAGAGTGCCAATGATTTTTTCAAGCTTTTTTGTCAAGTAGAGAGGGAATGACAAAGTAATTGCCAAGTGAGTAAGAACTTAGGCTTGATTTGTATTTATAGATGACTCTTTGATATTCTTCCCCTCATGACTGACATATGAAATGTGCTTAGGCCGATCAAATGGAGACATTTGAATTTGAAAAGTAGTCGTTAAGGCTTTTTGGACACTGTTGGTAGAAGGCAAAAACCTGCGGTTACTGTTTGACTATTGCTGGCACCGCCTAGAGAGGGAAAATCAATGATCTAGAATATGGCAATAGTCTTCTTAGGATTATAGTGTTTTTGAACAAACTAGTGTGATCTTGAATATGTGTGATAGCAAATTGGGTTTGCCAAGGCTATAAATAAGTAAATGGATAGGGGAGAGTGTACACCAGAGTCAAATGTGTATGCACAATTCCAAGTATGTAAAGATATGCCAAACTTGATGTTTCCAAGTGTCTGATACCAAATTTAGGTGTCTACACCTTGTGATTTAATCATGCCTCCTGGACTTCTCCTCCATGCAAATTTTGCCCCATCAATCTCCATCACATCGTCTTATGTTTCCAAGTGTCTGATACCAAATTTAGGTGTCTACGCCTTGCAATTTAATTACGCCTCTTGGACTTCTCCATGCAAATTTTGCCCCATCAATCTCCATCACATCGTCTTCTAACCCTTGCATATTCTCTTGCACAAGTTCTTCTGTTTGTAGCATATTTATATGCGCATCACCTAGAATTTCTGCAACATTTGACCATCTTGTGAGTCAATACTTTGTGCAAGCCTTGCATTTGCCTTGCCCATTTCATTTTTGCATTTTCCTTGCCCATTTCATTTCTTACTTCTGCATTTTCTTGAGCCTCTTGACTTTGCTTAGTGGCATTGCCTCTTATTTGTTGTGCACCCACATTTGTTTGCAGTCTTCTCTGTGTTTCCATCCATATTCACATTCCATTGTCGGCCCTTTTTGCGCATTGGTTTCCTCACTTCCTGTTTGCACTTCCGCCTCTACAGTATTATGTGTATTCTGAACCTTCTCTTGAGATTTGGAACCCTTGTTGGCAAGTTGGTGCGCGAAGTTGATTGTGCAACTAGAATAGTTGAACTAGGAGTCTAAGTGCTTCCACTAGTCACAACCGCTAGTGGTTAACTAGCTCCTCTTGCATTGAAAGTATAGTGTGCCATTACACAACTTAATGAACTCGTCATATTGCGACATTCTTGGTGGTATGCGATACTCTTCCTTGAATGTTTTCGTCACATGGTTATACCACCCTACCATCTTCTTCCTATAAAACTCATTCATCTAATGTTTGCAAGTGTACACTACATACTTGTCCGCAAGTGAACCACTTCTAATTATGGGGTTAACCCAAACTTTCCCTCACGTACACTATTCTATTCAATTAATATCAAAATCATGATGGTTCACCTATAAAATTCTTCACCTCGCATGTGTGCATCCTTGCATGCCATCACCAACATTTCTGTGATAAACTTAGCATAGTTGAGCTTTTATCCAAACTACGCAACTTGATGTGCTAAGTGGACGACTTCTTTGGTTACAAATGACTATTGTCCTAGAGTTACAACCTTAGAGCTAATTAGTTGCGCGATAACTTTCATGGTTGGTGTCCGCAAATCATCCACTTTTATTGTAGTGCTCACTCCTTGTATCCCTACAGTTGTTGCTACTAAATTGATATCACTTTTCTTCACAAACGCTCTGCGAATATCCAAACCTTCATTTTGGACTCCAGTTGTTCTACTTATCCACACTGGTGATATTTTAATTTGGTGCCATGGGCTATTTATTCGCCCCTCATGGGTGAGTGTTAACAAAAACTTCACTAATTCTTCTGGTTTCCCGAAGCAAGTTAGTTCAAACAACTATAGTACCCTTGTCGGATTTAACACATTTCTCACCCTCAACGATTCCTTGTTTTCCCCCATTCGAGATTGCAACTCACCTTCAATCAACAACTGATACCCCTTAGTGCGGTGGATGAGATCGTTGACTATGCAGGACCCTAATTAGTCGTCAATGTTCCTCCCTTTGGTACTAATTTTAAATATGCCATAAGTGGTTTAAAAATCGAAGGTCTGTTCTCCATCTTTCTCTTCTTAGCTGGTGGTGGTCTTTTTGGTCTTTGTGCCCTTGTGGTTCATCCGCCTCTTCTGAGTTATGATTTTATAATAGGGGTCCTTTCCCTAACATTTGGAACTTTTGCACCTTGCTTTCTTGACATTGGAGGTCCTCACACCCTCTCTTGGCACCTTGTAGAATGTCCTACTTTTGCAAACAAACCCTTACCGAAAATCCTCACTTTCCTTCACTCCACCAATTCCCAAATCTTCCTACGGCTCTCCCAGGTTGTAATGGTCTGCAACCTATGATATTTTCCTTAATATTGTTGTGTACTTACTCTATACTTAACTCCTTCGACACCTTGCAACTATTCACTATGATGGTTCCTTTTACTCGGTTCCTCTTCGGTTTGGTTCTTCTTCAATTTGCAAATGGCTGTTTAGGATGCATTGGTCGCCTTTTATACCCTGTGTGCATTCAATGCTCCACCTACCCATTCATATGCTTTGAGTGTATTCCCGCTTCACTTCGTGATATCATCATTCTCTTTCTTTTTGTATACGTGTTCCTGGTTCATGCACATCATTCTCTCCTTTCTAAACATTGCACCTTGTGCATCATGGTGTCCTATCTCAACATGTTCCTTGCCCACCATTTCTGCACATCAAATCTTCTATGGAATCAACTATTCACCATGTTTTCCAACATCATGTTTCACCCTCTTGAACCTCCCTTAAGCCACATAATTTGCACACTTTTCCATTAACATTCACCAAACCACTTTCCAATTTCTTGTTTTCTCCTTCCCCACACATCTTGCACAAATTTCCTTTCCATGGCAGCTTCAAAGAAAGTTTAATAACTAGTTCATTGATCCATCTGTTCCAACTAGATAGCTTTTCCATATCGATTCCAATCTCATGTTGTATGCTTTGGACACCAACCCTGTACAATGGGATTTTATTTCCCTAATTATACACATGGCCCGACAAATGCCTTCTAGAACTACTTAAATGTCTAGTATAAGAATCCTGAAATGTTTCTTGTTTGACTCATCTGACTGGATTTACAGGTCTGCTTGCGCTTATTAACATAATTATAATTTTTTTAAAGCAAACTTAATTAAAAAGTATGAAATGTTTTTGTGTTACAATTTTCTCTTGGCATCAGAGCTGCTTTATGTATGGCTCTTCCCCATGCATCACTTGAAGAATAGTTAGGGTCTATTCCCGATAGTTTTTCTTTGGAATAGCTCTCCAGGGTGCCATACTTGTGTTATTTTCTTGTGTGCTGATAGGTTTGACTTTGCTGGGCGTTTTGTCAACCTCAGTTATCCGTTTTCCCTTTCATGCACACTGTAACTTCACTGGAGAAGTTTCCTTGTGAACTCCCTTTTTGAGCCATACGTCTTTAGTTTGCGTTATGCTCCTTGTATTCGTTTTTAGTGGTACCCTTTGTGTTTCCATGTTATCTTCTTTGCACAATTCTTTTGTTTTGTAATCCACTTTCCTCAATACCCTGAACTCTGGCTTTGGTGAGCAGGATGTCACCCTAGACTTTTGCGCATCATGCTTAATTCTTTCCTTTCTGTGCTCACCAGCTTTTAGCTCAACAACCTTCTAAACTTGTGATTGTTCAACTTCTTCTACCATGCGGGGTTTTTTAGTTGGCTGTTTTGGTGTGTATGGGACCCATCGTAACATCATTTTTGGTCCCTTCTCTCAACCTTGATCTTGTGGCTTCTGAACATTATGCTTTTCGCAAAAGGTGAACTAGTCCCATTAATCTTTACGCATTTTATCCTTGTTACTTTCAAAGTATCTCACACCCAAACATGTGCATGCTAGGCTAGAAGCATAGTTCGCATAACCGGTTGGGGTGAGTACTCGCCAAGGGGCCAAAATGGGTAACCGATGGTTATTCGACCCGCTTGGTTGAATAACCAACAATAATCGATAAAGGCAAAATATACTTGAATTTATCAATTTTTTTTTTTTTTTTATAAAAATTTTAGAAGCAAAATAGATGAAATGAGTTTGTAAAACATAGGGAAAGTGTTTTCTATTAGTTTTGAATACAATGTACAAAATCTTATAATCATGCGAATACAACAAAGTCACAAACTACAATGATACTTATAGACTTATAGTCTTATACAAAAATCTACAAAACTACAAGTACAAATTGCAATAATCTATAATTTCTCTTCTCTGCTCTCTGGAAAACTAAGGGAGATTGAGAAACTTTAGTCCTTCCACTCAGTTGCTCTGCCATGCTCCATTTATAAGGTTGCAACTGCCCTTATGGCTCCACCTTTGCCTTTGCCTCATCTTCAAAGATGTCCATTCCAATCTCTCTTACTTCAGCTGCACTCTTCATAGCTTGCCTCTCGAAATCAACAATCTCCTTTTCTGTGAACATGAGGGCCTCCTCATGTGCAATCCAATCACTGTAGGGATCGATCTCATTTAGATCTATAGGCACCTCTAATGCGTTCTCCAACTTCTTTGTACGAAGTCAAAGGTTGTATTGCATAAAAGCCAAATCATTGAGGCATTGTTGGCTCAACTTGTTGCACTTCTTCGTGTGAATGGAGTCAAACAAACTCCAATTGTGCTCACATTCAGAAGCATTGCAAGGTTGAGATAAAATCTGGAGGGCTAGCCTTTGAAGATTTGAGCTATTTACATTCCAATCTTCCCACCATGACCCTGCAAACAAGATATTCAAAACTTTGTAAGAAATTAATAATTGTAAATATGTAATTGGTAAGGTAGAATGACTTCATTTTGTATTACCTGATGACTGCGTGGCTCTCTCTCAAATAGCTAGTGCTAAAGAAAAAAGCCTTCCCCTTGTCTGCTTGTAGTTCTGTAACATTACAATAATGTCCCTCATCTCAACGTTAGGTGTCATACTCTCAATGCATGTTGAGAGTGCCTCCATAACCTCTCCATTAGCATCTATGAAGCCATCGGAGGAGAAAAACTTGGGGTTAAGGTAGTACCCCACTGCATGGATGAGTTGGTGGAGTTGATTATTCCACCTCTAATCAATCAACTCCCAAATGAGATCAAATTTGACATGATCTCCTCTATAATAATTTTGGACAACCTCTTTGGCCCTATCCATGGCCTCATAAATATAACCCATTCGATTTTGCTCTCCATCCACCAATCGCAAAACCCTCACCAAAGGCTCAGACAGCTACAAAGTTACAAACAAATTAAAGCTAGTATTACAAACTTATAGATAAATTATAAAATAAATACTTCAAGTTTAAACAATTGAAAACAAGGGAAACAACTTGAAATTTAAATTGCAATATCAAGTTATCATGATGATCTCTGTAGCTCTCGTTTCGAAGGCCTCATTGAAAATTGCCTTCGCAACCTTCACTCCATTAGCTTTCTTGGAATATGATGACTCCATTCATGTTTGAGACACAAATATTTGTTTCAAAGGAGTCAACAAACTGCAAATACTTTACAATATAACAAAGTTCATTGCAAACCTGGTGACCCTTGTTTGAACAAACTCTTTTCCCTTGGTGTGCTCTCTCATTAAGCTGAGAACCCAAGGGTGATTGTAGATATATTTAGTTAGTTTTTTAGCTTCTTCTACAACTGGTTGCACCCAATCAACTTTGCCCATGTCCTACAAAAGGTCAAGGCAATGGGCTGCACCAGGTGTCCAAAAGAGAGAAGGATGTCTCTCCCTAAGAAACTCCTAGCCGTGACATATGTTGTTGCATTGTCTGTGATAATTTAGACAATATTCTAGATGTCCACTTCTGAAACAACCTCCTCTAACATCAAGCTCAAAGTTTCTGCATTTTTTATTTTATTTAATGTATCAATAGACTTCAAAAAAACTAGCTCACTATTTGAAGACGCCAAAAAGTTGATGAGGGTGTGGTTCTTTCCATCCGTCCATCCATCAAAAAGAATGGTGCATCCAAACGTATGTCACAACCTCCTCTGATCTTCAATAATCACATTTGCATCTTCAATTGCATTCTTGAGCAACTTCCCACTCAAGTATTTTGGAGAGGGTGCCTTTTACCCTTTCTTTGCAACTGTCAATGTTGTAACTAAATATTCCTAATACGAGCTCCTTGCCATGTTGAAGGGAAGGTTGTTGAAGTACCAAAAATCTGTGCAAGCTTTATCTGCTGCCGCATGTGTTTGCTTGTCCATCCTGTAGCTTACAGCGAAGGTTGTGTTCTAGGTGTGTTTCTAGGCACAAAAAATAAGTGTAATTGAGTCGCAGCAATAACTGATGTGCCATGGTGCTTGCATGGATCACGACTATAGCCAACAATTTCTGTCATCGCTGCCGCTTCTTCCTCTGCCGATGTGGCACCAATGGTCGCTATTAGGGTTGCTTGCATTCTTGCTCTCTCTAGTGTTTTTTGTTTAGTGATGCAAGCTCCACCATCATCTCTTATTTTGCCTCTTTAGTGACATTGGGACAATGTGTGACATTGCGGTAAAGAATACATGAAAGATGGTACTTCATGTGATTGATGCCTCTTGATATCCTCTTCTAGCAAAAGTTACAAATTGAAATTGTTTGAGACGTTCCAACCCATGTGGCATACTTTTAAGCACTAGTGCGAGCATTAGGGGGAGCCAATTGGCTACCACTGACTGAATGTAACCCTGATGCACCACCAAATGCCATTGTTTGCTAATAGATAACTTGCAAAGCGCAAACATGTTGAAAACAATATTAAAAAATTAAAGAATACAAATATTTAATACAAATTATTAATTAAAATACGATAAATAAATTATAATGTTAAACTATTAAACGGAAACTAAAATAATTTATGATTTAAAATTTTAATGAACAAATTGAAAGCTATAATCTATAACGGTAAAAAATAACAATAAATAAATTGTAATGATAAATGGAAACTAACCATAATGCCAACAATTAAAAAACAACTTTTTAAATCAAAATTTGAAAAAATTTAGGCATAAATTGTAAATACTAAACTCTAAAATTTAACAGAATGCATGAAATTTTATAGAATGCATGAAATTAAAACGGAATGCATCAAATTTGTATACTAAAATAAAAAATATTGATCAAACATGTTTTTAATTAAATTACAATTCCTTTACATGTTTGGAAATTTAAAAAAAAAACACAAATGCACTAACTTAGAAATCTTTCTCAATTCTCCTTCCAATCTGTTCTTGAATGCTTCAAATCTTGTGTGAATGAAATGTGAGGTGTGTTGCATTTTATAAGATAAAATTCCACATTTTTTTTGTGTTTTTTGAACGTTTAAGGCCAATCCCGTGGTTTCCTTGCTATTCCACTAGGTTTTCTGCATGGGTTCCGCATGCCATAGAACCGGCGAGTAACCATTGGTTACTCATCAGTTACGAGTAACCGACAGTTACTGGTTTATATTTTGAATTTTTTTTGGACTTTCTATTGGAATAGTGAAGAAGAGGTCACATACTTCTAGCCATGGATGGAAGAACCGGTGTGTAACCGCTAGTTGGTTGGTTACTCATTGGAAATCCCATCAGGGGAATACTCGCCGCTCAAAACCGCCAGAAAGTCCCCAAAAAAATCAAAAAATAACCCGATGAGTAAAAACTCCCAAAAAAATGCAGAAAATAAATCAATGAGTAACCGACCAACCGGCGGTTACACACCGGTTATTGCATCCATGGCTTAAGGCTTTCTCCTTCTGTAAGCTCCCCCTCTACTTCCTTTGTGCAGCCATATTAAAAATATTTCTCTCTTCCTCATCTGTGTGCATGTCCTCCACATATGCTAATCCATGATCATTATCTAGGGGAATAACAACTCCATGTTTCCCATTTTCAAAATTCATATAACATTGTTCAAAGCGCATATCAGCTTGGTTGTTGTAGCACCATGGACTTCCCAACAATGTAGGATAGTTGTCCTCAACGATTTCTGTTACCTTAGTGTTTGTTGAGAATGTTACCCCCATTATCTCCAGTTTTGCATTGCGCAAGACCCAATAGGTCTTGAATTCGTCTTATTCGCCATAAACAATGTATTGCTTGAAGGATGTAGGGTTGGCTTCCCCATGTGCTTCCAAGCCTCATTAGTCAATATGTTCACTTCTACTTCCGTATCAATCAAAATATTTTTAATGTTCTAGTCATTAATCTTAGCATCAATGATCAATTCTTGGTCATAAGGTGCATTTTTTGTTGCGCATACTCCCCGTGGTTCTTCTTGGATCGACTCTTGGTTGTCCCCCACACTTTGCTGAAGCCATGATTTCAACAAAGGCATTACCCCTTCCATTTTCAATGACAAAAGAAGCTCTGTGGCCTCCCTATTCCTTTTTGATGAGGAATTATGTGCATGCTTGCCTTGGCTTTCTCCCTCATCTCCCTTGTAGTCTATACTTAACCTTTTAGAGTTCAAATCATTTCTTGCACTTCTCTCAGAATATCTTTTTGTACATGCCCATCAGGGTACCCTTTCTTCTTGTCGTCTTGCTTGCATTGCCGAGTCTCTCTTGGAGGTAGTGGGTTAACCATCCCTGAACCTTGTAATTGCATCCCATTTCTTGTTGTGATACCTTCAAACCTCAACCGTTTTTGTCATCAATTTGCTTTTTTTACCCAAGACTTATCTTGACCAATGTGGATCATACTCGCAGCCTTCTCCGCTTACTCCTTCTGTAGGATCTTCACTTGCAAATTCGCACAATATTTTGTTTTATGGTCCTTCCGACAATATCCACAAGTCTAGTATTTGGTACAATCCTTCTGATAATGTTCTTCTCCAGAGTTGAAACAAGCCATGGGACCACGACCCCTGTCTCTACCACCTTGTCCCCTATGCCACGGGGCTCCTCCACTTCGACTGAATCCTCCTTGATTATTTTTTCCATTTTGATTATAATTTCCCCCTTGGTTTTGGGTGTTTCCTTTCTCTTGGTGTTGGTAAAAAGCCCCACCTTTGTTTTGGTTAAACCCTCCACCTAGAGGTTGATTATATACTCCTTGATTTTGGTAAGCACCTTGATATTGTGGTTGTGGCGTGTGGCCTGGCGCAACCCCATCTCCTTCGCTTCTTTGATTGCATCTATCAATCTGCAATTCTCTATGTCATGAGTGTTTGCATCAAAGATATTGTATTAACAAGTAACATTGATTTGCTTTGTGTGCTATAGCAATAAACAAGTATGCGTTTCATGGTTTCCCTTACACCTCACATGACAATGTCAACAGTTGCTTTGTGCAATTTTCCTTGGTGTGAACCACTACTTCACACATGGTACACCGTAGTGGCTTCGACACATCCCACATAGAACTTGTAGAATAATTCTACAATTGTGTTGCCATCTTCAATATCTAGGCTTCAAGAAATGGGCTGATCCTTGTATCGAAGTTCCCAACAACCTTGATTCTGAGCGCGACATCCAATGCCTCCCGCACATCAGCAAAAACTTTCATGGCCAATTGTCTCATGAAGGCTGACAACAATCCACCGACAAACCATTGTGCATGTTGCAATGGGTGGATCTTGTAGGAACTTTGAAAGAAGTGTCTTAAACTGTGGGTCATATGCACGTACACTTTCACTAGCACCCTGCTTGATCTCTTTCAGCACATAGATGCTCTCTTGCTCAAATTTAGGGATGTGAAATGCCCTTAGAAATGCCTTCTTCAGTTGTTTAAAGTCGATCACTGTTTGGTTTGGTCGTATTTCCTATACCAAGTGTGTGCATGGTTCAACAAAGTTGTTGCAATTTGGTTAGCTTTCTTTTCCTACGCTTTAACTCCCTATGCGTGCCATGTGATGTCACATTTGTGAATGTGATCTGCGACATCTTCGATTCGTGTATATTCTAGCAAACATCATTGACATTTCATACACAAATGTGGGATGTGCTACCACTTGCTGTTGTTGTGGCTGCTGTTGTGTATTAATTCCAAGTGCAATACCTCATCCTAATTTGCTAGGAGCCCACTCTCCTACAACTTTAGTCGGTAATACGCTCCCTTGCGTGGCACCTCCCTAATTCGCAATAGTGGGGTTTGTTGATGGAGTAATTAAACTTGCCAATGGACCTTGTACAACATTCCCTCCCATTAGTGCAACCACTGACATCTTCACTCTTCCCTGTGCGTACTCTGCCTTGATGTGCACGTTACTTCTTTCTGCTATGCTTTGAAATAGAATTTGTACCAATACAAAACTTTTGTCTCTTGTTAGTGTATACCTCTTCACTTCAAACACCACTAGTAAATTCCTCCTAAATCTAGATGCTTATGGGTTTCAATGCCCAATGAATCAAAGTCAAAGCCACCGCCATCTTATGTGCTTCGTGCAACCTCATTTTCTTGTGAGCTCTATTCATTATATTCTCATGGATCATCCTCAAACAGGGGATTTTCCATGCCATATCCCCATATGCAAAGGAGTGTTTCTTACGTTTACATGAACCTGCCATATGCCCTCTCCGCTTTCCACGGACTCCAACATCTCCTTAACAAAGTCTTCCAATCTTCTTGTGATCCTTGGCAGAAATTACCTTATCTATGCCTTCATTATACTTGTGTATCCTCTCTTCCCTCTCATTATTAAAGTTATTAATTAGCTATTAGTTGAACGTTAACTAATGTTTGGTTATCAACCTTCCTAACTGATGCATCTTTTTTTATGCTTAATAAAAGATGAACACATAAGTGTGTTGTATGCCTTTCATTTCTCGTCATTCTTTCAATGTATATATCTGCCAACATTGGTATCATAGCCACTTTTTGAGGAAGCCCTAGGAGAAGGGTACAAATAACAAGTTGTCGGGGTTCGAGGAAGTCCTAGTTGGGTACAAATTATAGAAGAGATGAAGAAGAGGTTTGAAGAAACCCTAGGCGATTTGTTGGGGTACAAACTGTAGATTTGAAGGTGTTTACATCATGGCATAAGGATTCATGATCTATAGACAAGGTGCCGAGAAAGGATCTGTGATTTGCAGACCATGATCATCAAAATAAAGGTGGTTTTGTAGTCTAACGGCAAAAGGATCTCCAATTGTGATTTTTTTAAGACAATTTTTGTAGAGGAATGATTTTGCAAGAAGAATGTTGTGGCCACTATGAAGACATGAACATACCAAGGCATGAAGAAGGAAATACTAGTTTTGTAGAAAATCGTGATTCAAAACTAGAAGAAAGACGAACCAACTAGTCAGTTAAATTGCAAATTCCAGGATCTGCAGACTTGGTCGATGATGTAGAAACATGATTTCTAGAAGAAATCAAAGCAAGTGCACACATACGTGAAGGATGTGAGAAGAAAAACATGAAGACCTACGTAAATCGCGATTTGTAGGAGTCTGAGACAGTCTCGTGATCAATTCCAAATAGTCATGATTTTTTGAAGACCAGACAATCATGATTTTTGTGACCATTCATGATCAGACTAGAAGGAAGAATGACAACTTTAAGTCAAAATGTGCTAGGGCATGGTAGGAAAGCATACCTTAAGAAAGACATGATTTTTTAAATAGTGCAAAAGGACACAATTTGTTATCAGTACAAATTGTCGGTGATTTGCAGAAGTGATTACTAGTGTAGTTTTCATCAGGTTGGATGAAAAGTGCGGTTAGAGATTTTAGATATTCAGTTTTGAGTGCAGACAAAAGAGGATTGCAAGTAATTTTGACATTTAAATTACAAGCAAATTGAGATTGTAGACATGATATTTATTTTTGCATTGATTTCCAAGTCAGAGGTCAAAATAGTGTGATAAATGGCCAATATTCAAAACTTGGTTCTACAGGAAGCGTAGAAATTCACTAGGAATGATTACAATGTTTGGAGTCATAAGTTTTCAACAATTGCGGAATATCGTGATTGTGATATAATCGTTCTTGACACTGAAGCAAGCCCTGCTACAAATTTTGTTGATTATGACAAGCATTATAAGGCAGCCTTGATGTTGTTAAAGTTGTCTTTGTTAGATGATATGAATCCTGAGGTCTAGAATGCCATTGAGGCAAGTGTGCTTTGGATCAGTTTGAAAATTAAGTATCAAACTTCGAAGAAAGGTCGGGTCCTATGCGTGAAGAATCTGTTATTTTCTACAAAGATGATTGAGGATGGGTCCCTATCAGAACATCTTCTTTGGATGAAAGTCTACAAGACTAGCTCATTGCCTTTAACAAAAAGGTAGACATTGACACCCTGGTGGATTTTGCTCTGAACAACTTGATGCCTTAATATGAATCTTGTGTGTAGGCTTTACACTTGATGGCAGAAATCCAAACCTTGACATTTGATCAGATTAGTTCCTATTTGTTGTAGAAGGAACACAAACACAAGCAAATGAATCTAGTGTTAGACAACAGAGAGTGCATTTGTTTCTAAGTCAAAGGGGAAGTGTAAACACATTCATGGTTTTTCATCTTCCAAGTACCAAGTGAAGTGTTTTATTTGTCATAAGGTTGGGCTTGTCAAAAAGGATTGTTGGAAGTGACAATATGCTTTTTCCCAACAACGCAATCAGGGGGCAAATGTGGTCGCAGTTGAAGAATGTTGATTCTGAGGAAGAGTATGCCCTTGGGGCATCATAGTCGAATGATAGTGCTACAGTTGTTGGGTCATTGATTTTGACACATCTAGACATTTTATGTCACAAGGACCAACATGTCACATTTACTGCAAATACAAATATTTTTGATTTAGTTTTATTAGCTGATGGGGAGTCATAATGTTGGGCTTGTCAAAAAGGATTGTCGAAAGTGACAATATGTTCTTTCCTAACAAAGCAATTAGGGGGCAAACGTGGCAACAATTGAGGAAGAATATGATTATGAGGAAGAGTATGCCGTTGGGGCATCATAGTCGAATGATAGTGCTACAATTGTTGGGTCATTGATTTTGACACATCTAGACATTTTACGTGTCGAAAGGACCAATATGTCACATTTACTGCAAATACAAATATTTTGGATTTAGTTTTATTCACTGACGGGGAGTCACTTGTAGTAAGGGAAAATGAGATATTTGCATAGTATTAAATAATGTTGGTAAAATATAAAAAAAAATGTTAGGTATGTTCCAAGTACCAAGTGAAGTGTTTTTATTGTCACAAGGTTGGGCTTGTCAAAAAGATTGTCGGAAGTGACAATATGCTCTTTCCCAACAAAGCAACCAGGGGGCAAATGTGGCAATAGTTGAAGAAGAATATGATTCTGCCCTTGGGGCATCATAGTCAAATGATAGTGCTACAATTGTTGGGTCATTGATTCCAACACATCAAGACATTTTACGTGTCAAAAGGACCAGTATGTCACATTTACTGCAAATACAAATATTTTTTATTTAGTTTTATTTGCTGATGGGGAGTCACTTGCAATAGAGGGGAAATGAGATGTTCGCATAGTATTAAATAATGTTGGAAAAAAAAATGTTAGATATGTTCCTAGCCTAAATAAAAATATTGTCCATTAATCAGCTAACAAAGAATCATAACTTTGCTGTAAATTTATCTGGGAAGTAGCGTATTGTGTCTAACATGAAACATGATAGTAATTTCTCTAGGTATTGGGCAAGGTGTTTTGTATAGGCTTGTATACCTTGTCATAGTCAACTTAAATGTATGTGTGGAGGGAGATTCCACCTTACAAGATGTGTTGGAGATTGAAGTTCCTCATAGACTTGTTGACCTTACTCCAATTAACTTATATGCACTAGTTGTGGAGAGAATATCCACTATAAAGAATGTGCAGGAGGATGCAATTTCTCTATCAAATGCACGGGTAATTGTGTGGGAGGATGAAATGCCTTAGTCAAAAACTTTGGCTCAGAGGACCGAAAACAAGGTTAATTCAGTAGAGCATGGTCATTTTGCTCTCGATGTTGACATTTTGATGGTACTTGAATTGCTAGCTAAACAACCCATTGGATGTAAATGGGTGGACAAAGTCAAAAGCAAAGTCAATGGTACTTTGGATAAATACAAATCTCATCTTGTTGTGAAAGGATTTTCCTAACAAGAGGGAATAGATGAGGATATTGTTTTTCCTCCTACTACGGAGTTGGTTTTACTCCTACGAAGATGGTCACAGTTCAATTGCTTCTCTTCACAACAACTTAGTTTTGATTTTTTGAACAAAGATTTGGACAGGGGTTTACATGGTGCTATTTTACCTTTTTTTTTAATGTGATTTAATAAGATAGAACTTTGAACTAATTCAAATCATATGAAATATAGCAATAAACACAAATCTGTATGTAAAAAACATAATTTAATTGAATAATTGCACTTGCTATAAATAGAAATGACCTAAGGGAATAAGATAGTATGTTTTTGTACTGTGTAGGTCTGAAATTGAATGCAAGTGGTAGGCATGGTAGGAAACTGGATCAAGAGTCACTCGGATCAGGAATTGTCTCTGGAAGCACTTGGACATAATCGTCAACTTTTGGACGATATTGACAGGGGTTAGCGTCTGTACTTTTTGGATTTGTTTGAATAGATTTTGCTTCTTTGTTGTAGTATAGATTGTTGCGCTTGCTTGTAATCTGTTTGTGCACGATATCAAGGGCTATATGTGCACAAAATTCTAGAAACATGTCTCCTCTTTGAAATCCTAGGTTCAGTTTCAACACTTTAGGTTTGCAAAAGGAGAAGAATGGTGGGTTAAGCTGACCCCAACCATTCCCCAATGAATGGTTGAGCTTTGTCTACTTATCGAATATTCTAAAGAGAGAAGTCAAACTGCATGTAGTTCTCATTAATGTGTGCAATAGTGCTCTTTCAATGAATGCAAACTGTGATTTGTATTTCGAAACTTGGCAAATGAAAACTTTGACTTGGCTTTGAGGTGCTTCAGACTTAGCTAGGACTTGCTCCTTGTGATTGATGGTTGAATTGTAAAGAATAGGGCAGTCTCTTTGAATGTGCAAGTGATTTTCTATGAGTAATAGATGCTTTCTAGATAATTGCTAAATAGAGAATAGGCTTAGACTTATTGTGTATTTATATGGGAATCTTTGGGTACACTCTCATGCCATTGACATGTAAAACATACGGGATGACTCATAAGGAAGATTTTGAATTTGAAAAGTGACCATTGCTTGGTGTGGGACGATTCTATCAGGTTTTGCAGAATTTTGCAAGTGTCTGAGTTTGAAAGATTTGTTCGGGAGGCAAGACTACTGATTTGAGGATATGGAGATACTCTGAATATGATTTTGAACATGCTAGACATAGACTAGGGAATTTCTGTAGGTTATTGATAGCAAATTGGGAAGGTTGAACCCATTGAAAGCATGTGGATGTGAGAGAAGTATAACTAAGAGCCATATGTGTACACACAAGTCATGTAAGGTGAAGGAAGGTCAAAATTGACATTTTCAAGTGTCTAATACCAGATTTTAGTGTCTACAGGTACAGATTGAAGGTTTTCCGGTACCTAGTAATAATCATCTGGTTTGTAAGCTGATTATGTCTTTGTATGGAAACTCAATAGAGTGGCATGAATTAATTGTGTATGCCATATTTCAAGAATCTGATTTGATTCCACTTTTTGCAGTTGCCCTGCTACCACTAGGTGTGCAAAGATTTGGAATTTTCTGTTCTTGAGATTCAATAACTGAAAACGCGAAAGAACGGGTTATAATCTTCTTATTTTTTAATGCAACATTTCTAGAAGTGGGGAGTATTTCCTAAATCTTGTAAAGCTTATCTCCCACCTTGATGATGACACCTCATGATTGCGATATATAGATGCCTCGACACTCCCACATGAAAGGGTGCCCAAGAAGATCACAAATTGCCATTGATGCTATCCCCAGCTACCTCATCTCTCAAAGGTTGTATGGCATATGGCAGTCGACAGTGCTTGGTGACATGTATCCCTTTACATGGGCCAAGCCACTCAGTTCTATCGAGCAATCCCAACCGTGCCAATTTACCTACATTATATATGTACATAGTATATATATTCATGCATGCATTCATACGTACATGTGTATATATCTACTAGCATACATGAATATTAATGTACTGTATAGACTATATACATAATACATATAATATACATACAAACATGTACATATAAATATATAGCTCAATACTCCATTAGATACAGCCTAGAGACTGCCTGGTGGGGTCGGGTACTCCCAGGTTCTTCCAAGGACTAACTCAGGTGTACCCAACCTTGTTGGGAAGTACACTGATAGAAATCACAGTGAAAAAAGTTTTTTTTAAATTTAACTTTAAAAAAGTCAAAGTTGGACTTTAAAAAATAATTTAAAAAAAAAAAGTATGGAGAAACCCTAAAAGCCACACATTCATTTTATCAAAAGCAAACATTAACAACAACACACTTACCTCTCATTGTATACTTACAGTCACCTCTCATTGCGCATTTGCTCTCTTACCTTCATTTTTCAATTGCTTAGGGCTGAAACTCCATTCTTAATCATGCACCACTACAGTATTTCAGTTGCTCCTTGGTTCTAATGATTTATGCTCTGGATAAGAGCAATATGAATATAATGAATATGCTGATTTATCTTGATTTTTGTTTATACATTTGCACTATGTAGAAGAAGTTTGACCAATGAATATCATGACATTTGGGGTTGAATTATCAGTGGTGTTTTCAACTGTTTTGTGGTTATTTAACTTATTTTATTTACTGTGCACATATTATATGGTTAATTTTGCTTATTTGGCTATATTTTTTAATATTTTTAATATTTTTTGTATGGCTGTACCCAAGCTGTACCTAGGCAAAATAAAATCGCCGTATTGGCGTACCCGTATGAGGAACAGTTGGATAGATATATATGAATTCATATATATGTGTCTATGTTGTATATATCTATGTATGCATACATATATAATATATACACACACATACATTTGTATGTATATAAATAGTTAAAAGGAAAAGAAAAAGACAAAAGCTCAGATTATTAGAGAAAAAATTTCTTGTAATCCGTGATGGCTGGGAAGAACGTTGAAATCAGATGGTGGAATGTCATAGGATTAAAAAATTGAAATTCAACCTCTAGAAAATTGTAAGCCTTTTTTAAATGCCTAAAAAGACAACAGATTGGAGGGAGTTATAAGACGCTTCAAAGGATCAATATTTTTCACTACAACACAAACATGGAGAGATGGAGGATGAAATCCTTGATGGTAGGTTGAGATCACGATAACAGTTTTTAAACTGCAAATTCCATAGAAGTGTAGTTCAATCACATAGGACTATTACGTCTTCCATCAGAAGTTTATGTTTTGTACTTGTTTTGGGTTGTATGAATAATATGCTAATATTCACCTCACTTATTTGCAGTTGTGCATGTTCAAATGATGGATCCTTTACTTGATTGGATGGAGTCACAACTGGGAGTTCGGTCTGTCATCTATACAAGCATTTTTGCTGGCAGGCAACCAAAAGAGGCTGTTGATGCAGTGGAACGTCTTCTTAAGAAAACAAGCAATTGGGAATTAGCTGCAATGGATTCACTTGCGGCATCTGCAAATTCTTTATCAATAGCTATTGCTCTGATTCGTGGTAGGCTTGATGTTGAAGAAGCTATGAAGTTGATTCGACTAGAGGAGGATGTGCAGGTTTTTACTCGTCTCTTGGTGTCTTTATTTCCTGTTAACTTTTGTGAACAGTATGTATAAGTTGAAAAGTTATCAGTTGACTTTTTTGAAGTAACATATCATTAAATTTGAAATTGCTCGCAATAATGATAAAATTTATTACTTCGACAATGTAGATTGCTAAATTCGGTCTTGTTGAAGGAGGTCATGACATTGACATGGCAGATTTGCACGTACAGATTTCCTCACCTGTTGTACTTTTAGGTCTTGTGCAAAATTGAATTTGTTCAATAATTTCCTAAATCTTGTATGTAATGCCTTCCCAAGTTCCTGGAATGGTTATAAGTTGAGTTTCATGGAAGGCAATTGAT
Source organism: Torreya grandis (assembly GCA_037957365.1). NCBI lineage: Eukaryota > Viridiplantae > Streptophyta > Pinopsida > Cupressales > Taxaceae > Torreya > Torreya grandis. Next base: position 5,094,198 of record JARHVA010000047.1, on the reverse strand, counting down.
AGTCGTTTATATCAATTGGCAATTACATAAAACTGAAGTTCCTGCCTTCGGGTTTCAAGAGGCAGAAGTAGAAAAATAACTATTGGCCATGATATACCACTATTTTCTCTTTTGTAAATGTTTTTCATTGTAATAATAGGACAACATTTCAAATTGTAGGTTTCAAATCTTGAATTGGATGGGATTTCTTTCTCCCCTTTTTTGAGAATCACCGTTGTCATTGAGGTGCAAAGTTGCTCTTTTCTTAATGTAATAAGAGTTTACTGGGCAAAATCCATTGGGCATTTTTATGATCTAAGCGAAGTTATGGCATCGTCTTTGGGTTGAGATGCTAATAATGGGATTTTGCTTCTACAAATTTTGCAGTCAGTTTCTTAGTTTTCTAATGTGAACTATTGAAGCAGATTGCTCCAACTTTTGGAAGCCATATTATTTCAAATGTTTATATTTCGCCAACCCAGGTTGCAATTTCTAGTTTATGGAAGTAGTTATAGAGGCTGGAAGCTTCTGCTTCTTGAATTCATAATCTGCTCAATTTTTTTTTTTTGAGCTTTATTTCTTATCATGAGATTTCAGTCATGGGCGTCAGGTTATTAGGATGTTTGTGTGCAAATGGTTCTTCATTTTTCAGGCCTGCAATTTAGTATGGTATGAAAAGATGGAGCAAAGAGAGTTTTGTTAGTGTCGAAGTTCATCCCTTTATCGTATTGTCTGTTTTATGATTTATCACCACTTTATGAACCGGTTGTGCTTCCTATGTATATCTCTCTTCCACATGCTGCATATAACTACACCTAATTTCTTCCCGTATATTTATTGGTCTTTGTCTTTTTTGTAGTAGATCAAAAGCTGAACCGTCATCTGTTGCATTCATTGGGACAGTGTGTGAATCCATTTCATTGAAAATGATCAAAGCTTTCTCATGACATCGTTTTCTTTTTCTAAGCTCTCTAGTCTTTGTTAGTGATTTGCATCCTATCATCTATGGTAAAACTTCAACAATTGGTGGCATTTTAATCTGATTTCTAGTAACCTTTTTGGTAATATAAATTTAGTGGTTGTTGATCACGATGGTCGTGGACCATTAGCTGCTTGTTCTATATATTCACTTGTTATTACTTAGAAATTATTTTAGAAGATTAGAATATTAACTTTAACAGAAAAATACTATATTGACTGTAATCACACAAGCACATCATGTTGCCACCTACGACAACACTGGTCTCTGTTAATGAAGCGGAACTGATATGTAGATATATTACACAAAAGGAGATTAAGGATTTGCAAAAGGAAAATAAAGAAACTAGTGGGGAGGGTCGGATAGAGGAATTTCAGAAGAATGATAGACGTGTTTAACATAAGGGGTTTTTGAAGGAAAAAAAGGAGAAAGGAATAACAGAAAATGAGAAGCGTCTTTCGAAAAATAAGGGGAAGGCAAGGGAAAGGAGTGGGAGCCACCAAATCAGGGTGAGATTTTCAAAGGATTTAAATGGCCAAAAAACCCCAATATTGGAGTTTGATGACAAATTGATAGAACCATAGGTAAGGTTTCTAAAGGGCAAATCCCTAATTGGAAACTTCATAGGGAATTGGGCTGTTGTTTGATCCAGGCCCGGCAAAGGGCACCTTCCTAGCCATGTTTAGAGGTTAGAGATGTTGCTTTGTAGAGAGGGCCTTGGTTTATAAAGAATGTAATATTAAATTTACGGTTGTAAATACCAAAATTCGATCCAAGGAAATGGTGACAAAATCACCTATGTGGGTCATGTATTTGGATTAACATTAGACTTGTGGATTGGCTCGAATATTTAAAATATTAGAAATCTTATTTGAGATTGTTAGCATAGCTAATGTCACTAATTAAAAAAACCCTAGCCCCATATGCACGGATTTGTATTAATTTCTCCAAACCTCTTCCAACTATTAAAATTTTCATACTTGGGACCTTAGTATCAAGAAATAGATTATGAATGTTTTCCCTTCAGGGGTTTTCTCTATCATGAAATAGGGTGGTTGGAAAGGGTTTGCCAGAACACAAGCTAAAGCAACATTCAATAGTTAAAAAATAAGTATGATCATGTGCCTACGTAGCTCTAAACAAAGGAAGCCTCAACATGGCATATTCAGAGGAAAATTAGAAAGTAAATGTGTTTCAAAGCAACATGAAAGGTGAAGAGACAAGCAGATAAAGAATATGAAGACATGGATTCTTAAACAATTATCACAAGAAAAAAACAAAATTTGATGAAAGGACTGAGTTACTTTGCGCTAAAGGAGGATGTCATAGCAAAGAGAAGAAAGGACTTGGACAAATGGCTCAACCAATATTTGAGAACACAAAAGAGTGATCACAGGCTAGAGGATCTAGTTAATGAAACAACATATTATGAACAAAAATTATGACAAATTGTACACATGACTAGAGGGAGGAGTTAGTGAGATGTAAGGTATTGCAATAATTGAGGAAAAGAAAGACCAAATTGTAGTAGATCAAAATCAAGAAAAGCTTGCACAAAGAACTTGTATGGAGAACTTGCATAAAATCTTAAAACCCTCAATAGAATGAAACTTGTCTCACCAAAGAGAAGTTGTAGAAAGAGCAATTTGCATTAACCATAAAAGCAATAGGAAAGGTACCTTTATAGGTGAGAGTTAGACATGTCCCAACAACCTCATGCATGTGGGATAAACTTCCACTAATGCCCTAAAATAATTTAAGCAAGCTAAAATAGATTGTGTGGACAAAACCCAACGGGACAAAAGTCTACACCAACACCCCCTTAAGCATAACTTAGGTGGGTGGAAGAATTGGGTCTCGACAACGAGGCCCAATGATGTATCCAAACACAATGCAACTCCCATAAAGCGGAAAAAAGGAGAAAACTCATAGGACCAAAACTCATCCCCTAAAAGAGAGCAAAGTGAGAAATAGTGCATGCTGTAAAGACGTCGGGCACAGTGGAGAATACGTACACAAGTAAGAGCAAACAAAGCACATAGAGAAAAAAGAGAATTGAGTACCCATAGAAAATGTTGAAGCTGCCTACATAAAGCTCGTAAAATAACGAATGTTGTTGCCAAGATCCTCTGCCTGAAGACTGAAGAAGCTCCATCTGCATCAAACAATGTTTCTTCCCTTTGCTAAAGGAAGAACATAAATAGTGTATTGGTAGTTTGCCCATTCCACAATGGATGATGGAGGCAACAATACAAAACACTCTAAGTAGGGTCCAAAATAAAAGTGTGGCATAAGTCTGGCAAGATCGTGCACAAGAACTGAATGTAATGCCACTGAAGTGAATCTGTTAGAATTAGGTGCAATGAAGAGTGGATCACCCGAGAACAATGAATGGGTCTACCAAGTGCTTGATAGAACTCCAACCAAGCAAATGTACTCCTCGTGCATAGTAAGAGGGCCAGCTGCTCTATACAATGATGGTACAACATAAACAAAGGCTAAAATGGATTGCAGAATGTCCTATACCTATGGAATACACTGCCCAATGTCTGATGAGTCTTGAATCAATATACCTGCACCCTATAATGTTGGAAGTGGACCAAAGGTAGGTTGATCAGGAAATAAATCCTCAATATTTGGAAGGTGACAAAGAGATGTGGGGGTGTGTCCCCATCACTACTATAGTCATATGTGCCAAAAGAAGAGTCTTCAATCTTAGAAATGTGCTCAGGGTCAAAAGTGTCATCAAGTACAATTGAGGCCAAAGAAGAAGAATGGCATGGAACATTCATTGAAAGAATGTTCATGTGAAGTGGAGAGCATGGCTCAACAATCCTCAAAACTGGAGAAGAGACTACAGATGAAGCACATTGATCCACAGATTGAATATCCATAGTAACATATGAGTCGTCAAAGATCTCAAAAGGTGTACTCTCATTGGAAATAGTATATTCCTCCAAAGTACCAATATGTGATGGCTTCAGATGAACAACATCATGCATAAAAATGAAAGTAGAATCTACAATAGGACAACTAAGGTCGGGCAAAATCTCATTTTGTAGTGCTGGATCGACAGAAGGAAGAGTAGAGTCCACCATAGATGTGTCATCACAAGAAATAGGAGTAGGAGGAGAGATTTCATCAGTCTCCAAATAGACAATAGGAAGTGGAGGAGTGATATAAATCTCAGCTGGATCTCCAAAAAGAGACTGAAGAATGCTCCAAATAGTGTGTTGTCCCCCAAAAATCACTCATTTTTGGGACATTTGAACTATTTTGGTCCTACAGACCAAAATCCTCTCTTCCCCTTTCAAAAATTGCTCTGAGCATTCAGGTTCTTCATTTTTCAAAGCTTTCTTAGAAATCTACGGACTTTGCAGGCTTGAATCTACGGACTATGCAGGTAGAAATCTACGGACTCTGCAGGCTTAAAACTACGGACTCCGCAGGCTCATTTCTACGGACTCTTTCAAGGCTTGAGAGAAAACTTAGAGAAAACTACAGATTTCACAGGCTGATTTCTACGGACTCTGCAGGAAAGAAGCAAGCTCTCAACACTTAGACGATTTCAAGGTTGGTTCAACAACAAGGTTCAACCAAAATGTCCATCGGCAAGCTTCTAAGCAAGGATCGAACCATTGAACTGTTGAACCTTGAACCATTTTGGTTCAACGGATTCAATGGGTTCAAAGGTTCAACGTCATCGGCAAGAGTTAAGTGTCTTTGTCAAGGTTCAAAGTTCAACCGCTTCAAAGTTCAACGGTTTCAAAACACTTATCAAAGAGAAGGCTTGAACCATTGAACCGTTGAACCATCGAACCACTTTGGTTCAAAGGTTCAACGGGTTCAATGGTTCAACAGGTTCAACGACCAAATGGCTCAATGTGTTTGGTTCAAAAAGATCAAAAGGACTTTGCCAAATAAAAAGAATGAACTGATTGAACCGTTGAACCTTGAACCAAAAAGTTCAACGAGTTCACAGGGTCAAAGGTTCAACCAGTGCGATGAAGATCAAAGAGCTTAGAAAGAACAATGAAGTGATGGACAAAGGATGAACCAATGAACTGATTGAACCGTTGAACCTTGAACCAAAAAGTTCAACGAGTTCACAGGGTCAAAGGTTCAACCAGTGCGATGAAGATCAAAGAGCTTAGAAAGAACAATGAAGTGATGGACAAAGGATGAACCAATGAACCGATTGAACCTTGAACCTTGAACCGAGAGAGTTCTAAGTTCAATGATTCATGGGTTCAGAGGTTCAAAGGCGGCCTCAGTTAAAGGAAAGAAGCAGCAAATAGGTGGTTCAACGGATGGTTCAACCAAGGAGCGGGAAAGCGATTGAACCAATAAAGCGATCAAAGCAAGAAAGTGATTGAACCAAGGCGCTGAGAAGGCCGCCCGAACCATTGAAATAGTCAACCAATGACGTCCTCGTGGACGTCAAATTTAAGGTAATGAAATATCTGCTCAGTTTCAAATGTGGCACGTAACCTAAAAACAAACTCAGCGACCAATTGAAGGAGCTGAAAGAACCGGAAAGGGGAAAAGATAGCCTGAGAGCTTAAATTCCAAGAAGAGACAAAGCTGGAAAAGACAAAAGCAAAAAAAGGGAAAAGCCCAAAATATCTGCGCAGAAGTAATTTCAGTAGGTGGAACAGTCCACTAAGCAGATATTTCAGCTTGCAAACATTGAAGGCGCGCCTTGTTGGTCTCCCTTGGAGTAAAGACAAAATAGACAGCTGCGCAGACGTCAGAGGGGACAGACCAGATGATCCAGGCTCAGGAGAAGACATATGGGATGAAATGGGACGCCATAGTTAAGACAGCCGCCCTGTTTTCAACGCAGTCCTTTGACAAACGTGGAGATGCATTCAAAGCATTGAAGGCAACATGGGTCGCTCCAAGGAAAAGCGCGCCAGTTATTTTTGGGCGGCTATATATTGTAATCTCTTGTATCATTTTAGAGAGATCTTCCCCTTCCCAGAAGCGAAACTCTGCCCAAATTGAAAGGCATTACTGAGACTTTGAGCTTATATTGTAATTCATATTTTTTTGATTGAATGAGAAAGCAAGTTACTTGCAGACTTTGTGCTGTTATAACTTGTGCTACTTTAGGAGATTGTTCTTATGTCTATCTTCTGAAAGCATTCTTATTTATTTGATTTAACAAGCAGGACTAGTGGAGGTGATAAAGAAAGTGTCCTGAAGCCGACTACTTTCAGACTTTGTGCTGTCATAATTGTTTTCAGTGTGTTTATTTTTTGTTTATGTGTAAAGGACCTTGGGACGACTTTGTGCCCCCATTGTTCTTCGTATTTCACTCTTGGGTAGTCGAGGTGGAGACTTTGCGCTACATCTCAGGGTGGTGGTTACTATGCTCTTTGTCACCAGTCACTTGTTACCAGAAAGATTCTTGTTGTTTGCAAGAACTAACATTTCTGAAAGAAGAGAAGTGCCTTCTATCGCCTAACCAGGATTTCTACTATCCAGGAAGGGATCTGGCTCTTGACTGAATGTTACTTCTGAAAGAAGAGAAGTGCCATCACCAATCACCCAATAGTTCTCTGTTTGTCAGCATCATCTCTGAAAAAAAGGAGATGGATGGTTTATCCCACCCCTGTGTCTTACTTTCTGCATATATTTATAGTATATAGCCTCCGCATATTTAATAGGGAACCTCCCCTTGATGAGAGGAGAGATTTGTCCTTTGTTGATGTAGTAAACCTGCACACCAGAACGACCCATCTCCCTATGCTGTGGTGATAGGAACTATTTTGGTCACCAGTTAGCTGGTCGACAAAATATTCACCCAATAGTTTTTGGTGACTCTGCTGGGGACAGTAATTTTGTGCAATTTGAAACCTCAAGTTTCAGATTGAAACATCCCCTGTGTCTTACTCATTATCATTATACCCTTATCCATTACAGACTCTGGGGACTCCGTTTTGTGTCTTACCCATTATCCGTTTATAGCCTTACCATTTTCCTTCACTTCCATTATATTATCTGGGCTGCAAAACCAGAGCTGCTGGAAAAGAGTGCACAGTTTGAAGCCTCAAGCTGAAGCAGGGCCAGTTCTTTTTCATTTTTTGTTCTGCAATCTGGCCACTCCACCCAGATTTGTTATACCTGTTTGTCATAATTAAATCATGGCAGTTTGAGGCCCCTGGGGTAACTCTTTTGGCCTACTCAACTTGACTCCACCTTTGCATGAACTTCCATGCAGCTCAAGAAAGAACTTTTCCAAATTCTTTGGAGATGGGCGAGTTCACCCAGATGAATACATTGCAGCCTTCAGCATAACCTGTGGTGTGATAGAGGTGGAATTTGAAGACGTGGCAGTCATGGTTTTTGTGGAGACTCTACAAGGTGCTGCTGCAGACTGGTTCTACCATTTGCAAGCTGGATAAGTGACTGACTGGGATACATTTAAAGCCAAGTTTGAAGCAAGATTCAAAACTGCAGAAGATACACATGCCTTGCTAGCCCAACTCACTTAAATGAAGGAGCCCCATGAGCCTATGAGGGATTTTATTGCCAGGTTCAACAAGCTGAGGCAACTGAGGCACATGGTTCCCATGGTCGCCTAGCCGACACCTTAGAATCTCAAATGCTTCTTCATCAACTCATAACTCCCTGAAGTGAGTTTTCTGTTGAGACGGGCTAAACACATAGACCTTGAGGCTGCTCAAGACTTAGCTACTGAGCTAGAAGATGACCTTATCTTGGCAGGAAAGATAAAGAGAGATCCTCACATAGGTAAGTCCTCTTTATCTTCTAAGTATCCATTTACAAGCATCACGGATCAGATGGTGCAAAAACTGGCAAATGAACTGCTAGCCTTGAAAAGGCGAATGGCCCTAAGTATGTCTGCTTCTAATCGGGATATGCCAAGGAGGGCATTTCAGAATCAACGATATCAAGGCAATGTCGCCAGAAATCAAGGGCAGCCAAATCGTCTTCTTCCCCCATAGAGGAACCTTGTCCTTGAAGCACTTCCAACCAACTCAAAAGTTGGATATCTGGGAACAAAACATGCTTTCTCTTTCCAACTTGAATTCAAACAAGAAAATGATGCTGGTCTCTTCATGGAGGATCAAGAAGAATCAGCTGGCGACTCCCACATCGATTTTCTGAATTACCAAGATGAACCCAGAAGTGAAGGTGAAGTAGATGAGGGATTATACGCAGTATTCACCCAACCCGAGAATCAATCAGCCCAACAAGCTGATAAAGAAAGAACAGAGGAACAAACTCAGCTTGCAATTCCAATTGTTAAGCGGAGAACCACTCTGCCTTTCCAGTCAAAGGACCCAATGATTGCTAAGAAGGTTAGTACATCAAACATCTCTGCACCTTCTACTTCAACTTCGTAGATCAGTCCTCCCCCTATCAAAAACTAAAAGGATGAACTCCCATCCAGTCCATCTCAATCATTTGACATGATTGATCATGTCAAAAAATTTGAAATTCAAATGACTGAGTTTGAATCTTTGCAAGCCAATCTTGAGCAATTAAACATTGGCGGAGAACCAGGGGCGGACCTGTTTGAGGCAAAGATTGTGGTTACCCAAACGTCAGCCCTTGCTGCTCAAATTCTATTTGAGCCTTCAGACGGGTAATTACTTCTTGACCACAGAAGACGCTCATGTCCCAGTTGATGAAAGTCCTGTCGTTGCAATCCAGGATTTCATCCAAACAAGGCATCATAAAAAATGGTAGGGCGCAATACAAATCAAGAAGGATCTTCCATTTCCCATGAAGAAAAATCTGATAGAAGATCAACGTCTGATGATGCTTGGATCCTGGAATCCGATGGCAGCAATTCTTCTACAGCTAGATGCGGATCTCTGTTGCTCGGATTGAAAACTGCTCAGGGTGAAAAGGTCAAACTCCTTCACACCAAATGAGATGTTGCGCTGATGGTTTGTCAAGAGTTTGATGCTGACAATCAAAGCATGTGCTGGACTAAACCAACAGAACAAGTTATGATGGTGGACCATACTGTTGTATTCCGAAGTCAGCGAAAGGAACTCTTCGCAAAGAGAGCAAGGAGTTATGGTTTTTAGTTTGAAGACCACATCTCGCCATGGGGCAAGAAGAAGAAAAGGCCAAGAGGAAGACGTAGAAAATTGGTTTCCTGGAGGAGAGTTCCATTCGCCCGCACGATTTTTGGGGACAAAATGGTTCCCTGTTGGTTTATTAGGATGGCACACCATTTTCACTGTCTCACAGTGGGCGGCATCTGAAACGCTTCAAATCTTGAGGCATCAGATAAGATCATCTGTACATATGTATATTTGTATAGTCTTTAATTCTGTTTTGTGCTTTTCGTTTTCATTTTTTGAAGCCTTTCTTTTTGGGTAGCATGACTGTATAGCCTAATGGCACACTTCAAGGCACTGGAGATTCTGGTTTCTACTCCCCTTAGCTGTGTTTCAAGTTTCTAACTGAAAGAAGTTCTCCAACTGGAGCCAGCTGTTGTCCCCCAAAAATATCACTCATTTTTGGGACATTTGAACTATTTTGGTCCTACAAACCAAAATCCTTTCTTCCCCTTTCAAAAATTGTTCTGAGCATTCAGGTTCTTCATTTTTCAAAGCTTTCTCAAAAATCTACGGACTCTACAAGCTTGAATCTATAGACTCTGCAGGAAGAAAACTACGGACTCTGCAAGCTTAAAACTACGGACTCTGCAGGCTCATTTCTACGGACTCTTTCAAGGCTCGAGAGAAAACTTAGAGAAAACTACGGACTTCACAGGGTGATTTCTACGGACTTTGCAGGAAAAAAGCAAGCTCTCAGCACTTAGGCGATTTCAAAGTTGGTTCAACAACAAGGTTCAACCAAAATGTCCATCGACAAGCTTCTAAGCAAGAATCGAACCATTGAACCGTTAAACCTTGAACCATTTTGGTTCAACGGGTTCAATGGGTTCAAAGGTTCAACGTCATCGGCAAGAGTTAAGTGCATTTGTCAAGGGTCAAAGTTCAACCGCTTCAAAACACTTATCAAAGAGAAGGCTTGAACCGTTGAACCATCGAACCACTTTGGTTCAAAGGTTCAACGGGTTCAATGGTTCAATGACCAAATGGTTCAACGCGTTTGGTTCAAAAATATCAAAAGGACTTTGCTAAATAAAAAGAATGAACTGATTGAACCGTTGAACCTTGAACTAAAAGGTTCAACGAGTTCACAGGTTCAAAGGTTCAACCAGTGCGATGAAGATCAAAGAGCTTAGAAAGAACAATGAAGTGATGGACAAAGGATGAACCGATTGAACTTAGAACCGAAAGAGTTCTAAGTTCAATGGTTCATGGATTCAAAGGTTCAAAGACGACCTCAGTAAAGGAAAGAAGCAGCAAATAGGTGGTTCAACGGATGGTTCAACCAAAGAGCGGGAAAGCGATTGAACCAATAAAGCGATCGAAGCAAGAAAGCGATTGAACCAAGGAGCCGAGAAGGCCGCTCGATCCGTTGAAACACTCAACCAATGACGTCCCTGTGGACGTCAAATTTAAGGTAATGAAATATCTGCTAAGTTTATTCAAATGTGGCACGGAACCTAAAAACAAACTCCGCGATTAGTTGAAGGAGCCGAAAGAACCGGAAAGGGGAAAAGATAGCTCGAGAGCTTAAATTCCAAGAAGAGACAAAGCTGGAAAAGACAAAAGCAGAAAGAGTGAAAAGCCCAAAATATCTGCGCAGAAGTAATTTCAGTAGGTAGAACAGTCCACTAAGCGGATATTTCAGATTGCAAACATTGAAGGCGCGCCCTGTTGGTCTCTCTTGGAGTAAAGACAAAATGGACAGCTGCGCAGACGTCAGAGGGGACAGACCAGATGATCCAAGCTCAGGAGAAGACATATGGGATGAAATGACACGTCATAGTTAAGACAGCTGCCTTGTTTTCAACGCAGTCCTTTGACAAACGTGGAGATGCATTCAAAGCATTGAAGGCAACATGGGTTGCTCCAAGAAAAAGCGCGCCAGTCTTTTTTGGGTGGCTATATATTGTAATCTCTTGTATCATTTTAGAGAGATCTTCCCCTTATTAGAAGCGAAACTCTGCTTGAATTGAAAGGCATTATTGAGACTTTGAGCTCAGATTGTAATTCATATTTCTTTGATTGAATGAGAAAGCAAGTTACTTGCAGACTTTGCGTTGTTATAGCTTATGCTACTTTAGGAGATTGTTCTTATGTCTATCTTCTGAAAGCATTCTTATTTATTTGATTTAACAAGCAGGACTAGTGGAGGTGATAAGGAAGGTGTCCTGAAGCCGACTACTTTCAGACTTTGTGCTGTCATAGTTGTCTTCAGTGTGTGTTTATTTTCTGTTTCTGTGTAAAAGACTTTGGGACGATTTTGTGCCCCCATTGTTCTTCGTATTTCACTCTTGGGCAGTCGAGGTGGAGACTTTGCGCTACATCTCAGGCTGCTGGTTACTATGCTCTTTGTCACCAGTCACTTGTTACCAGAAAGATTCTTGTTGTTTGCAAGAACAAGCACTTCTGAAAGAAGAGAAGTGCCTTCTGTCGCCTCACCAAGATTTCTACTATCCAGGAAGGGATCTAGCTCTTGGCTGAATGTTACTTCTGAAAGAAGAGAAGTGCCATCTCCAATCACCCAGTATTTCTCTTCTATTTGTCAACATCATCTCTGAAAAAAGAGAGATGGATGGTTTATCCCACCCCTGTATCTTACTTTTTGCATATATTTATAGTATATAGCCTCCGCATATTTAATAGGAAACCTCCCCTTGATGAGAGGAGAGATTTGTCCCCTATTGATATAGTAAACCTGCACACCAAAATAACCCATCTCCCTATGTTGTGGTGATAGGAACTATTTTGGTCACCAGTTAGCTGGCCGACAAAATATTCACCCAACATAGTGCAAGGACATGTTGTATGTTCCACATGGCAATGAAGATCCATAGAAACATGTAACAATAAGGTACAAAAAACTGTCACAAGTATTAGCCCACTTATTGAATCAAACATGATCAGTGGGAACATGAATATGTCCATAAAAAAATGGAGTACGATTCTTTTTTGTGAGCAAGTGTTCCGTGTAAGCACACCTAGAAAAACCACTGGTGTAGAATCAACTTTCCCCAACAAGTATCTCTTAAGTGAAGTTGACATGATTGAGAGAAGACATTAAAGAAGTGCACCACTGCACAAAATAACTGTAATGACCTCTAGTTACAAAAACAATGCACACTCATGAAGATAACATTGGGCACAATCGAGAATGCGTCCAAATGAGTATGAAGTGCAAGAATCAACACAATGTAGAAAACAAGAATATGTAGAAGAGACATCACAAAATGCACAACACACAATACCCCCTCAAAACTGTCAATAATGACCCCCCCATAATGTTTCAGATACAAGCATGCTCGTATAAACATCAGACTTAGTGGAAAATGTGTTTTGAGCAAACATTGCATAAGTATGAAAGAACTGGAGGGACGTCAAACTCAGCGGATAATGCATCCAAGAGTGTACAATATATAGTTTGAAAAGAGCTCTATAGGACCCAAAAATACCACCAATGTGTAGAGCATGAAAAATAAGAATTCAAGCTACCGATCAAAAGTTATACGTGTTTGAAAATTTGCTCACAAGAAAAATTTAGTGGCAATAGGGGTGAAAAAAGCATGCACAAATTTGAGAAAATATTGGTGTGCAAATAGTTGTGAGAAATTTTCCCAAGAAAAAGTAAAGGCCCCATGGATTGGGCACGACTGGCAATAGGGGTGAAAAAAACAATGTGCACAAATTTGAGAAAATATTGGTGTGCACATCGTTGTAGAAATTTTCCCAAGAAAAAGTTAAGGCCCCATGGATTGGGGGCGACCAAGGGTTGAATTTCCCATATGACGAAGGGCTAAGGCCTTTTGTGGGTGCCTACAGATTGTCGTCGCGTGATGGAAGTAGTTCGTGGTAGTCGGAGAAACAAAACCAGTATGTTGCATGCGTGCAAGTCGAGGCGGCTAGAGTCGCGAGTCGCGAGTTCGCATGGGGCCAAGATGATCGATTAGCGTGTGTAGATGCAGTTTTGTGAATCATGCTTTCTTACATTCACGTGGGGTCGGGACAACCCTCATGGATGCGAATATATGAATAGGCATGCATGCATTTGGTGATTGCGTTGTCGTGCTTGGTAGGGTCAATGGGTTAGTTTGCAAAAGTGCGAAGGTAGGAGTGACTGCGTCGATGCGTGGTAGAAGTCTTAGTGGTGGGGCCCGCTTAGGCACAGAGTGCGTGCGAGCACGAATGGAGGTGGATGGAAGGGATTTTTCTAGAAAATACTAAGTCCAGAACTTTGTCGCAACGACCCAAATGGTAATAAAGCCCTGCAAGACGAACCCAGATCTATGAAAATCAGCTTGGCCTTTTGCAAAATAAGCAAAGACTTACTTGGTAATCTACAAAACCTAGAAAAACTTAGAAAGCATTTTTTGATTGAAGACACCAGTGGAACGAAAATGCACAAAGCCAAGAAAACTACTTGAAACCCTCCAAAAATGGTCAAAAATTGCTATCACGAAACTATGTCATGTTTACGGCGAATCTTAGGGTTTTGACACCATCTGAATTTAGTGACACTATCTGTTTTTCATCTGGAGACAATGACTGTAAAGATTTGCACAAATTTTTGAGAAACCCGGCCAAACCTTTGAAAACTAAAATTAAGAAATAACATGAATGCAATGAATAGATCTCACCAAGATTTGAATAGCAAACGACTATCAGAATAGCTTTAATACCATGTCAGATGACATGCCAAGATCAACTGAACAACGAAGCTTTGATGGAGACACTGTATGGAGGACCTGTGTAAAATCTTAAAATCCTCAAGAGAAAGAAACATGTCTCACCAAAGAGAAGTTGTAGAAAGAGTAGTTTGCATTAGTCATAAAAACAATAGGAAAGGTACATTTATAGGTGAAAGTTAAACATGTCCCAACAACTTCATGCATGTGGGATAAATTTTCATTAATGACCTAGAATAACCTAAACACGCTGAAATACACTGTGTAGACAAAACCCAATGGGACAAAAGTTCACCAATAAACTATCCTTGAAATATACCTTATAATAGAGGAAAATGGAGCTGAGATAGAGAAGGAAACATGGATTTTAATGCATTCACAAAATATAAAAGAAAAACAAAATGAAGAGAGAAGATGGAGAATTGATTTGGAAAACTCAATTTGTAGAAAAGGAGTGATTTGGAACCAAATGCCCTAAAACATAGTGAAGAAAGGGTTGAACAAACATAACCATAATCAAACAAAGAGGAGGTAGAGAAAGAGACGTAATTAGAAGATATAAATCAATTGAATATCCAAAGCAAAATTTGGGTAAGGTATACCAACAAAAAAAACTTTATAAGAAAAAAAAGAAAAAGAAAAAAGAAAAAAAAGAAACAAAGATATGTAATAAAAATCATCCAGAGAAATATAAAGAAAGTGAAATAGTACTACAATAGGGGTGAAATTCCTTTACTCCAGCCAAGAAAGTCATACATTGGAGTATTAGGGGCCTCGAAGTCCTCAATAAGAGTCCTCTACTAAGATGGCTAATAGAGGAAGAGAGACTAGATATTATGTTTATTAATGAAACCAAGATTGATTTGGAAGAATTGATTAGGGTTAAAAACTTAGTATAGAAGATTAGTGAGATAGCATGGTTAGTTACAAAAGGAATTGTTGATGCCTAAAACTCTCGTTCCAAGTTAAATAGTGGGGAGCTTTACATGTGTGGTACCGAATTGCGGTTTGTAAAGCAACCTCCGGGATTTTAGAAGCCGACTCTTCGATTTGATCTTGGGTGGGTGAAAAGAGGAAGGAAGGAAACATAAATAATACTGAAATAAAACTAAGGCGATGCACCAAGATCTTTAAAAAATTAACATATGATTGCATGAAATAGCTTGAATTCTTGAACACTACAGACTATTTAAGGAGCATAAAACATGAATTAAAGTCTATGATGCAGACAAAATCAGTACTATAGGAGCAAAAAAGGGAAATAACAAACAACAATAATTCTTCACTTAATTTAACACAGAACACCACATCTTCTTCATAGTTAAGTAGAGAACATAATACAAAAGGCCTCAAGGGGCACAATACAAAGTGTTCAATACTATCCATGAGAGGCCCCTGTTAAGGTTGTAGAATGAAAAATGCTAGCTACTACTACCTCTGTCCTAAAACTATTACAACTATTTGTTCTCCAAAATAACAAATACAAAATAATTGATAATCTCCCCTTTCCAAAAGGGACGAGCCCATAATATATAGGCGAAGCGGCTTCTCGTGGGAGTGACTAGAAACCCTGACACTCGCACCTATGATGATGTCGTTACAACTGAATGGACTCGAGCTCATGAGTGTAGTTAACCTCCGAATCTTGGATATGGTCCAATTGTACTGTCTTGTTATGATCACGACGCTTAGGAACGTAGTGATGTCACATTTTCATCTTTGGAGTTGTTGCTGTTATGTCATTGAAGACGAAGATCTACTTACCCTGGCTAATGGCGCAACTCCTAGCCCTGATAGTAAAACTTTGCTTTCGACAAGTGTCGAGACGCCACATGGAAGGGTTCGTCTCCTCGTTATAACTGCATGGTGGGTCCCTTTCCTTCTCTTCGTTGGCCAATGGCGCTACCTAAAGGTTTGACAGATCAAAACCGCTCTTGGATGAGCACCAAAATGACACGTATTGAGTAGATGCTTCTTCGGGGGAAGTTGGGCACTTGCAAAAATGAGGGCTTCTGTCTTCCACGCGGAGAACCCGTGGTCACCTTTATAACTGCCCAATGGGTCCCGCCCATTACGCTGTTAGCCAATGGCGCTACTCGGAATTCTAACCAAAAGGGTATCGACTTCGAATAGTGTTGGGTCACCAAGTGTTACGCTGGCGCTACACCGGAGTGGACCAAGAGCCTCTTTGTGTTGAACAAGCTCCTAGATGCCATGTGGAGGAAGCGTAAGGACGCTGATACTCAGGCAAAAAATTCAAAAGGGGCCTCGCAAAAGGATGGCCGAAGGCAGAAGTGTTGAATGCATCAAGCAAGTCTGGGACCAAACGTGAGAACTGCTCCAAAATAATAAAAGGTGGATCCCGATCCACAGTTCTTGGTGACTCATAGGGGTGTTCGCCTGTAGACGAGAGAATCCAAAAACTCTGGTACGTGGACCAGTCGAGGCAAAATTTGCAAAACCGGAGGAAGTTCTGTGAACTTACAACTTTGAAGAGCCACCTACAAAGGTGCCCACTCTCCCTCCTTGCACTGGGCCTTCTTCTTAAGAGCCTCAAAGGCTCTATCTAGATCAATAATCTCCTTGAAAGAGATGTTCCCCGAACCGTGAACTACTGCCAACGTTTGGAACTTCAGCCGGGCAAGTGGCTACAATATCTTCTCCACTTTGGCGACACCAGGGGATTGACCGAGAGCCATGAACACGGTCCGGTTGTTTTGTCTCTGCTCTAGCAGTGCTTTGATTTGGTCCTCTAGAAGGATGTTGCTGTCCGTCGAGAATGGGGAGGGGAGTCCTAATTGGACTAATTGTTCAATGTGCCCCCACCTATCCTGGACCACATTTTCTAAGGCATTAAGGAATGCCTTGCACTTGGTGGCTGCCTTGTTGTAGCCTATAAATTTATTGACTTTTGTCACCACTTGCCTTCGATCGGCCATCCTCGCTGCCTATAGTGTCTTGTTCGAAGTGTTGTAAAGATTTTGGATAAGAAGCTGTGAATCTGAGACATTGGGGGACACGAAGGCAATGACCTGGTCAATGAACGCGCTTACCTCAGAGCTCAGCTTTTGCGAGTCCACGATGAACTTGAGCACTGGCTTCAAATTTGTGATCGCACCTTTGATTCTCTCCCATTAAGATGCATATATCTGTTGAACCATAGGGAGGATCTCCGCGGTCTGTGGATGGGCGGAAAGGTCATTCTTTAGTTGTAGAATTTCTTGGTCCTTGACCGAGGATTCCTTCTATGCCTTATGTTGCAATTATTGAAAAGCCCAATTAGAATCTGAGAGCTTTTGACGGGTCTGCGCCAGTTCAATCTCTTTCTCCTATAGCTTGGTTTTTGTGGTCGCCCTTAGATTGGCTTCCGCTTGGAAACTCTCATTAGAGACGCGGCTCTGAAGGTCGGACCTTGCATTATTGAGCTCCGCATCTTTGGCTTTAGCCTCAATGTTGAGGCGGTCGACCGTAGCCTTCACCTTGGTCTTCTCCAACTATCAGGGTACTTTGATGTAGTCTATAGTCATATACTTCTACGTTTCCTCCATCAGCTCGACCAGATTAGTGGGCCTGCCCTGGCTAAGATTGAGGCCGATAGCTTGTATTGCGTAGTACCCCAGTTGCATCTGATCTTGGGGCTTGACTACTTGAGGGGCCATATACGCAATCATGAGGGATTGATATGTAGGGTCAAAGAATGACCGCATGTGAGTCACCGTCGGGTACTTGGCCTATTTCCCCTTCCTCTTCTCTATCAGGCCTCTCCAGCCCTTCTCACCTTGTCCATTTGCTGATGGTACTCTCTGGTGACTGCATATTTTCCCCTATAAAGGGAAGTCCTTGAGGCAATGCGAATGGAATGGTCATTTGTTGCTATGAAGCGGGGTAGAGGGTGATTGCACCATTAAGGAATATGATGCGAACAATGAGGGCAGAGGAGTAAGGAAAGGTGCAAGGGAAGTGATTGGTATCGCGGAGGAAAGAGGTGTGAGTTCAGTGGTACGCTGAGTGGATGAAGAGGAGAGCGGCACCAGGGAAGTGATTGGTTAGGCAGTGGAGAGTGTCGCAATGTTGGGTGAGATTATGGAGGTAGATGAGGAAATGAAAAAGGAGGTAGAGGTGGAAAGAAGAGGTTACAAAAAATGTACCTTCTTCTAAGGGGGCACCAATGGAGAGTTAGATATTGGTGCCTCGGGCCGCTTGGGCTGAGATGACCCAATTGCGAGGTGCCCTGAAGAGGCTGCTTGTTGCTGCGGCGCTGTGGGGTACGGGAACATGGGTGACGGTCAAGTCGAAGGTTTCTGGACCTCCACAACTTCCACTTATTTTTCGGAGGCACGTCCCCCACCTCTTCCCTACGGGTATCTTCTTCTTCCTCTTCTTCTATTTCTTCTTCTTCCTCTTCCTCAGTAGAGAATCCTTCTTCTGCCAAGTCCTGTTTTGGATGATGCTCATCCCAGAGATTTTCAAAAGTTTCATCCATTTCCTCATCCTCGAAATTAGAGTACAGATTGATGATCTCTTGGCTCCAATCTCTTTGGGTGAGCTGTGCCCTCAGTGCCTTCGTTAATTGCTTGGAAGGGTCGAATGAAAGAGCCACGTCATAGAAAGACTCCCACGGCTTGTGTCTGATGAGATTTGAGACATATCCACGTAATATTTGTGGTCATACTCCGTGGGTGACCTTTACTCGAGGTATGGCCGGCGCTGGTGATTGGGTGTGTCATGTCCCCTTTTTAGTTGACATGTGCAGAGTAGATGATTAGCCTATTATGTGACCCTCGTAGGCTGATGAGATGGATAGAGGGTATTGATGGAGCTAGGCTTGGTTTTCGTTTGGGCTCTTTCGGACATGAATTAAAGGAGATATTAATATTTGATTGATTTAATCAAATATTAATTATTTGGTCCAATTTTAATTAATTATTAATTATTAATTATTAATTATTAATTATTAATTAATTATTAATTATTTATTATTGGGTCTAATTTTAGGATCCTCATTCTAAATTAAGAATTGGTCTAATTTTAAGACGCTAGTTCTAAATTAAGGAAGCCCCAGTCTAATTTAAGGGAATCTAATTTTAGCAAGCACACCTTTGGAGGTGTATAAGAATCTCTCATGGGAGAGAGTTTGTATTCATGATTATTTTGATATTGATTCTTGTTAAGAAATTCTTCTGTGAAGACTGAGCCAAGGGTTCCAGTATTCCATCTGCAGTGGAGAACGTCAACTCTTCATTGTGTGCGATTCAGAGGCTGTGAAAGATCAGCTGATCTATTGCCAAACTGCATTGAAGAACGTCAACTCTTCAGTGTGAGCGATTAAGAGGTTGTGAAAGATCAACCGATCTATTGCCGAATTGAGAGATAACTTCACACAGAAGCTATCACGAGGGTTTACAGGTATTTTCATTATTTGGGTTTTGATTCCAGAATTATACAGATATAGATCTTTTGTATTAGCCCATAATTCTACAGATCAGGATCAAGCATATAGGTTGAGCGATATCAGCGGCCGTACGACTTCCGTACAGATCTGTGAAAATCCGTACGCATCTACAGAAAGTTCAGGTACCGACATCGGCGAACAGAGACTTACAGAGACCGACATCGGTCGACTCATCACCGACGTCGGCAAAGGGACCACTACAGGTCGACCGGCGACGGCAGTATAACCGACGTCGGCGACTGTGTTTTTTTTACACAGCAGGTCGAGACGTGCCAGATTCAGCGCAGTTTGCGGAATATTCAGGCTATAAGGCCGAACTTTCGATATTCTTTGTATACTTGACAGAGGATCCCTATTGTAAGCTTATGAGCAAATAAATAAGAAATTATACTGTGATTTATTCATCTATTTGGAGATATTTTACAGAAATTCAGTTAAGCAATTTGGAGCTTTTGTTTTGATATTCGAAGGGATATTACAGTGGTATCAGAGCTAAATCCTGCCATCCTGAGGGTTTAGAAATTTTATGCAGCCACAAGAGTTGCGACCACACGGGTATTACACACGCAGTAGAGCTTTGCTTGAAGGTACCCAGCTGTTAGAACAGCAACAGATTACCATGAGTGACAGACGTGAGAGTAGCCCACCCAGGGGCCACAGGGATGATGCTGATCAGGACACCAGAGAATTTCACCGTGCTATGATGTCAGGCCAACAACAGATGAATCAGACACTACAAGCACTTACTACTATGATAAGGGGAATGAACGCAACCGATAGACAGAATGGGGAACAAGGAGATAATAGGAGTGCTACTATTAATCAGAGACCACAGCAGACCCATTCCAGGACAGCAGGTAGACCTACACGCCCTACGTTTATTCAAGAGGAACCAGATGTTCCAGCAGAGGAGGAAGCAGAAGATCCCTCATTTACAGATGTTTACATGGCTGCAGATGAGGAGTGGAACTTATTACCTCCTCATGTACGAGAGAGGACGTCCCTTGATCGTTTTATTAATCTGAGGAGAGAGCACTACAGATTGGCTAGACAGGACAAAAGACCAAGACCCCATAACAATGATTTGAAGCAGGCTACGAGCAGGCTCACACTAGCGACGTTTGACGGTAGTGGTAAGGTGACAGCACAGGCCTGGGTTAGTAAGCTGGATACATTTCTCACATTGCGACCGATGGGTGAGGAAGATGCTATCAGATATGCAACACTACATCTTGAGGGAGTAGCTCACGATTGGTGGCACCATGGGATGGTGACACTCCATCATGATCGGATCACTTCTTATCAGGAGTTTGTGGACAGGCTGGTAGAGCGTTTTGACAGGAGGGATCCAGAGTCCTATTTTCGAGAGTTGGCACAGTTGCACCAAAGCGGCAGTCTAGAGTCTTACATTGGTGACTTCCAGAAGTTATCAGTTATGGTTCCTGACATTTCAGAGAGGCGACTAGTAGTACTCTTCATGGAGGGATTGACAGAACCATTGAGAGGTTGGATCAAAGGCTTTGATCCTCCTTCATTACAGGAAGCTATGAAGAAGGCGCGCAGTATGGAAATGGCAGCCCCATCAAGTAGATCTAACTCCAGAGGTACTTCTTCATCGAGAGACCATAAGCACTCCAACGGGGATACAGAGAGACCGGATTTTAACATAGATAAATCCGGGGTTAAAAATGATTCAAAAGCCAATCCAACAGCACCACTTTTGGATCGTGAGGCGCTTAATGATCTACGCAGGAAGAAGCTTTGCTTCTACTGCAAAGGTCCATATGATATCCATCACGATTGCCCTTTGAGGCCTAAGGGCAAAGCAAATCGTGTGATGTGGGCGTATTATGAGGATGCGGAGTCAGAAGATTTCGAACAGCAGAATAGTTCTGAGGAGGCAGAGGCTTCAGAGCCTAAGGCAGAGGCAGATTTAGAGCTTCATATACAGGAGGCACGCCTATCCAGCATTCAGTCGGATGAGTCATTCAGACTCCGTGGAGTTTTGGCAGGGCAGAAGGTTACCACCCTTCTTGATACAGGAGCCACACATAATTTCATAGATGCTACATTTGTGGAGAAGCGTGGACTCACTACCGAAGATTTTGAGGGAATTAGAGTTAAGTTAGCCGATGGTCACACTCTTAGGTGTGAGCGCATGATTAGAGACCTCCCATTGCGCTTGAACAACTATGAGTTCAAGGCTAATTATTTTGTAGTGAACATGGGGGACATAGAATTAGTCTTGGGTATGAAGTGGCTTCATTCATTTGAGGAAGTTACTCTTCATCTCAAAGATATGGAGGTTCGTTTTCAGGTTGATGGGAAAACACATATTCTTAAGGCAATATGGGGTAGCAGCTTCAAACATATGTTTTTTCATCGGATGGAGATGCCTGTACTACATGACATGAAAGAGTGCGATGATGAGTGCACATTGGCACCAACACAGGAGAGATATGAGGACGAGCTTTGTCTTGAGGTGAGTTCAGTTCAAGAGTTAGCACATGTGGTAGAGTCTCAGCTTTCTTTTACAGGTGGGTCACATGTTGATGACGATATACGTACAGGAGACAGAGGTGATGTGACGCCATTGGATGAGAGTGGTGATGGACAGGGCCTGGAGTTTGTGTTGGTTGACAGCACTGTAGATCGAGACTTCATTTGGGATCCAGGTATTCAGCGATTGCTTGAGGGCAAGCAATTTCAGGAGGGGCGGATTGTCATGTCCCCTTTTTAGTTGACATGTGCAGAGTAGATGATTAGCCTATTATGTGACCCTCGTAGGCTGATGAGATGGATAGAGGGTATTGATGGAGCTAGGCTTGGTTTTCGTTTGGGCTCTTTCGGACATGAATTAAAGGAGATATTAATATTTGATTGATTTAATCAAATATTAATTATTTGGTCCAATTTTAATTAATTATTAATTATTAATTATTAATTATTAATTAATTATTAATTATTTATTATTGGGTCTAATTTTAGGATCCTCATTCTAAATTAAGAATTGGTCTAATTTTAAGACGCTAGTTCTAAATTAAGGAAGCCCCAGTCTAATTTAAGGGAATCTAATTTTAGCAAGCACACCTTTGGAGGTGTATAAGAATCTCTCATGGGAGAGAGTTTGTATTCATGATTATTTTGATATTGATTCTTGTTAAGAAATTCTTCTGTGAAGACTGAGCCAAGGGTTCCAGTATTCCATCTGCAGTGGAGAACGTCAACTCTTCATTGTGTGCGATTCAGAGGCTGTGAAAGATCAGCTGATCTATTGCCAAACTGCATTGAAGAACGTCAACTCTTCAGTGTGAGCGATTAAGAGGTTGTGAAAGATCAACCGATCTATTGCCGAATTGGGAGATAACTTCACACAGAAGCTATCACGAGGGTTTACAGGTATTTTCATTATTTGGGTTTTGATTCCAGAATTATACAGATATAGATCTTTTGTATTAGCCCATAATTCTACAGATCAGGATCAAGCATATAGGTTGAGCGATATCAGCGGCCGTACGACTTCCGTACAGATCTGTGAAAATCTGTACGCATCTACAGAAAGTTCAGGTACCGACATCGGCGAACAGAGACTTACAGAGACCGACATCAGTCGACTCATCACCGACGTCGGCAAGGGGACCACTACAGGTCGACCGGCGACGACAGTATAACCGACGTCGGCGACTGTGTTTTTTTTACACAGCAGGCCGAGACGTGCCAGATTCAGCGCAGTTTGCGGAATATTCAGGGTATAAGGCCGAACTTTCGATATTCTTTGTATACTTGACAGAGGATCCCTATTGTAAGCTTATGAGCAAATAAATAAGAAATTATACTGTGATTTATTCATCTATTTGGAGATATTTTACAGAAATTCAGTTAAGCAATTTGGAGCTTTTGTTTTGATATTCGAAGGGATATTACAGGGTGGGCTGGCGGTCTTCAAGGAGGCTATGTAACGGACCGCATCATCGCTCCATCTATCATCGATTAGGTCGAGGCCGAGCTCTGCGAGTTTGGATGCGAGCAGACATTCCTGTTGCCTCCTCACCACCATGATGCCTCCCCTTGTGAAAGGGATATCATACAGGCCCTTGTTCTTCTTCCCTACGCCATACACGGAGTCCACCACGTCGAGTTGATGAGCCAACACCAAGGCCAAAGTTATGTTTATTAGTAGGCGTGGGATTCAGAATGGCTTGTCCTTGAATCCATGTGCTCGAATGAAGGTAAAATTGGTCTCGAAGAACCAGTCGACTGGAACCTTGTTGTTGGTAAGCCATGATCGCTGTGAGTCTGTCATCCTGTCTGTAATGGCCACTCGACTGAGGTCGATGAGGACTGGAGACAAAAAGTGCTCTGATAACTCATAGTAGTCCTTTGTGATTGATAGGACGTGGGTCCATACTGTTACTGGGGTCACCATGTTAAGGGAAAATGCCCATCTCGAAGGAGTTGAGATTGAGGTAAGCGGAGAAGAACTAGGAGTGCTAGAATAGAATGAGATGCATGAGAAAAGAGGAATACCGAAAGGAACCCAGTGTTGAAAAGTTCGTCAGCTCGTTCTTCATGGCGGTGGCGATGGCATCTACAAAATCCATCCTGTATACCCCCTTATTTATCGTAGTTAGGAGGAAGAGTACTCTAACTAAAAATCAATGACGTTGGCATCTGAGTCCATGCCGAAGATGAAAGCCAACATGGACAGAGCATCATTCAGGTAGTTCATGGGGAAGCTTGCGAGGGAGATGTTTAGAGGAGGCACTTCCATGTAGCTACTTTTAAGGAAGAAGTTGAGGAAGTGCGCTTTGTCATGGACCCGGGTATCCCAGACATCTTGATGGCTCTCCATGTTGTAGATTTCGGCCTTGGGGTCACTTGGGACCCAGAGCATTTCCATTACGACATCCACACTGATTTTCACCCTCAAATGGGTGTTGCCCGCAATTACGCCAGTGTTGGTATCATACCTCTCTGCGCAAAGGGCGACGATTTCTGGGCATGGGTAAACATAGGGCACCATGAATTGGGTCAATGTGCAGATCCACATTTTGCATCCAAATGAGTCATAATCATTCCTTCGGATCTTCTCAATCATTCGGGCATGAGCGCCCTCTCTTAAACTCTTGGGATTCTTGGCCAACCTGGGATCAAAGATATCATCCGCGAAATTAGCGACCAACACTTGGTCTCTACAGTGCCCTTTGGCTATTTTTTTAATGCTTGGCATTTTCTCCTTTGCTTGAGCGGGAGCGGGGTAGGGGGAGCCAGGGGTGGGGAAGCGTAGGATTTGCTCATCGCATATTGAGGGGGAGATTTCCCTAGCTACCCACCCGCAGGTTCTGTGTTTTCTTGGATGCTTCTCACCTCCTGATGAAGATGTAGAAGTGTCCATCTCGAGAATTCTTCTTCAAAATCACTCTCTGTCACAAATAAGATATTGGGTTAACATATTCTACTCACAAAATCTCACAATTCTAGGCTCGGCTCTCGCTACGCTTTGTACTTTGCTCAATTGCTCAATGCTTTCAAAAATCTCAATGCATCTGAAGTGTTTGGCTCGATGAGGAGAGGGGTGTTTATACACCGACGCTCCTGGGCGCGATCATCATGGAAAATTTTGAATTTGGAGCGCTCCATAAATGTTAAGGTTGACACGCATGCTCGAGGAGCAACTTGTAAAAAATTTATGGCGATCCTTCTAGGGAATCGTGTAATATGGACATCTGACATTAATGATAGGAGAGGTGAGTCGATAACCGTCTTTTAGGGAATGCTTTAAAATTTAAGAGGGCTAGGGTGAGGACACGTGGCAGCGAGAGGAGCCACTTGTGCCAATGACACGTATTCAAATGAAATAACATCAGGGAAAAAAATAAAGGAAACAACAACTAAGAAGGGAAACACACAAGTAAAAGGGAAAACTATGTATAAGGGGGAGGCAGGGAAGCTAGCTGAAACGTTTTAAGTCGATTTCGTTAATATGGATTTCTAATGTATTGTTCTCTTCATTTTTTAACTTGAAAGAATTTCCTGTTTATTGCAGAGGATGCGGAACGATCCTCTCCATAAAGAATTAAACTTTGCATGTTGCCCTGACTTTATGGCCTTTTAATCATACTTGAGAACCAAATCTTCGGGGTTTAATCTTGGGTATGGCATTTTCTTGTCGAGCCACCGCTTGATCACTTGTTGTCAAGTAATTTTTGCATTGCTTGCCTACTTTCTTGCTTCTTGGAGGCTAAGTAGCTCTACGAGCCTAACCTCCATCGCTGCGTTTTTCACAATCTCAACAGCTTTCAAACGTTGTACAACGGGGATTTTTGATGACATAAGCATGACCACCTCCTTCCCGTACACAAGTTCATACGAGGAAGTCTTTAGGATCTACTTGGGAGTGATGTGGTCTGCCCACAACGCTGCTTTTACGTGCATATGCTACTCCCTTTGCCGGTCAACACCCATCCTTTTGATTAGCCTTATAAGGTTCTTGTTTGTTGACTCCACCAATCCATGCCCTTTATGAGTAGTAAGTGGATGAAGTCTTGAAGAAGATACCATTTCAGAGCGTGAACTCAAAAATCTTGGACTCAAAGAAGGCTTTTGCATTGTCGGAGATTATCATCTTAGGCAGGTCGAACCTTGCTACGAGTTCCTCCAAGAAGCCAATGATTATATTCTCGATTGCCTCCCTCAGAGGCACTGCTTCAGTGCACCTAGTGAAGTAGTCAGTGGTTATAAGTATCCACTTACAAATGGCGTTGGAGATAGGATTGATCATTTTGATGAAATCTAAACCCCACTATGAGAAGTATTCATCGGTCACAATTGGGTTTAGAGGCATCGCTGAGTTTTTCCTCTTTCTAGCAAGGAACTGAGATTTCTGGGATTTCTTGACTGCTTAATGGCAGTCCACAAACATGGTCGACCAATAATATCCTGCATGCATGATCTTGGTTGTGATGGTTTTCGCTAAGAAGTGGCCACTTGGGGGGTGAAATGCATATTTTGGAGGATTTTCTCGGCTTGGTGTTTTTCAACACATCGAAGCAAATCCCCATCGAAGTTTCTTTTGAACAAGACTCCTTGGACTAGTGTGTAACTAGCCCCTTGCAGTCAGTAGAAATGCCTTTTATGCACGGGGAGACCATCAAGATACCGATTGGTTTTCATGTAGTAGATCCTGTTGACAACCCAAGACTCATTGATCTCATATTGGTTCAATAAAACCACCTCTTGTGTGTCTTGTTCCTCCTGCAGGATATCTACACATTGGGCAAGTATTCACAGATTCCTCTTCCTGTGATCACCTTAGTCAACCTGACTTTGATATCATACTCTAGGATCTTAGTGATCCAATTGGTCTGTTTCTTCATGATTTATCCTTCCATTATGTATTTGTGGATGTTGGAGTGTGCCACGTACACCATTATTTTGCTGCCCACCACAAGGTGCTTGAACTTTTTGAGGCCCTTGACAATGGCAAAAGCCTTTTTTTCTACAAAGTTGTATTTGATTTTGTCCCTGCATAATGTTCTTGAGTAGAACATCATCGAGTGCTCATTTCCTCCTTCCTCTTCCTTTTGAGTTTATATGGCTGCTAGACTATGTTTACTCCCATAGACATACATTATGAAATCTTTAGAAAAGTTAGGGTTGACTAGTACAGGGGCAGTGGATGTCGCACCCTTGATTTTATCGAATGCTGCTCTCCCTTCGGGTTTTCACTTGAAGTATTGATCCGTCTTCAACATCAACATGATTGGCCTCACTAATCCTGCAAATTCAGATATGAATTTGCTATCAAAGTTAATCTTCCCGAGGAAAGACTAGACCCCTTTCTTGTTTACTGGTAGAGCTAAGTCTCTAATGGCTTGTACCCTTTCTGGATAGATGACGATCCCTTCTTTGGATACTACATGTCCAAGTAGCTTGCCTTGCGGGACTCCAAAGATATATTTTTTGAGGTTAAGAGACACCCCGAATTCTTGACACCTTTGGAAAACCTTCTCCAAATGATCGAAGTGGTCTTCCTTCTTTGAAAACATGATAAGGTCATCCAGATAGATGAGGATGATCCTATTGATTAGTCCCTTAAAAGCCAAATCCATAGCTCGCTAGAATGTAAGCCCGACATTAGAAAGGCCGAAAGGCATCTTCCCATATGCGAAGGTTCCCCACTTTGTAGTGAAAGTGGTTTTGTGCTGATCCTCTTCATTTACCCATACCTGATTATATCTGGAGAATCCATCTAGCAGAGAACATTTCCACACCCTCCATTCTCTGGAGGATCTATTCCATCGAGGGAAGGGCGTAGTGATCTTTCAAGAAAGCTTTATTCAAGTCCCAAAAGTCCACGCATAACCAAATCCCTCCATTCTTCTTTTGCACAGGAACCAAATTGGATACCCAAGTCGAATGTTTGATCATGTGTATGATCTTTGAGTTGATTAGTTTCCTCAGCTCCTAAGCCATGAGGGATTTGATTTTCGAGTTTACTTTCCTTTGCTTTTGTCGGACAGGTTGGTTCCCTCCACCAAGTCTATGGTGTGTTGAATGACCTCGCGATCATACCCTTTCAAGTCATCATAGGTTCATGTGATGACTCCTTCATACTTATTGTAGAAGGAAACTAACCACCCCTTATCCTTTTGGGGAACCTCCTTTCCCACCTTCAGCTTTCTCCCACCTTCGACATCAAGTTCGGAGTAGTCACTTTTGTTTAGGACAAACTTTCATTTGTCGTTCATGGCATCATCAGAATCAAATAGGTTTTCCAAGGTGATGAGCCCCTTTGGCAATTTGTTGGTTTTTAATTACATGATTTGGTCCCCATAGGTCTCTTTGATCTTTGGCTACAATTGCTCTGTGAATTTGCATCATTGCTAAAAGAACATGGCAATTTATGCGTCATTTTCGAATACTTGCCAATTCTGGTCATTGTCGGGAATGATAGGTTTGATGATCACCTGCACTGCTTGCTCATTGGTGAACAAGTCTATTATTGGGTCAAATTGGGAGTCAATTATCGCCATTTGGTCTGCCTCTACATTCATGGTAGGGGAAACACCATGAATTAGAGTCATTTTCCAAGTTGTTTTGGCTAGCGACTAGCTCTCTGTTTGCATTTGGTGATACCGTGTGTAGGGGAACAAGGACTACAACCATTTGATTTGTGGGCCGCATCTGATTGTTTGGCGCTTGGTGGTTCAGCGGTTGCCTCTCCTGATACTGGTTTTGTTGGTATGGTGCTCTCCTTTCTTGGTAGTTATTGAAAGGGGTCTTTGAAGGCATAGCTTGTTGCCTTTTGAGATTTATTATCTCATTGGAGAAGTTTCACAAAAATACTCTTCATGTCATTCATCTCTGCGACTAGCGAGGATGAAACAAATGTGCTTCCCTGAGTGGGCAGATACACGAACATAGAAGGTGATGCTCCCGAGGTACTTGGGACTTCTTGTGGCGGCACTGATATCTCTTGGAACATTGGCATCGACGGTCGAGGAGGAAGCTTTCCCGCATCTATTAAATTGTTTTTGACCTTTAC
This sequence comes from Torreya grandis, assembly GCA_037957365.1. Lineage (NCBI taxonomy): Eukaryota > Viridiplantae > Streptophyta > Pinopsida > Cupressales > Taxaceae > Torreya > Torreya grandis. Next base: position 5,065,454 of record JARHVA010000047.1, on the reverse strand, counting down.
TGCTAAATCATAAGCGTCTGACAACGTCTAACCTCCAAGTGATTAGATCATGACAACAATATTTGAATTAAAGGCCTTAAGATAGAAAATGATGGCCATGCCCACAGGCAGCTGAGTAGCTATTGGAATCCTTTGCCAGGTTTTCTCAAACCTAGAATTGAAATCAATAATGGATTCTTGTGGGGCCATCTTGATAGTTATCAGTTGTTGCAGGAGGGACGATCGATCCGCCTTCTTATTGAACCACTCAAAGAATATGTTGCCCAAGTCATCCCAAGTGGCTATGGAATTAGGCGGTAAGGATCGGTACCAATCAAGAGCCGCCCCTTAAAAGAAGCAACGAGTAGTCTTAAGGCTATGTTCTGCATATTGACATAGTGTACAATGCACACATTTGCAACATCTTGGAGATGTTTTGCTGCGGTCTTGACATCGTCTCTTGAGAATTTAGGGAGTGCCTTCAAAGCATTTACAGGAATGGGGTCCTATGTAACTCGGGGCACCAGAGGGATAAGCGGGCTTTCGCTATTTCATGATACAAAGTTCCTTGGCTGCCCTGAAAGAGCCATTTGTTGTTGTTGAGTAGCGCTAGACCCTGTGGTCTTTTGGTGAGTTGGAGCTTCTAGAGGCGGTGTTAGTAGGATTGGATTCTTCACTATCGGTGACTTTATAACAGGGCTTTGGCTCATAAACTTGAGCTTCTAGTCATGTAGACTAGTAGATCTAGTCCCACCGGGTGTGCCAAAAAAGAAAAAATGTTGATGCCTAAAACTCTTGCTCCATGTTAAACAACCTCTATGGGGAGCTTTATAGGTGTGGGACTGAATTGCAGTCTGTAACGCAACCTCTGGGATTTTAGAATTCAACTCTTCAATTTGATCTTGGGGTGGGGGTGAAAAGGGGAAGGAAGGAAACACAAATAATACTGAAGTAAATCTGAGGAGATGTGCCAAGATCTTTAAAACATTAACATATGATTGCATGGAATAACTTGAATTCTTGAACACTACAGAGTATTAAGGAGCATAAAGTAAGAATTAAAGTCTATGGTGCAGACATAATCAATACTATAGGTGCAGAAAAGGGAAATAACAAACAACAAGAATTCTTCACTCAGTTTAACATAGAACACCACATCCTCTTCATAGCTAGGTAGAGAACATAATACGAAAGGCCTCAAGGGGCACAATACAAAATGTTCAATACTACTCGTGAGGGGCCTCTGTTAAGGTTGTAAAATGAAAAATACTAGCTCCTGCTACCTCTATCCTAAAACTATTACAATTGTTTGTTCTCTAAAATAGCAAATACAAAATAATTGATAACCCCCCCTTTCCAAAAGGGACGAGCCCAAAATATATAGGCGAAGTGACTTCTCACAGGAGTGACAACTGGAAATCCAGACACTTGCACCTATGATGATGTCATTACAACTGAATGAAGGACTCAGGCTCATGAGTGCAGTTAACCTCTGGATCTTGGATATGGCACAACTACACTGTCTTGTTATGGTCACGACGCTCAGGAGGAGTGTAGTGATGCCACATGTTCATCTTTGGAGCCGCTTCTGTTATGTCGTTGGAGATGGAGATCCACTTACCTTGGGCAATGGTGTAACTCCTAGCCCTGATAGTAAAACTTTGCCTTTGACAAGCACTGTGGAACCATGTGGAAAGGACTCATATCCTCTTTGCTGGCCAATGGCGCTGCCCAAAGGTCTGACACATCAAACCGCTCTTGGATGAGCACCGAAATGACATGTGTTGAGTATATGCTTCTCCGAGGAAAGTTGGGCACTTCTTTGTAAAAATGAGTGTAAGGGCGCCACGTGGAGAACTTGTGTCACCTTTATAACTACTCGATGGGTCCCACCCATTCTATTGTTAGCCAATGGCACTGGTTGGAGTTTTGACCAAAAGGGAATCGGCTTCGAATAGTGCTGGTTCACCACGTGTTAAGTTGGTGCTACCCCAGAGTGAATCGAGAGCCCCTTTGTGCTGAACAAGTACCTGACTGCCATGTGGAGGAAGCGAAAGGACGCTGATACTCAGGTAAAAAATTCAAAAGGGGCCCTAGGAAAGGATGGTCAAAGGCAGAAGTGTCGAATGTGCCGAACAAGTCTGAGACCAAATGTGAACTGTTCCAAAATAACAAAAGGTGGATCCCGATCCACAGGGACAACAAAAAGTTTGAATAGGTTATAAAATTTCAACATGTATAAAAGGGTCAAATTACTTTCAGAAAAATAATTTCATAATAAAATCTTCGAAAATTTGTCTAAAAATTTAAAATCTTTACTGTCAAATGTATATAGACTGATGGAAAATAGTGAAAATAATAATTGTTGGGAATACAATAATACAAATTGGGAAGTATTGATAAGAACTAAACGACATAAGTAAAATGTATAAAGATATAAACTAGATAATTATTGAAAAATTTTATGCACTTAAATGTAAAAGAGAAGAAAAGAGAACAACTCTCCAAAAAAAATCTATGGGTTTTGCATTTACTGGAGTCTTTGGGATGTGGAACCCCCAGAAGTGCAATTTACTTGGACCAAAAGAAGACAAGGGGGTCAATTTTTTCATCCCCAAAAAAAAGGTGGATAGCTTCGTAAATAAGTATGAAATAGGTGGTGTTGGGAAAAAAAATGGATTTAAAAATTCTCATGATATTAGGATCAAATTCTTAACCATTATCTCTAAACATTCACAATAGAAAAAAGTCTAACATATATAAGATTAAGATGATATGGACCTAACGCCTAGATTTTGATTTGATAAGATGAATAGCAGACAATAGATGTAAGCTCAAGTATGTGATGGAGCTTAGAGAAAATAACAATTTTTTTTTGGACACCTCCATAAAAAAGAAGAGTTGAATTAATAAATGGAAGTAGTACAAAAAGATATAAGGGAGGAAGGGATGAATGATGCTTTGCGTTAGAAAAATAAAATATTGGTAATGTTATAGTCTTAATTAATTATGGTTAGTTATTAAGAGTTATGTTATAATATTATGATTCTTTTAAATAATTATATATAGAAGGGTTATGTTTTTTTTTATATAATCATTGAATTATATGTAATTATGATTCTTTCAAATAATTATATATAGAAGGGTTATGTTTTTTTTAATATAACCATTGAATTATATGTAATTTAATTTACTTATTTTCCCTCACAAAATTTAATATTATAATTATTATTTATATATTTTAAATATATAATTATTTATATATTTATTATATATATCGATTTTATATACAATATGTGGTATCAAAATTAATTATCTCATGATTTATGAAATTTAATATTATTTATTATTTTTAACTAAAGTTTTAAGATTCATAATCTATACTCATGACTTGTGAATATTTTAAAAATTAAAATTTAATAACTAAAATTTTAAAATATAGAAAGAACAAAATAATTATATATTCAAATTAAAATAAAAAAATTATATATTCAAATTAAAATAAAAAAATTAAAAACTTTTAAAACTTAAAATTTTAAATTAAATTATTTTTTATTACATTACTAATTTTAATACTAGTGTTCCCTACCTAATTTGATAGTATTGTCATCTTTCTATGTGCGCCATATTCTTCCACCTTTACTTACTACCTCATTCTTTTTTCAATCAATCCATACCTTTACTTATAAAATAATGAATGCTTATCATTTAAAAATAAATTAAAAAAATCAAACTATAAAAAATTTAAACTATTAAAATTCGATAGTAATAATTAATAAAAAAATAACTGAAAAAAAAACATGGAAAAATCCTAAACATGATAAATTCCATAAAGGATTATGTTGAAATATTAATATTCTATTTAAAAATTAAAAAAATCCTTGAATAAAATAAATAAGAGGAGATGTATTAAAATTGTTTAAAATATTTTGAAGTAACATGGAATAAATAACAAATGATATATAGAATAAAATAAAAATGAAGTTTCAAATATGAGATTTATATAATTAAGTAAACCTAGGTGTTTGTAAAATTTTCTTACTTATTTTTTAATTTAAAAAATAAAAATATATTAAAAAAAATTGAAGTAAAATTAAAATCTAATAAAAGATAATATTAAAATAAAAAAATAATTTTTAATACATGAAAAATGGTATCAAATTTTTCCAATGAAATTATGTTGATTTTTAGAGAAAAGAATAATAATACACTTTATTTATTTGGATTTGAAAATTTAAATAATTAGTAAAAAAATTATAAAAATATTTTTTCTATTCATAAATGTTAGATTTAGTGTTATTTTTAAAGAGATATTTATAGATGATATATCATAATATTGATTATGAAGTCAAGCAAAATTTATTAGGATAAGCTCAAAAGAATACTTTTAAGAAGATGGTTTCAAAAACATTGAAATGAGGTCAATAAATCAAATCATTCAAGGTTGAATTGAAAAAAATAAATAATGAGATTAAGATATTACTTGATCAAAATAAATATATATTAAAAATCATAATTGAAAAAGATAAAGTGATTACGTGTTTAATCAAGTTAAATGTATTAAATATAAAAAGAAGATTTTACATAAAGAAATGTTAGCTTTGATTGCTAAAGAAACTAACATCATCAAGATTTTGTTTTTCTTGACATGGATCGAACAAAATTATAAACCTTTTATTGAAAACTAAATTTAAATTGAAGAAAAAGGTAAATAATGATCAACAAGACTCAAAGAAACTTGAAGTTGATCCTTCTTGACATCCATATTATCAAGAAATTATTCAACTTAGACATCACTTTTTTTTTTCTAAATTGGAATAAAAACTATCAAAACATATATGGGGACTTCTAATCCAAGTGCTAAGAAAACCCACTAGAGTTCATTTCAACACTACTCAAGAAAACACAATTAGTGTATGAGTTCGCAAAAATATTTTATGCCCATCTAGACCGATCTTGGATGGATTGATCTTGATTCCATGTGTAGATATTGTAAAAAATTATTGACTTATTACTTATCATATTCTAATTACACTTCAAGGTCAAAGCTTCCTCTATACAAGAATGCATGTTATACTCCTAATTAATTTGGTTAGTTATCAAGGGTTATGTCATAATTCCATGAAATTTTGGAAGAGTCATAAATTGAAGGGCTACATCCTCTTGTACGTAAGTTGTAACCCTTGAATCATATATAACCCTATTTACTTATTCATTCTTTCATAACTTACTATATTCTATTTTTTAATCGATCAAAAGAGGGTTGATAGGGGTTCTTCACCAATTCCATTAAAATTAAAAAACCAAAAATATAAATTTCAAAGAGTTTCAAAACCAAGCTACCATTATACATATCTATTTCCAGAAAAGTAGCCAAGATAATGAAGACCAAGCTATACTACTGCTATGCTTTGTTAAAAAAAGTTGGAACTAGATATACCAACCTAACATCTGGTACAAAGGAGATCATTCTAAGATAGGACAAATTTTAATAGACCAAAAAATAACAATTCTATCCATATGGTGATCATCTCTAATGCTTGTTTCTTGATTCTAGCATATGATTGACATGCTTCCCATACCGTTGAAGATCCACCCACTTTCATATTTCTTGACATTCCTTCTCCACTTTGCTCTTCTCCATACTAAAAAAATATAACAAGTATTTCTAGTATTCTGATTGCTTTGACCCCTACATCCCCCATCCTCCTATTTGACATATGCACTTCATTCTTGTTGGTAATATTATTTAGAAGGTTGGAAATATTATTTAGAAGGTTGGTACATGTGTTCTCGTATATCGAGGAGGCACCAAACATGTTGCAACATCATCAACAATGACATATAGAAAATATAAATTAGTCTTACTTTGAGACATTGCTACATTGTATGAAGCTTCGTAATATCTTCCAACCACCTAGATGAAGAATTGAAATAACCAAGAGACATTATATATGCAATGTGATATATGTGCAAAAGGTAGTAGCATACAATGAAGAAGAGTATATAAGGGTTAATGAATATATGATAAAGAGAGAAAGTATATAGCATCTTGTACTACATAATAATATTAAATAAAGAAAGAGTTAGAGTGGGAAATATTTTTGTACTATGTTATGTGAAGGAATGTGCATGGAATCTAGTGCCCCTTTATTTTGATTTATAAATAGTTTATCACAAATTTTAAATATATATTCTCATTCTCTTTTGGGTAGCATCAAATCTAACCAAAGTTTGTGATCTTAATAAGTCAATGTATTAACATATAATTTATGCTAAAATTTGGTAATACAAATCAAAATTTGGCTTACTAATGCTCAAAGGAGAGTATCCTTTACACTTATAGAAGACAACATCAACAAAATTAGAAGATTGGTGAGAGCTAAGACTAAATAATTTTTGTAAAGTAGGGTAAAAGAATCATAGTGTCTTATTCAAAGGTTAGGGAATAGGACAAAGTGCTCTCGTGTACTTTACCACATTTTATTTGGCCTTGGATTTTGAGACAGGCAAACAAAAATAAGTATTGTAGATTCTTGATGAAAAATCCTATTTTATGGAATATAGAAAGGTACAAGACCTTAAGGAAAGTAACAACCTTAGACCAGGGCCATAGATGATTGATTTAAGACAAATTTAAACTCATTATTTATAGCTTAGGATATTCAAGGTTGGGTTAGCTTTGACACAAATAAATATGAATTTATTGAAGAGACAAGAGGAATATTCATAGCTAAAATTTCAATCTGATGCTCTTTGTGGATAAAAGGTTATCTCCAGACTATAGAAACTTTATCTAGGGGGGAATTCACCTAAGGGATTGCATGCAAAAAGAGGGAAAATCCTTGGAAAGGTGTCACTTATGAGATATTTGGTTTGATAGTTGGGGGAGGATAAATGGAAGAGAAAGACGAGGATGAAGGTGAACAAATAGAGATTAAGGAGTAAAGAGGGTGTGAGAGAAGAAGAAGAAATAAAAAAGTAGGAAGATTCAAGAATAAGAATAGTGGAGAGAAGAGAAAGACAGAGAAAAGAAAGAGATGAAATAATTTTAAAGAGTATATTAAGAAAAATAGAGCATACGGAGAGAGAAACAATGATTAAAACCTTGAAAATCTAGAACAAGTAATTAATTGACAAAAAATAGTACAATCAGATAATCAAGAACATATGGAAAAAAATAATTAGCCAAGAAAAAATAGATGTTACAATTACATAAAAATTAGCATCAATGCCTCTTGGGACTAGAACCATAAAAGTAATGAGAGAAGAAAATTAGATAGAGGAAAGTATAATAGAAAAAGTAAAGTTAGAATAGAGAGGGTGATTAGAGCACCAAGAGAGGACTTTATAAAGATGGCAGTAGTATCAAGACAAGAGGAGGTTCTCCTAACCTTGGGATGAAAATACCAAGGGGAAATATAATCTCATTCTCATAAGTTAAGTATAGAATACAAGACAAAGAACATAGAAGGAAAAGAGGAAGAAAGAGTAATGGTAGAAGATAATATAAAACCAATGAAAAGGGAAGAGGGAAAGACAAATTAGACATAATGGAAGTAGAAGAGAGTTTAAAATTAATTTTATTGAAGGAGAAAGAAATTAAAGAAGATGAAGACAAAGATGAGGAAGTTAGTTATTTAGAAGATAAAATAAGAATTAATGAGAAATACAATAGGAAGTAGGAGATGATGAAATGAGGAAGATATAGAAGAAGAGAAAGACATTCAAAGATACACCTCATTGTAAACCCCCAACCAAAATATATCTCACAAGGAAATGAATCTATCAGACGAAATGCCATCCCATGTGTAGATTTATAGAGATAAAGAGAAACCACCAGTGAGAGAATTAGTATTCATAGGAGAATAAGTTTTGAATAGTTATAGAAACTATAGGGAGAATATTGAAAGAATGAAAAATATTGTGTATTATACTTACTATATCACAAAAGTAAAATTACAATAATAGATAACAATATAACAAGTCACACAAGCATAATAAAAACAATCACTTGCAAATAAGAACAAATCTTTATAATATAAAACAAATGTAAAGCAAAATACTAAAATATAGGACTTAGTCACTTTGAGGGGAAACCTCCATAATCCTTATAATAAGAATAAAATTTCAAATAAATGACGACTAATATCCTAATATTACTTCCTATATATATCATACAAAGGCTATGAGAACTCCATAAACCAATTAAGACATCTACTCATACTAATATGCAACCTAGAGATTATCAAATGATTAAGTCAAAGGTTATGCACATCACACATATCCAAATACAAGTCATATGATAAGGGTGTGGATATTTTTGGAAAATTTAGATGAATTATTAGGAATAAAATATTTCAGAATAGAGTTGGAAAGAGATATGGGAAGAATATGTGTTGAAAGAGCATGGGGGGGGGGGGGGGGGTCTGGGAGAGAAAATTATGGTTGCTCAATTGATATTACATACAACTCCATACTATACTACTCTACTAGTTCAAAGATACCAACTCCAAAATTATTATCAGATATCACCCCCTACAGAGCCAAGTGCAGGACCTTTGGGTCCACCTAATCACTACTACAATAGATACTGAGGTAGTATAATGCCCACAAAAGCTCACATAAAAAAATAAGGGTAAATCTAATTTTAAAAAAGTTCACAAAAAAAAGTATTTGGCAAAAGAGAGTTACCATGCCACAATGTGAATCACACAAGAAATGACCACGTGAGATCATTAAGAGGAAGTTAGAGTTGTCAAATGACTAGGGTGACATAAAACCCTAGGGATGCATGTTCAATCCCACATGGGTCATCCAATTTTTTACTATAGGTCTAGGTGGCCAAAATAAACTAAGATGACCCAAGCATCACAAAACAACCTAAGTGACCCGAGCAACCCAAAATAACTTAGACAACATAAACAACCCCAAACGACCTAAACAACCTAAATAACTTAATAGGTAAATATAAGGAAATGATTGCATGTGTTTAATAGGGTGGCACAAGCAAGATATTAGTGGTTAGAAGGCACACACCCCACCCATGCCCTCTGCTCTCGCATTGCATGCTCTGACTAGTTGAAATGACCTAAATGGTATAAATACCCTAAATGGTATAAATAACCAACAAGCTTGGCATCTCAACTAGTTTATTGATCAAAACAATTTCCTAGGCATAATGATCGAAGTCTCTCTAAGGAGCTTGATGGATTGACTAGTCAAATGTAAACACTCCAGTCAAATCTACACAACCCATAGCCCAAAGCGTGACTTGGCATAAACAAGGTCATTTAAAGGCCCCAAAATGATTCGATGTCCCAAGAAAACACATGCATGTTTAGGAAAATATTTTCATATGCATTTAGTTAATTACCATTAAATTTTTTAATAAAATGGAACTAAAGTTTCTAAGTTAATGTGCATTAAATTGCACATAAAAATATAATTAACATTTTCATTATTAAATTTAAGTTTCTTAAGTGACCTATTTTATTCACCCAATTAAATAAAAAATAAAAGATAATTTGATTGAAATTCAACTTAAGTAGTGTTTGCTGAAATATTTTTTAGGGGGATAAATGTGGACTTTCAATTAATAGCATGGGGACAAAGTCCTCACGTTAATCAACAATGTGGGGGAAATGTCCCTCTCTAATTAGCAGGTGGATCTAATTTTATTGAAAACCCAAAAGCAAAAATAAGAAAAGAGCTATTCACAGTTATTTACAACAAAACTATTTTCTATGCAGGGTTCATACTTTTGAACAAAAAGTAAGAAAGTTGATGGAAAGGGAAAATGAAGAGGATAAAAGAAAGGAGGAAAAATAGAAAAGAAAGGGGAAAGGGATAATAGGATGATTTTAGCCACTTAAACGCAGAAAGCTTGTTCTAACAATCTTAGGGATTAAAAAGGATAACTCTAGGTAGCTAAACACAAAGACTCACTAAAATAATTTGAAAAGGGGGATTTTAGCAGAAAAAACCTTTATCATAGAAATGGGACAAGAAAGACATATTTTGGACATAGGAATATAATGCAGAGCTCAGAGAGATTGAATAACACTATGAAAAGTGATAATCAACAACTCTGTATTTCTTCAAAAGAATGGACAAAATTTTTATTCTTAACCCGCCAAGGTTTCACAATTAAATAAACTCTTAACGCAGATTTAAAAATAAATTATACACTAAAAATTATGCATTCATTGTATATCTAATAATAGTATTTTTAAAAATTGAAAGAAGAATAATCAAAATGGATTGACATACTCATGCATGTCATTCACCAAAAACATTCATGGCACAAAGTCTTGTAAATTGTTTATGTATTGATCCTTCATGGGATTGTAAATACAAACTCCTTCCTTCCGTCTTGCCAAAAGTCCTGCTATTTAAAATCCAACCCCTAAAAGTGAGCCCCAAATACCGATTTATAGATTACAATGGGTGGTTACACTTTGTAACCATCTTTTTTGTACTTTTAAGGGATTGAAAAAGTGCATTAGCAAAAATGCACAACTTAAAATATGCAAACACATGTTGAGCAATTTGCACAACTTGCAAAAACAAAATGACCAATTTGCATGACTTACAAAAGCATATCGGTGTTTTTGCATGACTTAAAACTTGCAAAGGTGCATTGACAAATTCACATGACTTCAAAAAGTGAAATGACCAATTTATACTTGTAAAAGTGCTAGTGTTTTTGCATGACTTAAAACTTGCAAAAATGCATTGACATATTTGCAAAACTTGCAAAAGTGAAATGACCAATTTTCACGACTTTCAAAAGTGTTTTAGTGTTTTTGCATGACTTAAAACTTTCAAGAGTGCATTGAAATATTTGCACAACTTGAAAAAATGAAATTACCAATTTACACAACTTGAAAAAGCGAGTCCAGTGTGTGTGGGCCCCATCGATAGCCCCTAGAAGATTAGTCACCTTTGTTCACCCCAATGAAGGTTGCTGGACGGAGTCGTAGTGCCCCAATTGGGATCAGGGATACCTTTGGGTTTTAAAAAAAAATGCGTTCGTATTTTTTCACAACTTAAAACTTACAAAAGTACATTGACAAATTCACGACTTGCAAAAGTGAAATGACTAATTTGCACGACTTACAAAAGTGCATTAGTGTTTTTGCACAACTTAAAAAGTGCACTGCCATATTTGCACAACTTGTAAAAGTGTAATGAGCAATTTACACGAATTTTAAAAATGCATTGGTGTTTTTGCACGACTTGAAAACTATGAATTTCATCATGTTTCTACAACTATGATTCTCTCCTTTGATTTTAGAAGTTCAATATGAATTTTATGCTCCATGGGTCCTTACAATAAAATAGTCTTCATCAAATTATATTTCTAACGCATTATATGAGAGTCAGAACATAGTTCATATGTGAATGTTAAGGCCCGAGGGAGATTAGACCCTACTTGGACACGTCTGAAATTTTGCCTTGCTTGGATAGTTGTGATTCTGCCCTTTGATTTTAGAAGTTAAATAAGAAGTTTTTGAACCATGGGTCCTTAAGGTAAAATTCTCTTCATCAAATTATATTTTAAAGTCATTAAACGAGATCCAAAATAGAGTTAATATGTGAAAGTTATGGCCCAAGGGAGATTGGACCTTGCTTGGACAAATCTAGAATTCTGTTTTGCTTGGACAATTGTGATTATTCCCATTGAATTTAGATGAATTTTTATCACCATGGATCCTTAAGGTAATTTTTTTCATCAAATTATCTTTCTAATGCATTGAAGGAGAGACAAAATAAATTTCATATGTGAAAGTTATGGCCGGAGAAAGATTGGACCCTGTTTAGACATTTTTTGCTTGCCATGGTGTTGGATTCTGATCCCTTTGCTTGTAGAGGTGTTGGATTCTAACCCCTATGCTTTCAGGGGTGTCAAATTCCGCTAAGCAAACAACCTAGAAAACTTTTGCTTCTTCATTGATTCTTTTGGAACCTATTGAGGAACTTTCTGAGGTAAGACATTTCAAGTTTGAACAAGGAAGACTTTGGTCACCTTCGTACTACCTTTTATTATACAACCTTTGCATACTTGAAATCTGGAGAAATATTTGAGCAACTATTCAAGTCTAGAATTGAAGCACAATTGTGAAGAACTTTGCCTTGAATCATTTGTGAGCTCTTTATCACTTTTAATTTGATTCCAATCATTGTATTATCAACTTCATCACAATCTCTTGACCCAATATCCAAATGTAGGCTTCTTGTAGTCCTATCAGCCAACCTTCATAGTTTGTTTTCATACTAAATAATATTTGGATCCAAGGATTGATAACATGCTCATTGCAAGCCTTATTTTTTTACCTTGTGTGATTTCTCTGATATGAGGTCCATTTCATGTGCAAGAGGCATTTGTGCTTTGTCAATTGTATCAGCCTTCATGAATTCTCCTTTATACATCCAAGGGTGGAAAACGTGTATGTAGCTTTATCTAGAATTAAGCATCATGTTGTGACTATATGGTTAGATCATAATCTATAACCTTGTCTTCAAGTGTGAGACTTAATTCCAAAGTGTGGTCAATGAATCACAAGCAATGACCCTTCACAATTTCGTTAGAATGCACAACATGCCTTATATGATTCCTCATGAAATTCTTTTCTATCCAAAAGTAAAATATGAATAACTCAATAATGATATCAAAGTTGTTATCCTCTTTAACCCTAGAATATCACCCAATTCTCACATGTAAGAATAATCTTCATGCCCTATACTACAAGTTGTATCCTTAATTTATATCCCCCTTTAGCATGATTTTTATGATGATAAGAATCTTGCAATGACATAATAGGAAACACCGAATTTGAAATATTTTCATACCTTAGGTTGCAATCAAAATGCTCACCTAGTTTTGTCGAAAGAGAAATTGTTGAAATATCTTCAATACCCCCAACTTTGTGACTCAAAATTCTCAAATTAGGGTTGACCAAAATATTCTCTTCAAATGCATATCCATCCATAATATTACTTTGAAAACCACTAAATGGCTCACCATTTAGAAGCTCGAAGGATAGTGCAAGATTTGATGCAACCTCCTTTACTTTGAACTTTTCACATCCAACAAGTGAAACATTAAACAAACCAAGTCTTGTCTATTGGACTACATAGTCAATGTCCATTTTGAAAAAAAAATATCATCCGTGTCATTAAAACACCTCTAATTACCTTGAGAGTGTAATTAGAAATGTTATTGCGAAATATAAAATTTCACAACAACAAGTAACACATATGAAGTGCCTAACGCTTTGAAATTTTAAGAAATTTAAAATGAAAAGTGATAATCTCACTTTAAAATTAAATCCTTAGCCTATGATCAAACCCATCTTAACCCTAAATCTTAAGAAACCCTTAAATTTTCCTATATTGAAAACCCAAAAAAGGACACAAGGCCATTATGCCAGAGTGGAAACGAGGGAAGAAGGGAGGGAGAGGTTTCACCCATGCCTCCACCCTAATTCTTTACCTCCAACTATGGTTTCCATGGAACTTGCTCAAGCTATCCATGGAAAAGGGTCTTATAAAATATAGTTAGGATTTTTGTATACTTAGTTAAGGCTTCATTTATTTAGCCATAGTTTATTAGTTTAATAATTTTATATTTTAAGTAAAAATTTTGGTTTATTCCGCCATAAATGGGTTTTTAATATTTTCTTAGCTTCATAATTATTTTTCATAAAATGTTTGGTTAGGGTTTTGAAAAGATAAACATTTAAAATATTCAAATTGTATTAATTGAATACATACAATAATCTTATTACTTTAATTATATATATGAATGAATGATATTACTCTTATAAATAAGGAGCTTGCTTCAATCACTCATCCTTCAAACGATGAGTTGGTTCAACGATCATATAACTCACATTATTTTATTCTCACATATACATATGGTATACCAAATATACTCATATTAATGTGAGAACTAACCAATATTCCTAACATTCCATCCCTAGTACTAACATTAAAATATATGGCTATCCATACAAAACAAAAGTAAAGAGGGAACATATTTATTTGTTATCAACCATTCACACAGGGACACATCAATTGTAGACTATGTATGGAAACTTAAAAATGAACATGGGCATATACGTTTGTTTATTCTTTGTATCTGTGACAAAGGAATTTCATGGATGGATATGTCAACCACTCAAGTATGAATAAAAACATGCACCTTTGTTCATCATCCACAATTATGTAAGCAAGTACATTAATTCACAATTAAGTACAACACCTAGGAAGATAGGAACTATTACACTCACATGCATTTATCAGGTTTCTCATTGATACAATATGTATCACACCAAACAAATTGAAAATGAAGAAAATTGAGGACTATGTCTTCATTGTCATCTTTGTAGCCATTGTATATGATCAATGCCACTCGATTAACAATAAAGATGATTCCAATACAACTACTAAGTATCAACCTTGGATTTTTTCGATTTAGCACAAACAATGACGCCACTAATGCGATATGTGGTCCCATCGTTAACAGCGAACAAGAGGTCACTAAGGGCCTCTTGCCTCTAACCTCCATCAAGGCTGCTGCTTACTCAATTGAATGAAACTTGAAGTTCAGTTATATATCGTTTTTGATAATCAAAACTCCATAAAAATGACACACCCATTGGACGTCAGGTTCACTCGATAATACATCCACTCACAAAGATGATTTGTTTACTTCTATTTTACAAAACGACACACGAATCACTAGTTATAGGGGGATGATTTTTCCGTCAAAGATATCAGATCTGTATACTAGTGGATTGATGCATGGACGGAGGTCCCGAGGATGCCGTTGTCTTTGGAGTAGGCCAGTTTGCTTGGTGTGGAGCTTTTGTGCTTGGCTTGAAGCTTTTGTGCTTGGCATGACTGATTTGAAGCGACTTAGAGATGCGCACTGCTGCAGCTTATACTGGAGCAAAACACAGATCTGATACAAAGTGATATGCAGTCGAGCTAATAAAAACGGATCTATGTCAATGCAACACATAACCAGTGACGATGCAAGTCCATAATGCGAAACAAATGGCAATGGAAGAAAGATCCAAAGGAATGATCCAATGCAGACGATGTAGATGCAACAAAATGTAATGCGAATGCTGCAGAGCTATGCTGAAAAAAACATAATCTATACACTACCTACGAAACTGAGCAGCTGCACACTAAATTCCAAAAAACCATTGCTAAAAAAAACTTAAAACTCTTTTAAAAAAATCGTTCTTTCAAATATATATTGCCATCACTCGGGGCAATGGATTACAGGACCGCCCTTAATTTTTATCAATCTTCCATTATTATAAATATGCTTTTATACCAAATGAAATGTTTGGTTAGAGTTTTAAAAAATTAAACTCTTTTAAAAAAATTATTTTTTCAAATATATATTGCCATCACTCAGGGCAATGGATTACAGGACGGCCCCTTAATTTTTATCAATCTTCCATTACTATAAATTTGCTTATACACCAAATGAAATGTTTGGTCAGAGTTTTCAAAAATTAAGCACACTGAATACACATAATAATCTTCTTATATATAATAGGTCATATTATTCCTATAATAAAAAATTGAACTCTTTTTAAAAAATCGTTCTTTCAAATATATATTGCCATCGAGGCAATGGATTACAGGACCGCCCCTTAATTTTTATCAATCTTTCATTACTATAAATATGCTTTTATACCAAATGAAATGTTTGGTCAGAGTTTTCAAAAATTAAACACACTGAATACACATAATAATCTTCCTATATATAATAGGTCATATTATTCCTATAAATAAAGAGTTTGATTCAACTACTCATCCCACAAATCTCTTTGTTATCTATTATACCATTAAATCTAAACGAAAATATGAGTTGGCTTAATGATTCACATTATTTTATTCTCACATGATACATATAATCTCCAGAATATACTCATACTAATGTGAGTACTAACCATTATTCCTAACATTTCATATTTTAATTAACTTCAAATTTGATCATTTTTTTTTGTGTTGTAAGGTTTGAGAGGAGTTGCAAGATCAATACAAGAGAAGTAGCACGTGTAGGTGGAATTTCCAAGGCCTAATGGTCTTCAAGGTATTATAGATGTCCTTAATGGCTTTTTCATCTTCACGTAGAGCCTTAATTAATTTTATGGAATTTTCCATTTGATTTTGAATAAAAATTGTTAGGAAATAATTAGTCTTCACATTAATTTGTGTATATTGTAATGTGAATGATTACAAGAGTAATAATTCATTATTACATATATTTAGTTAGTTAGAATTTATTAGTTTGTTAAATATATTTGGTTAGAATATATTATCACTTGTTATTATTGTGAGTTACAACAATCATATGTATATAGATTGGTTGTTATTTATCTATGAGAGATTATAGGTATATGCATATTCATAGTGATGTGAGAGATTCATGGTGATATGGGTCACCCTCTTTATAGGAAAGACTTTTCCTATATATTTGTAATACCTGTATGAATATGTAATAGTGTGAATAATAGAATATAAAAAACAATATAGTGTGAAGAATTATTTTATTTTATGTTCGACTCCATTATTTCTATGTTAATCATACGTAGATTTGAACCACTCTCATTATCTGGTATTAGAGCCGGCATTAACATAACATATGAGACTGTGAGATCAATGAAATCCTAAGGATGGTGAAGAGAAGTTGCACTGCTCTTTATCCCAGTAGATGACAATATTTTAATGAGGAATACAATTTGTAGTTTGAATAGCTATTAAGGTTACAATTATTTTGTTTTTGTTACCCTGCTCGTACCTTGGCTCAGCTACACTTGGTATGTTCAATATTATTATTTGCCTACATCTGCATCCTCGATAGGCTTTCAACACCATCACAAATTTGTATGCACCTTTGTCCTATATCTATTCATCTGCTTAAAGAGGACACTTTTGTGTGATTTACATTATCCTGCCACCACTATCCAAGCTATGATTACTAGCATCAACATTTGATTCTATTCAGAGTTCAGTTCTATTTTTACATTCAGCTTAGACGTATACAAACATGCTTTCACTCATTTCTGCGATAAGCACATGCTTTATCAAAATTGTTTCAATTCTTCTAGAATCAGTGTACAAGGGTGGATCTATCCATTATGTGTTGGATTCTTGTATTAACTCATAAAGAGAAAAAGAACCATGCAAGAGGCTGTTCTCATTCAAGATTTTGAGAGGAAGCAAATAAAATCAGTCATTATAGTTCTCTCTGTACACAAATCCTTCCATACAACTGGTTGAATTTGGTAGAGTTAAACATATGTCCCTCACTAAAGATCTACACGTTGAAGAGGTGACATGAAAGCTTCAATAGATAAGAGGAAGAGGCTCAAGGATGATATTTGTGGGACTATTTTGGATTGACGCACCTGCTGGTAGTTTATTTAGAGGCTATGTCTTGTGCCATTGGGAGTCACCATGTGCCCATAAATCTTGGAGCTTCAATATAACCCTATACTTTCAATATCTATTCATCTCATAGTTACATTGGATTCGCCATGATCTACAATTTGACCATCAGCCAGTTCATCCTCAACTGACCCATTAAATTCATAGTTGGACATTTTTTTTAGGTATTCATCTTTCTTTATGTCAAAGGTTTAGTCATGATTTAATTTTTTTCATTAAAATTTGAGTCTTTATAGTTTTTTTTATAATAGTAGGTTATTAGTTGTTGATTATAATATTTAAAAAGTAATTTTCTTTTATTACTTTTTAAATATAGTTTTAGTAATAGCCAATCATTTATATGTTTGTAAATTATCTATGGTCCATGTCTTATATTATAGGTCATTCTTATGTCAAAAAGAGTCAACAATTATTTTATAGGTTAATGACATTAGAATTATGTCAAGTCCAAAATGTCAAAAGTGTTATTTAGTTTATCAAATCCACTCTTTAATTGGATTCTAATTATCAGTTGTGTGTCATTATTTATAAAAAGTCCTTTATGTCATTTGTTTTTTAGAGTCTTTTTATGTCATTCAATCTTCAAATTCAAACCCTTTATTTTAACGGATGCATTATTTCTTGTATGCGACATCTAAATTAAGGGGGGTTGTATTGTCAAAAATGATAAAATGAGCTTCATCAACAATTTTGTTGAGTAAGTAATAAACCTGTTGGAGGACATTGGAGGATGGAGGCTTTCTATGCCTCTAATGAAGGGGTGATTCTACTATAGTGGCATATATATATATATAATTTTCAACACTTGTTTGTTTGTGTGATGAATAAGAGGTGTATTTCCTATTTTTTCACATAGTGTACTACATAAAAAAGGTGTTTAAGAGATGTAAGAGTGAAACTTGAATAGATGGTTCTTGCTCATGGTTTCCACACTGTATAGGTTGATGCGGTTCCCCCAATGAATGGTTGATGGAATATGCACCTGTTCGAAGTTTTTGCACTAATTTGAT
This sequence comes from Torreya grandis, assembly GCA_037957365.1. Taxonomy (NCBI): domain Eukaryota; kingdom Viridiplantae; phylum Streptophyta; class Pinopsida; order Cupressales; family Taxaceae; genus Torreya; species Torreya grandis. The sequence goes on along the minus strand of JARHVA010000047.1, from coordinate 5,046,984 downwards.
TGATGTGTTATCGATAGTGAATGATTGATAAGAAGTTGATGTGTTCTTTCTCTACTTTTATTAAGTCATGTAAAACACAAATTACCATGTAAGGTCTAAGGGGAGGAATGTTAAGAAATAATTAGTCCTCACATTAATTTGTATATATTATAATGTGAATAATTATGAGAGTAATAATTCACTATTACATATATTTAGTTGTTAGAATATATTAGTTTGTTAGATATAATTAGTTAGAATATATTATTGGTTGTGTTATTGTTGTGAGTTACAACAATAATACATATATAGGTTGGTTTTTATTTACCTATGAGAGATTATAGGTATATGCATATTCACAGGGATGTGAGATATTTATGGTGATACAGGTCACCTTGTTTATAGGAAAGACTTTTTCTATATATTTGTAATACTCGTATGAATATATAATAGTGTGAATAATAGAATAAAATAAATAATATAGTGTGAAGAATTATTTAGTCCTATGTTTGGCTCCATTATTACTGTGTTAAATGCATGCAAATCTAAACTAGTCTCATTAAAAATAACTTATTTTATTTGACTATGAGGTCTCTACACAATTTTATCACTTTGAAAATTCTAAAGATATCATGAGAAGGCATAGTCCCCATACAAAAAAAATAAGGTCAATGGCTCCCCCTTATAGAGGCTGACACCATGATTCATAAGCTAGGTGGAGATTCCACTCTAAGTTTCATCAACATGATCCTTTTACTCTTAACTTAAAAACAATTGATTATATGACTTTTTAAGGCTAAAAACCTTGAAAAAAATAGATAAACAAGTGTTGGAAATGAAATGTACAAATTCTTGTACATGAACATGAAACATAAGAATGAGCAAAACACTAGACAAACACAAGAGTTATCCTTGAGAAACACAATGTGATAAAAACTTTAGTGGGTTAGGCAATTGCACTCCCCTTCCACTATGTAATGTAATAAATGTACAAGATACTACCAATCATGGCCTTTATGGATAAAATTTTCACTATCACTTTATCTAAAACTCATACACAAGGATGTTCTACACTTATCAGACACTTCTCTATAGTTCCACATAACTAAACCAATCATCTACAGTTAGGAAATACTGGGAACACAAGAACAAAGACTCAATATTATAAACAAGTAATGGGAATCCAAATTACATATAACTCACTACCTTTTCTGATGTTTATTACCTTACCAAGCCCTGTATTTATGTTGTCTAAACCTTAGAGCCTACCGAAAATCTTAACCAATCCATCACTAAGAAGGAGAAACATTTGTAACCATTCAACTTCACATGTTTTGTAAGGTGCCTTCAAAACTGTTGATGTATGTAGACCAACATTTTTGAAACTATCAAGGTGGTTATGCAACCACCACCCTAAAAATAATCACAGTTTCATCAAATGAAAAAACTCATCCATTTAAGGAGCTTGTAACAAATTGACCAATCACCATGAAAATGTCTAGATCACCCCATACTGACTTTGCCACTGAAGCATATATGATTCGATGTTTTGAATAGGAAATGTCATACAATAGTGTCTTACAAGCATGAATTAAATATAATTGGGCATCGTGGAAACATTTAGTACACGTGATTAGTACATTAGGATCCATATTTGGATCATACCTCCCCAATTTGAGGCTTTTAAGTCCCTCAAATTTTAAGAAATCCTATACGCGAGGAAATTTCTTCCCCACATCTTCTCTGGAACACCATTTGGCCTTTTCACTTAGCTGACATTTTAATCCCAACCGATGTTCTTACAATCCTCTTCACAATTTTTTTTCTTTTTTTTCTTAAAACAACATTCTCTTCCAATGCCAATTGACTATCTGGAGTGAGGTCTTCAATTGAGGGTAACAACAACCCTTCATCTTCATTGTCTAGCATAGGAGGCTAAAAAATACGCAAGTTATCAACATTAAAAACTGAATAGATATTCATATAAGGAGGCAAATCAGGTCTAAAATCATTTTTGCCCACTTATTATAGAATTTAAAGTGGACCATACCTAATAAGATTAAACTTCTTAGAATTACCTTTGAGCCTTTCTCCACTCAATTAAAACCATACCTTGTCACCAATAAGGAAATTATGCTCAAGCCTATGCTGATCATGTCTTGATTTGTACTTGGATTGAGACTCTTTCAACCTATCTTGTACTTGAAAGTGAATTTGATGAATCTTATTAATGAATTTATCAACTTTGTGGATCTCAGGATCCAATTTTCCATTTCCTTTGCGTGGATGTCTTAAAACAACATCAAATGCACACAGAAATAAGTAACCAAAACAAGTTTGAAAAGGATATTTACTAGTATAATAATGCACAACCTTGTTGTATTGAATATACACCAAATTTTCATCTCAAGTCTTAGGACGCTTCCTATTATACCCTCTCAAAAGTTGTACCAATGTTTTGTTTACAACTTCAGTTTTTCCATTAGTTTGTGGGTGAAAAGTGATAAATTATTTCAGCTTAGTATCCATGTTCTCCCACTATGTGGCTCAAAAATTCCCAAGAAATTTTGAGTCCTGATCTGAAATAATAGAACTAAGTAAATCAAAATGAACCCATACATTAAAAAAAATAACTCACCTGCATCACTACCTTTTAGGGTCTTCTTACAAGGAACAAGAATATACATCTTACTAAACCAACCCACAACAACAAAGAGATAGTCATGCCCCTTCCTTGACATAATCAACTTGCCTATAAAATCCATGAAAATGCTTTCCCATGGCATGGAGGGAACTGGTAATAGAATATATAAACCCAAATTCATGTTATTAGGCTTGATTGAGCTATATAATACATATCCTCTTATGAACTTGGTAGCATCTACTTGTATATTAGGCTAAAAAACATACCTTTGAAAATATGCAACAATATTTATAACACCAAAATGTCTTATAAATTTTAAAGTATGGGTTTCCCTCATTAATTTTACTCTTTCATCCTTGGGAGTACAAAGCTTATCCAACTTGTAGAGAAATCCATATTGAAGATAATAATTCTCCTTGGGCTTAAAACCTGCACCTTGGGACTTTCTTGCTTGAAGAAATAGCTCCCTAAAATCTGTATCATGTTTATATCCCTCTACATATGATTCTTACATAAAAAGGCTTTATAAGAGTTATGGTGGCCATGGTTTAAAGCAAAGGAGGTCTTGAAAACATATCAACTAGTTTTGAGTTTTGTTAGTCACACATATTTTATATTTGATAACCAAATGAAATCGTTGCAAAAATCCCATCTACTTATAGTATCTAGTATATAGAAGTTTGGTTTGAACTTGAAAATAGTAGAGAGATTGATGATCCATATTAATAATAGTTTCCCTACCCATGAGATAGTTCCTCCATTTTTAACCACTTAAACAAGAACATGCAATTCTTTGTCACATGTACAATAATTCAAGTCTGCACCATAAAATAAATTTGAATGACAACATACTAACTTACCTCCTTGAATTAGAACACCTCCCATAACATAGTGAATAACATCTATTTGCACCTCAAAGAATAATTTCAAGTTAGGTAAAGCTAAAATTGTAGATATTTTGTTTAAATAACTCAAATACACTTTGTTGCTTCTTACCCCGTATAAAAGTCTTACCACTTGTTTTAATGGTGTGCAAGTGTGTGGCCATGGAAGAGAAGTTCTTGACATGAACTTACTCAAATATTGAACTACACCCACAAAGCTTCTTGTCTTTGTCACATTGGAAGGCCTTGGCCAATTCATGATGGCCTCTAATTTTTTGGGATCAATTCTCAATAACCCATCTCCAACCATATGCCCTAAGAAGACAAGTGATTGTTGAGCAAACTCACATTTTTCTCATTCAAAACTAACTTATTCTCTTTTAAAACTTGATAAAATTGTTTAATATGATCAATGTGCTAATCAAAATTTCTAATAAAAACAAGAATATCATTCAAATATATAATGAAAAAGGAACCAATAAACTACCTCATTACCTCATTTATCAACCACATGAAGGTAACCGGTACATTGCATAGTTCTAAACATAGAACCAACCACTCATACAACCCTTGCCTTCTTTTGAATGTTTTTTTCGAAATGTCCTCTTCCTTAATTTGCACTTGGTGATACCCAGATTTCAAATCAAGCTTAGTAAAATACTTGGCATGCTGAAGTTGATCAAGAAGATCATCAATCTGTGGAATGGGGTACCTATTCTTGATGGTTATCTTATTAAGTTCTCTATAATCAACACACATTCTCCATAAACCATATTTATTAAGTACTAAAAAAATAGGAGAATCACATGGGAAATTACTTAGATGGATTATACCTTTATTAGTCAAAGACAATACCTATTATTTTAGCTCATTGGCATCCGTCAAGGACTACTTATATAACCCAAGATTTGGAAGAAGACTATTGGGTAATGAAAGAGTTTTGTGCTCAATAAGCCTAGCCGGTGATAACCCCAAAGGGTCATGGAAAACATCCTTAGAATAATGTACTATCTCTCCCATATGTTTCTAATCTATATTAGTAAACATACTACAATAAGTCTTATGTGCATCTACTTATTTATCTTGAATATCTTTCAAAAGAACCAAAACAAATTTCACTCTAGCATTAATAAGCTTCTTAGCTTTAGAGGCACTTATCAAAGAGATTGTATAATCAATTTTGTAAGTTGACATGATGTATCTCTTTCCATCCTTTACAAAAAATATTTGTTGTCTCTCCTCATGAATATTTCATCCTGGATATACAAGTAAGGGCCGACAAACACTACACTACACACATCAAGAGGCACAAAATCCTCTTTAACTTTATCAAAGCAATTTGCATTAATACCAAACTAAACTTGGTAATGATTGGTCACATTGATGTCTACACCTTTATTTACCCAATCCAAATAATATGATTTGCATGATTATAAGTCTCAAACCCAAATATATCTACCGATTCCTTGATTAATAGATTAGCTTGTGAACAAGTATAAAAAAGAACATCCACTTTTATTTTTTTCATTTGAATTTTAATATGGAAAAACTTAAAAATTTCACCCTCTTGAGCATTAATACTATCCAAACATACCTCTCTATTGATAGAGGTATAACGCAAAGTATCATTCACCTCAGAGCTACAACCAATATTCTCACCTTGAAGAGAGGGCATAACCTTTTTATTCTTCTTACTCTTGAACAAATACAATTATGGATGGAGCTTCTAACATTGATCCTTATAATGACTATCAACATCACATTTCCCACAATGTATTTTAGTATCCTTCTTAGAATCATAAGGAGCATCATGTTTACCTTTCCCTTTGCTATTACCCTTATGTATGGAGTTACATTGTTGCTTGGAAGTGTTTTGAGAGGTAGATGGAGCCTTCTTCTTGTCTGTATCCAAGTAGTGAGTTTGAGAACAAGCATCATCTACATCTGTAGGCTTGGACAAGAGGAATGGTCTCCTCATATGGTTATAGATTCCACCCACATACTTCATCAAAAATCAAGGTCCATTATATATTTATCCATTTGGACAACCTTCTTGTGGAGCTCACTATTACACTCTTGCACATTTTGTCCTTGCTTTTGCCTAAGCTATTTCCAATACATGGACCTCTTTTCCTCATAACAAATAAGATAGAGTTGCTTCTTGATTAACATCCTGAAATCATCCCACTTTGTAATATGAGGAATCTTATTAACAACTAATGAATGAACATAGCTCTCAAACCAAATTAAATAATAATTTGTTAACTTTAACCCTAAAAAATAAATCACTAGATTTCATTAATATAATGCAAATTGAAATATACCTCAAGTTAGGCTAGCCAATGCTCTAACCTCTCCACATTTACGTCCCCATCATAAGACTACATTTTGATCTTCTCCTTAGCCTTAAATGGAGGTGGATATTGGTTGGTATGGGTATGCTCTTCCTTATTCTCATGTGTCTTGGGAGTGTCCTCCTTATTGAAATTCAATGTCTCAATGTAAACACCAAACTTATCCATAAGAATCCACATAATGGACTCCAACTAGTCAAGCTTGCTCATAAAAATAGAAATGTTAGATACTTCTTTAAGCTTGAAAAATCACTCTTATGCTATTTGGATATCTTCTTCATCAACATGAGCCATAATTTTAATCTCTTATTTCCAAATCCTTGTGGAGATATCTACTTTAAATGGAACTAGGATGTTAGAGGTACAATCCACTGATGGGTGGGGGGTGAATCAGTGATGGAAAACAATCCAATTTAATTTTCAAACCCTTGAAAATACTTAAGCATTCAACACAAGTATTTAAGAAGCATACAAATCATTCATATTAGTGAATAATAAACATAATGTAAGATCACACACACAACACAAGATCTACATAGGAAACCCTCTTTGGGAATAAAACTCACTCTCAAGCTTGCAAACACATGGACTACTATGCTATAAAATGATCATAAACAAGATACTAATCAAGTCCTTCTAATTAGGATCCTTCAGCCAAGTCCTTTTGACCTACAACCTTGATCAAGTCCTTTAGATCAAAGGTCTTTTATTGAAACCCTATTTCACAAGGAGCAACTACCCCTAAGGAAGATCAAGCCCTTTAGATCCTCCTTGAGAAGAACACTTCCACCTTAGAGATGATGTCTTCAACACCTAATGATGAACCTCTTGATTATCAGACCCCTGCATAACCTCTCTCTTTCAAAAAAAAGCCTCTCACATAGGCATGCCACAATCTCTTCACACTACAAGAACACTATACTGTCATAAAAAACATGATCTACAGATCATGTACACAGTCCTTAATCTCCTTTGATCATCAACCCAATAGATGGGCACTCTCACTTTCCTCTGCTTCCCTTTGCACTTTAACTCTCTCACATCCAAATCTCACGCTTAAAAAATCTAAAACCCAACACATTTGTTTCTACTATATATAGAGCAATCATGATTTAATTAAGATTACAATAATTTTTTGTTGGACACAAAACATGCCTTCACCCTTAAGGCATCTCATATGGGTCACACTTAAGCACAATCCCCTTTCAAAATAGGCCTAAGTCACTTTTAGGTCCTATGGAGACCCATTCATCTTTTTGATACATATTTGAGCAAATTAAGAACACAAGACCATTTAAAAATACATAGGTCCACTCCGTATGTCCCCTAGAACATCCTCAAAAGATCATAGTCATCTTATCTTACCTTTGCATTTGCTTAAACAACTCAAAAAAAGATCTTACACATAGAAACACCATTACCAAACAAACAAATAACTTATTAAACATTGTTCAAACTTAAGACATATTGAACACACTTTAAAAATACTCACATAACATCCCCATAGAGTCTACAATACTCCCCAATAGCCAATTCACCATGAAACATTGAAACAACATCTACATGAGCTCAAATATTCTTCTTGGGTCACTCGTAGAACATATACAAAAACACAATCAAATTTGGAGTTCAATAACTTTGTCTATACACACTTATATATATTTTAATACATATTTCCAGATGTATCTTGAAGTCCTCTACCACTTTTATTTTTAATGTAATAGCAAATTTGACTTCTATAGAAAGCTATGGTACAAAAACCAGACACTGGTCTTTCCTTCACAAATTCAAATATTCAAATGCAAACAATCATAGTTAACCTTCAAACACAATGCTCAAATCTCGTGAACTCTTAGCTTTGGATCAATCTCGCACCGCCAATCTTGTCTGAGCTTTAATGCATATACCGCTAAAGCCAACTATTAAAAATATGATAATTGACCTCATCTTGTGTAATCTATGAACTTTGACTCAATGCACTCTATCAATCTTTGCAGATTAATCAGGGAATTAATGATCAACACTCATCGTTTGATCATCTATATGAATGCCCAATCATTGTTGGATCATTATCTTGTACCTTTGCTCATAAGTAAAACATTATGCACATGTCCTCATCTCATTGCATTCTAACTCCTTGGAGCAAATGTGCACCATTGATCTTGCTCAAAATTTAACACATTCAACAATGAACAAGTATGGGGACCCTTTCAATATGCACAAGTAGCCATTTTTGCACCTCAATAACTTACTCTGTGCTTCAACGTAGGATCTCAAATTTGGACTAGATGATCTCCTCTTATAGGAGAATCTAACCATGTGACATACTACTCCTAAAACCCTCATGCATATGAGATATAATTCCATTAAAATGCCTTCTAATTTTTTTTTATCATAGAGCTAACTATGTCCAAATATGCCTAAGAATCCAACTTTAATAATCCATAACTTTTATCATGCTTCAATGCATGAACTCAAATTTAGCAAAAATGATCTGTGCTCAACACTAAACAAACCCATATGATCAGATTAACTTGACACCTTCACACGTGGAAGATATATCACCATAAAAATTCTCACTCGGCTCTTTCTACTACACTACAATTTTAACTATGTATGGGAAAACACAGTCAATCTGCCTGGGAGCCCAACTTTACATATGCATATATTTTGATGTACTACATCACATGATCTATAAATTGGCACAAATAAACTAGGTAAAAAAAAAAAACCCATATGATCACCTTCTCCTAAAACATCCACACGTGCGAGCATTGATCTCATCAACATGCTTACTCAGCTCTTTCTGGCCACTTTGTAAATTTGGCTAAGTATTGGAAAATAATGAAATTTGACTAAGAAGCCAACTTTGCACCCTCATATCTTTAATTGCGCTTTGATGCATGACTTGAGATTTAGTGCAAAACAGCTAGGACTACATTGATCATAACCATATGACCAACTCCCCTTGACTCATTCACACATGGCAATGGTGATGTCATCAAACTACCAACTCATATTTTTTACCGCTGGACCCAAACTATCTAGATGAAAATTATGATCAACTAGATGAATTCCACTCATACCCACAAGCTCTTAAAGCATAGATAACATCTTAGGGACCTCTTGCACATGCTCAAATCACCATACTCATCCCTGAACATCTCTAACCATGTCAAAACTGAAGATCAACCAAGCCACCTTCAAGCATATAAAAATAAGCACATTGTGCAATTTGTCATTGTCACATAGACTATCAAGGCTCTTCATCCACTCAACAAGACACCTCCATGACACTACCATGACATCAACATGACAACTCTCCAACATGGGATACCTTGACCACTAACACTACTTTATCCAGTGATGGGAATAAAATTGTAATATAGTCAATAACACACAAAGGACTGACTAAAGCAACTCTGATACCAATTTGATCTATAAACTAGATGGAAATTCCACTCGAAATTTCATCAACATGGATCCTATTAATCCTAACTTAAGAACAATTGGTTATATGATTGTTTTAGGCTTATAACCTTGAAAAAACTAGAGATAAACAAGTGATGGGAATGAAATATAAAAAAATATTTCACATGAACATGAAGCATAAGAATGAGTAAAACAATAGACAAATACAAGAGTTATCCTAGAGAAACCCGATGTGGGGAAAACTCTAGTGGGTGAGGTAATTGCACTCCCCTTCCACTATGTCATGTAAGAAATGTATAAGGTACTACTAAACATGGCATTAATGGACAACATTTTTGCTACAATTCTATCCAAAAATCATATACAAGGATTTGTTGCACTCATTAGACACTTATCTATACTTCCACATAACTGAACCAATCATCTATAACTAGGAAAAAATGAGAACACAAGAACAAAGACTCAATATTGCAAACAAAAAATGTGAATTCAACTTCAATATAACTCACTACCTTTTCTGATGTTTATTACCTTGCCAAGACCTATATTTATCCTCTTTCAACATTATATCCCACCAAGAAGCTTAACAAACCATCACCAAGAAGGATAAAAATTTACAATGGCTTAACTTCTCATGTTTTTGAAGGTGGAAAAAGCATCATTATATAAAAACTAGTGTTTTCAAAACTATTGGGGCAGTTACACAATTAAAATTTACAACGCTGATGGTTATGTAACCACCAGGGTGGTTATGTAGCAACTACCTTGCAAATAGTGACAATTTCATCATATGATAAATACCCCTCCATTTCAAGAACTTGAAACAAATTGACTCATCACCATGAAAGTGTCTAGATCACCCCCATACTAACTTTGCCAGTGAAGCATATTTAATCTGATGTTTTGAATAAGAAATGTCTTAAAATAGTGTCTTACAAGCATGAATTACATATAATTGGGCATATTTGAAACATTTAGTACACATGAGTAGCTAAGATCCATTTTTGGATCACTTAACAAAATGCATGGCCAACCTACATGACTAACTACCATTTTTCCATGTGTTTGTGACCTCTTTAGCATGACCAACCTTCAAAATGCATGTGGCCTTCCCCATAAGCATGACAACCCTTTTAATTGGAAAGGGCCATAACTTTATTTTTCTATGAAGGTCAATGAGATCCATATCCTTCACCCTTATACTTATTTTTTTCAATGGCCCTGTCCCTTATTATTTTTTCAATTTTATTTTTAAAATATTTCAATTAAAGAAGTATTTTTTCTGTCAAAACTAAAGTAAAAAAATAGTAATAAATTAATATTTTATTATATATATATAATGCATATATGTATATACACATATAAGTATGTGTATACACATACATACACATATACATATGTGTACACAAATATACATGTGTATACATATAAATATGCACATGTCTATATATTCTAATGCTCAAATTATAAATACATACTTTAATAATGCATTAAGGCACTAAACATAGAGGCACTTTTAAGAACATGTATTATTTTCTTTTCTAAGCAAAACCCTAACTTGTAAACACATTACTATTTGCAATAAAGATGTGTCTATGTGCAATTAGTTAGGAACCAAATTTGAACACAACACAAAACCACTTCAGATACATTATTATGCATTTCTCAAGTTAATTATATGATTAATTATGATTTAAGTTAATTCATAGTACACCTTAAATTAATAACAATAGGTAATCATAATCAATTTATAGATAAAGATATAAAACTTTACAATATTTCAAATAGTAAAACATTACAATCATAACAACTTTTCATGTTTCTTCAATTAATAAAATGAACCCATATACTAAATTAAAAGGTACAAAATAATACAACCTATAAATTAAAACACATGACACATCACTTGATATTCTTTATGCACAGAATATGTAGTAGTAACCAACTTGTCACTATAACAAAATAAAATATTTAACATTTTTAGATACACATGTGATTCAACTGTCACTTTCAACATTAGATAATAACATAACATTGAATAATACACTTTCTTCTCAAGCTTTAATTAATCCAACAAGTCCATGTCACACAAGTCCCCTACACCACATAATGCATCAAAGTTCCAAACTTAGATTTAGGTGGGGGTGCTTACTTTCCAACCTTATAAAATTATAAGGATATTAACCCTAGTCAACCCTCAAGTCCAAGGGGGTGCCCAATGATTACAATCACTTCCATAATTGTACATAGTTTTATAATTTTAGATACAATTTAGACATAAATAAGACATTAGATATATCTCTAGGGGGATACATGTAGGGTTTTCTATGCCATTAAAATTACACAATCATAAAAAACATAAAAAACTCACTATGATGATCTACCTGGGTCATCCAAATTAAGGAGGAGAGAAAGGAAATATAAAAACTTTGATGTCCTTTACAGTACAATTTTAAAATATCTATAGTTCACCAATTATACTACAATTGACATACTTCACTATCCATATAAATGTTTCCCCATGTTGCATTATTCATACTGCAACTACCATACTTATCACAAAAATGATGGAAGTTAGCATGTAGCCCAACCCTTGGACCATAAATTTTAGTTCCATACCTTAGGTTATCCAACAAGAAGCTACCCTAGGCCCTAAGATCATCCTAGGCACCATATTCCTTCCCCCATGGAAAAAACATGCAACCCAACAATGATAACTTACACATACACATGAAACATAACCATACAATCACAAAAAAATAATTTGAAGTCATAATAAGTTGTGAAAACTAGAAACTCCCCTCCTCCCAAATAAATCAAATAAAAATATAGTTATAAAATTCATCCTTGACCAACAAATAAAAACTAGGCCTAAAGGGGTTATAAATAATTGCAAAGAATGCATTTTAAGTAATCAAAGAAATAACATAAAATTGGCATGGATCACTTAAGCTGGATCCTACACCTGAATTTTTCATCTCCTTACTGTCATTCGTCCTACTCTACTCCTACTTTCTAGGATTGAAAAAGTGAGCTAGAGCAGGAAAAATATAGACAAAAAAATGAGCAGGGGTTGTTGCACATATCTACTAATAAGGGGTCAACATGTGTCTAATCCTTTAGGATGACTTGTTGTAGCCTCTACTCAATGAATTTATAGAACATATCAACCTAGAAAGTTGAATTAGTCTAAAAAATTCCATCGCCTCACACACTTCAAAGTTCACACATAATTTCACACATAAATATGTGGGGGATGAATTTATTTTAACCTATTTTTGATAAAATAATAAAATGTTTGTATGCTTATAGGTGTAAAACTATATATATATATATATCATAATGATAAAGATATAAAATAATTAACAATTTTGATTTTGATAATTTATAAATATGGAAATTATTATTTTAAGAAAACACAAATAAGGAATATACTTAGCTCAAACATAAATTTTTATTGAATATTTTAGGTGTCTAGATAATGAAAATCAATGAAGGAGGTGATTATTCATGGCCAAGATCAAAAACATAATCTGAAATTGAATCTGGATAGGCCCACTGTAGAATATTGTAACATGACAACATTTTTGTCTGTTGACCATGAAATTTCCCCAGTTGACCATGACAACTAATAGACAAAAGAATACAAAGAAACTAAGATTTTGATAGTGACAACTCAAAGACAAAATCATAGAATATTCCTAGACATGACCATTGTAAGTGGATAACAACACAATAATTTTCAAGTCTATTAATCGTAGACTTGTCCTAGTTTACTATGATAAATAAATGACTATTGTACCTTTTAATTTTGTGTCTATTGAGCAATATAAGGTATCATAAATTATATTATGCTACGTAAAACTCACTATCTTCTTCTTTTTTTTCAAATCCTAAGGACACCTTGAAATCTTAGAAACTTGAAAAAAAAGAGGGGAGTGTAATGGGTTGAGCTGACCTAAATCACCTGCTTAAATGATTAACCATTACCTACATATCCAATACTCCAAAGAGTGAAACCAAGTCCACATAGTTATCCCACCTAGAGTGATTGTGCAATTATGCTCCTTGGCTATGTGTATGTAGTTAGAAAAATGGATTTGATACTTGACAATTATAGCTCTTGACTTGCTTTGAGATGTTGTAGAATTGGCTTGTGATATATCCTTATGAATGATTTTGAATTTTAAAATAATACCACAAACTAATTAATATGAAAGTGATCAATATATAGTGCTAAGCTAGGAATAATGAATGACCTTTGATGTGTAGTTATAGAATAACCTTTTGATAATTTACTTTAGCCAACCTTATGAAATGTGAAGGAAGACCCAAAAGATTGATTTAAAATTTAGAAACTAGCCATTGTATGGAATGGGACACAACTACTATAGGTGGATAGGATCATGGCAATGCTGCTATTTACTTAGTGCCTATACATCTTGAAAGATCAGGGATAACTATCTTGAGCTGAAGATAGTTTGAGGGTGATATTAAGCAACTTGAGAATTTGAATTTGAAAGTTTTTTGTAAGTGATGGAAAACAAAGGATAAAGCCCACATATAGATAAAAGGATTATAGGAATGGAAAATAGGATTCATGTATTTGGGTGCAAGTCATGTGGTTTATTATGTGTCAATAATTAACATTGTCAAGTACCTATGACCAAATTTATGTGTCTACATGGTCTAGGGTCCCATTTAATTTTAACCTCAATTTTCCATTCAAACTTTCTAAGTAAGAGGGTGAATAGGGTTATCATTTTTACCAAGGTCCATCACATTAAAAATAAGAGTCTCCACCATAGTGCTATCAAGTCCCTTTAATCATGGTCACAGAAGATAAAAATAAAGTAGGAAAATCATAACTTGTAATAACGTATAAAGGGATAGGGGAACTATAGTGATCATGTGGTCATTTGGATCCCCATTATTTACCCTTCATGTTTTTGTGTCTAATTTTTACCCACACATTCAATGCACATGTTAAAATGTCTAAACGCAAGTGGGTGTGTGTGTGTGTGTGTGTGAGAGAGAGAGAGAGAGAGAGAGAGAGAGAGAGAGAGAGAGAGAGAGAGAGAGAGAGAGAGAGAGAGAGAGAGAGAGAGAGAGAGTATAATCATCATATAGATGTCATAATTTAAATGATTAGATTAACCATAAATGATTGTCTATAATCCATAATTCATAAAAAATGCTAGCCCTTGCGTACCCACCTATAGGATACATATATATCTAAACACCCTAATCAAAAATTCCAAAACATGTATATCATCAATAATTAAAATCAATTAAAACATGGTTGTATGTATATCACAATAAATTTCTCAATGGTGATCTAAAAAAGGAATATAACAAATATAGATAAAATGTGTCTATGCATCCAATGCTGGTAAGCGGTAATAAAATAACTATTGTATTAGATATGATAAACTATGGACACAAAGGAATGAAAATTGTGCCTCACATCTCCCTCCCATTAAAATATACTCCCTATTAGAATTCACCAAAATAGGTGAAGACACTAGGCTTGTAGTGGTATAGTGACCTCCCATGTGATTATTTCTTGTCATATGACCCAAAATGCCTAGCCTCCGATGTGCCAAAATCTGAACACAATCTAAGGTGAATTTGGTTCCTCCTCCTCCTGAAACACCATCTAATCCAACACTTGAGAATAATCCACAACATATTTATGCAAAAAAAACTCAAGGAACACATCATGGACTCATGAAAAGATGAGTGGCAAAGCTAGATATTAGAAAACATGTCCAATCCCCTCAAAGACTTGAAAGGACAAAAAAAAGGGTGTAATATTAGATCCATTTCCATAATGAATATGGGGCTTACAAGGTCTTAGAATTAAAAAATATATCACTACAAAGAAGTATCAATCCAATCTATTAGAGTTGATGTAATTATTTTGGAGAAATTTATCCTCTTGAAGACACCAACAAATGAGAAACATATGTCTTTCTATATCTTGTAACATAGTGATTTACCCTATTTTTATTTTAGGTGAAATACCACTAAAAATAAGGTCAATTTATTGCATAAGGAAGATATACCATTTAAAAATGTAAAATAGTACTTTCAAATCTTCCCTCGTGTTTAAAAATAGTAAATGTGCCAATTTGGAAATTTGAAAAATAGTAATGGATAATATGAAAAGCAAAAGAGTTGGAATAGTCAAACTTGATGAATTATAGATTTTTAGATACATATATGAGATGGGCATGCCTATATATGAATGTGTGCATAATCTAAGTATTTAACCGTGTAGGAACATGATCAACACCTACACATTTTATGACTTAAGTGGGATTGACTTTGACCTATTTTTACGATTGTTTGTGTTCTCTTGTGCCATTTGTGTCATGCACTCACTTTAAAAATTTAGATTTTTCTATGTGATTTTTCCATTAGATTCCATACCACCTTCATATACCTTCACTTCACATATTTGATGGAAAGAACTTTCTAATTTTACTATTCAATATTCTTTGACATGGATTTATATAAAATGTAAGAAAAAGAGAAGGGAATAAGTAGTTGGGTTAGGAAACCAAAATGGTGTTGTGACTATATCTCCTACATGCTATAATAAGACCCTTTGTAATCCATGTACAGTTTAAATGGTGGATTGGGAGAATAAACTCCACATTCTCTTCCTAAGTGTGAGATACAACAACATGCACATTTGCCTATGATAATTTTGGTAGAAGATGCAAGTCATTGAGTAGAGATAAATCAATTTAGAATGTGCCTAAACTTTACTAATGACTAGTAATAGATTGGAAACTTGTATGGAGCCTTTTAAAACCTCAAGGGATACTTCTCATATATTTATTAGATTTGTTGTAGTTATATATATATATATATATATATATATATATATATATATATATATATATATATATATATATATATATATATATATATATATATATATATATAGGCTTCTAATAATTTGAATTAAGGACATATTGTCATCTAAAAGCTGACAAAGAGAAAGGAAAACAACCAAAAAATGAATCCAAACATTGAAAGTATGTGACCATAGGTAGAAGAGCATAAAAAGTAAAGGGGAAAAGATTAGTGGGACCACCATTATTTCACAGGGTATGATCAACAGATAATTATTCCCATCTCAAAAGAATAAACATATATGGATCGAGAGATAAAATATAAAATAGGCTCATGAGCACATCACAAACACAAAATAATGAAAATATAAGAAAAGAGGACCATACTATCACACAAATAAGGAAAGATAAAAACAAGTGCTAATATGTCCCTGATTCAAGGTGATGACTCGTGTGTAAAAACAATGCAAAATATGTTGTAATAAGAAGGATTACTTGAAAATTGAGTGTCTACATGATGCCTAAACTTTGATGTGTGTATCACCCATCCACACCTTTGTCACTTTGTAAAATTTAGTATACCTATCAACAATGTCCATTTTTCAAAAAGTAATAAATGTCATATATTTTCTTTGTGGTTAATTAAAAATTTGAAATTGAACTCAAATAAAAAATAAAAAATAAAAAATAAAAATAACATAGCAACAAATACACATGCTCTATATTGAACCAAAATCTTATTTAACATGAAAAATAATGCCCTTATTTTGCTTATTTTGATTGATTATTTTTGACAAGTTATGTCATCACTTCTCTAAGAGTTTTATGAACCTTCCTTATAATTATTAGCCAAGGAAATAGATAATGTTTTTTCTCCATGTAGATTTTACCAACTTTATAATGCTTCACCTGGAGCATCCCAAACTTTATAATGCCTCATGTATACTTGTCCAAAATCTACTTAGTAGCACCTAGAAAATGCTCTGATATATTCCCCCCTTTTGAGGTGAGGGATTAAATATCTTGTGCCTACAATCACTCATCTTGAAAAAATAGAGTTACAAACACCATGTGTAATAATATTGTATATAGTTGATAACATTTTGAAAATTACATAAAACACATGTAATTATCATAAAATATCACATACAAATCCCATAATAGGTTAGATGTAGGCAACAAGTCATGCCCCAATTATCATGTTGCATAAGATAGGTAAAATAATGTATTTATTAGTGCCCAATATACTACTCTAGTAAGTATCAATATTTTATCACATACGAATGATAACATCAAGTAAGGCTCAAAGCACAATATTTTACTCTATTGAGTATTAATGTCTATAAAGTTGCCTTAGGTAAATACCAACATATGTGACACATCCTCCAATGAGGATGATGGGATGAATGAGGAACAACATGACCCATAGTGGATATAGTAGGAGAGATGAAAAATGTCTATGTGAGAATCATGTACTATAAATAATCGCATAGTAAGGTCCATAAGTGGATGCATCCTCCAATGAGGAAAATAATGTGTGGGACAACAACATTCTTTGAGGTGACAAAGAGTATGGGGAGGAAGTGACATACCTAAATGTAGATAAATGATCATGTTATCAAGATATATCATGTGTAAATTCTAAGTATATGTCCATGTATATGTAATATAATACCATATTTTTATAAAGAATCAATTTAAACATGGTAGACACAAGAGTGTGATAGGATCCGTATATAAGGAATATATGTCCAATATAAGGCTTATGGAGAATAAATGCATGGGTATCATGCCCACATACAAATATATATAATATATAGGTATCTATATATATAAATGTGATCATACGAAGCTCATACGTGTGGTGAATATAATGATGGTGAAGGATGTCCTCATATGTGTAAGATATGTGAAATGAATAACTCATAAGGAACATGCAGGTATAATGCCTTTATTGGAAATATATAATTCATGTTTGCACAAAAGTGTAAGTTATAATAATCAGTAGATAGGATGTATGACTGATCATAATGTGCCAAGATGTAAACAGGTGTGGAGGGAATATGTGACCACTAGTGTAGTAATTAAAGGCACATAGATAATGTTGAGCAAAGAACTCCTCGTTCTTTGCTCCTTCTATAACTCTGATACCCAAAATCATCAACTCATGCAACCAAACTTCTCAATCTTCTCTTCTCTGTCATTGTTTCTCGCTAGGCTTGATCTCATTCTCTTTCAAGATCTATTTTCTAAGATTATTGAATT
Source organism: Torreya grandis (assembly GCA_037957365.1). Classification (NCBI taxonomy): domain Eukaryota; kingdom Viridiplantae; phylum Streptophyta; class Pinopsida; order Cupressales; family Taxaceae; genus Torreya; species Torreya grandis. The sequence goes on along the minus strand of JARHVA010000047.1, from coordinate 5,028,560 downwards.
CTTTATATCTATCTTAGGAACCTTTGAACACCTCACACTTTCTCCATACATCTCAATCCATTCATTAGTTCAACTCTCTTTCATTGATCTCACACTCTAGTCTTCAGTAGGCTAAAGGCTTCTTTGAGCAAATCACTTCAATTCTTTATATAGGTCTCTTGTAGACAATATTTAAATTGGATAGTCTCTATCTACATTAGCAAACTTTTTTCAATTTAATCCAAACCCTCTTACAACTTCAACTACCTTTTTTACTTCTCAAACCCTCAACCACTCTTGTCTCTTAGTAGCCTTTTTTAGGCCTTTTCTATTGGTATAGACAGGTACTAAATTTTATATGGAAACTAAACTAATTTTTGGACACTCTATATCACTTACCATCTTTCTATGAAGTTTCACAATCCAACTCACTTGCCTTCACTATTTTCTAGCCTCTTCCTATGTCAATTAACCCTTCACTAGGCCTAATTACCCCTATTTTCAACACAATTAGATTTTGTCATACAAATACATACTATAATGAATCCAATAATTTAAAATATATTTTACAATAATCAACCATATTTAACCACTAAGTTTTGTGGTTTTTAGACTTTTGGAACTTCCTAAAATCTAATTTGAGTTTCAAAACCCTATCCCAGGGTTGCACAGTCTAGTGACTAGCTGATAGGCTTCAATTTTGTCTTTCATGAATCTTTCTTGTTATCCAATCTTTCCTATACCTCATTAAGGTCTTCCTAGTCAATTCTTATCTTTCTAAATGCTTACTTTCTATTGATGATCTCTAAAACATCCTTCCAATGCCTCTTCTAATAATTTTTTTGGTTTCCTGATAGGGTTGACAGGGTACACAGTCATTATAATGAAATTATATTAATTCTCACACCACTAAACAACTTAACACGACATTCCACTATTCATACACAACTCTTCTTATTCCACTATCAAACCCAAGCCCTTTGACTAGCTCAATATTGAGATATACCATTTAACTTCCCTCTAGGGTTGTAACCCTGCACATAGACCGAGGGTAATAAAGAAGGTCTCATTTGAATTTAAAGACATTTAAAAACTTTATTATACTTTATTAAGGTCTGCCCATCATAATACAATCCCTCTAAAAGTATTTAACTTTTAACCAACCCTCAAATCACACACACTTCACTATTTTTATCTTGATTGTGACAAACTTTCATAAAATACTCAGACTGTAGAGTTGAAAATGACCTATAGGGTAAAATATAAAAACATAACACCTGAATATGGATAAATGCAACTAGATATATCTCTCTTACCTTGTTTTTTTCTAATAAACAAGTTTCATGATTGTTGAATCTTCACTCTTGCTGACTGTCTCTCACCAATCTCAATGTAGACCTGAAGCACTCTTGCAAAGCAAAATTTGTAAAAATATTAATATTTTATCAAACCCACTGAGAATCATAAAAGAAACATGTTACACATGAAGAAAAAGGAATTTACAAGACAAACTACTTAATCATTATTGCTTTCAAAGAGATATTTACATCATACAGTCCATTTCCATTGTTGTTCTTCATGAACAAGACTGTAACTTCTTATTTTTCTTCATTTTTCTATTACCTATTTTAACTTATACTTCCTAAACTCCTAATACTACCCTATCTATGAGAAATGACTCATGAACATGTATATTTCCTTTTACAGTCTTCAAAACACATAACTACTAACTTCGTTCCTCTTGGCCACCTCCACAAATGAAGGGGCAATTACATTTCCTTCTTAATTTTTGAAGTAAATTGTATTTTTACATTGATATTACACCCACACACCTAACAAATACCTCCTATAACCTTAATAAATGTTTACAAACATTATACTTCAAAACTACATCATCAAATAACTTCCAAAACTAAGGACAATTCAAAATTTCAAAATGCCCATTTTGGTGAGAAAATGCCAAAGGGATACCTAAGGACACATATATAATATTCTAAAGACTCAAATTCCTTCTAAGTGATGTTATGATACCAAAGGCACTTTCACATGACCAAATTTACCTAGTTTGCTTGATGCTCCTACATCATACTCCCAATTAAGAAATAATTTGGGCTCAAATGAACTATTGTGCTTTTCTTCCTTGTCTTCTACTTCATGATCCTTAGATCTTTTCCATCTGATGCTACTTTATGTTTCCAATGTTCTTCATCTTTTCTCTCTAGCTTGCCTCTATCATAGATAATCTTGCTTCCTTTCTTTCCTTGCTTTCTTGCAATAACTAACAATTGATGTGCACTCATACCTTACTCTTTGCCTCTATCACATGGGATGTGTATGCCACAAAAATCTGTTGGTACAACTGTAATATCACCTTCCCTTACTATAATCTTCATGATTTTAACAAAAACAAAGACAATTTCTTGCCCACTTTCTTCAATTTGTTGCACTACTGCCATTAATGCTTTCTCTTCATGCTTTTTGTCCTCCATCATGAGGTCTTCAACTAATGCAACTTGTACCTTCTCTTCATTCTCCATCATTTCACTATTAAATTCTCTTTCTAAATCTACCATTTTTTCCTCTAACTTCTCTTGACTTTCATAAACAAATAGATAATCGTATTTCATACCTTTGTCACTTAATTGTACTTCTTTTGCCAAACCTTCCATGAGGTCCACAAACTGATCTGTTTCTACTTTATCTTTACCATCACCTAGTTGGCTACCAATAGATTATTTTTCCTCATTCAAACTTACTTCATCCACCTAAATTTGCTTTTCATCTTCATCCTCTTGCACCCTCATCCTTTACTTCATCATTTCACTCTTAAATTTCTTGTAAATCAACCTTTTTAGCTTTATTTCCTCTCTCTTAGCTTTCATCTTCCTCCTTTTCATCTATAGCTTTATTGGCCACTTGAGTATCTTATTCCTCATGACCTATCCATAGTATGGGCTCTTAATCTGCTTCATTTGCTCCATTATAATCAACAACTCATCCAACTACTACCTTACCTCTGTCATCTCTTTTTCCATCTCTCTTATCTCGATGTCTTCTTGCACCTTCCTCTCTTTATGGTAGCTCACATCACCCATGCCCTATTTTATCTTTCCTTTATCTTTATTCATCTCACGTATCTCTCAACCTCTTGGTATCACCTGGGCCTATTCTCTTTGACAAGCCTCATCCACTTGCCTTCTTATGACCTCTCACTTGGGTTTCTCTCACTCTATGACCTCACTTGGGTCTATCTCACTCTCTTGTCCTTTTCCTAGGAATCCTCTTTCTCTCTTCAAGATATCCTTGAGCTCACTCTTGAGTTTTCCAATATCTCTCTCTTTCCTTGACAAGCCACACTAGCTTTAGGGCTTCTTGTCACAATCTCAACTTGCTCTTACACTTCAACACTTTGTCATAAACATATCAAAAACATCGAATGAAAACAAAATCAACATGTAACATTTTTGATTGATGACTGTCCTTCTCCTCATCCCATGAAATTTTATTCTTTGATACCAAATGATGTAGAGAGATCCTAATTCTCTGCTTATTTTACAACTCTAATTCCTGTAATCATCAACTCATGCAACCAAACTTCTCAATCTTCTCTTATATGTCATACTTTGTCACTAGGCATGATGTCATTGTATTTCAATATCTATTGTATAAGCTTCTTGAATTATTTATATCTATCTTAGGAACCTCTGAAAAACTCAAACTTTATCCATACATATCAATCCATGCATTAGTTCAACTCCTTTCATTGATCTACACACTAGTCTTCATTAGGCTAAAGGCTTCTTTGACCAAATCAGTTCAATTCTTGATCTAGGTCTCCTGTAGACAATATTTGACTTGGATAGTCTCTCTCAGGATTATCAAACTTGTTTCAACTAAATCTAAACCCTCTTACAACCTCAACTACCTTCTTGACTTCTCAAACCCTCAACCACTCTTGTCTCCTAATAGCCTTTTTTAGGCCTTTTCTATTGGTAGAGACATGGATTGACTTATTTAAGGAAACTAAACTAATATTTGGACACCCTATATCACTTACCATATTTATATGAAGTTTCACAGTCCAACTCACTTGACTTCACCATTTTTTATCCTCTTCCTCTATCAATTAGCCCTTCATTAGGCCTAATTACCCTTATTTTCAACATAATCAATTTTTGCCATACAAATCCACACTATAATGAATCCAATCCTTCAAAATATATTTTATCATACTCAACCATAAATAACCACTAAGTTTTATGATTTTTAGATAGTTGGAACTTCCTAAAATCTAATTTGAGTTTCAAAACCCTAACCCAGGGTTGCACAGTCCAATGACTAGTTGAGAGGCTTCAATTTTGTATTTCATGAATCTTTCTAGTTATCCAATCTTCCCAAGACCTTATTAAGGTCTTCCTAGTCACTCTTATCTTTCTAAATTCTTACTTTCTATTGATGATCTCTAAAACATCCTTCCAATGCCTCTTCTAATAAACTTTTTGGTTTTTTGATAGGGTTGATAGGGTACACAGTCATTGTAATGAAATTATCTTACTACTCACACCACTAAACAACTTAAGACCACATTCCAACATTCATACACAATCTCTTCTTATTCCACTATCAAAACCAATCCCTTTGACTATCTCAATACTGAGATATACCATTTAACTTCCCTCTAGGGTTGTAACCTTGTACATAGACTAAGGGTAATAAAGAAGGACTCATTTGAATTTCAAGATGTTTCAAGACTTTGTTCTACTTTCTTAAGGTCTACCTATTAGAATACAATCCCTCTAAAAGTATTTAACTTTTAACCAACCCTCAAAGCACATACACTTCACTTTTTTATCTTGACTGTGATAAACTTGCACATAATACTCAGACTACAAGGTTGCAAATGACCTACAAGGTAACATATAATAACATAACACATGAATATGGATAAATACAACTCAATATATCTCTCTTACCTTGTTTTTTCTAATATACAAGTTTCATTATTATTGAAACTTGTCCTTGTTAAGTTGTGGAGCTAAAAGCTTCACTTATGCAAATGAAGGAGGTTGCTAAGTTGCAGAGCAACCAACGTCGGTCTGATCAACCGACGTTAGTCATCTTCAGTGTTCGCAGTAACCGACGTCGGTTATGGGTCAGCCGACATCGATCAAATAGGAACCGATGTCAGCAACCTGTGTGTGCATGCATTTGCATGCGCCTCTAGAATTGGTCTAATTTTAGACAGATAATTAGTTTGCATGGAAAAGACTAATTTTAGTCTTGAGGCTATGTTTCTAATTATTGTAATCAGGAAGTCTAATTATTGTTTGTATGGGATCTATATAATAGACCCATGGGGCTGTATTGTAATTGGTAGAATCATAAGGGTTCTTCCCGAGTGTAAGATCTAGGTCTGCAGGTGTGCAAGACCAGGTTGATCTACAGGTGTGCAAGATCAGGTGAGATCTACATGGTAAGTAAGGTCGATTGATCTATAGGTGTGTGTGCGTGTGAGGTCAGTTAGATCTATGGGATAGCAAGATCAAGGAGATCAACAACACAACAGGTAGCAAGATCAGGGGAGATCTACTTGGAGTACGTGGTATACTCGGTGGTACTGGCAGTATTGTTACTGACTGGTTGAAACAACAACTCTGTGTTTGAGTTGATTGTTTGTAATTGAGAGAGAGAACTCTTGAGGGAGAATTACTGGTACACCCAAGAGGTGTGGGAAGAGTGTAATTTCTTCATTGTATTTCCTTCTGGATGAGTTGAATACAAGGTTGTATTGTCTCTCATATTTTGTGCTATTTTTGAATTTTAGTTACATTTTACTTCTAGTTAAATTTCGTGTTTAGTTGCTTATACAAGGTAATCAATTGTGCTCCTAATCCTAAAAAGTGGTATCACAGCCAAGTTGAAGGTTCACCAAGTGATACAACTATCAAGTGGTATCAGAGCTAGGTTGAAGGTTCTCAGAGCGAGGATCAACTAACAAGCGGTTGAGCGTGGTTAGTGTTTGATTACAGGTCACTCTCAGGGGCTTTTGATTGAGTGGGAGTAAAGCAATGGTAGAAGAAAGTAAACTAAGAATGGAGAAATTTGATGATAGGAGATGCACCACAGGATATGTGGTGGTTGGTCTTCAAGATTGAACTTGAAGAGGGATACAAGCTAGGAAACAAAATTAGACGATGTACATGTACAGGTATAGGTGTAGCTATTTATCTCCAAGTGGGAGATTGTTATGTTGTGGAGCTAAAAGCTTCACTGATGCAAATGGAGGAGGTTGCTGAGTTGTAGAGCAACCGACGTCGATCTGATCAATCGACGTCAGTCATCTTCAGTGTTCGTAGTAATTGACGTCAGTTATGGGTCGGCTGACATCGGTCAGATAGGAACCGACATTGGCAACCTGTGTGTGCATGCATTTGCATGCACTTCCAGAATTGGTCTAATTTTAGACGAACAATTAGTTTGCATAGAAAAGACTAATTTTAGTCTTGAGGCTGCGTTTCTAATTATTTTAATTAGGAAGTCTAATTATTGTTTGTATGGGATCTATATAATAGACCCATGGGGTTGTATTGTAATTGGTAGAATCAGAGGGGTTCTTCTCAAGTGTAAGATCTAGGTCTGCAGGTGTGCTAGACCAGGTTGATCTGCAGGTGTGCAAGATCAGGTGAGATCTACATGGTAAGTAAGGTCGGTTGATCTGCAGGTGTGTGTGTGTGCGAGGTCAGTTAGATCTGTGGGGTAACAAGATTAGGGAGATCAACAACACAATAGGTAGCAAGATCAGGGGAGATCTACTTGGAGTACGTGGTGTACTCGGTGGTACTGGCAATATTGTTACTGGCTGGTTGAAACAACTCTGTGTTTGAGTTGATTGTTTGTAATTGAGAGAGAGAACTCTTGAGGGAGAATTACTGGTACACCCAAGAGGTGTGGGAAGAGTGTAATTTATTCATTGTATTTCCTTCTGGATGAGTTGAATACAAGGTTGTATTGTCTCTCATATTCTGTGTTGTTTCTGAATTCTAGTTACATTTTACTTCTGGTTAAATTCCGTGTTTAGTTGCTTATACAAGGTAATCAATTGTGCTCCTAATCCTAACAGTCCTCAACGTAGACCTAAAGCACTCTTGTAAATAAACCTTTGTAATAATATTAATATTTTATCAAAACCACTTTGAACCATATAAGAAACATGTTACACATGAAGAATAAGGAATTTATCACACAAACTACTTAATCTTTATTGATTTCAAAGAGATATTTACATCATACAGTCCATTTCCATTATTCCCCTTCATGAACATGACTACAACTTCTTATTTTGATTCATTTTTTTGTTACCTATTTGAACTTCTACTTCCTAACCTCCTACTACTACCCTATCTATGCACAATGACTCATGAACACATATATTTCCTTTTACATTCTTCAAAACACATAACTACCATCTTTTTTCCTCTTGGCCACCTCCACAAATGAAGGGGTAGTTACATTTCCTTCTTGATTTTTGAAGTACATTGTATTTATACATTGATAGTACACCCACACACCTAAATAATACCTCCTAGACCCTTAATAAACAATTACAAACATTAGACTTCAAAACTACATCACCAAATACCTTCTAAAACTAAGGACACAATTCAAATTTTTAGAATGCCCATTTTGGTGGGAAAATGCGAAAGGGCTACCTAAGGACACCTATAAAATCTTATAAAGACTCAAATTATTTATAAGGGATGTTATGAGACCAAAGACACTTTCACATGACCAAATTTACCTAGTTTTCTTGATGCTTCTGCATCAAATATGGATCTAAAAAGTGATATAAGATCAATTTTTCCCAAGTGTAGATAATGTAAAACCTTCACCTATGGACATGAAGGTATTTTTATATATGTATGATCATGTCATTATCAATCTCAATGTATATTAATTAAAAAATTTCATGTTGCCTCTAAGTGGAAATATATAGATGACCGACTCAACGGTAAGAGGAAAAAATAATGTGTCCCAATAGATGATCTAAAAGTGCAAGATGTCTAAAATATGATCAAGGAGATATAGGGGTATATTTACCCCAATTTAATGGCAAAATTTTCCTGATGTAGGTGATGTACCTCTAAGAAGTCTATATACATTAATGAATCATAGTCATAATAGTAGAAGCATGGATGACATGATACTAAGGTATAATATATATACAAGTATTGATCACAAGTTATAAGATGTATGTATATCCATGTAGAAATATTATGTAGATATCCATATACACATGCCAACTATAAATTATATCAAGATATATCTGATCAATGTAAAGTAGCTCTTATAGTAAATGGTAAGATAAAAAGATGCCACCTATGAATATTGCCCCATAGCACCTGTATGCCCATTAATAATATATAACATATATATCATTCATCTCATTAAATCAAACTATACCATGAGAAAAATTAATATATAAACCTATAACATAGGTAGATAAGCATGATATGCATCATATGACCAATATAAAGGCTTTTTTTTCTTGATTTTGTATCTTATGAATTATTTTGTATTTTTTTAAAATTTAAAGTGAAAGAACACAAGAAGCTATGTAAAATATGTCCCAATAATGATGTATCAATGAAGCATTAGACGTAGTTGAGCATGACTAGTGTGTAAGCTAACCCAAAGCACTCATGAATAGTCAAATGTAACATATATAAGGTGAGTGGGAACCTAAATCATATGTAGTGAAAATCTGAATATGTAGCAACAATCTCAAGTAGCAGATGATAAGGTACCAATTTTTATAAACATGTGTTGAAACAAAAATAAGTAATGACCATAAAATGAAGTAAATAACATGTAATGTAAAAAAATATGTAAAGGTACCATGTCAATAATATATGATTCGAGTTCTTGAAGAGTCATTTTAATTTGAATTTTTGAAATCACAGGATTGGCTAGGCTTGAAGGGTATACAATATAGGTGTGCAATAAGAAATTTGTTACAAGTATTTATTTAGTAGTGGTGTTTAGATTATTCAATCATATATTTAAGTTTATGTGGGTAACACCTATTATTTTTGGATCCCAGACCATGTGGTTTTCCTGTATTAGATTTAAAATTTCAATATTTTATTTGATGTGATGAAGATGCATACACTATATCACAATCACTTACTTCATCGGCCATTATTTTCTTAATGTTGTTAATATTTAAGATGGGCTCGTATGAATCAATTTTTAGTTTTTTCATTATCATCTTTCTCTTTTTGATTTATTTCATTACTTTTTGGTTTTACATATCTGAATATAGTGGCATTTTTTTAAAATAAAATGAGTGAAGGACCACTAGCATGTGTTGATTGAGTAACATTTAAATACGTGGTTTATATGGACTTATCATATTTATCCATAAGGAGCGAAAAGTTGTTAAGAACAAAATGTGGGAAAGGTCACACAGTCTTGGGAAGTATAATATAATTGGGAAATACCATGCCATCTAAATATTCTCTCAGTCCACATGGTGTAAATATGATTTCAATGATTTATCATCTATATATGTGATCAAGATCATATCTATCATTCGTATCAACATCATGGTCATGAGTATCATCATTAGTTTTAATAGATTCACCCAAAATGTATGTATGCATTATTTATATGGGAATAGGTTGTTGAGGTGATATGAACTTATTTTTAGGCACATGGAGATATAAAAATCCCCTTGCATGTATACAAAATTAGAAAGGAGAATTATTTATAGGAAAATTATAAGTGCAACCATCATGTAAAAATTTGATACCTTTATGCAATATGGAGGGTACAGAATTCATATCATGAATCTATGGTCTTCCTAATAAGATGTTATAGTTAACTTCATTAGATGTTACGTGACATTTCATAGCTAGTCTTAGGCCCAAGAGATATGTTTGATACAATTGTTCTTAAGGGAATCTGCACTTGATTTTAAAATCCTTTAGTAATTGTATTCAAAGGTTAAAGAAACTTATGATCAATTAATATTACATTAAGAAAGGAAATACTATAAATATTCAATTTGACACCATTGTCCATAAGGACCCTATTAATTATTGAATGATCAAATCGGGATTCAATGTTAAAAGGAAAGTTTTGATATTTAATGTCTTTAGGAGGTATATCCTCAAGTTTGAAGGTAATGAGGTGCTCACTATTTGTAAAGTGTTTACTAGGGAAGAGAAGTAAGCCAATTTATTAACGGTTTGAAAAGTGACATCACACAAAGCATACCATAATTTGTCTTTGTAAATAGTATATTATTTGAGAGATTATACAATAGATATCTTGGCTTGCATTTTTTTAAATTGATCCATTAGATCATATGGCTTGTTGATTTTAATCTAAGAAGGATGATGGGGAAGATTTGAGGTATTTTGGTTTACCCCAATATGAGAATTAGGAGGAGGGATAATGACATTGCGTATCTTACCCGTTATCAATCAAATTTGCACCCTTTGGAAGGTAGTTCAAGCCTTCCAAATTTGATGTAACATGGAAACACCTCATTATTGTGGGTATCCTATTGGAGAGGTGAATCTCTAGGTTAAATGGTTAGCTCCCCTTGATGAATCACTTAGGATCAAATACTAATCTACCATTTAATAGGAAATGGGAGAGAAACCTAATCTAATGGAGGTAATGCACCAAATATGATTTGAACACTACCAACCAGCTGTAAATGCACTTCGAAAAAGAGACAAACCTACACATGACACCAATCCAAATCTGCCTTTCTACATCAATGTTTCTCATGAAGGTTGTGAAGTGTACTTGAGCTAGGAGGACTAGTCAAGAGGTCATGACATGAAACTAATGAAAATATAACTCACACAACCTTTCACACATTAATCTCATAGTGAACCATCATACATAAAAAAATATAAGAAACATTACTAGAAGAAGTAAAATCAAGGCTATCAAGGGATAGGGTACCATCATATAAATCATGACAAACAACCCTATCATGTATTGATTTGTAAGATAATATTATATGATAGATGCTTGGAAATGAACTTGTAATTAATCATAAACATTTACGTAAAAACCAAAAGATAGCCTATGTAAATTCAAGGTATCCCACATGCCTTTTTAGAAATAAATATGACATATACATGTAAGCTACCCATGATGTGAGCAAAGAAGCAAATGCCTATATATAAACCATTAGATAACAATAACCCAATATTTCATATAGTCATCATGATTCGAGTAAGCAAGAGCCTTGAAGCAAGGCAAAAACAATAAAAAGGGTTTGTATGAAAGCATAAACCATAATCCAATATAATCCTAAACAATAAACCATAATGTGTAAGAGGGTACAAAGCCTAGGTTGAATGTAAGAATTTCAAGTTCATAAATATGATTTACTCTATTTTTTAATGTGAAATACCATTAAAAATAAGGTAAATTGATTGCATTAGACATATTTACCATTTAACAATATAAAACAATATTTTAGATCTGCCCCATAGTGGCTAAAAAAAGTAAGCATGCCAATTTTGAAAATTTAAAATAAATAATGGATAATATGAAAAGTAAAAGAGTTGGAATATTCAAACCTTGATGAATTATAGATTTCTTGATTCAGATCTAAGATGGGTAGTCCTATAGTTGTCTTTATGCAAAATATAAGTGTTTGATTGTATAAGAGCGAGATGAATTCCTATATAGTTCATGCCCTAGGTAGATATAGGCCGTAGGCAATCTCTGTTTTGATCGATTTCACATTGAAGTTGATATTAAATACTACATAAAGCCAAATCCAACACAATAAATGACAATATAAAATAAAACATGTAGCAGGGAAAGAAAAAAGTCAATAACTTTAGTTGAATCCACATTGATCATTGGATGTTTTCATAGTGACAGTGGATAAATTGAGATTTGTTTTTTCTAACCTAAGAGTTGTGTTGTTCATCTCTATGAGTGAACTAGCTGAAAATTGGAATCCTTAACTTTGTAGTGGTATATGTATAGAAAAAAGATAGATGTGTGTGTGTGTGTGTGTGTGAAATTTTTATCTGTGAGTGAAAGTGAATATGGGTGATGATGGTGGTAAAGAGGAGGCTTATTATCATATTTTCTCAAGGTGTTTTAGTTATACAAATGTGTTGGCTCAGAATTTGAAGAGGCTCAGATAGAGATTAGGGGAAACCTTTATGCCCTCTAAGAGATTTACATAAATTATGCAATGTTCAAGTGTCGATATGTGGAGGAAATTAGAATGGTATGATTTTTTAGCCATGGGATTTAGAGGATTACTCAGAGCTGGCATGTTTTTGTTAATGGGCATTGCTTCAAGTGAAACTATAGGACCTACTATCATTTTGTTATACATAGTTTTCAATATATCTACATTTCTCTAAGATTTTTTTAAGATTAAATTTCAAGTAGAGATGACTTTTATAGGAGGCACCTTTAGTTATATTTGCATAACATTTGGTATACATTCCAATAATGTTTTGTTTGAACCAATTATTTATATTTAATTTCTAGTTTCACAAACTATGATAGTTTTGAAACTGTCAAGGGATTTCTCAATTTTTTGGTTTGTTATTATTCCAACAAGATTAAAAATACTTAGGGTCACAATTACAACAATAGTGGCTCTTAGTAGTTTTTATTTGGCCTCATATGTGAATGGATCATTATGAATTGATAGATGGAAATGACTATTAGTCTCGTTACTAATGAAAACAATTACTTATAACTTTGTGTCTAATTATGATTTTATTATTGTGACCACTCTTGAGATCACGTTGGATTTATGACATTTGACCTAAATTTTGGATTTGTATTGCAAAGACCACGTGATATGATTGTAGTATGATCCAAAACCTATTAATATTTACTGTGACTACATTCATTCTATATTATGGCATGCAGTGAAGGGTGTCAAATTTAATGTAGTGAAACAAAAGATCCTTGTTATCCACATGGCAATATCACAAGGCCTTAGACTTCTTGGATGATATTTAAAGTATTTGATGAGCATCAAAGTTAGTATTGTCCATGAAGTATCCCAACTATCCACGTGGTATCATCATGGGGCCTCAAGGTTATGGATTTCCTTAAGATTTTTTATTTTTCATTTCCACCATGGACTCCTCGAAATTATCCACATGGATTCTTGTGATCCCCTCACAATCAAAAATTCTATAATAAATTCATGGAGTAACTTTAGAGACTGCATGGATCCATTAATATCTTCAATTAACTTTACCATTCTCTTTTGAATGTTGCACATTTACCTAGTTATCAAAAGGTAGGCCACAATTAGATATATCAATAAAGCTCAATATATTTTTAAATCTAATAAAGTTGTGTGTTTAAAATAGAGACAAGTGGTAAGCGAGAAAACAATCACAAAAATCATAGTGGCCTTGTGTCATCATCATGGGGTAGGATGACTCACAAAATTACCTTTTGGTTTTGCTCTAGAGTTTAGATTTAGTATTTTTGAAGATATTAGTTAGTACATACATGTACTTAGAATATTATGTGTGATGAGTTATGATTACAACTCATTCCCACTAAATATGGATTTTGTAGGTGTTAAAGTGATAACACTAACTCTTCTATTGTAGGAAAACAAAGGTCATATGTAAGCTCTCTTTATAATTGAATAAAATAATGAAGTGTTTTAGAGTGTTAATCTATACCAAAAAAATCACTTGGTATCAAAGTATCATTAGGCTTCTACCTACAATGAAGTTTTGAGAATAAATGAGGGGAGAATATTCTTATCCATTTTCCTTATGAATGGTAGTTTAACAAGTGCAAAATAATATGTAAAATAATTTTTATTTATTAATTTGTGTTATTAGTTTAGCTTGTTTATGTGGGCATGCAAAATTAGAGAAAATGTAATTAGAAACTCAAAAAACATCAAATTATTGCTCTAATTAAGCAAGATACTTATGATTGAGATTAAAGGGAGAGAAACACACATCCACTTACCATGAATATTGTTAAATAATGTAATAAAGACTTAAATAAAATTAGTTAATGTCTAAATCGATAACCTCCATAACTGTTGTAACCTTTGTTGTAACCAATTTTTGGTATTATAAATTTAAGATTGATGAAAAAATCAATACATCATATGATTTTCAAAAATATCTCTTCAATCATCTGCTAACAGTGGTATCAGAGCTACCACTTGAGGAAGTCGGCATGGTAAGGGTGTTTTTCATTCAAGTAAACCCTAGATCTAGGGTATGAATGGGAGGAAGAGTTCAAGGATCATGGATAATCATAGAATGATTGTGGAAAATCATGGAAGAGTCATAGATAAATTCTAGTCCAAGTTCATGCATCCACATAATGTCAAAATTAATGCAGGGATCTTTGATGATTCTACACAGTCATGAAGGGAGAAGTAGACAATCCAGTCATGTAGGGAGGGAGAAGTCAGTCCTATCGATGGAAAGATTAAACCCTAGATCATCATGGAAGACTTATCATTGAGGAATAAGGAATATTACATGAAGGGGAAGGGATTTCATGCGGGGTAAAGAAACATAGTTTCATCTAGACATGCAGGATAACGAGCACAACACCAAACACAAGGGCATGAAGCAAAATTCATCATTGTACACACACAAGGAAGGGAAACATTGTAGGAAGATCAATTAAAGTATCTATAAATAAAATACAACAACATCTAGTCTAAAATTTGAAGGGCACAATAGAACATCCAATCTAAAACATGAACATAAAGGGCACAACAGAATCATGGAAGAAATGAGCAAGTGAGTTCACAATTTTTTGAGTTTTAGTAATGGTTAAAAATTCAAATATATCTTTATTTAATTCCAAAATTAGAAAGATAAAACTCACTCAATCTTTTGGAAATTTTAAGTATTTTATTGGTTAATTTTTTTTTGGAGTGAAAAATGGCCAATATCTAGAACCTTGTCCTTCTTGAGGCCCAAAAATTAATTGAGCAGAATTATAATGTATGGAGTCATAAAATATTAATAATTGTAGAATTATGTGACTGTGACAAGATTATACTTGACACAAAACAATAACCGACAATGAATTTTTTTGATTATTACAAATGCCATAAAGAAGCCCTTCTGTTGTTGAAATTTTTTATGTTAGATGATATGATTTCAGAGGTTCATAATGTTCCATAAGCAAGTGCACTATAGATTAGTCTCAAAAATAAGTACCAAAATTTGAAAAAGAGTTGAGTACTTTATTTGAAAAATCTATTATTTTCCATAAAAATGATAGAAGGTGGGTCTCTATCAGAGCATTTATTATGAATGAAAGATCTCTATGACCAATTATCAACCATAAATAAAAAGGTGGATGACGATGATATGGTGGATCTTATTTTGAACATCCAAAAATATTCTTATGAATTATTCATGGAAGATTTGTACCTGATGACAGAGAGTAACACTCTCACTTTTGATCAGGTGAGTTCATATTTGCTGAAAAAATAACGCAAGTAGACACACTTTGGTGAGCCCAGTTCTGGCCAATTACAAAGTGTATTTACTACCCAATCAAAAGGGAAATGGAAAAATCATTTAGATATGTCTTCATCTTCCCCAAAATTCAAGGTAAAATGTTATTATTGTCAAAAATTTGTCATATTAAGAAAGAATGCAAAAAAGACAATATGATCTAACACATAACAAGAAGGCAAAAGGGCATGTAAATATGGCAGTAATTGAAGTTGAATCTAAAGAAGAATATGCTCTCATGGCATCATGCTTCGATTATAGGACTACCCATGATTAGTTTTTTGATTCTGGTGTGTCATGGCATTTTACATGTTGAAAAGACTGGTATGTTAATTTCACTACAAAATAAAGTTTTTTAGATTCAATTTCCTTCGGTGATGGTAGATAAAATGTTGTAAAAGGCATAGGAGATATATGCTTTGTATTGAATAATGCTACAAAGTTCATAGTCAATAATGTTAGGTATGTACCTAAGATGAACAAAAATATTCTATCGATCATTTAGTTAACTAAAAACCCTCACATTACTGTAAATTTCTTAGGAAAGAAATGCATTGTGTTTGATATAAAAAATGATAAGTCATAACCCTAGGCATTATGCAAAATGGATTGTATAGACTTGTTGATCTTACCACTGTTAGCTTGAATGCATTAATTATGGAGGATAATACCAGTGTTGTATGGCATGAGAGATTTAGACATCTCAATCTTTAGTATTTGGCCAAATTCTAAAAATTAAATATGGTTCATAGATTGCCTACTATCCAAGTCAAGCAGGATATATGTGCAGGCTATTTGGTTGGAAAATATAAGTTGAAACCTTTTCCCACTGAAGGTGCCTAGAGAGCAAAGGATTTCCTTGATCCTTTTCATACAAATCTATGTGATCCATCTTACAAGTCATCTAGTATTCTTGCTACAAGGTGTTTTTTGCTGTTCATAGATGATTTTTCTAGAAAAAAATGGGTCTACTTCTTGAATAAAAAATATAACTATTTTATTGAGTTTGTAAAATTTAAAGCATTGGTACAAAATCAAAAAATTTGATGAATCAAAACATTACAATCCAATAATAGGGGAGAATTCACTTCAAATTAATTTAAGAACTATTACGATAAGGAAGGAATTCATCAACAACTAACAACCCTATACACTCCTTAACAAAATGGAGTGGTTGAAAGGTGAAATCACATAATCATGGAGATGGCTCGATCCATGATGCAAAGCAGAGATGTGTTGTATAAATACTGGGGAGAATCATTAAACATGCAAGTCTACATTTAGAATAGAAATCCCTACAAGGCTTTGGAGAACATCACTCTAGAAGAATCTTGGTCCAACATCAAACCAGAGGTAACACATTTTTGTGTTTTTGGTTTTGATATATATGTTCTCATTCCTAATAAATAGAAAAGTAAACTAGATTCTAAATATGCCTGATATTTCTTTGCTGGTTGTAGTACTCAATCCAAATCATATAGACTAATAGATGTGTCTACTAACAAGATCATCATCAGTTGGGATGATGATGTAAAAGAAACAAAATCATTTTTTGTTTGTAATCATCAAATTATCTCTGATAATATAGAGGTTTCTAGTATTGTACTTCCTCTGAAAGATGAGGAACCACATGTTTTGGAGACACCCTCATAGTCTTCAATAGTACAACAATCTATGGCTAATACTCCATTAGTCTATTAGCATCATCGACTTGATTTGACCACTTCTCCATTTGATATTCAATAGGAATAGGAATCCTTGGTATAGAAAAGACCCAAGTGGTATTACACCACTCTACAAGATGTAAAAGAGGGTGATATTCCTCAATCTCATACACAGTCTCAACAAGTGAAAAAGTTAGTTATGGATTCAATTGATGATGAAGAGCTTATGTATTTTGCTCTTGCTTATGATATTTTCACTATTTTAGAGCCCCAAAAATATTATAATGCACAAGGAAAACCTAAATGGGAGAAAGCAATGCAATCAAATTATGATGCCTTGACAAGAAACAATACCTGGACATTAGTGGATTTACCTCTAGGTAAGCAACCCATTAGCTAAAAATGGGTGTACAAAGTCAAATGCAAGTTGGATGGTTCTTTGGACAAGTATAAAGCCCATATTGTTTCAAAATGATTTTCACAACAAGAGGGATTAGACTATGAGGAGACTTTTAATCCTACTACAAAAATGGTCACATTTTGGTTACTTATTTCTATCGCATCTCAATTTGGTTGGAAAGTGTTTCAAATGGATGTCAAAAACACTTTCCTGAATGGTGATTTGGATGAAAAAGTATATATGGTGCAGCCTAAAGGTTGTTAGGAACTTGGTTGTGATCATTTGGTTTACAAATTGATAAAGTCTCATTATGGCTTAAGCAAGCTCCTTGAGCCTAGTACATCAAAATTGATTAGCATCTATGAGATTTTGGATTCAGACAGAGTCCATCTGATCTGAAACTCTATATCAAAATCACTAATGATGACATTGTGATACTCTTTATGTATGTTGATGACCTTGCCGTCATAGGTAGTAGAGACACAATGATTTAGAAAGTCAAATCAAATTTGTGCACTACTTTTGATATGACTGATTTAGGCCTCCTACGCCATTGTTTGGGTTTAGAATTTTGGCAACATGACCACTCCATTTTCATTGCTCAAGTTAAGTATGCCAATACTCTTTTGAAAAAGTTTGGAATGATGGATTATAATTTTGATTTTATACTTATGGAGGTAGGGCTGAAATTATTAGCTCATGATGATTCATCACTGGTCAATGAATCATTATACAGATAGTTGGTGGACAGCTTGATATATCTTACCACCACTTGACCAAATTTATATTTTGATGTTAGATACCTTTCTCAATTTTTGTCTCAACCAAAGCTAGTACAATGGATAATAATAAAACATGTTTTACGATATGTCAAAAGAACTCTTGACTTTGGCATTCTCTATCAAAGGACAACATATTTTAAATTGATTGGTTATATAGACTCTGATTAGGGAGGATCAATTGATACTTAGAAATCTAACACTGGGTATATGTTTTCTTTTTGTTCAATAATTGTTTCATGGCAGAGCAAGCTCCAACATACCATTTCTTTCTCTTGCACTAAATCAAAATACAAAGCAATAATCAGTGCTAATTGTGAAGTAGTTTGGCTATGTCGGATTCTAGTTGATTTACAACTTCCTTCATATACACCTACTCCACTATTTTGTGATAATCAAAGTGTATTGAAGTTAGTAAAGAATATTGTTTTTCATGCTCACACCAAACACATTAAGATACATCATCACTGCATTCGATAGATGGTTTATTCTATTGATGTTTCTCTTCACTTTTGTGCCTCTACAGAGCAGTTGACATATCTAATGACTAATCCTCTTGGTTTTATTATTTTTGTTAAATTTTAAGACAAACTTGGAGTTGTCTCTAGTTTAGTCATTAAGATGGGTGTTAAATAATGTAATAAAGACCTAATTAAAATTAGTTAATGTCTAAACTGATAATCTCCATAACTGTTGTAACCATTGTTGTAACAAATTTTTGGTATTATAAATAATATTGATGCAAAGATCAATACATTGTGTGCTTTTCACAAATATATCTTCAATAATTTGCTAACAAGATATTAAATTACTATTCTAATTAAGTAAGATACTTCTAGTTGAGCTTAAAGGGAGAGAAAAACACATCCACTTACCATGAATATACCCTTGTTGTATTGATTTGATTAGATTTGTAGATGATGCGGTTGCTCGATTGGATGCATGCAAGCATTGTGACATGTCCCCTTGGTTGATTGTTGATCTTTGCTTGATGGAATGATTACAAGGCTAGTTCTCTAAAATGGCATTATCTCCTTAGGCTCACTTGTCTTGTTAGAAATGAGGGTGAGGGGTTCCATTTACAATTTTTTAAGAGGGGAAATGGACAGTCATATTTGATTTGAGATGGAGGGTCATGGTTAAATCAAAATTCTCATTCAATGAGGGGATTTGAATATCAAATGAGGGGGGTTAGGATGTAAGGATTTGTGTTTATGAGGAGTGGGATTGATTTTCACTTTGTCCCTTTTCTTGGATTTTGTGGATTTGATTGATTGTCTTTGAATTTAGAGTGATTTGATTTAATTGATTTTCTTGATTTTGGATATTTTGGATATTTTGGATTTTAGTTTTTCCATAAATTTTCTTATTAGCATTAATCAACCACCTAATATGTTGATTAATCCAAATTCGCATTTGGTGGTATTGGACAAGGTCTTTGTGTAATATGAATAATTGATTGGGGGTGATGGCCAAATAGTAACGCATTAGGCTAGGGATATTGATGATAAGACTAGGGTTGCATTAAAATGTAGTGATATGATTAAGCTTACGCATTACGTATAGTGTGGAATAGTGAATGATGAATAGTGATAAATTTAGAGTGGCACTAATAAATTTCCTACATTTATTTTATGAACAAGAGCTCAAATGGGTTCTTGAGTCAATGATGATTGCCTCCAAATGATAGGCATTTATAGAAATTCCACTATACAGAAACATCATTCTTTAGTACAAAAATTTCAATCTTCATAAAATAAGATTTAAAGATAAAAAATGACAAATTTTAATCTAATTAAACTCCAAAATATGACTAGCATATAAAGACACCTCCTTACAAGAAAAAATAAGAAAAATATTATGGGTTAGTCGCACCGGTCGTGCTAAGAATTTACACATGCATGTTAGAGAAAACACATTAAAAATCTAAACAAACATGAAATTCATACTCTAACAAATCAATTCACCTTTGATTGAGTGAATGAGGAAATAAAATGTGCCTTCACTTATCATAAGGAGCTCCCCATTGTGTGGATTTTGATTGGATTATAAATAGATGTGTTTACTCAATGAAATTTATGCAAACATCATGTCCCCTTGGTTAATTGATGATTATCTTGATGGAATGATGGAATGATTGCAAGGCTAGTTCTCTCAAATGCCTTAATCTCCTTAGGATCACTTGGTATGTTAGAAATGAGAGTGAGGGGTTCAATTTATAATTTTTTAAGAGGGGAAATGGATAGTCAAATATGATTTAAGATGGAGGGTTAAGATTGACTCAAAATACTCATTAAATTAGGGGAGTTGGATATTGAATGAAGGGGGTTGAGTATGTAGGGATTTGTGTTTATGAGGAGTGGTTTTGATTTTCACTTTGTCCCTTGTCTTGGATTTTGGGGATTTGATTGATTATCTTGGATTTTGGAGTGATTTGATTTAATTAACTTTCTTGATTTTTGATATTTTAGATTTTAGATTTTACACAAATTTTCTTATTAGCTTTAATCAACCACCTAATATGATTAGTTATTTGATAAATTTGGATTTATATTTGGTTGGATTGGAAAAAGTCTTTGTGCAATATGATTAATTGATTGAGGGTGATGGCCAAATAGTAACATGTTAGGCTAGGGATGTTAACAATGGGATTAGGATTGAAATAAGATATAGTTATATAATTAAGGTTACAAATGACATATAATGTGAAATAGTGAATGATGACATCAGAGTGGTGGAAATAAAGTGTGTAAATTTTGTATTGTATATATGTATTATATTAGCATAGCATTCTCCAAAATAATGGTGATGGTGGTGAAACTTGCTAGTGAATGTTGAAATGTATGATTTAGAGCTGTTAAGTTCAAAAAACTAATGATGTTTGGATCCAGTGCAAGGTCGATATAACCATAGAGTATTTGGAAGCAGTTGGCACAATGACACAGTCCAATAAACATAAGAGTAATATCTTCCTATGCTATTCGAGGATCTCTTCTATCATTGAAGTTTTGTGACCTAGAATTTAAAGTTAATCTTGACAACAAGTGTTTTAAGGTTTTGCTCACAGATGAATTTCATATAATCTTGTGATGGTTTAAATCATGTCCATCATGGAATATTTGGTGCATTCATCATAATTGGATGACATCTAATCTTCCATACAACTCTGTGCCTTATTCCAACCCTCCAAATTATACTAGTCAATTTATTTGCAGCTTTGCCAGGTTGCCTAGGTTTATATTTCATTTTCAATTCAAATTCATGCTAGTGCATAGGCCACTAAAAATTCACATGATAATATAGAGATCATGATTATACAAATATAAAATGTACTTTTCAAAATTTATTTTGTTGGGAAATGTATTTCAAAACTTGAAGATTGGTACAATGTTTAGAATCAAAGCCATCCTCGTTGGCATCTAATATCCAATCGATGACCCATGTGGACTCAATTTGTACATCTTATTCATCATTAGTAACTAAAATTGTATGGTTATTTTGATTATATTTTTTAGCTTTCTATCATAATTATTTTTACTAATTAGTGTTTAATAGCTTAATCAATAGTCTACTTGGATGTGTTTCTTTTATTTGCCTTTGTATAGTTGTGTACTTTCTTAGGTATAAGGCTCTGTTAGTCAAGTTTATAATTTGTTTTGAAATTAAAACAATAGTTTGATAGTGTGCTTTATATTAGAATATGTTATAATTTATATTTATAAAATATCATGTTAAGTAGAAACTAAGGATTTATAGTGTTATATGTCTATAGTTGTTATTTAAAATGTTTAGTTCTTTATAGTATAGGTTATTTTAAATCCGTAGTCAAAATAATGCATGTGTGTTGTAAGAGTCAAAGTCAAAATTATCCTTGTAATTGATGTATTTTCACGTGAACATGATATCCTTAAAAATGTGTATGTGCCAAATAGACCAAAATTGAGGGTGACTTCCACTAACGGTGGTAGTCATTTATATTTAGTATTGTTGGAAATATTAGTTAGTACATACATATAGAATATTATGTGTGATGAATTGTGATTACAACTCATTCCCACTAAATAGGGATTTTGTAGGTGTTAAAGTGATAAGGTTGACTCTTCTATTGTAGGAGAATAAATATTATATGTAAACTCTCTTTATAATTGAATAAAACAATGAAGCATTTTAGAGTGTTAATCTGTACCAAAAACTCCACGTAACATCAAAGCATCATTAGGCTTTTACCTATAATGGTTTTTTGAGAATATCCAACAAGAAACTAATCTTCTCCAATTTCCCTATGAATGGTAGTTTACCAAGTGCAAAATAGTATGTAAAATAAAAAAATATTATTTATTTTTATTATCACCTTAGCTTGTTTGTGTTCACATGCAAAATTAGAATAAATGCTATTAGAAAATCAAAATAACATCAAATTAATACTATAATTATGCAAGATACTTCCAATTGAGATTAAAGGGAGAGAAGCAAACCTCCACTTACCATGAAGATCTTTTTATTGTGTTAATTTTCTTGGTTTTGTAGATGATGTAGTTGCTCTATTGGATGCATGTAAGCATGTTGGCAGCATGTCCTCTTGATTGATTATTGATTTACTTAGTGGAATGATGGAATGATTGCAAAACTAGTTCTATCAAATGAAAGAAACTCCTTAGGCTCATTTGTATTATTAGAAATAAGGGTGAGGGGTTCCATTTATAATTTTTTGAGAGGGGAAATGGACGGTCATATCTGATTTGAGATGAAGGGTTAGGATTGACTCAAACTACTCATTCAATGAAGGGAATTGAATATTAAATGAGGGGGTTTAGGATGTAGGGATCTGTGTTTATGAGGAGTGGGACTGATTTTCACTTTGTCCCTGGTCTTGGATTTTATGGATTTGATTGATTATGTTAGAATTTGGAGTGATTTGATTTAATTGATTTTCTTGATTTTTGATATTTTAGAAATTAGTTTTTTTATGGATTTTCTATTAGAATTAATCAACCATTTAATATGATTAGTTAGTTGATTAATCTAGATTTGCATTTGGTGGAATTGGAGAAGATCCTTGTGCAATACGCATATTTGATTGGGGGTGATGGCCAAATAGTAATGAGTTAGGCTAGGGATGTTGATGATAAGATTAGGGTTGTAATAAGATGTGGTGATATGATTAGGTGTACACATTATATATAGTGTGGACTAGTAAATGGTGAGTGACAACTTTGGAGTGGTGGAAATGAATTGTCTACATTTTTTATGAATGAAAGCTCAAACAGAGCTTCAAGTCAACAATTATTACTTCTGAAAGATAGGCATCTGTATAAATGTCACTATGCAAAAACATCACTCTTTAGTACAAAAACATCACTCTTAAGAAACAAGATTTTAAGCTAAAAATTGACATATTTGACCCTAATTAAAGTCCAAAATATGACCAGCCTTGAAAAACACTTCCTAGCAATAAAAGGTAAGAAAAATATTGTGGGTTAGTCCCATCGAGCATGCTAAGAATTTACACATGCAAGTTAGATAAAACACATTATAATTCTAAAAAAACATGAAATTCCTAATCTAACAAAGTAATGCACCTTCGATTGAGAAAATGAGGAAATAAAATGTTCCTTCACTCACCATAAGGAGCTCACTATTATGTGGATTTTATTCGAATTGTAAATAGATGTGGTTACTCAATGAAATGCAATTCAACAACATGTCCCCTTGGTTGATTGATGATTTTCTTGATGGAACGATGGAATGATTACAGATCTAGTTCTCTCAAATGGCATAATCTCTTTATGATCACTTGGCTTGTTAGAAATGAAGGCGAGGGGTTCAATTTATAGTTATTTTGAGAGGGGAAATGGATAGTCATATATGATTTGAGATGGAGGCCTAGGTTTGAGGGGTTCAATGAGAGGGGATTTAGATATTGAATGAGAGGGGGTTGAGGATGTAAGGATTTGTGTTTATGAGGGGTAGGCTTGATTTTCACTTTGTCCCTTGTATTAAATTTTGGGGATTCAATTATTTGTCTTGGATTTTGGAGTGATTTGATTTAATTGACTTTCTTGATTTTTAGTATTTTAGATTTTAGATTTTCCATAAATTCTCTTATTAGCATTAATCAACCACATAATATGATTATTTATTTGATTAGTCTAGATTTGCATTTGGTTGGATTGGATAAGGTCTTTGTGTAATATGATTAATTGATTGGGGGTGATGGCCAAATAGTAATAGGTTAGGCTAGGGATGTTGACAATGGGATTTGGACTGAAATAGAATATAATGATATGATTAAGGTTACATATGACATATAGTGTGCAATATTGAATGATGGATAATGAGACATCAGAGTGGTGGAAATAAAGTGTCTAAATTTTGTGTTGTATATATGTATTATATTAACATAACATTCTCCAAAACAATGACGATGGTGGTGAAACTTGCTAGTCAATGTTGAAATGTCTGATTTAGAGTCATTTGGTTTGAAAAAATAAAAGTATTTAGATCCAATGTGAGATTGATACAACCACAAAGTGTTTGGAGGTGGCTATCATAATGACACAATTTAATAAACACAAGAGTAATATCTTCCTATGCTAGTTGAGGCTCTCTTTTGTCATTGAAGTTTTGTGACCCAGATGCATTTCATATAATCTTGTTCTAGTTTAAAGCATGTCCATCATGGAATATTTGGTGCATTCATCATATTTGGACAACATTTAATATTCCTTACAACTTTTATCATTCTTTTAACTCTCCAAGTTACGCTAGTCAATTTATTTGTAGCTCCACCAAGTTACCTAGGTTTATCTTTGATTTTCAATTCATATTCATGCTACTACAGAGGCCAAATATAAATATACTAATAATAAGCTAGAGATTGTGCTTCTAAAAATATCAATATACTTCTCAAAAGTAATTTTTTTGGGCAATGCATTTAAAACTTGAAGACTTGTATCTTTTTTGAAACCAAAGCCATCCTTATTGGCACCTAATATTCAATTGATGACCCACGTGGACTCAATTCATACATCTTAATCATCATTAGTAAGTAAAAGTTGTATGGTTATTTTGATTGAAGTTTTTAGCTTTGTGTCATAATTAATTTTACTATTTAGTGTTTAATAACTTAATTAATAGTCTACTTGGACGTGTTTCATTTGTTTACCTTTGTATAATTATATACTTTCTTAGGTATAAGGCTTTGCTAGTAAGTTTATAATTTGTTTTGAAGATAAAATAATAGTTTGATAGTGCGCTTTATTTGAGAATACATTATAGTTTATATTTATAAAATGTCATGTTAAGTGGAAACCATGGATTTATACAATTATAGTGTTTATAGTTGTGATTTAAAATGATTAGTTATTTATAGTATAGGTTGTTTTAAGCCCATAGTCAAAATAACACATATGTGTCATAAGAGTCGAAGTCAAGTGTCAAACTTCTCCTTTTAATTGACATATTTTTAGGTGAACTTGACATTCTTAAAAATGTGTATGTGCCAAACAGACTAAAATCAAGGGTGACTTCCAGTGGCATTAGTGGTTATTAATATTGTTCATATTTAAGTGTCAGTGAATATGAGTAGAGGCTGAAAATGGACAGTGAAGACCTAGTACTTAAATTATTATATCTTGTTTTATATGATTGTATGTAATCAGTGTCAATATATTCACCTAATGTGAAAATAAAGTGGAAGACATCCATACCATAGGAACTATAAGAAAATGTGTTTTGATGAAGGTCGTAGGAGGGTCATTCCCACTACTTTTGATTGGTTCAGTTGATATTACCATTAATTGGTTGATGGGTATGGGTAAGTGCACAAAGTTTGGGGATAAAAAAGGGCCTAGCCATGGATATGATTTTCCTAAAATTTCAAAAATCCAAACTTATGTAGATAATTTGAGATGGATACACTCAAAATTTTAAGGTGGTGTAAGAACATGAATTGTAGCATTTTTAGTCTAGTTTCAAAAACACTAAGTTTTTTTGAAAAAGGTTTAAGTATAACTAGGTCAAACATATAAAATTTGAAGAGAAACTCATGTTTTTTTTAAGAAAATAGAGTAGATAGATGTCTATGCAACCCACCATTTTTTTAGCATCGTTTAATATTGTTTGAAATCCTTTGGTGAATATTTAAATAAGATCTTGTTTGTGACCTATATTTTTTATATTTTTTCAATAAATATTTTTTTAATTAATTTTTTAAGTAAATACGGTCGTGCGCCCCCAAACTACCTCAATTTTTTTTAATGTGTGTAGAATTAGGCCTAGTTTGTGACTATATAATTTATTTTGCACTTAGATCAACGAAAACAAATTTACATAAATATAAATCGACATGTATATTTGTGAAATGTAGTGGCCTAAAAATGGTATAGTTAGAAATCAACATAGTTTGAACCCTTAAAATAGTCCAAAAATTATAAAAATCGTATATTTGGAAAGAGGAGAGCATGCTCATTATCATGGTAATAATTTTTTGAATTTTGTTGTTGAAATCCATAGTGTATTTGGTGATGGAAGTTGAAATTTATTATTTTCTGTCAAAACTCTTGGACTCGGCTGTAGATTGATAGGTTCAAGCTTTTGGCTCGAGAATCCAAGCTATTTTTTAGCCAAAAGGCTTGATTTTTTGAACTCAAATTTCAAAAACATGTACATGCAATAATGCATACACATTCTTATTGCTTTGAACCCAATTATCTTATTATAGATATTTTTGTGTTTTTGGGTGAAAAATAATAGGAACACATATGTGTTCCTATTGCTTTGCATCCAAAAACACAAAAATATCTACAAGAAGGTAATATTTATTTAAATTTATTTTAATAAATATAAGAAATTAGGGTCATTCTGCATCTGATAGAGTTGGTCTCATAGCTACACACCTTTTGATGTGGAAAATAGTTTTTCAAAATCCAATATGGTTAGTACTGCGGCATTTTCAAAGACTTAGTATTGAACCTAGAGATTTCAAGGCATAAATTTACAAATTAATGTACATTTTTTATAAACATAGTCAT
Organism: Torreya grandis; assembly: GCA_037957365.1. Lineage (NCBI taxonomy): Eukaryota > Viridiplantae > Streptophyta > Pinopsida > Cupressales > Taxaceae > Torreya > Torreya grandis. Next base: position 5,001,176 of record JARHVA010000047.1, on the reverse strand, counting down.
TTTTTAGGTTTTTATGCCTTCCAAATTGCTTCATGGAATTTTTAGGAGTCTTAGGTTTATCAAAATTGAAGTTTTAAAACCACTCACTTTAAACTTGATCCAAAAGTGGTGTGATAGGGGTAGCATATGTCACATTAATGAATTGCACCCATCAAACAACCACTTTGTGTTAATTTAACTTACTCATAATCTCTCCCTCATTCCTAATCATTTCCTATTCATCCCTCATCACCCTAATCACTCTCTCCTCACTCCTCATTATCCCTAATCACTCCCTCATTGAACTTCACTATCCCTATTGATTTATAATCACTTCTTTGTCATCCCTAATCACTCCTTCATTGAAATTCACCATCAATCATCATTCTTAATCACTCCATCCTCATCCCTCATAATCCCTAATCACTCTTTCCTCATCCATCATCCCTCATCATCCTTAATCACTTCCTCCTTATCCCTCATCATTCTTAATCACTCCCTCCTCATGCCTCCTCGTCCCTAATCACTCCCTCATTGACCTTCACTATCCCTCATCATATATAATCACTCATTTATCATTCTTAATCACTAAATCATTGACTATCACCATCCCTCATCATCTCTAATCACACCCTCATTGACCCTCACCATCCCTCATCACTCTGTCATTGACCCTCATCATCCCTCACCATCCCTAATCTTTCCCTCATCATCTTATATAAGTAGGCATCTTATAAGTTTACTCATCTAGGTCTTATAGGTATCCTTTAGGCTTTCTATCCTTCCTTTTTTTTTTCATGCCAAATATTTAAATCCTTATACTAACTTGAGGTTCTTGTACTCTAAATTTTATTACTCACTCAATAAACATGGTTTATTCTTTTGAAGTACACTAGCTTTGCATGGCACAATAAACATGATCTTATCTCAAAGATTTTATATTTATTATAGGTCTTAACATTTATTTGTATCCTCTTTACTATAATTCAGTCTCCTTTGACTACTATTTGATGCCAATCAAGATCAAAAACATAATCTAGTGTATTTAAGGCCCATACTCATACTTATCATCATTTATATTTGACATAGACCAACTTGTAGGTCTCCTTCACTACCTCAGTTTTTTCATCTAGTCAATATTTATAAAAAAAATTATTAGATTTTTTTCAAGCTAAGGTTTGATTCACTCTTCTTATTCTATAGGTCTGCACACTCTCACACTTGCAATTAGGTCTGTTCTCTTTAACTCTTGCTTCAATGTTCTATCCTTTTTAGGATATATATATATATATATATATATATATATATATATATATATATATATATTAAATTGGTCTTACAATACCAATGAGTCTTCAAGGATTTCATAAAATCTACTAATTTTATTAAAATGTTTGACCTCCTTAATCATGACAAGGTCTGATCCTTTTTATCAATGAACATGATCTTACATTTAGGCCTTTTTTTATCCTATGGTCTTTTAGACTCTCTTATAGGAAAAATATCCTCATTAATACACTATAATAAAGTACTTACCATGTATTACCTTATATCTCATCAGTTAGACCCTTCATTATGAGTCTCATCCTTTTTCTCAAAATTTAGTTGTCTTAGACCTTGTCTCAAGGTCTATACTCATGTTAACTATAATAACTTACAATATTGGACTCAATGAATTGTATATCACATTTTAAACCACTTAAAATTTTTATTTTATACCTTTTTCAAGTATCAAACTATATTAAATAATTATTTAGGGTCCATACCCTCTTTTTACACTCTTAACCCTTGTTATAATCACTTCTAAACCTACCATGACACAGTCCTTAATATCTAGTCTATTAAGGTTCCAAAGACTTGAAATCACTGTCACATACTTTATAACATTATTCATACCCTCATACAAGTTTTTAGGACATTTAAAAGACCACAATTGAAGATATGAACTTTTAGACCCTTTAAATCCATCTTCTTACATAGTCTAGAAATACACTCACCAATTCTTACTTATTTCAACTTGTTAATGCCTGATAAAATTTGGAATAGATTACCACCATCCTCTACCATATATACATAAATTTTAAGACCATTTTAATGAATACTTTCTTAGTTATGACTATTTTTCTTGTCTCAACTTGTACTAAAGTTTACACAATCATTAGGAAACCTGAGAGCTTATAAATGATTGTTCATAAAGCCTGTACACTTCCTAAACTTGTTAATACATGTATGAGGACCTTAAAAAATATATATTGTTAATACAACCTTATTTATTTCTCATGTAATTATTTACACATGTTTTAGACTCACTGTGTGTAATTGTAGATAACTATAATTGTATTCTTAAGCATGGGAGGACACAATTTGGGTAAAACTACTACTTAATTGATCGATCCAAAATAATGATGTTAATATATGTAATAAAATAAATAATTACCTTCACAATGATTATTTTCCTTATATACAACTTGAAACTCAATATTTCTCCTTTGTATCAAACTTTATAAACTAAAAATTACCATATCTTTCTATACGGTCATGTTCTAAGGATTTCCATGTGTACATGTTAAGTTCATACAAACATAAAGACCATGTGATAATACTCAATAAAATTACAATAAGCCATTTATCATCAAAATAAATCATTTATTTCAAAACCTTAAAACACGTACAAACCTCTTACAAATCCATTACTACAGACATTTTTTCTTCTTTTTCATACATAATACACTACTTCATGTACATGTAAATGACCTTATAATATTATTATTGGATAGTTAGAGCTCATCCTTGATTAAACTTAGGCTTTTAGATTGGTATGAAACCTTAATCTTCTTAACCTCTTGTTCTTGATAAAGTATATGCTTGATCAACTTCTAGATGGTGATAGGGTGTCTTCACACTTACATAAAGTTAAAAAGATATTTACAACATAGTAACCAACCTTTAGGACCTTTTACAAAGGATTAATTCCTTTTAAAACTCACCACAAGGGCTGAAAGGCCTTCTTAATAATTAAAATTTTCAAATATAAGGTTTTGGTGTGAAAATATTGAAATTAATTGAAAGCTCCAAATTGTGACATTTTAACTATATGGACATCCTTAATGGATCAAAATAAGACCCCCTATGCTTCCTAAAAACTATTAAAACCTTTACAATGCATTTTTTAAGAATGACACTATCTATCACCCTTTATAGAAAATATTTCACTCAATACTGATTCTTGGTATCCCTAATAGGATTCTTGTATTTGATTTGACACTGTCTAAGCTAACACATAAGCTTATTCCATTCTTTGTACTTAATTTTCACCAAAATGCAACAAAATAGGCTTCTAGCCCTCTCACTTAGGTATGATTTATTGTTTAAGGGGTTATGATCCAAACTCATATTAAAGGTCATCAAAATGACTTCATGCATTCATTTTCACATTACACATGATAAGTAACAAGTTCTAAAGTCTGATACAACTTTGATTAACAAGAGACTTTGAAAGAATACACATTTAGCCCTATTTTAGGTCTGTTAAAAAAGCACAATCATGAATATATTGACTTCTAGGGACTTTCAAGTTATGAAACCACTTGGATCATTTGAAAAACATCCTTAGACACCTATATATAAAATTGAGAGGTTTATGATGGTTCTCTAGAAAGATATATGAGTTTTTGTCTATTAAACCCTAGTTAAGGGTTTACACAGTCCTCCACAAACCTAGACCTAAACTCTACACCAGACCTAGAGACCTTTTTACCACCTCTCCTTCCTTCTTCTCTTTCTTATTGGTTTCTTGCTTGATGTATTTGATCCTTATCATATCTTAACTGATGTTTAAACTTGGTCTCTTTTATGTTTCATGCACTTTAGTCTCTCAATAGCCTATGACTTATCTAAAACATACTTGTTTTAGACTTCCACCTATGTTGGATGATTCTAGATAGGTATTAAGATAGATTTATGTTAAATTGAATTTAAGAGACATTTTACACATGTAGATAGACCTTAATAACCCTTACTATGGAGAGAGTGTGTATCCAAAGCCTCAAGCTAGAATAAATAGATAAGAAAGAGATAAAAGGGTGGGATGAAATCATATTAATTACATATATAGATTGGGATGTAGGCATATTTTATTAGGTAAAACAAAGTTAAATATCAAAATTCCAAGCTTCACTTTCCTTACTTCTTGAAATAGATGAAGTAGGTAGGGAAAGATTTCATTACCTTAATGGGTAGGGAAAATTTGAGATCAGGACATGACCTTCATAATGGTTCTCCCTATATATATATATATATATATATATATGGCAGAGCCCCCATTCTTATGTTATTCTTTGATACACTATATTGTGTATCAAGGAATACTCAAAGTATGGTAAGACCCTAGTTTTACCTTTAGGGCCCACCGAGCCATGCCCAAGCTCAAATCAACCCCTCCTTGATACACTATATTAAGGCATATGCCCTTCATTCCTTTTATATATCTAGTTATGTATAGATTAGATTGGGTATAGATAAATTTGGGTTGGGAAACACACTTTATCAACTATTGGATGGGAACACACTCTACTAGATTGGTGACCACCTATCTATCTATATGGCAATCTGGTATACTTTGGATATACTATGGATATATGGTCAACTATGGGGTTGGGATTGGAATTCCCAACTAGTCTCCAATCACCCTTATATATATATATATATATATATATAAATTTAGATTATTAATTATAGGATTGGGATTCTTCTCTACCCAAATCCTAATCTATATATATAAGTAATACAATTTTATCCCACCCTTTTCTTGATTTATTGCCTATTCATTCTATTCTAAGACTTTGAATACACACTCTCTCCATGATATGGGCATGGATCACTATATAAATCTTTGAATCCCACCAGACAATCAAATGATATCTATGATTTCCTTATTTGAGTGAAAGAGAATGGGTGAAAGAAGAGTTTATTTGGGCCTTATTTTAGTAAGTAAAATTTGGAATTAGAAAATAAACCAATATGTCACAAGTAAGAAGCTAATGTACCCACCTTCAATGTATTAGATGAAGTGATTAAGGATGAAGAGGGATGATGAGGGATTGAGTAGAGATGATGAGGGATGGAGAGGGTTAATGAGGGAGTGATTAGGGAATATGAGGGAGTGATTAAGGATGATGAGGGATAGTGAGGGTTAATGATGGAGTGATTAGGGACTATTAGGGATGAGGAGGAAGTGATTAGAGATGATGATGAAGTAATGATTAGGGATGATGAGGGATGGTGAGGGTCAATAAGGGAGTGATTAGGGATGATGAGGGAGTGATTATAAATGATGAGGAATGGTGAGAGTCAATAAGAGAGTGATTAGGGATGATGAGGGATAAGGAGGGATTGATTAGGGATGATAAGCGACAATGAAGCAGTGATTAGGGACAATGAGGGAGTGATTAGGGATGATGAGGGATGGTGAGAGTTAGTGAGGGAATGCTTAAGGATGATGAGAGAGTTATTATAAATGGTGAGGTATGGTGAGGGTCAATGAGGGAGTGATTAGATATGATGAGGGATGAGGAGGGAGTGATTAGGGATGATGAGGACCAATGAGGGAGTAATTAGGGATGATGAGGGAGTGATTAAAGATGATGATAAATAATAAAGGCTAATGAAGGAGTGATTAGGGACAATGAGGAATGAGTAGAGAGTGATTAGGGGCAATGAGGGAGGGATGATGAGTAAGTGAAATTAACACAAAGTGGTCATTTGGTGTGTGCAGGTCATCAATGTGACCTATGATACCTCAATCACACCAATTTGGATCAAGTTCAAAGTGAGTAGTTTGTAAACTTCAATTTTGATAAACTTGGGAATCTTAAAAATTCCATGAAGCAATCCAAAAGGAAAAAAACTTGAAAAAATGAATTTATGTTTACCAAAAATGGACATCAATTACAAAATTTATGGACTAAAATCCTTAGGTTCAATACTGACACCCTGAAAATGCCTAAGTACTAACCAGATTGGATTTTTAAAAATTACTTTTCACATCATAAGGCATGCATCTCTGAGACCAACTCTATCAGATGAAGAGTAACCCTATTTTATTATATTTACTAAAATAAATTTAATGTAATAATATAAATGTATAATATAAATATAAACTTATACTTAACATTTATTTTAGTAAAGCATTTGCTGGTAGACCATCTGTAACTACCAAAATATATGTTTCACCTTGTTCATGCAATGTCTCAAGAACACGTATGAATTATAACACATATGCATTCCTTTAACTATATAACATGCATGCTTTATAATGCATACACATTATGGTTTAGTGATTCTTAGCCTAAATTCAAATAATGCATATGCATAAACAGAAATATTCATAGACACATACCCATACCTGTTCATGGTAAATGTGTTTAAAAAATTAGTGTATGTATCAAGAGCATGTTAGTTTCAATTCTTGAAGTGGTGTTCCTCACCCTATGTTTACACTAAGAGGGGGATAGTTGGAGATCATATTAGGTGCATACATGTATTTAGAATATTATGTGTGATGACTATGATAACAAGTCATTCCCAATAAATAGGGGCTATGTATGTGTTAACGTGATAAACATGACTCTTATATTGTAGGAGAATAAAGGCCATATGTAATCTCTCTTTATCATTGAATAAAAAAATAAAGCATTTTAAAGTGTTAATTTGTACCAAAAAAGTCACCTGGTATTATAGCATGATGAGTCCTCTAACTGTAATAGAGTTTTGAGAATATCCAAGGGGGTAATATTATTCTCAATTTTTGTTGTGAATGGTAGTTTACCAAGTGCAATATAATATGTACAATACAAATTATTGGGATTCATTAAACCTAAACCAAATTTAGTGGCTTAAGAGGAGACACATGGTGTAAAATCAAACTCTTAGAGTCACAAGATTTAGTTCATAGGATTCAATAAGGGTACAAACCCATTCAAATATGTGATTCAATTTAATTTAGTGAATGGGTGTGCACAATAATCCTAAATTAATTTAATATATAGAGGATGTGATCACCAAAATAAGTACAAAGGGTCCACCAATTTACATGAAAACATTAAATATTTCCTTGCATCAATATTGGCTTTAGGAAATAGTATAAAGTGGTTGTAATCATAAACCTTAGGCTTTAAAATGATTTAAAGGTTGTCTCTATTAGCCAAAATTGGCTACCATGAGTGAGGATAATTTAAAATTTTCTTTTAGACTTGTTTAACCTTGTTATTAGCCTTTCAAGAGTCTTGGTCTTGGTCTATTGGTCAAACTTGGTCATAACAAAGATGTCTTATCAGGTGCTTCTCACCTTAAGGTCTATTGCATGGTTTATAAGACCGATAAAACTCATAGTCTTGTCATTCATCCCTTCATGAAGGTCTTTTTTGAGTTTTGGAGAGATTAAGGTATTTTAGCAAAGTTTAGGGTAACTTTGAAAAGGTCAAGGTATGTTGACCCATGGTGAGATGTTGGTGTATTGACCTTCCAAGCTGATATAATGTCTTATGGTGGATGAAGGATTCTAAAGGAAAGGTGTGGCAAGGTGAAAACATTATCATTTCATGTTTATCAAAAGTTAAGGTAGTTTTGGAAATATTAAAGTAATAGTTGCATTTGCTAATTTGAAGAAAGAAAGTGTATTTTGAGGCCTACAACATGTTTCAAGCTATGATAAGGTTTTTTCCTTCTCACACATGTTGGTTCAGGGTATTTTCAATGTGAAAGAGTGGTGGGACCCTCCAAATATCAATAAACTAAAGTATAACATATAAACACACTTACCAAGGGCTTGCAAAGCATTTTTTCAATGTGAAGGTGGTTAATTCAAGTCAGAAATAGATGTGTTCAGGTCTATTAGAGGTTTACAAAGTTATATCAAGATTTTGATAATATTATCTGTTCTAAATAATTCAAAAAACATTTCAACTTCTCCATCGACCTCTTTGCAAGCTAATGAAGGTCATTATCAAGTGTTTATTTCATGAACAGGCAATGTAGTTGGATCTAGAGATCTTGTGAGTTTATAGGGAGCCCTATTAACTCAATATTACATGTACTAATTTTAGGTTATAGAGGATTAACTTTATTAACAAGTTAAGCAGCCTAAAGCCCTCTTAAAACCCCATAGGTTGGGTTTATTTTCTTGTTATAACAAGTTTTAGGTTAATGGATGAAAATGGTTGGGGTCCACCAGTTTACATGGAAACATTAAATATTTCCTTGCATCAATCTTGACTTTAGGAAATAGTATAAAGTGGTTGTAATCATAAAACTTAGGCTGTAAAATGATTCAAAGGTTGTCTCTATTAGCCAAAATCGGCTACCATGAGTGAGGATAATTTAAAATTTTCTTCTAGACTTGTTTAACCTTGTTATTAGCCTTTCGAGAGTCTTGGTCTTGGTCTATTGGTCAAACTTGGTCATAATAAGGATGTCTTATCAGGTGCTTCTCACCTTAAGGTCCATTGCATGGTTTATAGGACCAATAAAACTCATAGTCTTGTCATTCATCCCTTCATGAAGGTCTTATTTGAGTTTTGGAGAGATTAAGGTATTTTAGCAAAGTTTAGGGTAACTTTGCAAAGGTCAAGGTATGTTGATCCATGGTGAGATGTTGGTGTATTGACCTTCCAATCTGATATAATGTCTTATGGTGGATGAAGGATTCTAAAGGAAAGGTGTGGCAAGGTGAAAACATTATCATTTCATGTTTATCAAAAGTTAAGGTAGTTTTGGAAATATTAAGGTAATAGTTGCATTTGCTAATTTGAAGAAAGAAAGTGTATTTTGAGGCCTACAACATGTTTCAAGCTATGATAAGGTTTTTTCCTTCTCACACATGTTGGTTCAGGGTATTTTCAATGTGAAAGAGTGGTGGGACCCTCCAAATATCAATAAACTAAAGTATAACATATAAACACACTTACCAAGGGCTTGCAAAGCATTTTTTCAATGTGAAGGTGGTTAATTCAGGTCAGAAATAGATGTGTCCAGGTATATTAGAGGTTTAGAAAGTTATATCAAGATTTTGACAATATTATCTGTTCTAAATAATTCAAAAAACATTTCATCTTCTCCATCGACCTCTTTGCAAGCTAATGAAGGTCATTATCAAGTGTTTATTTCATGAACAGGAAATGTAGTTGGATCTAGAGATCTTGTGAGTTTATAGGGATCCCTATTAACTCAATATTACATGTATTAATTTTAGGTTATAGAGGATTAACTTTATTAACAAGTTAAGCAGCGTAAAGCCCTCTTAAAACCCCATAGGTTGGGTTTATTTTCTTGTTATAACAAGTTTTAGGTTAATGGATGAAAATGGTTGGTTGTTTGATATCCTCAAGGATGTGAATAAACCTATCACATCATTCTTAATTATCAGTTGGCATGTGGAAGCAAAAAAGGTAGCAAAACTATATGTATTTCATTGTTCTTGAGGTGGCAAGTAGGGTTTTGAAGTCTTGTCATCCTTGAAGATGAAATAAGTTGTGTATTGGACTAAAAAAATTATATTCAACTCAATAAAACTTACTATATGATCTTAAATTCTATTAAAAACATCAACAAGACTAAATATCAAGAGAATTAGCAAGTATGTTGACCATGCATAACACTGTTGGTAGGTGGTTGTCAAAAGATGCATAGAAAAAGTGAATCCATGGTGTTTGAATTAAATACCAAAGGATTTAATATATCATGATTAATTTAACATTATTTGGGAGTGGTTAATCCACCAAAAAAGTGATCTAAGCAAGCTAAATAGTGTTTTGATCAATATCTTGTTGAAAGAGGTTTTAGGTTAGCTGAAGTTAAAAGGAGTAATGTTGCTTCTATGTTTTGTACCTGAATAAAAAAATAGTAAAATTGATTTATTGTGGATACTAGTGACTTATATGTTTTAAATAATCATCTTGAATGTTGAAGAATTCACTCCATGAACATCTCTAATGGAGGATTACATGTAGCAGCCCATTGCAAGATTGGTTTAAACACTCTCACAAGATCTCAAATGAAAAAAAGTAGCTAACAAACCTATAATGGTGATGATGAATTATAATAGGTAAAAAATCATTCCTCATACTCCCACAATACCTCCAAGTGTGCCTTCAATGCATGTATAGGTCAAAATGAACATTTATAACCTCCAAGACAATAGAGAAGGTCTCAAGAACAAATACTTTTTAAAGGTATGAAAGCCTGTATAGGTGAAGTTGGAATTTATTTATTTCAAGGTAGATATATTAATCTCATAAGATCATTTATCAATTAACCAAACCTATAAAACCATTCTTGAAGTACACTAGCAGGCCACAAATCTAAAACAATACCATTTTAGTGTTTGCAAGCAAAAGTTAGGTGTTCGAAGATAACTCAAGGTGTTTAAATGGGTGTTTGATATTAAAAGTTATTATAATAGTACAAATAAATTATTACATGGATAAGAAGACCAATAATCATGCCATAAAGGGCTTAAACTAGAATAAATATAGACCTATAGGTCAACATTCTCAAGTAAGAGAACTAACCTTGCATAACATTGATGGTTTAAAATATTTAAAATAAAGGGTGAAAGATTTTAAAGGGTGTTATGAAGATTTATGCAATGCATAAAATATTAAAATAATTTAATAAAAACCTTGTTTTGAATCAAACAATTTTCAAGCCTCAAGAGCACTAACGAGCCTGCTAAACAACTCCTTTTGCAACCCTGTTTTCAAAGAATCTAAGAAAATATGCAATGATTTACAAGGTTTGGTATTTGGCATGGATATAGGAAGTGTGAAGGAATCCATGAATGGAATTATAATTCTTTATAATTCTTTGAAGGTGATTGAAAACCACAAAAACACCTACAACCATGCAACTTGTCCAAAATGCACACAAAATTAAGAGAAATTGACATGATTAGAGGGTTTTGAAGGTTGACATTTCAAAAATAATGGTTGTATGAGTTGAGGGGAGTTGGGATAGACTTCAAATATGATTTTTTTTGTATTGAAACCCCTTAAAATTCAAAATATGCATTTATTTTAGCTCTCAACCTACTCAGCGCTGCATTTTTGCCAACTAGGGCTAGAAAACATGCAACTCTTCTAACTTGAGTTATAACCCATAGAATATCTTAAAAATTTGTCATAATTTTTTTTTGATATGAAATAAAGGATTTTTGTGGTTTTGAGGTAGTATTGTATATAATTATATGGTCTCTAGTATTATGGGCTTGCATTAGGCCTAATTGGAAAAAGTGGGTGTTGAGAAAGTAGATCTGACTTAGGAGTTGGGCTTTAGAATTTTGAGTGAAGCTATAAGTGGATAATGGGTACCCAAATATGATTTTAGTTTCATGATAAGTGTTGTGAATATTTAAAAACAAGGATCTTTGCATCAAAAGAGGGCTACAAGGAATAGGCCTCCAAGTGAGCAAATATGAGAGTGATGAAGAAAATAACATAACATAGATGGAGAGATGATTGATTGTGGATGTTAAACAGGTGTCCAATGTAGTTAGACTCAAATAAAGTGATTGTTCATCTCGTAATCACTCCAAGGGATAGTTCCAAGTGCTCAAAGGTGAGTCACCAAGCCAAACATAACTCGTACGCCACCTTGCTCAAGTTTTCATCAAATGGAGAACACACTTGTTAAAGAGGGACTTCATAATTGTCCTTTGATAATCGATTCTTACTTGTAACTTGTTATGATTGTTTTAAGACACAATTGACTCTTGACACCTCACCTCTCTCTCTCTCTCTCTCTCTCTCTCTCTCTCTCTCTCTCTTCTTCCTTCTCCTATATGTATGCCTGATTTTGGCATTGTTTGGAATCCTTTTATTGGATATGGCGTAGCCCTGTCCAAATGAACACTTGTACTTTGCCTTTAAGATGAATAAAGTTGAGTTCTAATCTTCTCTTATGCTTGCAACTAGTGTATATTCATGTTAGTTGATGAATGATAGTGATAGTATGCTACTTCCTCTCATTTGTCTTTGTCATATTTACATCTTTACAAGTGATGGGTTATCTTTGCAAGGCATATAGAGTGACTCTAAATAGCTTTGCATGAATCGAAAGTGGAAGCATTCATTAGTGCCTTTAGAGATCTTTTGATCAACTCCCTTAGTCTATGCATTATGTTATAACCTCTATATGAAACACTCATGTTTAGAGGCCCCATTTGAGTTGTGCAATTAGATTCAGTTTTGGTTTATGTTCTTAGTGCATAATACGCAGGTGGAAGAGACAAATTTGGTGCATCACCTCACTAGTTTAGTTTATTTTCAAATCTCTCTCTCTCTCCTCCCTTGCAAGCAATATACTTGGTTTGTAGTTCCCAAGTGATGCATCAAGAGAGCTAGCCCTAATCTAGAGGTTCAATCCACTCTTTAGGTCACCCACAACCTAGGATTGTTTCCATGCTACCACTTAAGTGAAGAGGTTTGAACAACTTACTCAATGGTGCAACTTTTGATGATAATAGTCGCAATAAACTTAAGTGAACTATAAAGTGAAACAATAATTTGTAAAACTTCCACAAACTTCCAAAGTGGCTCATGAAATTAAATGCACGCATCAAGTCAACGTAGTTATTTAATACATGTGGTTAACTATTACAACTCCATCAAAATATAAATCACAACAATCATTGTTTTTCATTTAAATCACAATAACCACAATATTAAACTCTGACACCTCAATCCCAAAACAAAATCATAAATTTCATAATAACCTTTTTTTTTAAAATTTTTTATTACATAAAAAATTTACTATGAACATTCAATAAACATGACCTATTTTTTTTTTTAAAAAAGAAAATAATAATAAAAAAAAAATTCAACAAATTTAATGAAGGTATTTTTTCCCAATTTTTTCGGTTTGAATTTCCTTAAGAAAATTCTCTTCAACCACTCTAAACAATAATAGAAAAGAACTTGGAAAATAAGTTTTCCCAATTTTTTTCTCTTTGTAAAATATTTGGGTTAAATATTTTATAATATATAATCAACACTTACAAATTAATAAGGTTCACATTTAACCAATCACATTAATTTATATTAAAAAATATTAAATATAAAAAAAATTTAATTAATTAGATCAAATTGAAGGGACAGTTAGGAAATAGCGGAAGACAGGATTAAATTGGAAATATAGCTGCAGAAGTTTTACACAGCAAAACAGGCATCATGAGCATTTACATGTAAAGATATATCGCATTTGGCAGTTTTAACACACCACCCATAATCATATTGAGGTATCAAATCGTAATTGTTCTCAAATTCAGATGAGATTGAGATGTGAGAGCGGCCTGATCTGGCTGCAAGGCCTGCAATTGTATACCCAACGATTTGTACATCTCAACAACCACCATATCATTGAAGGATTCAACACCCATCTTCGCAGGCGGCTGCCGAACTCTGGATTGGGCCAGACTCAACATCATATTCATATATCCATCTTTTATTTTTCCAAACCATGATTTCGCAGAAACCTTAATCGCCCACTTAATAATTCTTGGCTTCTTGAGCTTCCAAACCAGCTTGCCTTTAACACCACTCAACTTCGCTATTGTCAGCCGCTTTCTTTCTCCATTAAACTCGTCAACCCTTTTGTATTTTCTTCTCTGCAAAAATCTCCTCACAGACATGGAAAATCCCCTTCTAATTGAAATGCCCGCCATTGTTGTTTAACAGAGAGTTTATGCTTCTTTGCCCACCATTTCAATACGTCTTGCTATTTGTAGTTCCGAGAGGACGACTGTGAAGAATTTTGGTTTGATGAGGTCGAAGTGTATGGAATAAAATTGGAATTCTTTTTGGTCTGTATGCCACACACATGGCAGGCAATTAGAAACATGGTATAAACTGCTACTTAAAAAAACAAACACAAGGATTTTTTTTTATAAAGATTATACCGGTGTCTTTATGCAAACTTATTTAATGTATTGTCCGAAACCAGTTGGAATAAAATTAAATCAAATCTAGACACATTTTCTTTTTATAAATCAAGTTTTGGATATACATTTTGTTAATATTTATTTAACAATTTCATTCGGCCTCATCTTTTGTGAATTGAATAGCACTTTTTGTGTTCAGAGAGAATTTATATTTAATTATTATTATTATTTTATCATCCATACAATTTTATTGATAATTTAATGATCTTTCAATTAAAAAATAAAAATGCCTTCAAAACAATGATTTATAATTTACTAATGTTGAAAATATTAATTATTAATTTTTATAAAATTTAATATTTATGTATTTTTAATTATTATTTAATAAATTAATCATTATTTAAATAATATTTTTATAAAAATTACAAGATAAAAAAGACGCATTTTAATATATCAACAATTTTACAAAAATTAATATCTAATAAAATATATATATTAAAACCTTAGATTTATTATTAAGAAATATTATTTATTCATAAAAAAATAAAAATTAGATGAGTCACCTTTTAAATTAATTATTGTCACAAAAAATATCTTATAAAAATCACTAATCTTACTTAATCTTGAGTTATCATGTAATAAGATGTACATATTTTTTATTAATTTTAAAAATTAAAATTTTAACAGTAATTAAAGATTATTTTTATATTTATTTAATAATAGGATGTATATATTTTCTATTAGTTTTAAAACATAAGGTTTTGATGATAATTAAAAATTATTTTTATATTTATTTGATAAAAATGACCAATGTATTTTATTAGAAAATTGATTTGTTCGAAGTTTGTAGGAAATATTTATTATAGATTGTTTACACAATATAAATCCATTTTCAATTATTTTTTTGGACGATGAAATATAAAAAAATTTAATAGAAAAAACTCAAGTAACAATTTGGGACGCAAGATTCAATGAAACCATAGGTATTCATGGTTTGTAACAAGATGTATATGCTACCAAAAGATATCAACTTGTTTTCCATATATTCGAAGAAAAGTGGTGGTGCGAGTAATGGCATCAATCCACCAATCAATCCAACCACTATCCCTTGTGGGTCTAGGAACCAGGTTCCAAATTCGAATGATATGCACCATAGTGTACTCATGTTTAAGATGGGCAATATTGAGGTAAAACTGAGAATTAGGGGAATTAACCTAAGGAGTAATCCATTCAAAATAGAAGTAGACAAGGTGATGATCAGAAAAGAAAGTGTCTGGGATCATAGCTATAGGCCAATCATGAATAGGACTATAGAAGAAAAGGTCTTTTTCTACTAATAGAGCATGGTCGAGACGTTTAAGCACTTTATCATCTCGCTGGAAAAAATTAAACTAGGTGAACCAAGGAGAATTTGACTCTCTCCTTCGATGATGGTTGGGATAAAAAAGGCCCTGAGTTTGTTATGCATGTTGAACCATGCTCCTTGCTCCCCTACACACCACTGCATGAGAGACACCTTTGTTTATCTTCAGTAGACTCAACCATGTTGAAATCACCACGCAGGATCCAATGGATGTCTAGAATAAAATCTGCCAACCATCTCCAAAGCAAGGTGCATTCCAAAAAATAATTGGACATATATAGGTCGACAAAGCCAATAATGCAATTATTAAAGTAAAAAGAGTCCAAACCACCTGGTGGGTGGGGTCAGTACCCCAAGAAATAATATTTTGAGAAAGCTCAAGTGCCAAAAGAGTGACAACACCTCCAAAACCAGGCTCATGATAGGTGGCCTAACAAAGGGCCCTAGGCTAAATGGTGTGAGCAACAGTCTAAAGGAGGAAATTAGATTTATCTTAACTTCTTACATGCAAAAAAAAATCATTTTGGAGAAATTATGACAATTGTTCCTAATCATATACTTATGTGTTGGATTAGTGAGACATCTAACATTCCATAAATAAACTAACATTGGGAAATGTCAAGTTTCGTATCATTTCCCTCTTTAAGGTCTGAGAGGGTTGTAACCTGATTGAAAGTTGAAGTAGGTGGCATAAACTCTCCTAGCTTAAGAGGTTGCCTTTTGTTTGGCATATAGTCCTCATCTATAAAAGGTGAGGATATATGTGAGCATTACAAAATAAATTTGTGGTTTAGAGTCACAAGACTAAGCTCTGAGTCTGAAAAAGGCACCCCTAAAGGGAGTTGTGACGATGGAGCCATAAGAGTAGGAGACAGGGAGGAGATAAGATGGTTGACCGCTTGAGGCAAGTGGGAGATAGGAGGTAAGGGTTTAAGGTAGCTTACTAGTAGAGATCAATGAGCTCAAACCCTATGTGGGTCAATAAATAGTTGGTTGAGGTTTGGCATTACCACACACTAAATTATTTTTCCTATTAGAGACTATTGCCCACCCATCATAATTCCCATTTTGGGGTTTTGAGTCAGATGCACTTTTTCTTGAGGAACATAAGGAGTGGGCACCATTAAAGGGCACTCTCTAATCATATGGTATAAACCCTAATATCAGAATTAAGTGTTCAGAAGGTTAATATACAACACACGCTATGTGAAATAATTATTACCCACTTGTATCTAAATGGACTCCTTAAGATATTTGGCTAGGTTTATTTCCACATAGACCCTTCTTTGAGGACATGTTGCATAGAACTTTGTTTTTTCATAGTAGATGAAATGCCCCAGAGGTTTAATAAGATGGTCAACAAAATTACACAGAGGGAGAGGTAAGCCCAAAATTTTTATCCAAACTAGGATTTTAAGTTTGGCTTGTTTAGAGACTTGAAAGTCTCTTATCCAATGAGATAAGACAACCAACATGTTGAAGATAAACCAAGGGCCATGGCTAACAATAGCTTTGCAATGTTTGAGGTTTGTGAAATGAAATAGGAATAAATCCTTGGTCAGATTTCGGACTCCTTCCAATTTCATACCATGGCCTTGCCAATGATTATGGACCCACTTCTTTAATAGCTTTAAAATCAAGTTTTGGATATCCATTTCTTAAAATTTATTTAAGAATTTAACTCGACTTCATCTCTCATGAATTGAATCATGGTTTTTATATTCAGTAAGATTTGATATTTTTTTATAAAGTGTCTATAGTTTTAATAGAGCATATATCAAAAGTAGTGGTTAGTATTAGATGATCATTTTATGAATTTTTATTATTATTGTACGGTCATGGAGGTTTTCCCCTCGAAGTGACTCAATAATATATTTTAAATATTTTATTATGATATCAATCTTTGGTGTGGATATGCTCTATTTTATTCTTGTTATTATGATATATTGTTGTTTCTTTGCACTTGATATTTATAATTACACTTATTAATGTTATAGATTTTTTAATTTATCAAAGTAATTTTTTTATAAGTAGTATCAGGGCTTTAATTTGGGAGAGTGGGGGGGGGGATGCATTTTTTAGGGTCGACATCAACGCCTTTTTAATGTTGTTAAAGGATAGAAAAAACAAAAAAAATGATCTGGAAGGAATTTAATTTTTTTGTCATTGTAGTATTGTTTTAAGTTTTTTAATAAAATAATCTATAGGAACCTTTTACAAACCTTTATGCAATATATAGATCACTGGAATCATCTCAATGAGGTAGTAACAACATATATTTTTTGTCAAAGCCCTATTTTTTTCATTTTTTTTTGGTGCATGTGCCATATGCCAATATTTGGATTTGTTTCATAAATATGGTCACCATGTTATACATCACTAATAAACCTATTTTTGAGCCATGAACCCTAGAATATTTTTATGGCTGGTCCACATACTTAAGGTCAAAGGAATGGTTCTTACATGAAAGGAAAAATGTCTAACAAAGAAGAGATGGATTCCCAATCATGTATATTTTACTCTAGAACTTTTAAGATAAATCACATAGTGAGATAGTTTTTTACAATTTATAAAACATAAAAATGCAATGGCCAATAAAACAAACATAGATTAAATCAATCAATGACTAGATGAGATCATACAAATATTTGATCAAGTGTTTGTCACTCTATAGAATCTATAAAACCAACCTTAGTTGACAAATACACAATGAAACTAAGGTGGATCCTCTACTCATTCCTTTCTAAAACTATCACCCTTAGTTGATTTTGATTTGGGTAATTGGAATATGTTGTTGAAAGTCAACATGTGCAAGTTCGATAGAAATGATTTGGTCACTTAGATCAACAAAATGGATAATTTTTGTGATGTACATTGGATCTCATGTGGACAAAAGGTCACAATGAAATAATTTTACATTTAGAAACTAAGACTTTCATTTTGTATGGATGGTTTTATACCAAAAAAAAAAGAGAGTCTAAGTGTCATCTGGTAAGTTTTTATTGAGTAATTACATATGCACTATTAAAACAATATAGCAGATAATTATTTTAGCCAGTTAGAAAAATTACATAAAATGGGACCGATTAAGGATTATATTTAGTAATTCCTAAATCTATTATTGTGCGTGTATATCATCACATATAAGAACTTGCATGACCTATTTCTTATGGGACTCAATAATCACATCCAACATGATGTATGCATGTTTAATCTACTACTATATCTAATTCTATTATTATGGCATGTAGGGTATAGGAAAGATCACTATAAAACATAAGGTAAAACTTCACAAGCATAAGATATCAGAGCACCACAACCCCATCATTCCCTTACTTTATCATATTGACTCCTAAAAAATATTACAAGAAAACTAAAGAAGTGTTATGTTTCAACCATGATTGTGTGTGTGTGTGTGTGTGTGTGTGTGTGTGTGTGTGTGTGTGTGTGTGTGTGTGTGTACATATATGTATAGACATACATATATATACATAATATGTGTATATATATACATATACATCTATATATAGTCACAAGCCAAAATGTGTTAAAAATAAGTTGTTCTACATGGAAGGCACTAATGAATAATAAAAGGATGAAGAAAAAATTTAGAGGGTGTTGATGAGCTAGATGAAAAGACAATAAATACTTGATGAACTATTTATTTCTTTGCACTTTCAAGCATTAGCAGCCCACAAAACCTCAAGTTATTGGGTTTCCTTAAAAATAAAAGGTGAAAATATTGATTGGGATGGAAATTAGGCACAACTTCATCAACAATAAGTTGGCTACCCACTTGAATTGTTTTGCTCATCTAGATCTAGAATTTAAGGTCATGATTGTAGATGGTCGTATAGGCATTTATACAGGGAATAATATTAAATGAGACTACCTGTTACATTACCATATATTAACCATTCCCATGGGAAACATAGACATTGTGTTAATAATCAATTGATTAACTCCATTGGGAACATTCGAGTTGAATTTCTAGGAGTTATTCATTTGTTTTCATTCAAAAGAAAGGAAATTTGAACTATGGGGATACATAAAAAGTCCCCACACCTATTTAGCTTTAATAATTTGTATAATATTATTAAAAATGAAATGGATGGGTTTGTCATGCAATTATTTTCATTATAATTGCTACTACTAGTAAAGGTTCTGACACCTCTAGATCTATAAGCAATTGTAGAGGGGTATTCAGTAGTTTCTGTAGATATTCCAAAAGGAATAAAAAAAATTAGATCATCATCATTCCATTCACGTAGTAATATGTATCTAACCACTCAATGCCATACCTTATAAGTGCCCATATGTATAGAAAAGTGAGATTGAGAAGATGTTTCATAAAAAGATCAAGGAAGGAATTATCCGGCATAACCAAAGTGCTTGCTTCTCTCAAGTAGTGATGGTGTATGAATTAAAAAAAATTAGTGCAAGTGTCCATAAATTAGGGAAATCAACACATACACCATTAAAGATAAGTTTCCAACTAATTATTTGCTAGACGAGTTACACGGTGTTGTATAATTTAAGAAACTTGATATTCACTCAAGCTATCATCATATCCCAATCATATATATATATATATATATATATATATATATATATATATATATATATATATATATATATATATATATATATCTGTGTGTGAAAACTTTCAAAACCCATGATGTCCACTATGAATTTCTAGTGATGCCCTCCTTCCTCACAAATGCACCTTCTAAATTTAAGAGTTTGATGAACTGTATCTTTTAGTTATTTTGTAAAAAATTATTTTGGTGTTTTTTTATGAAGCATTAATATATATATTTTTTTATAAAAATATATACAAAATGTGAATTAGGTTTTGAATACGTGAATCTAAACAAGTATTAAAAAAACTACCCTATTCAGGTTGTATAAAATAAAACAATGATGCATGCATCTGATTGTAAAATGCAAAATAAGGTTTGAAAACTGCACTTGATATAAATATAAATGATTATTCTATGCAAGTCTTAGATTGAATTCAAGTGACATGAAGGATGAAATTAGACTGTGAGATTCACATATCAATAATTGGGTGTCTAGAATCATTAGGACATATGTCAGGGGATCTCTAGCTCTACCAATTAGAGAACAATTGATTACTTTCTTATATGCAATTAAACACAGAATTATACCAGAATGATAAAGTAGCTAGAAACTTGAGACAGCAAAGAATTTGAGAGACAATACACACTCTTGTATTAAATATTACTAGAAGAAAATACAATAAGGAAGATGCCACTTCTTCCTCCACCTCAAAGGCTTGCCACACCTCAAGACCTTCTTCTCTCTCTCTCTCTTGCTCAACACAACAACTCTAAAGCCTGAGTTGTTATTCCTCCTTGAATGCTTCAGCTGATCTCCTCGACCTTACACCTGTAGATCTCCTTGACCTTGCTTGCTTCAATGCTTTTACTTGCCTTCTTGCTTAATTACAATACATGCCTTATGGGTCTATAAATAAGATCCCATGCTTACAAAAATAGAACTCTAGTTACAATAATTAGACACACAGCTCGTGACTATAATTAGTCGCTTGACATGCAAACACTCGCTTCACTTAACTGACTGTTCATCAACAACAGTTCTGAAAATACACAGGTGACCGATGCCAGTCCCTGCTAGTCTGGTGCTACCGACGTCGACCGACTCCCTACCGTTGCCGGTCTCCTTATCCACTGCATCTGACCGACGTCGGTCATACTACTGATGCTGGTGGCTCTGGTTCTTCAGCATCCTTCTCTTGTGTCTGCAAATAGTTGAAGCTTTTAGCTCCACACCTTAACAATCTCTCACTTGGAGATAAACAGCTGCAACTTGTACCTGTGCCTATACACCATCTATTTTGTTCCTTAGGCTCTGTATCCCTCTTCAACGTCACTCGTGAAGACCAACCATCACACAAACCTGTGATGCAATACCTGTATCTTATGTCACAAGAATTTTTGCTGCTCCCAAATTCTCCATGACACACTTCTGAACCAACTCTATCCTTAGCTCAGAAAACTCCCTGTATATGAAACCCTGCAACAAGTAACACAATACAGTAACAGGATAATGTAGCTAATACTATCCAACCTGGTAAAGATAAAATACAATGGTCAAACCTCCATTGTTTTGCAGCACAATCAAGACCATATACCATAGCCTTCTGTCTCATGTGTCCATCCACTTTCTTCTCTAAAATGGGAATCCATCCCTCTATCCAGTGCTTCCTTCCAGCTGACAACACTACCAACAATTACTGTTTGGTTCTCCAAGAACTCACACTCCTCATCCATGCCAAGCTCCCACTGTTTCTGGATTCTACCTGCATTGCTTCTTCCATCTTCCTAGTTCATGACTATCAGTAAGCAATATAAAGAAGGTGAACAACAAATATGAGGTTCACATACCTTTCCTGACCTCCACATGGGTGTTTGAGACTTATTAATTCACCCAACATCCGTTCCAGTGACCGATCTAGGCCATCTCCCAGTCTGCTTTCGATCGATGTCGGTTCCCTGCACTGACCTTGACTACCGACGTCATTTCCCTAGCCGACGCCGGCGTCCCTCCTACCGATGTCGATCCTTATGACCGACGTCAGACTTCTCCTGTCTGACCTACTGACCCTGCTGGTCTGCACATGACCGATGTCGGTATCTGGATGACTGACGTCGGTGCCAAGCGATTGACATCGGTGTCTGTGTGTTCCTGTAAGTGATGAAATTCTCATCCACGAGCTCTTCTTGGATCAAACCTCTGTCCATGCTGCCCTGCTCAGATTTATTTAGCCCCTGTGACTGATCTCTATCCTTCATCTCCTCCATAAACACCAAGGCTTCTTTGTTCATGTCAAAAGCATCAAATTTCCTCTTTCTGCAATGAACTGTATCTATGCTTTCCAAATTTGAACACATACCTTTTGAATCAGGAACTTCCATTCCCTTCCTATTCTTGTGACCAAGCCTATTAGGCCACATCTTCGAATCTACACCAGAAGTAAAATCAGTAATACAAGTAGACAGATAAAGAGTATCTATTTTTTTACCTCTTGCTAGAACAAGTGCTCCCTTGGTAACCTTCCAAGAATCTGTTGTGAGGGTTATTGTGCATCCCTCATCTCCCAACCTTCCTATAGAAATCAGACTCTGCTTCAGAATTGGAACATGCATGACCTCTTTCAACACCCATGTGTTGTCAATCTGCAATCTCAGCTGCACTTTCCCTTTGCCAATAATCTGACAAGGCGTACCATCCCCTAAATAGAGCACTCCAAAATCTCCCTGTTCATACTCATAGAACAAATCTCTGTTTGGGGATGCATGAAAAGATGAACCAGAATCTAAAATCCATGATCCTACCTAACTATCTGAAGAAAGTATGAGAGCATCTTGCATCACAATATTTGCATCCTTCGCTTCTTCCATACCTACATGTTGATTCTCTATATTTTTAAACCAACACTCCTTCGTGTGTCCTTTCTTTCCACAAAACCAGCAGGTAATACCTTTGGACTCGGATCTCCTTCCCGACCTTGATTTCCCTTGCTCAACCTTCTCCCTTTGCCATCCCCTGCTTTCTGCACTTAGAGCATTCCTTGATGATTCACCTGTGCTTCTCCTGCGTATTTCCTCATTCAAGATCACACTCACAACATCATCAACTTTTAATTTTTTAGAAGCAGATGCAAAATTACTTACTGCCATAACCATACCGTCCCAACTTTCAGGCAAAGAACATAAAATCAAGAGAGCCTTTACCTCATCATCAAAAACAATATTGACTAAAGCTAGTTGGTTTACCAAACCATGGAAATCACTGAGATAAGTATGTACAGATCCACCTTCCTGCATTTTCAAAGTAAATAGCTGCTTCATAAGATATACCTTATTAGAAGTCGATGGCTTTTTGTATATATTTGCCAAGGACTTTATCAACTCTTCCGTTGTCTTACACTGTGATAAGCTGGAAATCACAGATGATGCAAGGCTCAACCTTATGGAACTGAGAGCCTTCTGATCAAGAACGTTCCATTCTTCATCCTTCATATCTGTGGGCCTGCATGCAACCCCACCCAACGGTAAGTACAAATCCTTTTGATATAGATAGTCCTCAATCTGCATCCTCCAATGTTGATAATTCTTGATGTTAAACTTCTCCATTTGTAGCCTACTTTTTTCTGCCATTGCTGAACTCCCACTCAATCAGAAAACCCTGTGAATGACCTGTAATAAAAAAACAATACCCTGCTTCCTGCAAACCGTAGCTCTGATACCACTTGTCAGGGGGTCTCTAGCTCTACCAATTAGAGCACAATTGATTACTTCCTTATATGCAATTAAACACGAAATTATACCAGAATGATAAAGTAGCTAGAAACTTGAGACAACAAAGAATTTGAGAGATAATACACACTCTTGTATTAAATATTACTAGAAGAAAATACAATAAGGAAGATGCCACTTCTTCCTCCACCTCAAAGGCTTGCCACACCTCAAGACCTTCTTCTCTCTCTCTCTTGCTCAACACAACAACTCTAAAGCCTGAGTTGCTATTCCTCCTTGAATGCTTCAGCTGATCTCCTCGACTTTACACCTGTAGATCTCCTTGACCTTGCTTGCTTCAATGCTTTTACTTGCCTTCTTGCTTAATTACAATACATGCCTTATGGGTCTATAAATAAGATCCCATGCTTACAAAAATAGAACTCTAGTTACAATAATTAGACACGCAGCTGGTGACTATAATTAGTCGCTTGACATGCAAACACTCGCTTCACTTAACTGACTGTTCGTCAACAGCAGTTCCGAAAATACACAAGCGACCGACGCCGGTCCCTGCTAGTCTGGTGCTGCCGACGTCGGTCGACTCCCTGCCATCGCCGGTCTCCTTCTCCACTGCATCTGACCGATGTCAGTCATACTGCCGACGTCGGTGGCTCTGGTTCTTCAGCATCCTTCTCTTGTGTCTGCATACAGTTGAAGCTTTTAGCTCCACATCTTAACAACATATTTGTTAGTCTATGGACACATGTGTTAGATGATAACATCTACTCTCTACTAGATTTGTCTATATTTATAGTGTCTCTATTTCATTATAGGGCACTGCACCTTTATTAATCTATCTATGTGTGTGATATCAATGCTCACTATGTTTACAATATTTAGGAAACATGTATCCTTCTCTTTGAAACTTTAGGTCCACTTTTGACAATATGTTTAGGCCTGCAAAAAGGCAATAAGGTGGGTGGAATTAACCTCAACCACTTCCTAATGAATGATTGAATGTTGTATACATATCCAATATTTCTAAGAGGGAAGTGAAATTACATGTCGTTCTCACTATTAGGTGTATGTGCACAATGGTTTTCCTTTGATAAATGCAACCCTCACTATTAGGTGTATGTGTGTAATGGTTCTCCTTTAACGAATGGAACCCATAATCTACATTTTGACACAAGTATAAAATGAAAACTTTAGCTTAGATTAAGTGCTTCAAAATGTTATTAGGACGTGATCCTTATGACTAATTTTTAAATTAGGAAGTTTAGGGAAAACCCTTTAAATGTGCAAGTGTTAGAATAGGCTTACTTAGAAATTATAGATAGTGTTAGATCCTAATAATAGACTTAGACCTACCATGTACTTATATGATAATCTTTGGGTACTTTTTCATGCCACTAACATGTGAAATGTATGGGCTAACCCATGAATATGATTTTAAAAGTGAAACCTTGCTTAGCACGTGGATGAGTTTGTAAGAATTAGACAAGTCTTGTATTTTTTAGGCTTCTAAGTCTGACAAACTAATCTTAAATACAAGAATATTGATTTGATTATCTGGAGATAGTCTGAGTATTATTTTAAATAGGCTAGGCAAAAACTAAAAAATTATTATAGGTGATTGATAACAAATCAGGAAGGTCATACACATGGGAAACATGTAGATGTGATAAAAGTGTATGTAAAATACATATTTATATGCACAAGTATTATAAGTTGAAGGTAGGTCAATATTGAAATTTTCAAGTGTCTAATCCCATATTAAAGTTTTTACAAATTCCCCCCTTCTATTCTAGTATTGAAATAAAATACAATGCTAGATTAAAATGATAAAGTGATGTACATGAGTGTGTATAATACACTTTGTCTTTCAAAACATGATCCGAGTGTGAAGCTTGCTCCATGCAACCTAAAATGAATAAGAAATAGTCAATGTCCATATATGAAAATGAAATCTGAAATGAAACCTTTAAAATTTAAAGAGCAAGGAACGAATATAACTATAAGTGGGTGAACCATGTTTTTCCCTGTGACGCTGTTGGAGATGATGATTCTTATTAAAGCTTTGGAGAGATATTTATATTAATGAAACATATGGAGAAGTGGGATTCATGATGAAGAATTTGGAGAATCGGGAGTGATCATGTCCCAATGGATAAGTTAATTAGGGAGAGGGCCATAGGTTGGGAAAATAAGTGCCTAAACCCTCAAGGAGTAGTGGTAGACTATTTGAGGGTGCAAAATCTCAATCTTAATACTTATTTAACTAATTTTGAGCTATAAAATTAAATGGGGAGTCTATGTTTGGCTTAATAATCAAACACTATAGATGGACTTGTAGATTTGATATGTAATCTAAGGTACCATCAATGACATGATCTTTAATATAAGTGTGCATAAATAATGTTCATGCCTTAGAATATGATACAATTGATGCCAACATGATATATAATTCTTTGCATCTATATCTCATATAACTTATGTTCATGTAAAATGTGTTCATATTCATTGCATACACTCCTAATATATGTCCCAATATCCAAACATTTTCCCCACAATATAAACTAATCTTATAAACCAATTTGAACTTTGTAAACCATGTAATTTGTCCAAAATTTTTAATGTTCTATAAATGGAGGATTAAATATATATGAAAATCCCACTAATATTCCCCCTTTTTGAGGTGAGCGATGTATCCTGTGAATTACACATCCCAAAATAATAGAGTTAACCACATCATGTTATATAAAAATATGTAATCATTTAGAACCATGTGGATAATATGTAATCATAGTAGCGACTATGTCGTGAAAGCATATATGATACGTTTAGTGTAAGGCATACAAATATCATTTCAATATATATATATATATATATATATATATATATATATATATATATATATATATATATATATATATATATAAACTAGACATGAATTAATAACCATTATTAATATAAGCACTGAATAATGAACTACACAAGAAAGGTGCATGATATGGATCATGGCACCATACACAAATTATGAGATGTGTGATATGGATCAAGACACCATAAACTCAGAAAACTTAGCAAATGCAGTACAAATCCTAGATTTATCCACTTATAAGCACGTAGTGTCATGACCATGACACATGCAATAACACTAAATTTCATAAAATAAAAATGCTATACATAATGGACAATCAAATTTCACATAATAAAAGGACCCAAAAAAAGAGTCATGGAATGAAAAATCAATTAAACTAAGTATTAAATGAAGATGATGGCCCAAATAAATTCAAACAATGAAACTAAAAAAATTATATACTAAATCAACATAATCAATGATTAACCTTTAGGAAATGAAACAACTCAATGAAGCATAAAATAAGTGAAATTAGTGTACACTATCAATTTATGTCAATGTCACAACATGGAAAAGTAGCATATCCATGAAATGTAGCAATGTAAAATATATAGAATTGAGCAAGACATTTGTAAGTAATCAATGTAGCTCAACATGATCAATGAAAAGGTCATAGAAAGATACAACCATTGATAATATAAATATAGATGAGATGCACCCAATATTGACATGGCCCTTGGGTATAGGCATGTCCTACATTTGTGCATCCATAGGACATGTGTGACATATATGTCCTGAATCTCACTTGTATATACATCAAAATGCATGTGTGTATGAAAAAGGATATGTAAGATACCAAACATGTGATAAAATAATATAAATAAATAACAAAAACTAGAAAACATGTCATGCTTACATCCTGGTATTTTATTTTGGGATTTTGGCACATATGTAGAAATGCTAACCAAGGATGATCAAGTGTATATATTATATCTAACATGGTAATATTCAACTATCATAAGTGATTAGTATCATATGTAACTCTATCTAAATCTAAGGAATGATCTTGTGTTGTAATATAAGTGCCATTATCAACATAAATCATTAGATCATGTGTATGATGAGTAACTCTAGCTAGCATAATATCCTAGGAAATCTGTTGTATAGTAGGAAAAACATGTGTCTATGTTTATTTTAGAACACATTGATATGCATGTAACACTAGGCAAGGACATGATAAATTAGATGGCCAATGCGAGTCTTGACTAACTCTCTAATGTAATGATCATTAAAGCATTGGTTGTCTAGGAAAGTCAACTACCTTATTCTGAACGATTTGTGTAGAATGAATTTAAATAGATAGAGTAATTTATTATGGTGCTGGCAAGGGTGGAGGAGCAAATTCCTCTTTATAAATAGGATGATCATATAGAACCCTCTAAATTGTAAGCACTTGACTGCCATGTGTATCCTTAACAAATTTTTGTATTGAATATGGTTTTTCATAGAGCTTATGTATCCAAGGTGTCCTAACAACATGTCAAATGCCCTTGTTGTTGGTAAGACTAAAAATAAAATAGCCACTATTGTAGAGCCTAGCTTAAAAGGTAGGATAATGTGTCCTAGGGGATTATATTTGTTGCCATCAAATCTTTTGACTATATTTGTTGTATCCACATAATCCTCATGTGTATATCTAAGAGTATGAATAATTATCATTAGAAAAAATATTTTTATTTGAACCAATATCCACCATGACACTATGTATAGGATGGGAATCAATGTATGTTCATATAGAAAGTGATGTATAAGTAGGATCATCATCCACAATATCACTATCATCAAATGCAATCATACGTTGTTATATATATGTGCTTGTAAGGGTACCAATAATACCATACAATGAGAGATCATATGTCAAAGAAGGAGGATGCTCATTGTATGTCATATGCACCTCAACAATATCCTTAGTTTTTGCTACCGTGTGATTTGGAAGGGGATTGAAAAATATTTTTAACTGTACAATCCCATTTGTTTATGATCTTGAATCATTTGTGGGTGTACTAAGATCAATAATATTATCATCAATGAGATATTTAATCTTATGTCTTAGCCCAAATAATCTAGTTGTAGAATTCCATTTGCATCTATGGTAGTCACAAGATGCATTATTTTTGTTTCCCTTTAGAAGAGGCATACTCATATCAACCTCCTTAGGTGGATGAAGGTATATAAGGTTGCACTCAATTAATTTTTTCAAAATCATATATGGAGGTTAAAGAATCATTAAAATTTCCTCCTTTTGTAGATATTAAAATCTGATTTTTATAGCATCTTAGTCTTGTATACTTGACAAATACATATCAGGGTTCTACCCTTCAATTCTAAACCTCTTTGTTGTCAAAATACTCACATTCACCATCCCATTGTGCCTGATTGTTATCTTATGGTTCAAACCTATCATTTATGATGACCCAAATCTCTTACACTATGCAAACATCTCAAAACTTGATATATATCCTTCATTATCAATTTTAGATCCTCAATAACTTCTTATCCTATTAGTTACTTATGTCTCACATAGGGACACTTGCATCAATGCAAGTGTCTATATTATTATCAAGTGTCTATTTCTCAAAAGTAATATGATTTGAAAATATTTTGAATCCTATGGGTTGGCCCATTTGTCTTATTGAACCTACCATGAGATATTTTCAAAAGATGTGGTATAATTAATTATCTAATCCTACTTATTATTCATCTAGAAAATACCAAGTAAGCACTTATTCAATCTCAATCAATCAAATTTACAACTAAGTTTTACTACCCTATTCTTCTTAAATTTCATATCATTCATTAGAGCAATCATATTACAGATCTAAAGCACTCAAGAATAACCTATGAGCAATATTTATCAAATTATAGGATAAATCATAGCATGCCCTTACATATAGTATATTTCACTCTTGTGCACACATAAGCCCACACCTAGAGCATAACTACACATGTCTTAGGCCCCATTTGTAGTATTGGTTATGTTATCCACACTCATTAAAATAAGGGTGCTTGAGGTCAACTTGACATTGTGAGCCCACTAACCCATTTTTGGCAAGGTACAAAGACTTAAGGTGAAGAGCTAAGATTTGATCCATAAATAGTCATTGACAGCCTATGCATGTAAAAAAAATTAGCATAAAGGTGAAATAAAACCCAAAATACTCTAGGTGGTCACTTTACAATATAGTGAATATTTTGTATAGGATAATTGTATTGAGATCAAGACATAAGCATGGATGTAGAACTGACATAAGTGTTTAGGCCTCCAAAAAAAAAATTCTTAAAATCCGATGACTGGATCTCAATCTTGTCCATGTTTCTTTCCACTTATGTACTTTTTAGATCTACTACATATTTGCAAATAAATTAAGTATTATCTCTTCTTTATGTTTATGCAATCAAACTATTGTTTTGAGTGTACATTATATATTTTGTATAACTCAACACTTTGATTTAGAATACTCATTTATCTGAGTTTTTAATTAATTGGCATGCTATAAAATAGTTTTATTCATTGTAACATCCCCATTGGGATCTACCTAGAAACATATGATTTTTTTAATTTATACAACATATACTTTAAATGATTACACCACGAGAATCTAATCAGTGATTATATAAAATACACTATGTATGATAAATGTAAGTGAAGCATATTGCATCATACTTCACTGATAACTATCATCATAAGAAACACATCATAATATGAATATAAAAATTAATTACAATTAACCAACCACAACTGATACATGCCTACAACCACTACTGTCAATGTATAATAATTAAGTAGTACAGTTCATCATGATAATATTTTAATAATAAATACAATACAATATATA
Source organism: Torreya grandis (assembly GCA_037957365.1). Lineage (NCBI taxonomy): Eukaryota > Viridiplantae > Streptophyta > Pinopsida > Cupressales > Taxaceae > Torreya > Torreya grandis. The sequence continues at coordinate 4,970,857 of JARHVA010000047.1, read as the reverse complement.
TATATATATATATGGCTTCCCAGAGTATAACTTTCTTGGACTCTAGGATCTATGGCAATCTCAAGTGTCGTCTCTAAGTAAGTATTATTGTGGGGAGGGAGAGCATCCTTCGAGCACTTTTTCACACAAACCATAAACCAATGATCCCATACACTAATCCCATCAAGTAAAGGTCCTCCCTTCATGGATGAGTAGATAGTGATGGCACATAAATCTAGAGAGACAAGCTAATACCCATGTATTGTATGATTTCTAAAACTAAACATGCATTATATCATAGAAACCCGTTCTACTTAAAATATCACACAAACATGTAAATCATACTCATGAAATGATGTCTCACTAAACATTAATTTGGTCAAAGTTTTTAATAATTTACTAATCTAAGGATCAATCAAAATTCATACACACCACTTGATTGGATCACCTTCATCTGTCAATGTGATGCTAGTAAGCTAATGACATCCATCTCACTACTTACTTAGTATCAACAATGTGAGATGTGGTTAACATAATATAACCAATGAATTCATATAAATTAAATCTTACTAAAAATTATATCACATAACATGCTAAGCATATAAATAATAAATAAAAATACATTTATTCCATCAAAAGTATGAATGAATCTCACATTATTATCTATCTCATAATATAAATAGTAACTATAGTTTATACCATCCGAGTAAAATATTCATCTAACTACAATTTTTAATTACTATAAGTAGTTTCTAAATATACTACACCCTATGATAACTCATAATATCACAGTCTATTATTTTAAAGCACAACTATTAATTACCAAAAGTAGTCATAATAAAATTGTTATAAATCAATGGAAACATAAGCTTCTGTTCAAGCAATTAGATATAGCAAAAAAAGTCTCAGTTTTCATGAAACATATAATATTCCATTCTATTATTTTTTATACTTTCAGGGGGGTTGTATGCATGCATAAATAAGGTCTTACTATACAAAAATCTATAGAATAGTTTTGGACCACCAATGGAGCTATAACTAGAAGTACAGACCCTTATGTACAATTATAAGCTAATTAGGCATAGATGTACCTATATTATTTTAAGCATACTATTCATTAACATGTAGCTTATTATAGAAATAATTCTATAATATGTATCTTATTTCAAATGCTACATATGATAAGTTATCTCATGCATATCACAAAGCTTATCATAATGAAAGACTACGTTGAACTATATATGCATCACATGCTTTAGAAATCTATTTTAGGATTTTGATATTATATATCTACATATATGCCAAAAAAAATCCTCAATTTAATAAACTACACAATAAGACATAAGTCATTATGTGAGTCTGAATTATCATTCTTTACATCATGTCCTAACTGTTTTCATGTTTAGTCCTCCATTTTTGATATATATAGGTGTTATAGCATCTAGAGAAAAAGCCTTAATATGAACCCATGAAAACAAGGAAGGGCCTTAGTCACAATCCTATCCTTATAGAAAATCTCTAGACTTTGCCAGACATTCTATGGACCTCGATAGATAGCTCCAAACTTTCACAGTTGAGCTACAGATTTTGATAATCAAATTACAAATTTTGATAATTGAGCTATAGACTTATCTAAAATATGTTTCCAAGGTATTCTAAAGGTTCCTTCAACCATTCCATGATGATCCAGACTCCTCCCACTATTTTTTAGATACTTTTTATTTTTGGCATTTATTAAATAATAATACAAATCATTATTCTTGTTTTTATCAAAGGATAATATCATATATACAATTGTATAAATGCACATATCTAATCACTGCATACTCCTCCAATGCTAGCTATATAAGTTTTAATTTTTATTATCTCAAAATATTCTTTTTAAATCGTCGCATAAGACTTGGCTGTGTATAAACCAATATATAACTTAGTTGTTTACCTTGTTTAATAAACATGAATAATATACCAGACATTATATAAATTACTCTTACTAATGAAATCATTGGTTTTGACATATTCAATTATTTCACTCAAAAATTCATTCATTCACTTTTAAGTTTTCTTTGGAGAATACGAATGAATTGCGTAATTATATCATACTACAAACTAAATATATGCACATACCTATTCATCGATTGTATAAGCTATATACACCTAAATGGTAGTGGGTATATCTTATAATATAACTGTATGATAAAAACCATTTGTTTGTATAAATAAGTATATATATAAACTGTACTTTTTTGAATAAATTTATTTAAGTGAATAGAGGTACTAGCTATGCTTTAACAAAAGACTAAAAGGATATTTATACGGCATGCTATATATTTACATCACAAGAAATATACCAAATCGCTTAACAGTTTGTTTAATACACCTATACATCTTAACTTCTTTATGCAAGGATAATTAGAAGCATGATAACTATAACTGTGTTTAATTCATAAGTCATTGCTTAGAAAGTAAATAGTAGATTGCCTTGTTTCTATTTCTATAATATTATCTTCCTTATAATAGGTCACTACATTAGATGTTATTTCTATCTCTATGGAAGAATCACCATGTATATATACAGAAATAGTTTCATGTGTATAAATAGATAGGTTTGTGTAATGGTTTATACAATCTACTTATATATATGATGTAGTCCAATAAATATTATTTTTCTATATAAAACTTTCTATAATAATTTATGTACAAGTATCACAACTTACTGCAATATTCTAACTTTTCACAAAATTCAACATGAATACATGCAATAAAACTAATTACATTGCCTACCTAAAATTGCACCATTATTCAAATTTGCTTGGCTTTTCTCCCTTCTATGATTCTCTCTCTGTCTTCTTCTCCTTTGTGCTGCCTTCTCTTGTGTAGAAATTACACCCCTTTTTTCTTCTATTTCTCTCCTTTTAGTATGGTGCACCTTTCTTCTCCCTATCTGAATATATTCTTTCTTATTCTTTTTACATGAAAAAGGGCATGGCTTTTCTCCTTTTAGATTTTTCCTTTTTATTTTTATTTTTTATTTATATTTATTATTATTTTATTAATATCCTTCTTTTATTTTTATCTAATTTTAAACTTTTTCATTTTCTCTTTATTTATTATTCTTATTTTTTTTTTGTTGGATGGTGGGGCTTGATCTTATTATGCTACCCCATTTTCGACAGGGAGGTGTGGGGGGGAAATTCCCTCACTATGATTGTTATGGGGGTTCAGGGGGGTGGGGATCTACTTGGCATCCCCCCTAATAGTAGTTTGAGGGTAGTGCCCCTGAAGCAAAACTTTGTTAAAAATGCATTGTAAAATATTGTAATTTCATAGTAAATCTAGACTAATTACTATTAGGTTATAGATCTAACAGGAAAAATTATGTTTATGCATTTTTACCCTAATATGTAAGCCTCTTTTGATATGAGGGCATTGTAATTATGACAACACACTATATGTGAGTGAAGAAGAGATTGCATTGGATGTATTACAGGTTTTAACCCTTCATTTTGTTGGACTGAATAAAGAAAAGAATTGGTTGATTCTATGTGAACGTAGTCAATATTGGGTGAACCACGTTAAATCTATGTATCTATTATGCTATGTTTTCTACATTTTATTTCCATATTTGATTCATTAATATTGATTCGTGCTTTATATTCCTAATAATTGATATTAGATCCAAAAGTTTATTTGGCAGATAAACTCATAGGAAAAGAGGGTTTTTGGTTCGAGTGAGAGCAATGACAAAAGAAGGCAAGTTTAAGGTCAAAAAATTTAGTGGCCAAAACTACAAGCTATGAAAGATGCAAATTGAGGACTATCTATATCAGAAAGATATTTTCATACCATTGGGAAGAATAACAAAGAAGCTGGCAAATATGAAGGATGAATAATGAGAGGTTCTTGATAGAAAGGCACTTGGAACAATATGACTATGCTTGGTAGCACCGGTGGACTTCAATATTTCAAAAAAAAAAGATAATAGTGGATGTGATAAAGGCATTCAATAGAGTGTATGAATAACCCTCAACCTCCAACAAGGTATTTCTTCTGAAATATTTATTTAATATGAAGATGTCAGAAGGTGAGTCTGTTACTGATCATTTAAATGAATTTAACATATTCACAAATTAGTTAAGCTCTATATGAGTAAACTTTGATGATGAGGTTAGGGTTATTTTGATTATGTGCTCATTGCCAGAAAGTTAGAATGGCTTGGTCATGGTTGTGAGTAATTTTATCTCTAGTTTAAACACTTTAAAGTTTGATGATGTTAGTGGTGTTATTCTTAGCAAGGAAATGCAATGAAAAAGCACATGTGAGACATTAGGTAATGATTTGACTATGGATAACAATGGGAGACAAAAGGGTAGATCCAAATCTAGAGGAACATTGGTGTGTTGGATTTGCAGGAAGAAAGGATACTTGAAGAAAGATTATTGGTTTCAAAAAGGAAAACAAGAAGATGAACAACAAGATAAAAATTAGAAACTAAATGTAACAGGTGATATGTTGCAAGACAATTTAATCCTTTCATTAGATAATATTAATGATTCTTGGGTGTTAGATTCAGGGGCTTCATTTCATGCTACACCCCATAGGAAATATTTTCAAGATTATGTTTAAGGTGATTTTGGATAGGTTTATTTGGGTGATAATGAACTTTGTAAAATTATTGGAAAAGGCAAAATACATATAAAATTACTGAATGTAAACAAATGGTTGTTGAAAGAGGTAAGCCATGTTCCTGAGTTGATAAAAAATCTAATTTCAACAAAGCAATTGAGAAGTGAGGGATGAACAGTTACATTTGTAGAAAATTCATGGAAGGTCACTAAAGGATCATTGGTAATAGAAAAAGGAGAGAAGGTGGGTACATTATATTTATCTACTAGCAATGTTGACTCTTCTATTACTTTAGCTTCTACAATAGTGGATACAAAATTATGGCACCACAAACTTGGGCACATGAGTGAGAAGGGGATGCAAGTTCTCTACTCAAAGAATTTGTTGCCAAATTTGAAGAAGGTGGATTTGGAATTATATAAGCATTGTGTTTACAAAAATTAGAAGAGAGTTAGGAAGATAAATAAGGGCAAATAGTTAGAGGTTATGCATATAGATGTATGGGAAATGACTCAGGTATCATCCCTTGGTGGCTCTTCTTATTATGTTACTTTTATTTATGATGTAACTAAAAAAATTGAGTTTATTGCATACAAAAAAAATATGATGTTTTTTATACTTTTAAGAAATGAAAAGCTTTGGTTGAGAATTAAATAGGAAATAAGTTGAAGTGTGTTAGATCAAATAATGGAGGTGAATACTGTAGTAAGAAGTTTGATAATTACTATTCATCCCATGGTATTTAGAGAGAGAAGATGGTTCCAAGAACACCACAATAAAATAGTGTGTCTGAAAGGATGAATAGGATAATTATGAAGTGTGCAAAGAGCATTATATTGCATGCAGGGTTGCCCTTATAGTTTTAGGCAAATGTTATGGATATTTTTGTTTACTTAATAAATAGAGGGACTTCAAGTCCTTTGGATGGTGGCATTTTAGAGGAAGAATAGACAAGTAAAAAGGTAGATTATTCTTTTTTAAATACTTTCAACTGTGAAGCATTTTTCTATATTGATAAAGAAAATAGAACCAAGCTTGAATCAAAATCTAAGAAATATACTTTTATTGGATATGTTGTTAATGATTTTGGTTACCATTTATGGGATTTTGAAATTTTTGAAATCATTAAGAGTAGATATGTGATATTTAATGAGAATGTCATATACAGAGATTAGTTTTAGGGAAAGAAATAAGAAAATATAAATACAAAATATACAGTACTTGATGAAATCACAGGAAATGAAAATTTAAAAGTGCCAAAAAATCAAAATGTGTAACAACAACAACAACAAGTACCTCAAACTCCTAAAAGTGTAGTTAGAAGATGTACCAGAGTAAGTAGACTCTTTGAATGGTACTCTCTAATTTATTATTTATTATTGTCTAATGGTGGTGAACTAGAAAGCTATGAAGACGCAGCACATATAGAAACTAGAAAGAAGTGGGAGCAAGGCATGAAAGAGGAGATGGACTCTTTAGTACATAAGCAAACATGGGATTTGGTTCAGTTGCCTACATGTAAAAGAGCATTGAAAAATAAATGGGTTTATAGGTTGAAGGATGAATATGGAGGAAAAAAGAGGTACAAGGCTAGACTTGTAAAGGGGTTTACACAAAAGAAAGGTATCAATTTTGATGAAATATTTTTTCTAGTTGTAAAAATGACTTCCATAAAAATTGTTTTAAGTTTGGTAGTAGTAGAATATTTTCATCTTGAATAGTTAGATGTGAATATTGATTTCCTTCATGGTGATTTAGAGGAGGAAATATAGATGGAGCAGCCACAAAGATACAAAGTAAAAGGCAAGGAAAAAATGTTGTGCAGGGTGAAGAAGAGTTTCTATGGTCTAAAGCAAGCTCTAAGACAGTGGTATTTAAAATTTGACATGTTTATGACAGAATAAGGTTATAGTATATGTCATTTTGATCACTGTCTATTTTAAGAGATTCGATAATGATAACTATATTATCTTGTTATTGTATGTAGATGACATGCTTGTTTTAGGGTCTAACATGTAGAATATGAATAATCTCAAAAGAAAATCAACAAATTCATTTGCAATGAAGATTTGGGTGTTGTAAAGTAAATTCTTGGTATGAGAATAATAAGAGACAGGAAAAATAGAAAATTGGCATTGTCTCAAGAAGAGTACATCAATAAGGTGTTAGTCAAGTTCAATATGTAAGATGCAAAACTCGTAAGTACACCTTTGGGAGGGCACTTTAAATTAAGAAAGGAACAGTGTCCTAAAACACAAGAAGAAATCAATTACATTTCTAAAGTTCCATATGTTTCTTTAATTGGAAGTTTAATGTATGCTATGGTGTACATGAGACTAGATATTGCTCATGTAGTGGGAGTTGTCATCAGGTTTATGAATAATCCACGAAAAAAATAGTGAGATGCGGTCAAGTGGATTCTCAGGTACTTGAGAGGGACCACTGATAGATGATTATGCTATGAAGGTGCATATGTTACCTTAAAAATATATGTTGATGCAGACATGGCTAGAGATTTAGATGGTAGGATCACCATAGATTATGGTTTCACTATTGGTGATACAACAGTTAGTTAGATTTCAAAATTGTCGAAGATAGTTTCTTTGTCAACTACAAAGACAGAGTATGTTACAGCTACAGAAGCTAACAAAGAGATGATATGGATGCAATGATTCATGGAATATTTGAGGCATAAGTAAGAAGATTGAAAGTTGTACAATGATAGTAAATTAATTGGCATTCCACTCAAGAACCAAACATATACAACTCAAGTATCACTTCATTCATTTAGTTTTGGAGGATGGTCTATTAAAGTTGGAAAAGATCCATACAAGTCAGAATCCTACAAATATGCTAACAAAAATAGTCATAAAGAAAAATTTGGAGAGTTGTTTAGATTTAATAGGTCTTCAAGGATAACAATGAAGATGAGAAACATGCTAGGGTCAAAGTTTAAAAAAAATTCCAAGGAAGAGTTGTACCGGTGGAGTTGCAACAATTAGTCTCCAAATGGGATATTGTTAGATGGTGGACCCTGATTTTATTATAATGCTCAGTTCCCAATAGGGGGTGTGGGGGAGAAACTCCCCCCGCCCCCACTATGGTCTCCATAGGGGTCCATTAAAAATGCATTGTAAAATATTGTAATTTCATAGTAAATCTAGATCGTTCACTATCAGATTATAGATCTAATGGTAGAAATTGTGTTTGTAAATTTTTGACTTAATATGTACCCTTATTTTGATATGATGACATTGTAATTATGGTGGCACATTTTATGTGAGTGAAGAGGAGATTGTAGTGGATGTATTTTAGGTTTTATCCCTTCATATTATTGGACTGAGTAAAAAGAAGAACTGGTTATTTCTATGTGGATGTAGATCATATTGGGTGAAACACATTAAATATATGTCTCTATTGTGTTGTGTTTTCTATATTTTATTTCCGTCTTTAATTCATTAATAATGCTTTGAGTTCTATATTCCTAACAATTTTTTTTATTTTTTCTATTTTTTCCTCTTACAATATAAATTTACTCACTTATCTCTAATTATAATAATTAATAAATTTACTAATTAAATTAGTACCTTAAATGTCAAAATGGTTTAATGATAAATCTATTAATTAATAACCTCAAATTTGAACTAATTATGAAATCACATTTCTAAAAGCATTTAAGTGTCACACATGTAAATCATGTAAGAGAAATTCTATAAAACCATTAAATATACTATCAAACTATGTATAGATGACTATCTAATGTAAATGACATCAAAACACACTATGCTAACCATTCCATTATGCATCTAATATATACTAGCTAATGTGACATGTACATATTTTTTAGCTAGTTTCTCTATTGCCCCCAGCAACTTCATCTATATCACCTTTTTTGATGATGATCTCCCTCCATCACGCTCTAAGGGATGAGTTCTCCTGCATCAACGTCAAAATAAGTAGGTAGTTAGACCATAACATCATGATATATATATACATCATAAAATATAAATAAAATAACAAATCAACATGTTCATAATGTAAACATATACACTATAGCTAACTCATAATAATGTAATCATGTAACATAAGTATTATTCAATTATCTCATAACAACATATATCTTAAATCTTAGTTAAAATAACCAAATCAAATTTGTTAGCTATAAATATCCATGGATAATTAAGTAAGTTTTCTTAATGAGGAATTGGGATGTAACATACTTCCCTCTAAAAATAGTCATCATCATCGATGACTCTTATTCAAACATAAGTTTTGAATTAAAAATACTATTCAGTAGAAAAATAACATAGTATAATAGTATCTAATCAGGCAAATAAATGTGTAAATCTTTTATATAACTCATCAAAGTCCTCCCAAGTAGCACTATCTTCAAAGTGTTGGTCCCATAAGACCTTGAACTGTGACATCTCTCTATTAATCAAATGAAATTTATGAGTGTAAATTACTTTGATTTGTTCTACTGTGACCACCCTAAGATCTATACCCTACAAAATATTCTAATCCAACACATGGGTAGGATCAACTATATACTTTTTAAGATAAGAAATATAGAGTACATTATGCAATAGAGTTAGGGTTGGTGGCAATACAAACTTATACGCTACATGATTTACCACTTCTAACACCTCTAAGGGTCGCACATATCTCAGTGATATTTTTATTGACTTCTCGAATTTAATCGAGCTCTTCTATAGCTTAACTCATAAAAATACTTTATCACCTACTAAAAATTGTCTATCTATCCTCTTCAGATGAACATAACTCTTCTAGCTATCATTGGCCTTGACCAATATCTGTCTGATTAATCTAACTTTCTCTTTTATTTTTGAAAGTATCTCAGGGCCAAAGACTACCTTGTCCTCTAACCTGTTCCAACTGATTGGTATTTTGCATCTTATTTTGTATAGTACCTCAAATGGTTTCATATTTAAAGTTGATCGGTATTATGCAAATCAACCAATGAAAAATAATTTTACCACTTATATTGATGATCCATGCAGCACATATGAATAAGATCTTCTAACACTTGATTAACTCTCTTAGTATGTTCGCTAGTATCTGTGTGATATGCAGTGCTAAAGTTTAGTTACATACCCAAAGCTGAATTTGGAGTTACCCAAAATCTAAAAGTCATCTTTGGATCATGATCTAAAATGATCTTCTATAAAAATCCATGTAACATAAACACTTCCTTCACAAACCTCTTCGCAAGGGTAGGTGTATCATTTGTCAAATTGCTTGGTATAAAATGAGCTACCTTGATTATTTTGTCAACTACTACCAAGATTATATCATGCCTACTCTATGACATTGATAAACCTTGGACAAAGTCCATACTAATCACCTACCACTTCCATTATGGTATATCATGAAAATATAACAACCCATTTGGATGCACAAGTTCAGCTTTCACTTGTTGACATTTCAGATAATGTGACATAGATTGCTACATCTTTCTTGATTCCATTCTAAAAATATAGTGGTCTAAGTTCTACCATGAGCTTGGTTACTCCTGGATGTCCTAAATATGGGGCATTGTGTAGTTCCTTTAGTATTATACTTTACAAATTCTCTTAATTTGATATATACATCTTTCTATTGTGATACAAAAGACCATCACTCTCTAATTTTAATCCTTTATATCAAGGATTTTGAGCATTTTTAGATAATGATTTTTTGACATAATCATAGAATTCATCTCTTGGTGAGAATTTAATCACTCAATCCCTAAAATTGCTCTTGATAGTAGATATGGTTGTTATATACCTTCTACAAATTAGGGTAATCAACTACTATGTTTTCCTTGCCTTTGATATAGTTGATATCGAAATCATAATTAAAAAAAAACTCAAGCCAACATCTCTGATAAGTATTCAAATTTGGTTGGTACTTGAGTCCCAATTTATCCATCTTGAGCTCAAATAGTTTTTCCAACAAAATAATGCCTTCAAACTTGTAAAACATGCACATTTGCTACAAGTTCCATGTCATGAGGGGCATAGTTCACCTCATAAGGCTTTAGCTTTCATGACTCATAAGCCACCACTACACCATAATACATAAGCAATCTTCCTAGTCCATCCCTTGACGTGTCTTTGATCATGAAAAATTGACCATTGAGGTCAAGAACTCTTAACACTGGTGTTAAAGTAAGTCTTTTTTTCAATTCCTAAAAAATTACTTTGTACTTCTCTAATCAGATTTTTTTTTGTTTTTACATTGCAAAGAGGTAATTGAATTTGCTATCTTGGAAAAATTCAGAATGAACTTCCTATAATAGCTTGCCAATGCCATGGAACTTCTTACCTCATGCACATTCTTTGGTGCTGACCATTCCATAATGGCTCTAATCTTTTCCAAATCTACTAAGATACCATTTTTAGAGATAATGTCCTAGATATTGCACTCTCTCTTGTAAAAATGTGCACTTAGACAACTTGCCATATAGCTTGTGCATCTGCAACTGTTGCAAAACTAGTTTTAGATGTTGAAGGTGCTCATCTTCATTCTTAGAGTATATAAGAATGTCATCCAAAAAAATAAAACAAAGTGATTTAGATAATCATTGAACACACAATTCATGAGATTCATGAATGTTGTCAGAGCATTTATCAACCCAAACAATAACACTATGAACTCATAGTGCCCATAGCGATTTTTAAACATTGTCTTTGGAATATCTTCATCCCTTATTCTTAGTTGATGGTATCTTACTCTAAGATCAATCTTAGAAAATATCACTGCTCCCTGTATTTGATCAAAAATATCATCTATATGAGGTAGTAGATACCTATTTTTTTATAGTTTCCTTGTTCAACATTCTATAATCAGTGCAAAGTCAAAGAGTACCATCTTTCTTCTTGACATAAATAATTGGTGCACCCCATGGTGACACACTTGTCTTGATTAACCCATTAAACAATAATTCTTGGAGTTAAGCCATCAATTCAACCAAATTAGTGGTTGTCATCCTGTATAATGCCTTAGACTCTAGTTCTAAACTAGGTATGATTTTGATAGAAAAATTGAACTCACGTCTATGAGGCAATCCTGATAATTTTTTTAACAAACATCATGAAAATCTCTAAGAAATGGGTAATCTTTGAGAGATGGTCCCTTAGTTTCCTCCATTTCATTTATCTTGACGTTAAATTCTTGGCAACCCTTTTCCTTGAGCTCTCTTGAGTTGCATAGCAAAAATATACCTAACCCTCAACTCTCTCTTCTCATCCTGAAGTTGTGTTTGATTTTCAAAATCATCCAAACACTCAAACTTCTTTAAGTAGCAGTCAAACTTGGCCTTATGTTTAGAAATCTGGTTGACTCCTAAGATTAAATCATATGACCCTAGTGGTGATACATATAGATCCGCTACTATTATGAATTCAAAAAACCTAATCTCTACTTCAATTAAACACTTGTCAACCATGACTTTTGGGTCATTTCCATACTATACTGACCATGCATTTGTCATTACTCTAGCTCTTCTAGTTAACTTACTAAACATTCTAGGATCTATAAAACATTATATATCCCTTGTATCTATCAAAATGGAAACTAGATGGTTAAATAAAGTACCTAATAGTTCTATGGGTAGTGCTTGAAATTCAGCTTGTCGATTATCAACTACTACATGAATATGCTACTAAAAACTACCCTACTAAGGAATATGACCTTTGTTCTTTGACTTGTTCGAAGTGCAATCATGAGCATAATGGTCATATCCATAAATAAAATAACATTTAGGTGATATTTTCCCATCAATTTATTAGTTTCCCTTGAAACTATTTTTAGAACTAATGCTTGGTTTTTTATTGCCTAAACTGTTATTGAATTTGACATTATGGTTTTTGAGTTGCTTCCTAGAGTCTCTACTCTTTTATTTCCAATTCTTCTTTTTTAAAGTTGACTTAGAGTTTCTAAAATTTTTCTTAAACTTCCTTGGCCTGTGAAAGAGATTTCATATTTTGTTTATGTTTGATTGCCCTCTCAAAGAATTTTTCCATGGTAGAAGGTCCATGAACATCCATCTCTTCACCGATCTGGGGTCTCAATCCCATGAAAAACTTTATGATCTTAAACCTCTCATCTCTATGATATGTAGGTATGTACTTTAAAATTTTGGTGAACTGATCATAGTACTCATTCATTGATAAGTCTACCTACTTTATATTCTTGAAATCTATGAGCTTATGATCAAAATAAAGCTATGGAAGCCACCATAATCTAAATAAAATCATAAGCTGGTCCTAAGTAGTGGTGTTCGAGTCAATATTCATTTCTAACCTCTTGTTGGCCCACCACGTAGCTTCCTTACCAACCTAATGGTATGCTTTCCATACTACCTTAGTGACCTCTGATTAGTTTTGAATTTTGAAATACTTCTCCATCTCAGTCAGCCATGCTTCAGCTCTGTCACCTAGAATAGTTGCACCAAACTTAGGTGGATTCACCTTCTTCATATCTCTAGCCAACTCTATAGCTACTTGAGCTCTAGCATCTTGAAGATTTTTTTACTTAGTGGGATGCTCTTCAAGTACATACTGAGGTTCTTCCTCTTCATGGCCATGAACCACCTATTTTAAGACTGTAATTTGATCATTGATCTCATTTATGGCTAAGAGAATCTGATCCATCTTTGTTAATTGCTTAGTGGCAAATAGACTAGGTTCAAATGGAGGGTTACTATCATTGGCATGCGACTCATTAGGTTCTAGACTTCTAGCCATAACTCTGATATCACATGTAACATTCCCACTATGTTATACCTAAAAATACATGATTTTTTAAAAATTTACACAACATATACTTTAAATAGGTTACACCACAAGAATATAATCAATGATCATATAAAATATTTTAAATATGATAATTGTAATTAAATTATACTACATCATACATCACTGATCACTATCATCATAAGAAACACATCATAATAGGAATATAGAAAGTAATTACAATTAATCAGCTACAACCTTACATGTCTATAGCCACTACTGTTAATGTATAGTAAGTAATTAGAGTTAACCATGATAATGTTTCTATATATATATATGGATCCCTAGAGCATAATTTCTCTAGATTATAGTATCTATGGCAATCTCAAGTGTCATCTCTAAGTAAGTACCGTTGTGGGGAGGGAGAGCATCATCTAAGCACTATTTCACACCAACTATAAATTAATAATCTCTCATACTAAAATCATCAGAGAATGGCCCTCTCTTCACAGATGAGTAGATAGTGATGGTGTGAGAATCTAAAAAGACAAGATATTACCCATGTGTTGTATGATTTATAAAACTAAACATGCGATGTATTATAGATATTGATTCTACCTAAGATATCACACAAACATGTAAATCATACTCATAAAATGATAATGTCTCACTAAACATTACTTTGACCAAAATTTTCAATAATTTAATGATCTAAGGATCAATCAAAATTCATATACACCATTTGATTGGATCACCTTTATCTAGCAATGTGATGCTAATGAGCTAGTGAAATCCATCTCACTACTTACTCAATATCAACAATGCAAGATGTGGTTAACATAATATAACCAATGGATTCATACAGATTACACCCTACTAGCAATAATATCACATAACATGATAAACACGAGAATAATAAAAAATCATACATTTATTCCATCAAACATATGAATGAATCTCACATTATTATATATCCCATAATAGAAATAATAACTACAATTTATACCATCCAAGTAAAATATTCATCTAACTACAACTTATAATTATTATAAGTAGTTTCCAAATATACTACACCTTATTATAACCCATATTATCATAGTCTAGTGTTTTAAAACACAACTACTAATCACCATAAGTAGTCATAATAAAGTAGTTATAAATCAATGGAAACATAAGCTTTTATTCAAGAAACTAGATACAATAAAGAAAGTTTCAATTTTTACGAAACATATAATATTCCATTCTAGTGTTTTTTATACTTTTAGGCGGGTGGGGGGAGGGGGTGGCAGGGCTTTGTATGCATGCATAAATAAGGTCCTATTATATAGATATCTATACAATAATTTTGGACCACTAATAGAACTATAACTAGAAGTACACACCCCTATGTACAAGTATAAGTTAATTAGGCATAAATGTACCTATATTCTTTTAGGCATACTATTAATGAACATGTAGTTTAGTATAGCAATATTTCCATAATACGTATATTATTTCACATGTGACATATGATAAGTTATCTCATACATATCACAAATCTTATCATAATGAAAGACTACGTTAAGATATATATGAATCACATGCTTTAAAAATATATTTTAGGATTTCAATATACTATATCTACATATATGCCAAAATAAAGAAACATACTCATTTTGATAAACTACATGATAAGACATAAGTCATTATATAAGTCTGAATTAACATTCTTTACATCATGATCTAACTATTTACATGTTTAGTCCATTTTAAATATACACAGGTGTTATAACATCTAATGAAAAAGTCTCTATATGAACCCATGAAGACAAGGAAGGGCCTTAGTCACAATCATATCATTTTAGTGAAGCTCTAGACTTTTTCAGGGATTCTACAGACCTTGATAAATAGCTGCAGACTTTCATAGTCGAGCTATGGATTTTGATAGTTAAGCTACTAATTTTGATAGTCAAGCTACAAATTTCAATAGTCGAGCTATGGAATTGTCTAAAACATGTTTCCAAGGCATTTAAAAAGTTCCTTCAACCATTCCATGATGATCTAGATTCCTCCCTCTACGTTTTAGATACTTTCTATTTTTAGAATTTACTAAATAATAATACAAATCATTATTATTATGTTTATCAGAGGACAATATCAGAGATACAACTATATAAATGTGCATATCTAATTATTGCATACTCCAATGCTATCTATATAAGTATTTATTTTTATTATCTCAAACTATTATTTTTAAATCATTGTATAAGACTCGGTTGTGTATAAATTAATGTATAACTTAGTTGTTTACCTTGTTTAATAAACATGAATAATATATAGGATGTTGTAAAAATCACTATTACTAACCAAATCATCGTTTTTGACATATTCAATTATTTCACTCAAAAATTCATTCATTCACTTTTAAGTTTTCTCAGGAGAATATGAACAAATTACCTAATCATATCATACTACAAACTGAATATATACACATACCTATTCATCAATTGTATAAGTTATATACACCTAAATGGAAATAGTTATATCTTATAGTATAACTGTATGATAAAAATCATCTATTTGTATAAAAAAGTATATATAAACTATACTTCTTTGGATAATATATAGTTTATGTAAGTGAATAAAGGTACTAGCTATGCTTTAACAAAATATTAAAAGGATATTTATATGGCATGCCATATATTTACATCATAGGAAATATACCAAATCACCCAGTAGTTTGTTTAATATACCTCTACATCTTAACTTATTTATGCAAGGATAATTAGAAGCATGAAAGTTGTAACTATGTTTAATTTGGAAGTCATTGCTCAGAAAGCAAATAGCCAATTACCTTGTTTCTATTTGTATAATATGATCTTTGTTATAACATGCCACTACATTAGATGCCATTTCAATAGCTATGGAGGGATCACCATGTATATATACATAAATGGTTTCATATGTATAAACAAATAGGTTTGTGTAACGGTTTATAAAATCTGCTTATATATACAATGTTGTCCAATAAATATTATTTTCCTCTATAAATTGTTCCGTAATAATTTGTGCACAAGTATGACAACTTACTGTAATATTCCAACTTTCTAAAAAAGTCAACATGAATACATGTTATAAAACTAATTGCATTACCTACCTAAAATTACACTATTGTTCAAATATGCTTGGCTTCTCTCCCCTTCCATGCTTCTCTCTCTGCCTTCTTCTCCTCTATGTTGCCTTCTCCTGCGTAGAAATTGTGCCTCTTTTTTATTTTGCTTCTCTCCTAATATGGTGCGCCTCTCTTCTCCCTATCTGAATATATTCTTTCTTATTCTCTTTACATGAAAAAGAGCATGGTTTTTCTCCTTTCAAATTTTTTTTAATTATTTTATTACTATCCTTCTTTTGTTTTTGTCTAATTTTAAACCTTTCCCTTTTCTCTTTATTTATTATTTTTTTAATTTTCTTTTTCCTATTTTTTTCTCTTAAAATATAAATTAGACTATTTTAATCACTTATTTCTAATTACAATAATTAATAAATTTGCTAATTAAATTAGCACTTTAAATGTCAAATTAGTTTAATGATAAATCCATTAATTAATAACCCTAAATTTGTACTAATCACGTAAATCACATTTCTAAAATAATTTAATGGTTACACACAAATCACAAAAGATAAATTCCACAAAACCATTAACTATACTATCAAACCATGTATAAATGACTATCTAATGAAAATGGCATCAAAACACACTATGCTAACCATTCCATTATGCATCTAACATGTGCTAGCTAATGTGGTGTGTGCAAGGTTCTATCCAGTTTCTCTATCATCTTCTAGCAACTCCATCTACGTCACCCTCTCCGATGATGCTCTCCCTCCATCATGCTCTAAGGGATGAGTTCTACATCAACTTCACAACAAGTTGGTAGTTAGACCATAACATCATGATATACATACATCATAGAATTTAACTGAAATAATAAATCAACATATTTATAATGTAAACATATAAACTATAGCTAACTCATAACAATGTAATCATGTAATGTAAGTAATATCCAACTATCCCATATACAAAATATATCTCAAAACATCGTTAAAATAACTAAATCAAATTTACCAACCATTAATATCCATAAATAACTAAGTTTACTTAGTGAAGAATTAGGATGTAACATTCATCCTTATGTATAGGCTATTTTACCCCTTTAACAAACACACCAATAAAAAAGGTTATTGTTGATTGAACAAGATAAGTCTATTAATAGGTTGTGATACTTAACCATTATTTTTGGCTCATTATTAGCATCATTTGGTTTAACCTTGTGACTAGGTTTTCTTTGAAACTTTCAATTTGAAATAGTTGTAATATTAAGAACATATTTGAGCTTGTTAAAAGTTATGAGCTTAACTTCTCGATCTTTAATTGAATGGCATAACTCATTAAATGATTTTAATTTCTTGAATGTAATAGAATTGTGGAGATGGGAAAGCAATATGTTCTTTAATATATCTCATAACTCATTGTTATCCATATTATTTATTATCTTAGAAATAATGGTCTTATACTAAGGCACATAGTCATTGATTGATTCAGTATATCCTCGCTTGAGATTTTAAATTTGAACATAAGTCAATTTCTCATTGACGTTGATTGAAAATTATGTTAAAAACTAATCAGTCAAATAATTGAATGCCTTAACTAATTGGAATGGGATATCATATAACCATCATAAACAAGGGTCCTTAATAATTTGAGGAAATAAATTTATCAATAACTTATCATTAGAAGCATAATATACGCATGCAACATTAAAGGATCTTAGGTGTTACTCTATATCACTTTTAAAATCATATAATGGAAGAGCCATGAATCACATAGGTAAGGGATAAGTTGAATCTCAAGAGATAATGGATTATGAAGCATTGCATGAGAATCAATCAAATGACTTTCTCTAGAAGCACCGTGTTTTAATTACAACACTATAGCCTATAAATTTATAACAATATGCTCGAAGGATCATGTAGTAGATGAGAATGATGATGTAACTATTATCACCAAATTTTTCACCCTATAAGAGGGTTCTTAAGCCTCTTCCATATTTGAGCAACATGAGAATAATTCTATGAATGTGGGTTTACATATAGGTAAAAGTGGACCTCTAATTTTAAGGGCTAGCTCCTTGAATATACCTTGAAATGCTTGTCACCTACTTAACTAGTTACTTGTGGGAAAAGAGATAGAAGTTTACATGAAATTAAACCAATCTAAGGTGGTGATACACAAAAAGGATTTCCACAAGACCATAATACTTCTATCACAATGAAACAAGACCTACAAAATAGCTTCCAAGTCCTATGGGGTTATAACACAAGTGTTTCAACATAGAGGTGATATGCATGAGAAAACACAAGGAAAGTGAACCAAAGGGTAGATTACACACTCTAAGAACAATTGTACACTTTAAAGGATCCTAACACACTAGATACACTCGATATGACCTGTTAGAATAGGAACTTTTGCCTAAACATGGGAGGATAAAGAGAAGCAAGGATAGGAAATTATCACTTAGAATCACCATACATCACATTGCACACTTAGACAAATGTTCATGAACTCAAAAGTAGGCTTAAATTTAATGTTCAAAGGTGAAATACAATGATAAACCAACAAGTATTCACCATACAATGTCTATAAGAGTTAAAATGGCTATTACTTATAGAATTTTAGAGAGAAGTGAGAAGAAAGAAGTCCAAGAGTCACTAGATCATGTGTCAAGATAAGAAAGGGAGTTACACATTAAGGATAGAGGAATGTGGAATATACCATGCAAAGTATACTTGGACAAATTTCTCTCAAAGCATGAAACTCCTAAAATGTAGTGTAGGATTCTTAATTTACTTGCTTAGAAAATTGCCTTCATCATTTGGTCTTATTGAAATAACCCATAACAGAATTGGGATAGACAATATGATTGAAATGAGAGGGAGGGTTTATAAACAATACAAAACATGCATTGGTTGCATCCCTAATCACTGATATTCTTCTAAACATGAGTTATCATTACCTGTAGTCCAAATAACTCCTCTTTCACTCACCTTACACACTTAGCACCAAATTTTCCTTCAGTTTTCCAAAACAATCCATAAAATGGAGTGAATGACACTTTTCAAGAACCCTCATGGCCTTATATTCCTCAAATAGACCTTAAAAGGCCTCCCACTTAGATCTTTCACCTTCTCACTTGCTTTTTCATTATGTCAGTTTGGAATGGATGAGATGAAGGCACTTGTAGAGACATTTATGAGATATTATTATACATGAAATGGACATGAGGGGTTATCTCAGGTCCCAACCTATCTCCCAAAGTGGCTTTCATCTTTTGAAACTCTTCCATACCTATACAACACACAAAACTATCAATAAAAGCCAATTTCCACCCTCCCTATACAAGTAGAGTAAAACTCAAGCTGATGGGAAGGAGCCCTAGAGAGTCCTATGAAATCTTAGATAAATTTAATGTTCATTATCTCCCTCTTGGATGCCTCTCCTTTATTTTCCCAATTGGGTCACTAACAAGGGTTTAGGAGGGTTTAGAGTCATTTTTCCCTCTAAGGATTGTTCATACAAGTTTGACATTAAACTTATGAAAAAATTCCACAAAAAATTTATTCAATAACTCCCATAAAATCTCCCAACTTATTAGACCCCCATGCTAAGCATCCATGTAGGTGTGAGCTCTTAAAATTGCCTTTTCAAGCTCATTTCTCCATTTTGTGTAGGTCTGAGTTAGCTTAAGTCAAAATATGTCTTCCCTATGACTTCACCTGTACACCAAAGGTTATATCATGCTTCATAACTCTCAATTAATTTCCTCCAAGGATCTGTAAGTTCATTTGGTCCTATAAGTGATATTTGACCTCCTTTAGATATTAGGTTTAGACTAGGCCTAATGGATGTTGACTATGTTTAGCACCTCACCACCTCTTATGAGTGTTTTGTAATGTATGTGGGGGATTTATCAAGTTTTTCCATGTATATTTGCACTATGAAAATAATCATTCATTACACTTAAGGAACTTAATGCATACTTTCATCACATACACCCCAAGTCTACAATTTTCCTATTTCTTGGAGTACCCTTTGTCTGAGACAAAACAAAAGGTATCTCATTTGTCTTCTCAGGATAAATGAAGGTATGGGTGGATCAAGGGGGTTATTATGGTAATCTAAACCAATTTCCATAATTATTTCACACTCAAATGGATTGTAGTTTGTCCTTGGGACCTCTCTTGTCTAGATAACAGACTCTTAAAACCTCAAAACAGACTTTTAAACTGGCTAATTATGCAAGATTTTCTAATATGGACTGTAGTTTTTCCTTGGAACCTCTCTTGTCATATTTCCTTGGTGGGATCATCATGAAATAGTCACCATAATTTTTGAGGAATTTATAGCCATGTTTAAGACTCATGTTTCATTTCCAAGTCAAGGTGTCTTACCCTTTTCTTGACTAGGTAGATTGATAGACTGTGTTTTGTGTTTTCTTGATTTGAAAAAGGTGTATGTAGGTAGTATCTGCATGGTTAGATCTTGAACACAATGCCTAAAGACATTATAAAGTTATTAGGCCATCTTCTAACTCATTTGGACTTGTTGGTAGTTTTTGACCCCACATGTCAAAAATGCCACCCTTACCATTCAAAACTTTGCACTTCATGCTAATTTTACCTTGAAGGTTTTTTTCATGTTGCTCAGAGTAGTTAAAAGAAAAAAGAAAAGGGACTTCAAGTTTACCCCAATTAATGACTTTGGGTTTTATTAGGAGGGAGACTTCATGTTTCTCAATTGAGTTGTAAGAAGTTAAAAGTCCAAAGTAGGCAAGTGAGGAAAACCCGATCAAGCAGAAGCTAAGTGCAAAATCTCATTTTCAACTAAGTCTTTACTTGTATTTTTTTTGACTTTTAGTATCGAAATTCTTTCAAAATTTTGTCCAAAAGAAAAGTTTCTAAAGCTTGTTTTCTTTGAAGAATTCTCCAAGCTAAGTTTTTTGAAGGATCATTTTCAAGAAAAGTGCCCTATATAACTTTCCTGAAAGGTTCATTTCTCGATAAAGTGGTCCTTTTCAAGAGATTTAGAAGGGAACTTGTGAAAGGAAATGGTCCTTTACAACTTTAATGAAGGGCCCTTTTTCACTTTTCTAAAGGCATTTTCAAAAGAAGTGGTCCTCTTCAAAAAATTTGAAAGGTACTTTTCAACTTTTTCGAAGGGTATGTTCTTTTTTGAAGGGCCATTTTCAAAAATTTCAAAGGGCATTTTCATAAAGGAGAAGGGTACTTTTCAAGTTTCCTAAAGGGTATGTTCCTTTCGAGAAGGTCTCTCTCAAAAGGCCAAAGTATTTTTTTGGGAAAGGTACTCCAAGCAAAAGTCTGAAGGAATTCCTCTAAAGGAATTCCTTTAGGAGAAAGTGCTACGACAAAAGTCCACAAAATTTTCCTAAAAGGAAATGCCCAAAGGAAATAACTCAAGGAATTAACTTGCCCACAAATGTCAATTTTGAGCCCCTAAAAGTATCCATTTAGATTTGAAAAGCCTGAGACAGTTGCAAAGACGTCAAAGATAGGTCTCATAAAGTAGCTATTGGTATTCAAAAGATCAAAGGGTTCATCAAGATTACTGTGAGCTTGACACTTGTCAAGATCTCACAATAAAAAATCAAAGACATGAGTGATTTTCAAATAGTTAGCAAATCCAAAGGGCTAATTAGTTAGGGAAAATGGCATAAGCCCATCCAAATAGCAAGGATATCAATAGATGAGAAAAGGCCAAGTTTTCAAAAGGATCCTAGTGGGGTTTTGATAGCCAATCAATAGAAAAGGACAAGGATTTATCCTTTCAACTTTGATGATGTGGTATACAACTCACAGTTAAAACATGTAAAATGGTCAAACTAAGAATAAATGCATCTACGTGTAGAAAAAAACATGCAAAGTGAAGAAGCATGCCAAGTTTTAAATGCAAAAGATTAAATCATTTACACTTGGTGAGAACATGCAACTACCTATAACATGGCTCTCTCAGCTCCAATCAAGGGAGACTTAAATGCACGAGGGGATCGAGGAGTTTGGCAGTAATCTTGGATGGCTCATCCCATGGTCAAGGAAGTTGCAAGGACATAGTGGTGGTCACAACCATTTATGACCCCTCTCTTTGTTTTCTCATGCAAACCCCCTATTATCTCATTCCTTTCTACTATATATAGAGGCTTTTGAGCTTAAAAATAGATCCCTCAACTTGTGATAGAGTTACTCTGTCAAAATTTCCTTATAACACTCTCTTGAAGCAATACAAGACAAATTTTTTATTTTCATTGAAGTCAAGTGTGCATTATTGGAGTTTAACTTGCAGAATGTATGTTCTCTCATCATCTATGATTTTTATATGCACCTCACTTTAGTTTTCTTGGTTTCTTATAGTTCATGTGATGCATAAGCCTTTGGTGCCTTTATAAAGTGTTATAAGTTATAGTGTCTCTCCTACAGATCTATTCCTTCCTACCCTTCAAAGTGCATCCTCCCCTTTGACCTCCACACAACTACTCATGCTTGCGGCTTTGAAATAGGAGCATCTAGACTATGTCTTATTTAAGTTCAATAGTAGTCATTAATATTCCTAGTCAGAATGTGGATCACTCTCTATTTGGTGTATCACCTCCCTTAGCATTTCCTTTTTATGTTATCCTCCTATCCCTTTTCCTTAGTCAATAGTAGATTTTATCATGGGACATAAGAGCTAAAGTGAAGAATCTAAGGAACTAGCCTCATTAAAAATCCTATAGGTTCAACCTCACTATAGGATACCTAGAGCCTAAGGTTGTCCTAATGCTTTTAGTTAGGAGTGAGAGAGCTTGAGAAACTCTCCCATAAAGGGTGCAATTCTAGACTACAACATGACTTATATTCATCTTGTTCATGCTAAGCCAACCTTCAAATCACTATATTTCAACTCACTGTCAAACTATAGTCAACTATAGTTGACCAATTTAGAGCAAGCAGTGGTCTTGTAGGTGAACATCAAATTTGAAATTAGTGATTCATACCCTTGGGTTCCTTTAGAGTCTTGGAACTAACCTCCATTAACAAGTATTTGTGTATGTAAGTCCCTATCTCCTAAAGTTCACTTCATGAGTTGGTGAGTCACTTACAGTTAGCCTGTAGGTGACTTTTATGAGTAAGGATGCACCTGTAGGTGATGATGGAGGTCGATACCTTATTATCCAACCTCCTTTTATGTTCTTAGTGATCTGAAAATTGAAAATGTAAGTGTCACAAAATAAAATAACACACTGTTGCATTTAAACGATCTACTAATTTCTTGACTTTTTTTGTTAAATTTTTAATAAAGAAATAATAACCAAAATTAAAATGAAGATCAGAACTAAAAAATAATAGAGAAAATCAAAATAATTAACTAGTGAATTGATAATGGAGTTTGGCTTCAATAGCCTACGTCTCTGGGTTCGTTCGAAGTGAGGACCATTTCCATTAATTTGTGCAATAAATGGCTTACAAATTAATTACAAGTCTTCAATTCTCCTTCTCTGGTCTTTGCCTGCCTATAAAAATATCTCTCAGACCTGCCATTAATGGCCCAAGTCGTACAAGGCATAAATAAATCTCTAATATTCTTAATTCTCTTTACAGAGTCAGCTGATTACTACCCTTCAAATGGAATTTCATTCCTTATATAACACTTTTCACCCCATAGCACAAGCGATCAAAGCTTATCTCTTTTGCACAATAGGTACAAGGTTCAAGGCATTGGCCTCCTTCTTGGGTGCTTAGACTATCCTTTAATCCCACATTGGTTGTTTGAAAATGGATTTCATGCTTTTTATAGGATTGGCACCACCTTTATGTGTGTCGACATCCCTTTTGGAGGAGACTTAGGCACTTAGCTTAGCTTGATTTCTAACTTAAGCCACTGTTGGAGATTCCTTGGGTAGGACATGGTCTTTGCGTGCTAAGGTGGATGGCATGATAGATTTGGTTGATGGTTTGTGGCTTTACCACGTGTTAGTTTGAGGATCCTTATTACAAATCTTAAAACAATTATCCCACATTGGTGGAGTTTGAGCAAACTTTGTGACTTAAATACAATGTCATATACAATAACACATGAAGAATAGGAGGCCAAGGCACCCTTCCACAAGAGTGTATTGACCCTCACTGAGGGCCCCCAATGAGCAAATAACGGGGCCCATGGATCCTCATATGACCGCCTGTCAAAGACCGAAGGCTATCAACAAACCAAACACCAAACCAATTTTTTTTACACAAATTCATATTTCCACATGTCAAATGGTTATTGGACCACTTGGCATATTTGAACAATGCCATGTCACTTTTTGACATCTATTATTCCCTTGTCACAAGAAAACTTTAGCAAGCTATATCTCGAGCATCTGGACTCCATTTTGTGTTCCATAAGAAGCGCTGGAAAGCTCTTAATGAATTCTTTGATGTGCAAGTGGTTCAACCAAAAATTGAAGACTTTCAAAATGGAATGGTACATGGATCTACCTGGATCACTCCTCCCCACTGGGAACTTTTGGACCTCTAAAAGTTGAAATTAATTGGTAATGAGGTGAGGGTATTTCTCCCTCACCCTTCTGGCTTCCATCCATTTGGCCTTGTTTGGGTGCATCCCTTTTAGACCAACACGAAGATACTCAACATCACCTCTTCACGAAGTATGCACATTACTATCAAGAATAGTATCTTCCTACAATTATGTTAGATATTCAAGAGCAAAATCATCAATAGAAGGAATGGATACACTTTCATCCTGATCAATTATCATTGGAGGCTCATATAATTTTAGATTTTCCACATTTACAATTGAATAAATCTACATGTAAGATGGTAAATCTAACCAGAAAGCATTTGTGCCAATTTTTTCCATAATCCAAAAAGGACCATACCAAATTGGTTTCAACTTTTTACCTTCACTTGTTAGTCTTTCTTTATTGATGTGAAGCCATACCATATCACCTACAACAAATTGGTGATCAACATGATGTTTGTCATGTTTGGCTTTATACGTGGCTTGACTTTTCTCCAATTGAGTATGAACAGTCTAATGTATGAGTTGTATTTGTTCAATGAACTTCTTAGCTCGAATGGATTTTTTTGGTTCACCAACAGTTGTATCCTGTCCATAACAAACATCTAGAGGAGATTTAGGCAAGTATCCATAACAAACTTCAAATGGAGATTTCATAGTAGAAGAATGAAGTGCCCAGTTATATGTATGTTGTATGTAACACAATTGTTCATCCCATAACTTTGGATGTTTATTGCTATAACCCCTAAGTAAATGTACCACAGTGTGGTTCACAACTTGTGTTTGCCCATCAATTTGTGGATGAAATGCAGTGCTCTTTTTTAATTTAGTGTCCATTAGTCCCCACAAAGTTCACCAAAACTCCCCAATGAGCCAAGAATCTTGATCAAAAATAATTGAAGTAGGCAACCCAAAATGAACCCATAGATGTTTAAAGAACAAGTGTGTAGTGCCTTCCCCAGTAATTTGCTTAGTGCAAGGAATCAAAACACACATCTTGCTAAATCTATCCACAACCACATATAAATAGTCATGTTTTCTTTGTGTCATAGGCAAACCCCCCATAAAATCCATCGAGATACTTTCCCATGGGCGATTAGGAACATGTAGAGGAGTGTAAAGTCCCAGTTTCCTGTTACTAGGTTTGCTTGTGGCACAAAGAGTACATCCCTTAATATATTTGGCAACATTTTCCTACATACGGGGCTAGTAACAATACATTTTCAAATGTGCAACCATTTTAGCAACTCCAAAATGACTAAAAATAAGAGAAGTATGTGCTTCTCTAATCATGTGTACCCTCTCATTTTGAGGAATACAAAGTTTACCCAAATGATACAAAAGATCATTATGTACATGATAGTCCAATTCTTCTACTTGTCTACTACTCATCAAGTCTTTAAATACATCCTGAAAATCAAGATCATTAACATATTGTTCTTTATAGCTTTCATGAGATAAAGAACCATGTTGTAAAATAATGGATGCAAAAACCATAGGAGGCTAGATAGCATATATACAACCCTATTTTGAATACCTCTTTTATACTTAATCACAAGATGAAATTGTTGTAAGAAACCCATCCAACAAAAATGTCTAGACTATTGTAGCTTGGTTTGTGATTGGAGATATTGTAAGGGCTGATGATCTATATGTATTATTGTTTCTTTTCTCATTAAGTAATGTTTCCATTTTTTAACACTTTGAACCAATGCATACAATTCCTTATCATAAGTTGGATATTTTCTTACTGCACTTGTGAAGGTTTTAGAATGATAACAAACTAGTTTCTTACCTTGCATTAAAATAGCTCCCATAACATATTCACTTGCATCCATCTCAATCTCAAATGGTTGTTGTATATCAGGAAGTGCCAAGATCGGAGCAGTACTTATCATTTCTTTGAATGTGTCAAAGGCCTTTTGATGCTTGCCTCCCCACTGAAAGACCTATTTCACACTTGTCAAAGAATGCAAAGGTGATGTAATATATGAAAATTGAGCAATAAACTTTCTCCAAAATTGTACTGCACCAAGAAAACTTCTAACCTCAGTTGTATTAGTGGGTGTAGGCCAATTAAAAATGACTGCCACTTTTGTAGGATCAATTTTCAATTTGCCATGTCCTACAATGTAACCCAAGCATATCAAAGAGGTCTTGCCAAACTCACATTTTGATATATTTTAAATAAATTTTTTCCCTTTGTAATGCATCCATGAATTTCTTAATGTGGATCACATGCTCTTCTCAAGACTTGCTAAACATCAATATATCATATAAGTAAACTATGACAAAATCATCAAGTAACTGTCTAAAAACATCATTCATCAATCTCATGAATGTAGCCTGGGCATTACACAACCCGAAAGGCATAACAAGCCATTCAAACAATCCCTATTTTGTTTTGAAGGTGGTTTTACATACATCACCTTCATTAATTCTTACTTGATGATATCCACTTCTCAAATTTATCTTAGTGAAATAAATAGCATGTTTTAATTGATCCAACAAATCATCAATATGAGGAAGAGGGTAACGATTCTTAATAGTAATTTTGTTTAAAACACGAAAATCAACACATATTTGCCAAGCACCATCTTTCTTTGGCACCAAAATAATTGGCGAACCTACAGGAGATGAACTTGGATGAATAATACCTCTATCCAACATATCCATTATATGTCTTTTGATTTCCTCATTTTCCACCACTGATATGTTGTACATGTCAATGTTAGGGAGAGGATAATCTTGCAATAGCTGAATTTCATGTTGAACTCCCCTTTTAGGGGGCAAACCCTTAGGATCCTGAAACACATCATCATAAGTAGAAATGATTTCAACCAATTCATTCTTATGTTTTGGATCACAATTTTCCAAAGCCTGAGAATATTCTTTTTCCTTAGACTTAATCAACATGAGACAGAAAGTCTTGCTTGAATTAACTAGTCTTTTCATTTGCCCTACTGTAACCAAGAAAAGATTTGTTTTAATGTGATGTGCTCTGACTATATATTCAATGCCATACTTAACAATCAAGTACTTATTCTCCTCTCTATAAAAGATTGTTTTTCTATCATAAAGATATGGGTTTCCCAAAATTATCCCATATATGTCCAATGGGACAACATCCAACTCAACCTCATCTATGAACTTGGATGTGATAGCAAACCTTAGTCTACAAGTTTGTGATACTTGTAGCTTCACATTGTCACACACCCAACCTAGTGGATAAGGCTTTGGATGGGGATTGGTTTATAAGCCTAACTTCTTAACAACCTCTTCAAAAATTAAATTTGCTTATGAACCACTATCAAATAGAGTGTCAATCTTAGTATGTTTTGAAACAACTCTAATGTAGAACAATTCATTTATTTTATTACCAACATGCACAAAATTATGTTTAGAAGAAGATGCATCATTTGATGACTTAGTGCTAGAAATTGAAAGAGAAGATTCATTATGTAATCCCATGGTTGTGATTTTAGTTTCATCACCTGAATTTGAACCTAAATCCTAAACCATAGCATTAGTCTTCTTTTCCTTCTTCTGAAACCTTTTAGGCCTTAACTCAAGGTATAGTTTCCAACACTTTGACTCATCATGATTTTTCTTAAAATGATTACACAATAGTTTTTCTTCTTTTTTAACAGTAAAAGTGGATTTTTGTTTATCCTTTCCTGATGAATTTTCCTCTTTGGATTGCTTAACATTAGATTGCTTACTTTTAACTTTAGGAAAATATTCTTTTGATTGTTTTCCTCTAGCCTCTAAATGAGTGGCTTGAACACATACTACATCTAAATTAGTGGGATTGCACATAAAAATCATATGTATTAAGTAACTATGTAGCCCACCTATATATTTTAGCAGTGTTTCTTGTGTGTAAAGAGGAACATTCAAAAGTAAAGCTTTTCTCCTAAATTCTTGTGTATAATATTAAACATTTTGGCCTTTACCTTGTCTAAAACTTTTCCAATCCATCATGGCTTGTTGCATATAGCCTAAAGGATAAAATTTATTTCTAAGTTCTTCAACAAATTCATTCCAAGTAGAAATCGAGTTACCTTTTTGAAGCTCGACTTCTTTCAACTTACTCTCCCACCAGATGAGAGTTGTGCCTCCCATACGAAGAGTAGCCAAATGAATTTTTGACTCATCCCCTGCAATCTTTTGGACCCTATAATAAACTTCTCCTTACTTGACCCAATTATCCAACTTTTTAGCATTAACTTCGCCATTAAACATTGGTAATTCAAGCTTAATATCCAATTTTAGTGAAGGGAGAGATTCCACACTTTTTTTACTGTCATCCGATGAAGAAGGTTTTTTAGTTTCTTTACCTTTCGATTCTTGTGAATCACCTTCTTTCTCATTCTCAGATTTCCTTTGTTTATCATGGTAAAGTTCCTTAACCATGCTTCTCATCTCAATAAAGGCTCAGTGGAAAGCTTGTTCGGATTCCATCTCTTCTTCGACCATTCCTGAAGCATGCCTTGAGCCAATCTCTAGATTATACTCAGTGAGTTTTCCTTCACCCTTTTTGGATTTAGACCTTGTCAACATACACTAGCAACCACTGTTAATTAATAACCATCTGATACCAAAAATCTAATCTGAAAACTAAAAATGCAAGTGTCGCAAAATTGAATAACACACTGTCGCATTTAAAAGATCTACTAATTTCTCAACTTTTTTTGTTAAATGTTTAATAAAGAAATAATAACTAGAATTAAAATGAAGATTAGAACTAAAAAATAATAGAGAAAATTAGAAGAATTCACCAGCAAATTGATAATGGAGTTTGGCTTTAATATCCTACGTCTCCAGGTCCATTCGAAGTGAGGATCATTTCCATTAATTTGTGCAACAAATGGCTTACAAATTAATTACAAGTCTTCAATTCTCCTTCTCTAGTCTCTGCCTACCTATAAAAATATCTCTCAGACCTATCATTAATGGCCCAAGGTCATACAAGGCATAAATAAATCTCTAATCTTCTTAATTCTCTTTACACAGTCGACTGATTACTACCCTTCAAATGGAATTTAGTTCCTTATATAACACTTCGTACCCCATAGCACAAGTGGTCAAAGCTTATATCTTTTGCATAATAGGTGCAAGGTTCAAGGCATTGGCCTCCTTCTTGGGTACTTAGACTATCCTTTAATCCCACATTCACTGTTTGAAAATAGATTGCATGCTTTTTATAGGATTGGCACCACTTTTATGTGTGCCAATGTCCCTTTTGGAGGAGACTTAGGTGTTTAGCTTAGCTTGATTTATAACTTAAGCCACCATTGGAGATTCCTTGGGTAGGATGTGGTCTTTGCGTGGCAAGGTGGATGGCATGACAGATTTGGTTAATGGTTTGTGGCTCTACCACGTGTTGGTTTGAGGATCCTTATTACAAAGCTTAAAATAATTATCCCACATTGGTGGGGTTTGAGCAGACTTTGTGACTTAAATACAATGTCACATATAATAACACATAAAGAATAGGAGGCCAAGGCACCCCTCCACAAGAGTGTGCCGACCCTCACTGAGGACCCCCAACGAGCAAATAGCAGGGCCCACATATCGTCAGATCACCTGTCAAAGACCAGAGGCTATCAATAAACCAAACACCAAACCAATTTTATTTTGCAAAAATTTATATTGCCACATGTCAAATGGTTATTGGACCACTTGGCATATTTGAACAATGCCACGTCACTTTTTGACACCCATTATTCCCTTATCACAAGAAAACTTCTGCAAGCTATATCTCAAGCATCCAGACTCCATTTTGCATTTCGAAAGAAGTACCAAAAATCTCTCAACAAATTATTTGATGTGCAAGTGGTTTAACTAGAAATTGAAGACTTTAAAAATGGAACGGTACATTGATCCACTTGGATCACTTAGAAACATTATTATCTTCTTCAATTAAATATGATTACATAACAATGAAAGCATGCTTCCTACATTGCCACCTTGGAGTGTAAGGTCATTTGAGTTTAAAAAATGTAGATAACACTAAAGAAATGCAATGAATAAATGTGTGACTTTGAGGCCTCCATTACACCACTTGTGGGTCTAAACACCCACTCCCCTTTTGTAAGCTATTACCCCTATATAAGGGATACAAGGTGGATGTATTTGAATTCATCAAGGCTCCTTACTACATTGTTGTATGATATCACCAAAATCACATAGGGCTTTATTTTGGAGCTTATAGGGAACTTGTCCTCTATCTTGAAAATGGCTTTCAAGCCTACCTACTAATCTATGGACTTAAACATTATTTTCATACTATTATATAACTCCACAAACTTCATGAAGGTCTCAAAATATGTTTATACTTTTCCATAACCACCTTCAAGTCTTTGTGTAAGCCACATACATGTGTGCATTTCTACATACAGGGCAGTGAGTGTGGAGATGGGCTATATGCATGAATATAGCCTTGTGGCTAGTCTTAGACTCTTTCAATATGCTCAAATGATTTTTCATATATGATAATTGACTGCCACAATCCATCATATGTATCATTTGGAAGGTTTGGCTTGCTAGATAATGCTTCTTAAAAATGTGTCCAAACTCCTTAAACTATTCATAACATCACCATGACCATGCTCAAGACCTTTATATGCCATGATTGTAGATGAAAACCTGTAATAAGTTGAGTATGTGAAACATACTTGACTGCAACTTCATGAATGTAGCCATTGAAACTGAACCTTGCAAGGAGGGAGATTAATATGACTTTAACATCATGATATATATCTACTCACATTTATTTAGAACTATTGCAGAGAAATAAGCCTTCTACAAGTAGTGAAACCTGACTACTAGTCCAATAGTGACATCAACCTGTAACTTGAACTGTTTAACTTATGAATCAACTCCAAACATGCAAACCAAGATATAAAACATGAAAAGAGGAATTAAACATCTTTTATAATCAATTTTAAATAATTTTATTATATGATAATTCTCATATAGAGGCAAAACTTGCAGGGTATGGGGATTAATAACCAAAACAAGATAGTCCACTTCTTCAGGATGGTTCATAAAGTATAGGCAACCATTATTCTAAATAAAAAAATGAAAATTAATCAAACAAGTGTAATATCCACCACCAAGATCATTTAACCTGGAAGTCCTCCTACTGGTCATACCATCAAAAGACCTGTTGACCAATTTTGCTCGTCTAATGGAGCGATGGACAAGAAAAATGGTTTTGGCCCATTTTTGTCACTTACAAAGAAATTAAAGAGTGTAAATGGATTCAAGGAATCTAAAATTTCACTACATAAGCTTCTCCCATGTGCCACTCTTCCCCAGAAGTCGTACACCTAGAAAAACTCCCTCTTTTCACTTGTTTTCTTCATTTTTAGTTAAGAACCTACATGTTTTAGTTAGTCTGGACATTACTAAAAAGGAATATGATAGGTAATGACATGACAGACATTTATAAGGAGGTTTACAACACATGGACACCTAGGAAAATTGTACCACCTTTATAAATGACCCAAATATGCACTTTAAGTGACATAAAATGAATTAAGAAAGAAAGTGACTATGACCAAGGTGATGAAACATTAAATAACATCAAATAACACCATGAAACGCCCTTTAAGACCATAATATACCCATATAAAAATTTTGGACTATAGAGAGTTGACCTATTTTGACTTGTGGTCAAAATAGTCAACATTCTTGGTAATTTCTAGGGGTAGTATGTTTGTTATGCCCAAGACCAATAGCCTTTTCCTATACATTGGGATATGGAGTCACCTATTTATAGGTATGAAACTAAACCTACCTTTGAAGATAGACCAAACAATAGAAAACCAATAAGAGACAACACACTTGATAAGAAACCACACACATGTGCTTTATGAGCATTTATGAAACACATACACACAAAAACCATACTAACTAACTCAAATATTGTTAGGTTGTGGAGCTAAAAGCTTCACTGATGCAAACAGGAGAGGAGGTTGCTGAGGGTTGCTGAGTTGCAGAGCAACTGGCATCGGTCTGATCAGCCGACGTCGACAGGATACTGAAGAGAAACAACCGACGTCGGTCAGGGATCGACCGGCGTCAGTCACCTCCAGGCGGACAGGGACCGATGTCGGTCGCCTGTGTGGTTCGACTGCGAGTTTATTACGGGTAGTTAGCTAACGAACCAAGTGTTTGCATGATGAGTGCTAATTTTAGACTCATAGCTGCAGATCTAATTATTGTAATTAGATGTCTAATTATTGTTTGGATGAGATCTATATAATAAACTCATGGTTGTATTGGAAAGTAGTGCTAGGGAGTAAGAGAGCATAATTATAAGCTCCTTCGGTGTGTGAGGTAGAGCAATGGTGTGTTCCTCCTAGTGCCACAGTACCAGTTGTGTTGGTGCTGGATTGGAGAGTCAGCTAGATTCTTCAGGTATGTATGCTCTTGGTCATCAAGTGAGCATGGCCCTTATAGGAGATCTACATGGTAAGTAAGATCGTTGATCTGCAGGTGTGTGTGTGTGTAAGGTTAAGGTTCACAGGTGTGCA
The DNA here is from genome assembly GCA_037957365.1 of Torreya grandis. NCBI lineage: Eukaryota > Viridiplantae > Streptophyta > Pinopsida > Cupressales > Taxaceae > Torreya > Torreya grandis. Next base: position 4,937,357 of record JARHVA010000047.1, on the reverse strand, counting down.
GAATCAGTATTGATATGTAGGTTAGAGATCAGATAGGACATCAACACAATAAGGAGCAGAATCAGGCAGGATCTACTTGGAGTACGGTGTGTACTCATTGGTATGTACGTGGAGTACATGGAGAGCTAAGAGGAAGGCAAGGCAGTTCCTTCCATAAGTATGGTCTGTTGAATTGCAGGTTGTTGCAGGTTCATGGGAGATCTACTTGAAGTACTTTGAGTACTTGTGGAGTGCGTGGAGCACTTGTGGAGTGCGTGGAGCAGAGGTGTAAGGTGAACACCAACTCTGTGTTTGAGTTGGGTGTTGGGACCTAGTAGAGAGAGCTTTGAGGAGAGAATTACTGTTCACTTGAGGTGTGGGAAACCTTTGAACAGGTGGTGGAGAAGAAGTGGCATCTTCTTTATTGTATTCTTTTCTGTAAGAGTTATTAATACAAGTTGTGTATTGTCTCTCATATTCTGTATTATTCTGAATTCTAGTTACTTGTTGAATCTGGTTAATTTCCACATATTAAGTTGCTTGGTTTGGTAATCAACTGTGTGCTTCTGGTGTTTCGCATCCTGACAAGTGGTATCAGAGCTAAGGTTGCAGGAAGCAGGTTTTGTGTTTGGTTACAGGTCACTCTCAGGGGTTTCTGATTGAGTGAGAGCAGAGCAATGGCAGATGAAAGTAAGCTAAGAATGGAGGAGTTGAAAAGCACAGATGGTCACTTAAGGTCCCATGGAAAGAAAGAGTAGGTAAAAGAATATTGTTGGTTTGTGGAAGATCAGCATGAAGAAACTGAAGAAGTAGATGTTACAGGTGATGTTGCACAGGATGCTCTGGGAGGTTTCTTGGATAAATTTGAATCTTGGATAAAAGATTCGGTTGCCCCTTTCCATGCAGCCCCAGGTAGAGGAGCTGGTGAGCCTTGCCAAAGAATTGGCAAAGGGAAAGTGAAGCTGAAATTGCAAGCGGCCAACACACAGGTGTTGATGAAGGTCATGCAGGTCCCAGGTTTGGAGATATGGCTAATTTCTTTAGAAAGATTGGGTGATGAGAGATGCACAAGAACTCTCACAGCGGGTGCACTTGAATTAACTGGTGGTAAGAAAATAGGTACCCTTTATCTACTTGTTTATATTACTGATTCTTCTTCTGTTGCGAAGATGTGGCTTCATAGGCTTGGTCACATGAGCAGGAAGGAGATGCATGTTCTTAAGCAGAAGACAGATATATTTGACAGGCTTAAGAACTGGAAAGCCTTGGTGTTCTTGGAGGAGATGCAGACAGAAACCAGTGGATGGTGCTGGATACTTCTGAGTAGGGCAGTTTGGACATGGATATTGATTCAAAGGAGCTCGCGGGTAAAAAGTCATCACTCACAGGCGAACACAGATATCGGCGTCAGTCAAGAAGAACCGGTGTCGAACAGATAGGTGCCGATGTCGGTCATGTGCAGACCAAAGCCAGTGATGTGAGGCCGGGTAAGACCAACGTCAATCAGAAGGACTGACGTTGGTAGTAGGTAAGACCAACGTCGGTCAGGAGGACCGACGTCGACAACAAGGACACCGATGTTAGCAGGTTGGTAGTCAGGGACAGACGCATGGGAACCGACATCGGTCGGATGCAGACTATGGAGTGATCGAGGTCAGTCACTGTAACAGATTTTGGGTGGATAGCATGCTGTCAAGGAGTCTCAAACACCCATACAGAGGACTGAATACGTAAGTAGGCCCTCAAATTCCTTGTTCCTCTTCTTTATACTTGTTGTTGATTATAGAATAGGAAGGATCTAGGAAACAGGTGGGAGCATGGAACATGGCAGGGATATGATGCAGAACCAAATAGGAGTTTTGGTAGGGTTTCCAGCTGGATGAAAGCACAGAGATGAATGGATACCTTAGTTGAAGAATAGAGAGAATGGATATGTGAGACGGAAGACCAGGCATATGGTCTTGAGGAAGCTGCAGGACAGTGGTACAGGTTTTGACAGGTGGAGGACGAAGCATGGCTTCAGTCAATGTCAGGGTACTACTGTGGTTTGACTTACCAAGGGGATGATGATTGCAACATCATTCTGTTGCTGTATGTGGATAGTATGCTAGCTAGCAGGGGTGTACATATAGGGTTTTGCTGAGCTAAGGGTAAGATTAGTTCGGTGGCATGTCATGAGGAGTTTGGAGCAGCAAAATTCTTTGACATGGGAGACATGGAGATCATAGGTAGATTTTGTCTCCAATGGGAGCTGATGTGAATCAGGTGTTGGCGAGGTTCATTATGCAGGATGCAGAGCTACAACACAATAAGGGCTGGACAGGTACAGTGTTCAAAATCACATGAGGTCTGGTATAGACCTGAGTACTCCCATGCAGTGGGAGCTGTCAGAGAGTTAGGAGCCAATTCAGGGAAGTGGGTTCTCAGGGATTTTGAGAGGGACCAACAGCAGGTATACATGCAGGGTCAGGACTTCACTACATGTGTTTGTAGGTTCAGATGTGGCAGGGTACTCGGATGACAGGAGGTGCACCACGGGATGTGTGGTGGTTAGTCTTCAAGTGGGAGCTTGAAGAGGGATACAAACCAGGAAATAGATTAGACAGAGTACAGGTATAGGTACAGTGCAGCTATTTATCTCCAAGTGGGAGATTGTTAGGTTGTGGAGCTAAAAGCTTCACTGATGCAAACAAGAGAGGAGGTTGCTGAGGGTTGCTGAGTTGCAGAGCAACCGACGTTAGTCTGATCAGTCGACGTCGGCAGGATACTGAAGAAAAACAACCGACGTCGGTTAGGGATCGGCTGGCGTCGGTCACCTCTAGGCGGACAGGGACTGACGTCGGTCGCCTGTGTGGTTCGACTGCGAGTTTATTATGGGCAGTTAGCTAACGAACCAAGTGTTTGCATGATGAGTGCTAATTTTAGACTCATATCTGCGGATCTAATTATTGTAATTAGATGTCTAATTATTGTTTGGATGAGATCTATATAATAGACTCATGGTTGTATTGGAAAGTAGTGCTAGGGAGTAAGAGAGCATAATTATAAGCTCCTTCGGTGTGTGAGGTAGAGCAATGGTGCATTCCTCCTAGTGCCACAGTACCAGTTGTGTTGGTGTTGGATTGGAGAGTCAACTGGATTCTTCAGGTATGTATGATCTTGGTCATCAGGTGAGCATGGCCCTTATAGGAGATCTACATGGTAAGTAAGATCGTTGATCTGTAGGTGTGTGTGTGTGCAAGGTCAAGATTCATAGGTGTGCAGAACCAGTATTGATCTGTAGGTTAGAGATCAGATAGGACAGCAACACAACAGGGAGCAAAATCAGGCAGGATCTACTTGGAGTATGGTGTGTACTCATTGGTATGTACGTGGAGTACATGGAGAGCTAAGAAGAAGGCAAGGCAGTTCCTTCCATAAGTATGGTCTGTTGAATTGCAGGTTGTTGCAGGTTCATGGGAGATCTACTTGAAGTACTTTGAGTACTTATAGAGTGCGTGGAGCACTTGTGGAGTGCGTGGAGCAGAGGTGTAAGGTGAACACCAACTCTGTGTTTGAGTTGGGTGTTGGGACCTAGTAGAGGGAGCTTTGAGGAGAGAATTACTGTTCACTTGAGGTGTGGGAAACCTTTGAAGAGGTGGTGGAGAAGAAGTGGCATCTTCTTTATTGTATTCTTTTCTGTAAGAGTTATTAATACAAGTTGTGTATTGTCTCTCATATTCTGTGTTATTCTAAATTCTAGTTACTTGTTGAATTTGGTTAATTTCCGCATATTAAGTTGCTTGGTTTGGTAATCAACTGTGTGCTTTCGGTGTTTCACATCCTGACAAATATAAAATAACCTAAAAGAAAAACTTCCTCCAAGATCAAAGGGTAAGTTTTAAACCTCTCTTGATCCATAAAATGAAGGAATGAATTAGGCATGTTTCCTTTTGATCCTTGGTATTGATGCCTCTATCTTATTCATGGTGTTTGCCAACCCCACTGGCATGTTGGTGAAGGAAATAAAAACAACTCCAACCAAGTCAGCTATGGAAATGAACTCTTCTTGCATAAAAATATCCTCAACTTTCTCATAGGAATTTTCAACTACAACCTCCAATGGTGGTTAAATAAGACATACCTTTTTAGTTCCCATGGTTCTCTCAATAAGGTTGGGTTTCTTTTTAGTTGCAAGTTCTTCAAGCTCATCAAGGAGCTGCACATAGTCCACCCAATATTGGTCATTTTATTCCATGGAAAACTCTTTTTTCACCTTTTCATGTAATCTTGGAATTTTTTTTAAAGCTCTTGAAAGAGTTCCATTTGCAACTGCCAATAATTTTTGTTATCCATGTTATCTAGAACCACTATCTATTGAACTTCCTCTTCTTGATGTATGAGGTCATCAAGATGATATTTTTTATGCCCCAAAACATATAAATGTGATTCAACCTTAAGCAAAGAAATGGATTACTCTTCTAAGACTAATTTTTTTTAAGGAATGACTTGAAGTTCACCTTCACTCTTGATAACACACTCAACTTCATGATTGTTATGATCATCAACAACCTCATGGTCAGGTGTATACTTCTTAGGAGAAGAATTTGAATAACTTAGCTTCTCAAAATCTTAGTTTATGGCATGAAACTTCTGCCATAAGTCTTCTCCTTCATGATTTTCATGTTTAAGAGTTTCTTCATCATGGACAACAGATATAGGGTCCTTATCAAGCACCTCTTCCTTCATGTTTTCATCAAATTCTATATGGATAGCTGAAATAGGATATTTAATGTCTTTCTCTTCATTCAATAAGGTATGGTAACACTTGTGTTCACCAAGGGGAGTCCTTATATTGATTTCCTCTTCATAGTTACTTAGGACATCTTCTTGATTAGTTATGACTTGAGTTCTTTCCTTTTCATCTGCTTCCCTCAAAATGGGCTCTTTTTCAAGAAGGGGTGAGGTGAAAATTTGATGGATAGGCTCATGAATTGGAGATGGAGTGTGAGGTTTAGTATAGGGCTTGTGAATAGATTTGGTAAAAATGACTTCATTAGTAAGCTCATGGGCAAGTGACAATTTGGGTTGGTTAAAGGGAAAAACACCTACTTTAGTAGAAGTTGCACCTTGCCAATAGCCCTCTTGAGGCTCTTCAACAACAACATGTTCATTCTTAAGTTCTTTGTCTTCCAAAATTCTTAGCCTATTTATTGAGCATTAAAATCACTTCTTTGCCAAGTCTAGACATTCTTTGATACCCCATTGACTTCCTTCTTTCCCTTCAACTATCTCTAACACATGCATACAACTTTAGGTAATACCTCTTAATTGTTACATTATATTGTTAGGGAGCACATCAAACTCATTATCCGATGTCCCCATTTTATATTCATTATCTATTAGCTCTAGTAAGAGTTCCAAGAGGTATTTAACATGAGATGAGCATAATGGAGGAGGAGGAGGGTAATGATGGGGATTGAGGCCATCTCTATGTTGTTGGATTTGAGTTTCTAAGAATCCATACCTTGTCTTGTAGTATCTTTGTGTAAAATCAATAGAATCATCTGATTATTCATTACAAGACTGATAGGAATCCTCTTGAGGTTGATAGGCATCATGGTATGATTGGTAAGGGTCATATTGGGATCGATAGGAAGGCACTTCTTGATAGGTTTATTGATATCCTTATTCATAAGGTTGTCCCACAACATGATGTATATATGGAGAGGGAAATAGAGGACCATACGTTTGCCATGGATCATAGGATTGGTAGCCATTGTGATGGGACTGTTGAAGAGTATAACATGGTTCATAACAAGGCTAATAGGGAGGTTTATAGTAAGGATATTCATGATAACTATTCATATCAACCTCATAGGTCAAAGGATATACAATAAATGATTAAAACCTTCAACAACAGATACTTGAGATGCTTACAACTAGAATATTTCATTCAAAGTAACCATTGGTGCTATTTTTCTTGCTTTCAAAATATGATTAAAGGAAAGACACACCAACAATATTTCCACTCTCTTGGACCTTGGTCCCATCGGGCATGCTAGAACTATTATCACCAAATATTACACCCTAGAGGAGGGTGTTGAAGTCTCCTCTAGATTTGGGTAACATAGGAATACTTATAGGTATGTGGGTTTACCTATAGGTAGAAGTATACCTCTAGGTTTAAGGGATAGCTCCCTAAATATACCTTGAAATGCTTATCACCTACTTAACTAGTTGATTGTGGGAAAAGAGATAAAAGTTTGCATGAAATGAAACCAATCTAAGGGGGTGATACACCAAGAATAATTCCATAATACCATCATACTTCTATCATAATGAAACAATATCTATAAAACAACTTCCAAGTCCAATGGGATTCTAAAATAAGTGTTTCAACATTGAGTTGATATGCATTAGACAACACAAGGTAAGTGAACCAAAGGGAAAATTGCATAATCTAATAATAATTCTACACTTCAAAGAAACCTAACACACTAGTTATACTCTATATAACCTGTTAGAATAGGAACTCTTGGATAAACATGAGAGGATAAGGAGAAACAAGGATAATAAATTATCACTTAGCATCACCATACATCACTTTGCACACTTATACAAATGTTCATGAACTCAAAACCAAACTTTCATTTATTGGTCAAAGGAAAAATAAAATGTCAATCTAGTAGGGCTTCGCCATACATGGTGCGGTATTAGTCCATAAGAGCTAAAATGGCTATTACTTATAGAATTTTAGAGGAAGTGAGAAAAAGAAGTACAAGAGTCACTAGACCATGTGTCAAGCTGATAAATGGAGTTACACATGTAGGAGAGAGTAATTTGGAATAGACCATGCAAGGTCTACTTAGACAAATGTCCCTAAAATCATGACATTCTTTAAATGTGGCATAGGACTCTTCAATTGCTTACTCATAAAATTGCCTTCATCAATTGGCCTTCTTGAAACATCCTAAAATAGACTAGGGATAGATGAGATGATTTATATAAGAGGGAGGGGTTATAAAAAATCCCTGACATGCATTTTTTGCATCCCTAATAATTGATATTCTTCTAAATATGAGTTGTCACTACCTACAGTCTAAATAACTCCTCTTTCACTCACCTTGCACACTTGGCACCAAATTTGCCTTCATTTTTCCAAAGAATTCTATAAAATGGAGTGCATCACACTTGTTAAGAACCCTAATTTCCTTATATTCCTCAAATATACCTTAAAAGGCCTCCCACTTAGATCTTTAACCTTCTCACTTGCTTGCTCACTATGCTAGTTTGGACTGACTGAGATGAAGGCAATTGCAGAGACACTTTTGAGATTTTATGATGAATAATATGGACATGAGGCATTATATTAGGTCCATACCTATCTCACAAAGTAAATTTCATCTTTTGAAACTTTTACATACCTTCACAACACATAAAACTATCAAGAAAAGCTAATTTCCACCCTAGTTGTATAAGTAGGGTAGAACTCAAGTTGATGGAAAGGATCCATAGAGATTCATATGCAAGATCATATCACTTTCATGTTAATTTTATCGCTCATTTATGCCTCTCCTTCTTCATTTTGCCAATTGGGTCACTAACAAGGTTTAAGAGGGTTTAGAATCATTTTTCCCTCTAAAGATTGTTCATACAAGCTTGACGTTCAACTTATGAAAATATTACATAAAACCTTTATTCAAGACCTCCTCTAACATCTCAAAAATTATCATATGGCCATGCTAATCACCCACATAAGTGTGAGTTCTCAAACTTGCCTTCTCAAGCTCCTTTCTCTATTCTATGTAGGTCTGAGTTGGTTTAAGTCAAAATATGTCTTCTCTGTGTCTTCACCTACACATCAAAGGTTATATAATTCTTCATACCTATACATTAAGTTCATCCAAGGCTCTAAAAAGTTCATTTGGTCCTATAATTGATATTTGACCTCCTTTAGACACTAGGTCTAGACTAGGCTTAATGGATGCTGACTATGTTTATCCCCTCACCACCACTTTTGAGTGTTTTGTCATGTATGTGTACTTAATACTCTTAATTCATCCTTTCATCATATACTCCCCAAGTCTATAATTTTCCTATTTCCTAGAGTACCCTCTGTTTAAGATAGAACATAAGGTATCTCCTCTATCTTCTCAGGCCAAATTACCCTATGTTATGAAGGTAATCTAAACCAATTTAAAGATTTATTTCACATTCATATACCTTATAACTCCCTAAAACCTCAAAATAGACTCTTAGACTAGCTAAGTATGAAATATTTTCTAATATAGACTATAGTTTGTCCTTGGGAGCTCTCTTGTCATGTTTCCTTGTTGGGAGTATCATGAAATAGTCATAATTACTTGTAAGGAAGTTATATCCATGTTTAATACTCATGTTTCATTTCCAACTCAAGGTACCTTCCCCTTTTCTTGACTAGGTAGACTGACAGACTATGTTTTATGTTTTCTTGCTTTGAAGGAGGTGCCTATAGGTAATACCTACATGGTTTGATCTTTAACACAAGGCCCAAATATATTATAGGCCATATTAAAACTCATTTGGACTTATATTCATCTTGTTCATGCTAGGCCAACCTTCAAATCACTATATTTCAAATGATTGTCAAACTATAGTCAACTATAGTTGACCAATTTGGAGTAAGCAGAGGTCTTGGAGGTGAATATCAACCTTAAAATTATTGATTCATACCCTTATATTCCTTTAGATTCTTAAAGCTAACCACCATTAACAATTATTTATGTCTGCAAGTTCCCATCTCCTAAATTTCACTTCATGAGTTGGTGAGTCACCTATAATCAGGCTATAGGTGACTTTTTTAAGTAAGGATGCACTTGTAGGTGTTGATGGAGGTTGATACCTTGCTCTCCAAACTCTTTTTATGCTATTAGAAACATAATTATCTTCATCAATTCAAAATTATTACCTAACAATGAATGCCTGCTTCTTGCACTACCACCTTGGACTGTAAGGTCATTTCAGGTTCACAACTGTAGACAACACTGAAGAAATGCAGTGAACAAATATGTGACTTTGAGGCCTCCATTACACCACTTTTGGGACCAAAAACCCACTCCCCTTTTGCAAGATATTACCCTTAAATAAGGGATACAAGGTGGATATATTTGACTTCATCAAGGCTCCTTGCTACATTTTTGTATGATCTCACCAAAATCACATAGGGCTCTATTTTGGAGCTTTTAGGGAACTTGTCCCTAAAGCTCAGTCCTTCATCTTGAAGATGGATTTCAAGCTTGCCTATTAATCTATGGCCTCAAACATGATTTTAAGACTATTATACAACTCCAAAAACTTCATGAAGGTCTCAAAATATGCTTAGCATTTTCCATGACCACCTTCAGGTCTCTGTGTAAGCCACCTATAGGTGTGCATTTCTGCATATAAGGAAATGAGTGTGAAAATGGGCTATATGCATGGAATATAGCCTTGTGGTCAGTCTCGAACTCTTTCAAGATCCTCAAATGAATATTCAAAACCTTTAAAGACTTGAAACAAGTATAAACATCTCCATTGCAATGTGGTTAACTTCCTGCACGTATGCATTCATGATGTATGACTATGCATATATGAGAATTGACTGTCATAGTCCATCATGTGTGTCATTTGGAAGGTTGGATTGCTAGATCATGCTTCTTAAGAAGGTTTCCAAAATCATTTAACTATTCATAACATCACCATGACCATGCTCATGACCTTTATATGCCATGATTGTAGATGAAAACCTAAAGCAAGTTGACTGTGTGAAACATACTTGACTACAAATTCATGAATGTAGCCATTGGAACTAAAAATTTAAAGGAGAGAGATTTATATGACTTTAAAATAATGAGATATATATCCTCACATTGATTTGTAATAATTGCAGAGAAATAAACCTTCTACAAGTAGTGAAACCTAATTGCTAGTCCAATAGTGACATCAACCTATAACTTAAACTATTTGAATTATGAAATCAACTCCAAACATGTAAAACAAGATGGAAAACATGAAATAAGGAATTCCACATCTTTTAGAAGCAATTTCAATAATGATATTGTACATATCTTCTCATACCAAGGCAAAACCTGTAGGGTGTGGGGATTAGCAACCAAAACAAGACAATGCACTTCTTAAGGATGGATCATAAAGTATAGGCAACCATTACTCTAAACCAAATATGAAAATGAAGAAAAATAAGTGTAATATCTACCACCAAGATAATTTGATCTGGAAGTCGTCTTACTAGTTGTACCATCAAAAGATTTGTTGATTAGTTTTGCTTACCTAACAGAGCAATGGAAAATAAAAATGGTTGTGGCCCATTTTTGGCACTTTAAAAGTAGATCAAGAGTGTAAATGAAGTTAGGGAAGCTAGAATGTCACTGTATAAACTTCTCCCATGTGCCACTCTTCTCCATAGGTCGTACAACTACAAAACTCCCTCTTTTCACTCATTTTCTTGATTTTTAGTTAGGAACTTGTAATTTTCAGTTAGTAATGATATTCTTGACAAGGAATATAACAAGGAACGACATGAGAGACTTTGATAAGGAGGTTTAGAACACATGGACACTTAGGAAAACCATACACCTTCAAAAATGACCCAAATATGCACTTTAAGTGACATAGAATGACTTAAGAAAGAAAATGACTATAAACAAGGTGATGAAACATTAAATAACATAAAATAACACTATGGCACACCCTTTAGGACCCTAATAATTCCCTATACAAGTTTTGGACTATAGGGAGTTGACTTATTTTGACTTGTGGTCAAAATAGTCAACAATAACATGAGTAGTAATTATAGGATGTACATATGTTGGTTGTGTAAGAATAAACATATTAATCTGATGGAAACCTTGTTTTTCCCCACACCTTGAGTGGAAATCACATGTGTAGCCAAATTTATAGACATAATAATAATAGTAGTCGTAGTTTGAACATTTATGGTGGAATAAATACCTCCAAAATGTAGATTAGTAAAAATGAATGGCTCCTGTTATTTTTCCTCAAATGTGGCAACCTTATCATTTTGTGTAGTTTTAACTTCTAGGATTTGATTTACCTTATCCAAGTCATTAACGAATTTAATTTAAAAAATTAGATAATGCTTCAATTTTTATATGATCTACTCCATTAAGTTCATCAAAATGGATTATATCTTGTTATTCATGATTATTTTGATTAACATGTTCTAAATCAATAACTTTATCACTAACAACATGATCTTCTATTTGTATGTATTCATTAAAAATAGTTATATCAAGAAAGGGGAAGAAGAATGAACATTCAACTTATTTATTTTAGATATTTTAGATGGAACAAAAAGAATCTAATTATGCTCAACATGTACACCAATTAGTCTATCATCCCACCTTAGAGAGACAAGGGAACTATCCTTTTTAGATGGCATAAAATGAAATCATGAAAATAAACAGACCATTATTGGAAAAATAAAAAAATATTTATTGCCTTAATGTATGCGAAGAAAAAAATTAGAGTTGAAACCCTTAGAATGAAGGATGAAACTCTAAGGGAAACATAAGGCTTTGCTATTTTATAGGAAAAAATATGAGTTCACCAATATGTTCTAGTTTATTTTGCTTATGTGAACCTAAACAAATATTAAACTTTTTCACTAGTCAGGTTGTATAAAATATAAAAATGATGCACAAATCTAAATGTAAAATGTAGAATATTAATTGAACAATTGCACTTATTATAAATATAACTTATCTAAAGGATTAAGATACTTGGTGTGTTTACTATTTTGTGCAGGTCTGAAACTAGATGTAAATGACAGAAACATTGAAAGTAGAATGTGAGTCACTCAGATAAGGAACAAGGTGTTTCAAACTACCAGGATAAATCTATGAATCTCTGGACAATTGCACCAGATGATAGCATCTATTTCCTATTAAATTTATCTGTATTTATAGTTCCTCTATGTTTTAGTACATGCCACTACACCTATTTTTAATCCATTTATGTATGCATTATTAGGGCTAAATGTTTATGTGGTATCTAGAGAACATGTCTCCTTCTCTTTGAAACCTTAGTTCCACTTTTAACAGTAGGTTTAGGCCTACAAAAGAGGAAGAAGATGGGGTGAGTTGACCTCAAACATTTCTCAATGAATGTTTGAGCACTACCTACATATCCAATACTCTAAAGAGAGAATTCAAATCGCACGTAATTCTTCATATTGTGTATGTATGTGCAATGGTAATCTTTTGATGAATGCAACCTATAATCTAAATTTTGATACTTATAAAATGATAGCTTTAGCTTGGCTTGAGTGCTTTAGAATTTAGTTAAGACATTTTTCTTGTGATTGATTGTTGAATTGGGAAGCTAAGGTCAGTCCCTTTGAATGTTCAAAGGTTAGAATATGATTGCTTGAAAATTATAGATAATACTAGATCCTACAAATAGGATTATACCTACTATGTATCTAAATGAGACTCAATATTTTCTTGTACCATCGACATACAAAACTTATGAACCAACCCATGAAGATGATTTAAAATTTAAAAATGAAAACAGTAAAAAGGTATCATAACAATATAATATTTATAGGGAAATATCCTCGAAGGGAGGATAAATACTATCTGGTTAAAGATTTAGCATTATTAGGTTAATTTAGAATAATAAAGAATAAGTGCATTCGTGCACACGTAGTGTGGAATTTCAATTTTTAGTTGGTATGATAGAGTTTAATTTGACCAAGTTGCGTTTTTAGGTATGAGAAAGTATATTTTTTGAATTTAACTATGGAAGTGTGTTTGTAGCATAAAAGAGAGTCCAAAGGAGGAATAATATTTGTGAGATAAATATGGGGATCCATTTGAATTCTTCAGGTTTAGAAGCCATGTATGCTGAAAAAGTCAAAGAATCTTTTTTAAAAAAATTATAAGGCACAACAAAGAAGAATGATAAAATGAGTATAAGCATTTGTTGTAGCATTTGGTTGTAAAATTAAGGAAGGAAAGTACTCACATGATAACAATAGGTAAAAATATAAATTAGTTAATATCACGGAAACAAAAATAATGAAAATGATAAGGATTCATTTGAAAAGTAGTTGAACTAATAATGTAATGTTTCAAGTTTGTGGTAGATAAAAATGTTTGTCAAAATCATTTCAAATAAATGAAATTCAACGCTAAAAATATATAAGACAAGCTACATGATTTTAGTTGCAAAAGTATGCAAAGAGTTAAGGCATTTGAAATAGTACCATCAACCAATTGGGTATTCTATTTAAAAAAATGATTTTTTCAAATGTATTTTACGCTAAAAACCACAAAAATAAGTAAAGCATTCAAAATAGTACCATCAACCAAAAAAATATTCTCAAAAAATGATTTTTTTAAGTGCATTTCGCACTTAAAAAAACTTGAGAGGAGTTGTTCACATACCCAACAAAGAAAAAATCTATATGAGTCTATGTGAATCTTTGAATTGGCCAAGCATGAGGAAACTTATGCAAAATGCATGAATCCGCATGAATCACATTTCTTTTATAAATGGATGATAAAAAATAAGAATTTGGTATTAAGGTGTTATGGCATCATGGAAGGTGGTTAGATGGTGAGTCTTCAATTTTGACAATCTATCTTGAAAGTGGAAGTCTTGTTTAGACATTGGTTGTATTGATATAATTTGTTTAAAACTTTGTAATACACTCTCTTTTTTTGCGGGGTGGGGGATTTAGTGAACAAAATTTTACTTTAAATGAATACACAACTTTCAAAATATATTTCCCTTTTCCAAAACCTACTTTGTAAAGAGTTAAAACATACAAGAAATTAGTTATATTATATATAATAATGGGGTAATAATAGTGTTCATAACCTAATATGAATATGTTTTCGATAATTTAATTGATAACTTATTAACTTAAATTTCTTCACTGAAAGGCTCTGTAGACCCTGTGATCTCCCACCAGCCTAAGCAAGATTCAAATTTACAACCATGCCCCTCATAGGCTCCATTCCCACTGGCCGCTTCAACTCAAGACTTTGAGATTACAACGCCCCTTGGAATAAGGGCTCACACTCCTTCCACTCATGCCTTTGTAGTTATTTCATCCAGTGCCATTCCAAATGGTGTACAGTCTGCAACGTCAAATTTACTTGGGGTCGGTCCCCCATCCATGCTTAATCCCCCACTACTACCAATAGCCCCCAACTACCAAAAATAACATGGATCTACTCCGATCGTTAGAAAAAAGACTCCGACAGGGTATACAGCTTCAAACTTTTGCAACCACATCCAGCCTAGCTAGGATGTTATGGCAATGGAGGCAGAGGTCATATTGGAATGCAAGCCCACCTCTTTCATTGACGTTGTCTCTTGCCTGGCTCCTATATTAGAGCTCAGAGCTCAAACCTCTCACCCTTGCGTCTATTGATCCAGTGGTAATTTTTGATGAAGAAGAAACCAAGGTTGTTCTCAAATTGGAGGAATATTTTTCTACTAGGGGTATCATCTACAGATTTATGGATCTCAAGCCAAAGCTCCAAGATCTTAACAATTGGATCTTGAAGCAATGGAAACCCCTTCTCTCAGGTGAACTTGATGTTTACCATTATGCTAAAGGCTTTTTTATTATTGTTTTTCATAATATTGAGGATACGGACAAGATTCAGGATCTACCATGGAGCTTGAATCACCACCCCTTGCTCACGAAACCATGGTCCCCTACCTTTAATTCCCTTACTAAACCTTTGCACATAAAACTCATCTAGGTTCATCTGCGCAACTTTCCACTTCAATTTTGGATGGAATCTAGTCTGGAGGCTATTGGTAGATTTCTAGGTGGGTATCTACAAATGCATCCAAATATCGACATTTTCTCTCTAACTACATTTGCTAGGATTCTGGTGAACATTGATATTTCCAAGAACCTTCCAAATAAAATTTACCTAAAAGTTGGAGACCACTCTTGGTCTCAAGCTATTGACTATGAAGGTTTATTATTTCATTGTCAAAGTTGTTTAGGCATTGGGCATTTAACTAAAAACTGTAGCCACCTCAGAAAAATAAAGATTCTTCCTGGTGGAAAGATTTTATCCCCAAAAACCTCATGGTGCTGGCTGCAGACGAAGAGTGGGTTACTGACAATGAGGATTCTGCCTCTTCTTCTGAAGCTGCTACTTCCCCTGCTTCAAACAAGGATTCCAAAAGCTCGTCACACTCTGAAGAAAAATTGTTGGTCAATTTAATCTCTCCAAGGAAGGTTGTGCTAATTCTAGCGTCCTCTTCAAAGGAGATCCCAGATTTGGATTCTTCCAGAGTTGATACTAATCCAAGAAAAATAGGAGAAGACAAATCTTAGCCCTTCATCTCAGTGGAAGAAACCTTATTAGCCCTTCAGGCTGAGAACAAGGAAGGATGGTCAGTGGTTCAAAAAAAAGAAAAAAGGTAAAAAAGCAATTACCCAATCTTCTTGTATATCTCTCCGTTTGGAGGGACCCCATGATAATTCTCTGAAAATATACGAAAAAGGGGTCAAGTCCCAGGGTAAGTTTGGCAGAAACTTCATGGAAGTTTCCTGGGTTGTTTTTGATTGAGTTTGTTTTTTGTGGAAGTTCCTATTGTGAGGGGATCTTTCTATCCGTTTTATTTCCATTGGCAGAGACGTCCCATCTGAACTTTAATGTTTTATTTTTTCGTTCTCTCATTTATATAAAGGCCGCAAGGCCTTTCAAAACCTGTCTTTTAACCTATCTAATAAAAAATATATCAATTATGCAATGGTAAAAACATAGTTCCTTGTAATTTTTGGCAAGTTATGTAATAAAATATTAAATACAATTTATTACATAGATTTAAAATGTATTTGATTTTTTTAAATATTGAAATTTATGTAATGGTTTAGTGAAAACAATACATGTTCTTAATAAATAAGGTGTACCATGTATCTAATATTCATAAAACAATATCTTATTTAATTTTTTGATATTTTATGAAAGTAAATTTTTATGGTATAATTTATTTTGATAATTTCAAAATGTATTTAAATTTAAATAATTTATAGTGAATATAATGACCTCATAAGTATAATATTTTCCATCTTAAAATTTCATAAAAATTATTCATAAAACTAAAATACAAATTTCACATAAAATTACTCAAAATTTTTTCAAAACTAAAATATTTCATTCAAAAATTATAAAATTTATATAATAATATAAATTATATTCTTATCCAATCTTTCGGTGACAACTCTCATGTACTAAAATACATCCTACAAGATCCATTAACCTGAACTATTATGTGTTTTACACAATAAAAAAGACTGATAATTTATTAAAAATACCACCTGCATATAGGAGGTGCATCGTAGAAGCACAATAGGTATATTATAAGTGCACACGGTATGTGTATATCTTTTAAATATTTCTAATTTCTTTTATTTAAAAAAATAATAATCTACCAAAGTAGACACTAACATTAATTTTTTCATACTAAATGCTCAGAATGATGAAGGAAATTTATCTAATAGATTAAGAATCCGAAAAACAAACAGCCTCATATTAAATTCTTAAGAAGGCTAATATTTAAACACTTATCAAGAGTATGATGATATTTTAAATGGTGAATTTTTGGTCAAATTAATATAACCAGTAAAAAAACTTTAAAAATTTGTTTCTTATCAAAATTTGGTGAATAAATATTAGTGAATTTCGTGAATAATACATGAAATAACATTTAAACGGTGAAATTTTAATCAAATTAAAATAAACAACAAGAAGATTTTTAAAATTAATTCTTTATTAAAATTTGGTAAATAAATATTAATAAATTTAATGAATAAATATTAATAACATCTTATATAATTATAAAATAAATATTGATGACATCATGTATGATTATAAGAATGATCACCATTTAAGTAAAATAAAGATACAAAGTAATTGAATTATTCATGAAAGTATTGTTAATTATAATTAGAGGAATCATTCTTGAAAACATGGGTTAGGGAGGTGAGGGGGAAATGTGCAGCATGGGTGAATGATTTGGGTAGGTTCAGGAAAATATAGAATTAGGACAGGGTTTGATGGGGCTAATGGAATGGTAGGAGATATGGAAATTGCACGATAAGGATTCGAGGATAGGTGATATGTCCATAATAAAATATAGATAATATTAAAGGAGTGTAGAAATGGGTTGTGACTTGATACAATAAAAGGTTATGATCCAACAATACAACCATATTATTAATAGAAGATGTTTCAAAAGTTTTTATTATATATAAAATATTTAAAAGTTTTAATATAGTAATGTTTTTTTACATAAAAATTGAAAATTTTTGTAAAAAATAAAAAAATGAATAAATTTATTTTTTATTTGAGAAAAAAAATTATTATTTTTTTGGAAGTATTAAAAATTTTAATTTATAAATTGTTAAAATTATAAAAATAAATAAAATATATATTTTTCATACATTTTATTTTGAAATTTTTCAAAAAAATTAATTGACAAGAATGAAGAAAGAGGGTTTCAAAGACTAAATGAATGCTTCAAGCAATATTTTATCTTATAATGGAGAACACTTTAATACCTTAAAGGATTAGCCAGTAAACCTTAAGAAAACTCAAATATTCAACAAACCCTGCTCATGAAACTAAGATCAAATCTTTGTATAAAACAATGTAAAATATTCTCAAAAATATTGCATTCAAAGGTTATGCAAGTATAAATATAATATAATAACATATTTTTTAATTTTATCATGATTTCATGTAATCTATGGAAACTATCATGTTCCAAGTTATATCATAGGAAGATCTCTCATGAGCTATTATAAGTTTCCGACTCATGCTTGAAATGAAAGAGTAAACTTATAAATTTATAAAAAATGATCATCTAAATATGGTAGGTGCATGGTGAATACACCTTGTTTTCACTTACTGAAATTTTTATGTTCCAAAGCTTGTTAACACAATAAATTTCCTTAGTTTATATTCACCCATATACTAAAGTTAAAGTGGATCAATTCATAGTTCATAGTGCTTTTTGAGAGATTATGTCATGAAATATTCTTCCTAATACCACCTTCATATTAACTTCATGCCTCTTATAAAATCTAACAATTAACTTAGAATCTTAAAACTTTAAAAAACTGAAATTCTAAAATCTAAGTAAATTTGAAATCAATGGAATCCTCCAAAAACTAAAATAATTTGTTCTAACTTCTAGATGTCTAAAACCACTCTCAGATATCTTAAAAGTATGTGTGTGTGTGTGTGTGTGTGTATAAAACAATATTGAATATCAAAATATAATGTAAACTTATATTTTAAATTAAAAGTCACTCAAGATATGTCTAGATTTTATCCCTATTTAAAAGATAAATCCTATATATTTACAATGTAATAAGCGGCATTCTATATCAATTTAGTTGTGTACACAAATCTACTTTTAGAAGAAAATGAGGAATTAGATTAAAGGAGATTACACCAAAGAGGATGACCTAGCACAAGATATTTAAAAATATAAATGATAAAAATTATAAATTAATATGATTTCTCACAACATTTAATGGTTTCAATTTATGTTCACTTAGGTAAATTATTTTATACCCCTTCATTTCACATGAAGTAATCTCTCTAAAAATTATACGGTTAAAAAGAATATTAACATACCAACAAATCAACCCAATGTAACTGTGTCTAATCTTATACTATTTATTTTGTAACTTTTGATTGTTTCAGTATTTAATGAAACCTTGCATCTAATAATGTCTTCCATCTTATTTTTTCTTAAGTATTATGTAGATAAATCCTCATTTTAAATCACTTTGAATCGAGATATTTTGTATGTATTAGATCTAAAATAATTTTAAATTTTTTCCTATTTTAAAAGAACTTTATTTTAAATAAGACTATTTTAAACTTACACTCACGGCATTCATTTTTTATATTTATAATTTATAAAAAAATATATATATATGAAATATGCTAAGTTAGGAATATGTCGAAAAAACCAAGTTTACTTAAACAATTAAAGTTGACACATAATTTCTTGAAAATTTATGTAAGCAAATATTATATAATATATTGGGTAGGCATTAAAAAAATATTTAAATTTCCTTTAAATATGCAAAGTGTGTAATGGTCTAGTGGTAATAGTATTCCTAATGCATTAGACTATTTCATGTATGTAATATTTACAAAATTAAATTATGTGTAATTTTTTTTAATAATTTATATAATTAAATTTATATGTTATAATTTTTTTAAGATAATTTTAAAATGTAAATTTCAATTTCGAAAAAATTATAATGTTTATATATTATAGCATGATTTATTATATATGTTATATTCACATAACTAAATCATGTACAATTTATTGATAAGTTATTAAGAAAATATCTTTTAATTTTTGGATATATTTGATTTTTCTTTAAATTTGTAAATAATAGTTGTAATTCACTGAGACACATCATGTAAATGTAATGTTTGCACAATTAAAATATGTATAATTTATTTACAACTTTACTAAATTTTTGAGTTGTATTTAAATTTGGGAAAACTTATATCATATGTAATGTTTGAAATATATTTAATTTTAGCGAATATTGTAATGTAATATATTATGTATATAATATTTATAAAACTAAATTAATTACATAATTTTTTTGGTAATTTATATAATAAAATGTCATTTTTAATCTATTTGGTGAGTTTGTAATATATATTTAATGATATAATATTAATTTTTTTAATAAATTTATTATGTATATAATTTTCACAAAACTATATCATATATAATTGCTTTAATAATTTATATTAGAAAATATCAAAAATATTTTATTAAATATTTCAAAGTCATATGGTCTACATAGATTATTTTTTAACTCAGTTTAAAAAGATAGGTATTTTCAAGCTTCCACAAGTATGATAAGAAAATATGCAGTGTTGTTGAATAAGTTGCGCATGAATTTTTTTTTGGACAAAGGATTGTTTTGGGTTTATCTGTAAAAGTTTTAGGTTGCAGACCTAATTTTTAATTTTATTTGCTTCTTTTTTTAGTGTTGTGGTTTCTAAATTTGGGTTTGGGTTCTATTTTTCTCAAGTTGTATTTGATTTGTGTTCAAAAATGCATTTTTTCATGCAATTGATAGTATTTTTGTCATTGAAAAGGGAGTTGTTGTGTTGCTTGATATTTATTATCATCAATTTTTTGAAGTCAACTAGGTACCCTTTTTTGAGAAAGAATTTGCCAGTAAAAAAATATTTATATTACAAAACTATGTGGTTTTAGAAATTTATTTCCTTATTCAATTAAAGAGGGTTTTTTTAAAGTGTGTTTTAAGCCTTTTACAACTTACAATAATAAAATAGAAACAATGTTGGATGAAATGCATATAAACCCATTTCTTTTGGAGAATGCTTGTTCTTATTTTCATTTGTCGCCAATAAAATTTAAGTTTTGTGTGTATTTTTTTGTATTTCAAAACCATTTGTTCATGAATATAATGTTATTTGTTGTCATTAAAGAGAAAGTTGATGTGTTCCCTCATGTCCACAGTCGTTGGGTTTTTTAAGTCAACTTTTATTGAGTATGGTTTTGTTGATGAAATGTTTTCTTGGAAACAAGTGTGTAGATTACAAACCCATATGAACTACATAGTTTGTTTTTGTAATACAGTCGAAGATGAAATTTTTTATTGGCTTTAAGCTTCTACAAGTTGTAGTAAGGAGATGTACAGGGTCGTTGAATAAGCTGTGTAGGGAACCTTTTTTTCAGGGGATTGTTGTGGGTTTTTTTTGCAAAGATTTCAGGTTGAAAACCTATTTTTTGGTTTTATTTGCTTTTTTTGTAATGTTGTGATTTATGAATTTAGGTTTGGATTATATTTTTTCCAAGTTGTATTTTATTTGAGTTCAAAAATATGTTGGTGGTGTTTTTTGCATTGAGAAGGCAATTGGTGTGTCACATGGTATCTACGGTGATCGTTGTTTTGAAGTCAACTATTATGCAGTACCTTTTTTTGGAGGAAGGTTTTGCTAATAAAAAATATGTATATTACAAAACTATATGGTTTGTGTAGTTTATCTTCTTATTCGATTAAAGAGGGTTTTTTATGTTTTGAGCCTTTTACAATCTGCAATAATAGAATAGAAAAAAATGTTGGATGAAATGCATAGAAAATCATTTCTTTTGGAATATGCTTGTTCCTATTTTTATTTTTTGCCAAGAAATTTTATGTTTGTTGGTTTTTTAGTTTATGTTGATGTGTTTTTTTAGTTATTTGCATTATTGAGTTTGTAAATTTGGTTTTGGATTTTCATATTTTTTATTTTTTGGGCTAATGACAAAATGAGGAGGCTATGTTGTTGAACTATTGATGTATATATACATTATTTGTGTGTTATTTTATGTTATACTTTTAATTCGGTTGAGATTTCTGAGTTTTTAATTTAATTTTCAAGTCATGTATTTGATGGTAGACTTCAAGTGGCTTATTGTTGAGGTGTGTACATTATAAATATGCTAGTTTAATCAGGTTTTGATTATTTGACAATATTGTAAATATATATTTACATTGTGTATATTTTTAATTGAAATAAAATGGAATTTGCAATGTTTTGAAAGTTTAACATTTTCTGGTAATAAAATAGACAAGTTTCTTGTATAAACTGAAAATAAATCCAATTTGATTTTGTTTTCCAAGATTGTGGGTTTGTTGGAATTATTATTATTATTATTTTAAATTTTTTTGTAGTGTTGGGTTTATGAGAGTAAAACCAAGTGACCTTTTACCTTAACTATTAATGAGTTATACATTGTTTTTTTTTTTTGGTGTATTTTAAATTTGATTCCAGTGCTAATTTAGTTTTTTCTCAAATTTTTCTATTTGTTTGCAAATTTTGAATGTCTTACAATCAAGATGTGTGGATTGTGTGTGTGTGTGTGTGTGTGTAAATTTAAGTTATCCTAAAATCTTAAGTTGGATATTTGTTGGTGCATGCATTGTGTATATATTTTTAATATTAAGATTGAACTTTTCATAATTTTGAAGCTTGCAAAAAATTTGTCAGTAAAATAGATTTTGAGTAAATTTCATAGAAAATAAATTTATTTTGATAGATGATTATTGTGGTTTCATTTTTTTTTGAAGTTTAAAGTTTGATAATATTTCATACTTTATTGCAAAAATGGTGTGTATTCATTATTTTTATGATTTTGCTACTGTATTTTTGGATTTATTTGTAGTGTTGGGTTTCTCAATTCAATTTTGGATTTTTATTTTTTCAAATTTTAGATTTGTTAGAAAAATGAGGTGGTCATTTCTCTAGAACAATAACAAGTATATTTTTAATTTGATAAGGTAAATGTTATGGGTTTTGAAGATCCTAAAATGCAATACAAAGGAGAGAAAGATGAATCATTTACATACAAATGGGATGCTTTTATATGCAGGAATGGGACAAGCATAACAACAACATGTCAAACACAACTAACAAGTTAAACAAAATAGTGATTCTGACTAACCACTTTTCATATATTTTCAGTGATCTTCTGTTATTTTTTGCTTTCAACAACTGTCTTTTATGGTTCCGTTTGGATTCCCTTTGATCAAGGAGTTTTTGCCCATATTTCCCCTGAGTGAAAGATCATATAGGAGGGTTGTAACACTACTTTTATACCCATTTTTTTTGTTGAACCTTAGTCCAACCCTCCTTATCTTCTACAGTAACATAGGGCTAGGATTTGTCTTCTGTTGATGGGTCCTCAGATGTTTCTATCCTAGATAATTCCATTCTTGAATTTTTATTAGAAGAGGAGACTAGATCAAAGGGGACTACCATGTTCATGGCTTTCCTTAGAGAGATTAAATCTTTCAGTAGAACATCTTTAGATTTAAGGGGACTTTTAAGGTCCTCATTTGAAGTAGAGGGTTCAAGATCTCCCAAAGGAGACATAGAATCGCTATCAAAACCATCTGAATCTTCTTCAACATCTACCTACAGATGGTCAAGGTTTTAGTCTTTCCACAAAGAGGATTCCTTCTTTTTTTCCATGAAGAAACTGCAATTTTTGGTCAAATGGATTGTATTAAAAAAGCTACGAAAATGATATAGTAAACATTTGTAAAGTGATATTTTCATAAACCTTTGTAAATTTGGGACAAAGAGTGGTCCCCAACTTGTAAAGTGATATTTTCAGGCAAATTCTTAGAAGTATAAATATTCACCAAACTTCTAGCAATAGTATGATAAAAATGATCAGTATCTAGATGCATTTATAGGTAATCATCCAATGAGTTACCAATAGCCTTTAGATTGGATTCGGTCCAAAACTGAAGATGAAGACAACATAGGTGAACCCAAATGGGTTTTACATTAAGTAGTTTTGTGAGGGGGTTGAAGGTAGGGGACCATGGTTTGATGACCATGAGGTGGTGATTCAAGCACTATAAATTTTTTTGAATTTCTTTCTTGTCTTCAATATTGTGAAAGAGAATAATAAAGAAATTTTTTGCATAAGGGTAAATATCAAGAGTAATTATTAGGAGGGGTTACAAATGCTTCAAGATCCAATCATGCATCTCTTGAATTTTTGGCCAGTAATCTATGAATCTATAGATTAGACCTTTGGTTGAGAATAATTATTTTGATCTAATCACTTATCTAGTCTCCTCCTCATCAAAGATCACAATAGAGTCAGAAGATGCAGGTTTGAGAGGTAGGGGATATTCATTTGGATCTATCTTATGAGATACTACCTCAACAAAGGATATATGCTTTTGAGGGTCCGTTGTAGCTTCTAGTTTCATGACATCCATTATTTTATTAGTCATAGGGGTTATACCTTTCTCTAGGAAGGGGTGGGACAAATTATTTCAATAAATGTGTGCTTTGCACCTTTTACAATGGTCTTCCATATAGGTTCCATCTTCTGCACAATGATATTCTACCCAACGACAACCTTCTACCCAAAATTCCCAGACTTAGGGCAGCTTCTGCCATGAGCAGGAAGGGAATCAACGTCACTCTTCTGCTTAGCGATGGCCTTTTGCCAAAAAATTATAGACACAAGGGCGATTATACCATGAGCATGAAGAGAAGTGGATTTAATCTTCCAGATATCAATAACCTTCTGTCTAAAATCATCACACATAGGGAACTTCTACCATGAGCAAGAAGGGAAGTAGCTTCAGTCTTCCACACAATGATGACCTTCTACCTAGGATTGCCAAATACAAGAGATCTTCTACCATGAGTGGTAGTGTTAGTATTCCATGCAACAATGACCTTTTATTCAAAATCATTAGACATAAGAAAACTTTTGCCATGAGCAGGAGAACCCATGTCTAGATTGGTGTTCTGGTTTTCCTATTCAAATTCAAAATACTAATGATCTTCTATAATAGATAAGAATGAGAACGATGTATTACTATATCTATCTATCTATATATATATATATAAAATACAATAACACAAATATATTAATTATAATTTTTTATTAAATAAAATAATTAATTTTTATTGTCTAATATTTTAAATCTCACATTAATTAATCCATCTCTAAAAAATAGAAGAAAGAAACCAAACTGAAAATAAAAAATATAATATACCATTTGTTTGAAAATCACCATAGCATGTTCTACACTGTGGAGGAAGTAAACTCAAAACCATAAAAAAGTACATACATAATTTATATTTTTGTGGATATTTTTAAAAACTTTTATGATGTTTTTGGGTATTTGTTTTTGTTTTTTTGGGTAGGTAGTGGCATATTTCAAAGTGCCTGCAATCAATATGCAAGTTTTATTATAATTTTGGTGTTAATGGATATATATTGGATTTGAGTTTGAATGATAAATTATTTAAAAATTAAGACATAAATAGTTTTTTTATAGCTTTAAAAATTAGATATTTATTTTCTTTAGTTTTGGGTTTTTAACTCTTTAAAAGTTTATAATATATGTTGTAGACTTTTCCAAATGTTTGAGTTTTTCGATTGGTCTTCAAATATTTTATGTTGAGAGGGAGGCATCATACATTATATATATAATTTGGTGTGTAAACTTTCAATAATTTATATTATCTTTATGTGTTTTATTTTTGACTCTCGGGTTTTTAAATTATTTGAAGTTTTTAAGGATTTACTATTAGTAAAGTATATACATTTTGTATATGTATTTTTCTTTATTTGTTTGGTCTTTGTCTTTGTTTTAGTAAATGTAATAATTTGAAGTCAAATTTTATCAGGTTACATTTCGTGAAAGATTTTTTAGACACTAACAAATATATATATTTTAAAACTATATGATTTTTGAAGTTTATTTTTTATTATTCTGTCGAAACCTAAAATATAAGAACAATGGAGAAAGCATTGGAAACTTTCCCAATTAATTCCATACAAACATTTGGATTTACAATTTTTTGTTGTATACTTTTTGATATATATGTGGAAAAGACCCTATTTTTAATAAAAATCAACTACTTCCAAGGGTCTAATAAAGCTGAAATAAATGAGAAATATTTCCAAACTCAGGGCTTACCTAAAGTCAAATATTTTACTTTTAAACTACAAAAAATATTAACAAACTATTAATGGTCTCGCCACCCATATTTGCCCAAGCCTACATTTTTTCCCTATCATATCATTATATTGGTGACAATGTGTCTTAGAATATATTTAAAGAATATATTTATTTTGTATTACAATTTTTTTTTCATATAAGTGACGGTGTTTTTTCATTACATAAGAAACTCTTGCATTACATAATGTTTATAAGTGTTAAAGTTTTAAAATTAAATATATAAATTTTGAAGTTATAGTTCACATATTTTACAGTTAAATAATACAAAGTACAACGTTTATTTTATAGTTTTGGGATAATAAATATTTATTTATTTTTTTTTTAAAAATACATCTTTACCATTGAAATAACATGCATGTTACAATCGTGAAGTTTCTGAATACCTTCCCTATACAAATTGCAAGCTCTCAAAACCTAATTGTTCTCAGATTAGACCGAGTCTCTCTGTTCATGGAGGCCGGATATGGTAAGACCTGTACATCTATTCCAACCGACTTGTATATCTCCATAATCATCTTATTATTGAACGCTTCAATACGCCTTGCCGAATTACCCCGCCTCACTCTGGATTGGGAAAGATTAAACATAATACCGGCATATCTATCTTTTAGTTTTGCAACCCATGATTTTGCAGAAAGTTTAACATGAACCGACTTCATAAATCTCAGCTTTAACCTTGGCATGAATTTGAGGTTCCAAGCCATCTTGCCCTCACGCCCTCCCAACTTCACTAACCTCACACGCCTTCTTTCACCATTAAATTCGTCGAGGCGTTTGTATTTTCGCCTCTGCATAAATCTGCTCACAGACGTGGAAAAATCCATGATATCTGAAATCACCGCCATAGTCGCTGAGCCCGAAACGCTATTTTGCTTGGAAGAAATATGAATATCCCTTTGCTATTTATAGATTTCTAGGCATTTGATGTGTACAGATCGGATCTGATTAATTTTTCCAGTCTTTGACAATACGGTCAGAATTAATTTTAAAAACGTGTGTTGGGAATGGCAGTCAACAAAGCCACACAGCGTTGACCATGAAATATGCCATGTTTTAAGGAATCAAAGAAGTGCGGATCAAGATAAGTGTGGACCATGTAAAAAATGGAATGGATTCCTTTTAGGGTTTAGGATGCGTGTTGTTTTGATTAAATTCAATAAGTTAAACTTGTGATTTTTTTTGAAGAGTATAAGTTCCTCTGTATTAAGTCAATTCAAGGATGTTTTAAATATGATGAACTATCCTACTGAGATTAGAATATATATGAATTGTTTGTTATGTTTTAAAATTATTTGCTCATGCAATCGATGTTATATGTTGTCATTGAAGAGGAAGTTGATGTGATCCTTAGTTTTCACATTCGTTGAGCTATTCAAGTTGACATTTATCATTGTATTGTATTGGTGATGGAATGTTTTGTTGGAAACAAATGTGTAGATTTCAAATCCATATGGTCTACATAGTTTATTTTTTAATCCAGTTAAAAATGTGGATTTTTATTGTTTTCAAGCTTATGTAAGTTGTAGTAAGAAAATCTACAGGGTCGTTGAATAAGTTGCTTAGATAATCATTTTTTGACAAAGGATTGTTGTGGGTTTTTTTACAAAGGTTTTGGGTTGCAGAGCTTATTTTGGGTTTTATTTGCTTTCTTTTTTAGTGTTGTGGCTTCTGAATTTGGGTTTGGATTCTATTTTTTTCAAGTTGTATTTGATTTGTGCTCAAAAATATATTTTTCATGCAATTGGTGGTGTTTTTTCCATTGAGATGGGGGTTGGTGTGTCGGTCCATATTTGCTATCATCGATGTTTTGAAATCAACTATTATGTTGTACCCTTTTTTAGAAGAAGGTTTTGCGAGTAACAAACATCTATATTACAAAGCTATGTTGTTTTCATAGTTTGTTTTCATATTTGATTTTTGTGTTTCGAGTCTTTTGCAATCTGCAATAATAAAATAGAAAAACTTATTGGATGAAATGCATAGAATCCCAATTCTTTTGGAGAATGCTTGTTATTTTTTTTGTTTGTTGCCAACAAAATTTAAGTTTTTTTTTTTTTTTTTGGTTTTGTGTGTATTTTTTTATGTTCAAAAATTATTTGTTCATACATTCGATGTTGTTTGTTGTCATTAAAGAGGAACTTGATGTGTTCCCTGGTGTCCATAGTCATCCAATTTTTGAAGTCAACTTTTACCAATGTTGGTTTTGCTGATGGAATGTTTTCTTGGAAACAAATGTGTAGATTACAAAGCCATATGAACTACATTGTTTTTTTTTAATACAGTTGAAGATAGGGATTTTTATTAATTTCAAGCTTATACAAGTTGTGGTAAGGAGATGTACAAATTCATTGAATACGCTACATAGGGAACCATTTTTCCCAGATGATTGTTGTGGGATTTTTGCAAAGGTTTTTGATTGCATACCTATTTTTTGTTTTGTTGTTGTTGTTGTTGTTGTTGTAATGTTTTAGTTTCTGATGTTGGGTTTGGATTCTAATTTTTTCAAGTTGTATTGATTTGTGTTCAAAAATATATTTTTTCATACAATTAGTGGTGTTTCTTGCATTGAAAAGGTAGTTGGTGTGTTGCTTGGTATCTGTAGTCATTGATGTTTTAAATTCAACTATTGTGTAGTACCCTTTTTTGGAGAAAGGTTTTGCTATATATATATATATATATATATATATATATATATATAAAACAAAGTTAGGTGGTTTTAGTATTTTGTTTTCTTATTCGATTAAAGAGGGTTTTTTTGTGGTTTGAGCCTTTTGTAATCTACAATAATAAAATAGAAAAAATGTTGGATGAAATGCATAGAAAACCATTTCTATTGGAATCTGCTTGTTTTTTATTTTTGTTTTTTACCAATAAATTTTATGTTTGTTGGTTTTTTTAGTTTATGTTGAAGCATTTTTTTAGTTATTTGCACTATTGGGTTTGTAAATTTGGTTTTGGATTTTCATGTTTCTAATTTTTTGGGCTAATGATGAAATGACGAGGCTACGTTGTTGAACTATTGACAAATATATACATTTTTTGTGTGTTATTCTATATTATGTTTTTAATTCGGATGAGATTTTATATTTTTTAATTTAATTTTCAAGTTGTGTATTTGAAGGTAGATTTTGAGTGGCTTACAGTTGAGGTATGTGCATTCTACATATACTAGTTTAATCAGATTTTGATTATTTGATAATGTTGCAAATAAATATTTACATTGTGTATATTTTTAATTGAATTAAAGTGTAGAATTTTTAATGGTTTGAAAGTTTAAGAATTTTTTGTAATAAAATAGAGAAGTTTTGTATATAAAATACAAATAAATCTGATTTCATTGGTGGATTTTAGTTTTAGTTTTATTTTCTAAGATTGTGGGTTTATTGTTTTGCTTTTTTTGTATTTTTTTAATTTTTTGGAAAACATCTCAAGAGAGATGCCACATTTGAGTGAGACCCAAGGAGTTAGGGGTATCTCTTTTGCCAAAATTGCTCAGAGCTCACACCTGGTCTGCCCCCTTTGGCATGCTTAAATAATATCAATAATACTAAGCATGCCTAGCCATAATAAAATAAGTTACCGGGTTGTGCATGTAGCAACCAAGAATACTAACAAGAATGATAACTTAAGATGCATGCATAAAATTGTAGTCAAAAGGGAAATAACAATAATCTTCCTGATAAGAATAGAAGTGGAAGCAATCCCATTCATTGCAAAAAAGAGGAGAGAAAGTAACAACCAGCTAAAGAGAACAAAACAATGACAACAATCTTTAGAAGCTAGAGAAATAAAGACTAATTGAGACTTGAGTAACCAATATTGTGATTGTCCAGGGAAAGCAATCATAAAACCTTAACTCTTAGCCTAAACCACAACCATAAAGAAGGGGGGGAATATCCCTTCGCATCAGATTGACTAAGAACCCAATTATCAAGTGCATCAATTGCTTTATTATTCTACCTAAGAGTATGCAAATAGATAACCCTATCAAAATCTTGTTGAGGAAATTGAATTTTATGGATAATTATTCAAACTCTCCAATCCCTAGAAGTATTAAGTCTAGGTTTTGAAATCAATTGGATCCAAAACTTAGAATCAACAACCAACTCAAGGTATTTCAACCCTATTTTCCAAGCTATTGTAAGACCATCTACAATACCCTGTTCCTTAGCTAAATTATTAGTGGAAATACCAATTCTAGTCGAGGAAAAGAAAGTAATGGAATTATTAGAATTACAACCAATACCCCCAATGATAGGACAACAAGGATTCCCCTTTGAAGCACCATCTATATGAATCCGATTGAAACCAAGAATAGGAGTAAAGGAATGAGTCTAATGAGAGAGATCAGCCTTGGGACGGGGGGGAGAAGAAATAATGTGTAGCTCTTGAATAATAAACATCCCTTGCTTGGAGGGAACCCTATGATGTTTTATATGTGTTTCACTAATTCTCTAATATTTTTAAAGGTTCACTATCAAATCTAACCACTATCAGTAATTTCCTATTTGAAGATCCTAACATTTCATTCTTTCCAAGTGTCCCACAATAATAGACTAACTCCAGTCCACAAAATTTGATTGGAAAAAAAATCAAACTAAAAAATATGGTGTTAGTCCTGAACTGGTTAAATTAGAGATGAAAAATATGTCCAAGGAATACCTAAGAGCTTGACCAAATGCTGCTACAACTCAATGGTGAAGGGACATAAAAATAATAAATGAGATAGTTTCCTCATGATTTTGGCATAGTTCACATTTGAAGAGACCATTGAACAACGTTTTCATTAGTTATTCTCCTAAAATAACTCTACCATGAAGGGGTAACTAGAGAAAAAATGTGACTTTAGGCCAAAGAATATGATTCCATAATTTTTTAAATATCATCTTGAAAGACTGATCAGAAGGAGGATAGAGTGAGCGATAGCCATCAGCCACAATATAATCTTGATTA
The DNA here is from genome assembly GCA_037957365.1 of Torreya grandis. Classification (NCBI taxonomy): domain Eukaryota; kingdom Viridiplantae; phylum Streptophyta; class Pinopsida; order Cupressales; family Taxaceae; genus Torreya; species Torreya grandis. The sequence continues at coordinate 4,906,849 of JARHVA010000047.1, read as the reverse complement.
TAATTACTTGCCTAAGTCAATATGTCAACATCATCAAGACAAGAAATATCTCTCTCCTTGAGAATATGGAGCAACTAGTTTTTATGATATGTCAAAACTTGAATCAACCAAGCTTCAATGTGAATCCAATCCCTGTCAATCACCTAATTTTTGTTGGACCTTCTAAAATAATTTAAAATTTTAATCCAATTAGTTTGATGAATTTATTATATAAGCCCATGGAAATGGGGATATTGTTCATCTAGTGCGGGATATCTATCCTAAGAATCAGTCTAGATGTGGGATTTTATGTCATTATTAATGATCCAAAAAAACATTTTATTGATCATGCCTCACCAAATTTGAGGGTAGGTAAAATAGGAGAACCTCTAGAGTTTTATTACTTGCATATTTGGCCCTCAAGTTTTGCACCTAGAGCTAAGAAAGAGACAAAAGAAGACACCAATAAATCTTTATCACTAGAGTTTGACCATTTAGATGGGTTGAGTGGAAATCTAAACCATCATCATGCTTATGTATTTATGAAAATCTTAGTCCATTTCACCAAAGACCATTTTTTGATGTGTTGAAGCCCTTCCCATAAACATTTTTTGTAGATTTGATTAATTTTTTTTAATATGGCCTTAGGGACATGCAATATTAGATAAAAATAAATGGGCATATCCTACAGAACTCCTTTAATCAAGGTAATGTGGCCTCTCATGGATATCCATTTATGAGTCCACTTGGAAATTTGGCTCTCAACTTATCAACCAACCAACTCTAGTTAGAAAGCCCGCTCTCCTTAAGGGGAATGTCTAGGTAGGTCACAGGCAATGAAGCTCTTTGAAAATGAAGCTTATCTAGAATCATAGCTTCTTATCTCAGAGACATATGAAATAAAAATAAATTGGTTTATCTTCACTAATGAGTTTCCCAATTGCAACACTGGAGAATAGTAGCTTATTATTAAAATTCAAAGCTTCTTGAATTGACACCCATCCCATCAAATAAGAATCATGCACAAACTGTAAATGCATCATTGGGTTAAGACCATGTGGAAGAGTAATACCTTTAATACTTCTCTCTTATTTACCTCTATAAATAGTTCTACCCAAAATTTCCACAATAATGATAAAAAAAATAAGGAGAAAGAGGGTCTCCTTGCCAAATACCTCTGGAAGCCCCAAATGGCCTAGTAGTTGTACCATTAACCAAGACCAAGAAAGAGATTGAGTAAATTCATCCTCTCACCTGGCTAATCCACTCCTCCAAAAATCCAAGAAACATAAACATCTTAAGATAAAATCCCAATCAACCATGTCATATGCTTTAGAAATATCTAATCTAATAAACATAGCCAGAGATTTTTGGAGTTGCATGGAATGAATAGCTTCTTGAGATAACACAATCTCATCAAGATTTGTCTACCCTCTACATATCCTCCTTTCTCAGGGGAAATAATTTTGTAGAAGAGTGGTTTCAATATATTGGATATGATTTTTGAAATAATTTTGTATAGGACTTTATAAAAAACAATGGGATGAAAACCAAATATACTCCTTACATCCTGCTCCTTAGGAACCAAAGCAATAAATGTTTGATTGATCCTGCTTAAGAATGACTTTAGTTGGCCTAGTTTATTCCACTACCTCTAGTAAGTCCTTATGAATGATGTCCTGAAATTATTGATAAAATTCAATAGGAACCCCCTTATGACCACGAGGAGTTTCATTTACTCATATTGAAGACAACACTTATTAATTTATCCACATAAATGCTATTCATAAGCAATTTGTTACCCTCTTTTGAAATAATATTATGAATCTCCTAAATAATTTGCTCATGGGAATTCAAATCAAAAGGGAACAACATAAAAGAGTTGAGCAAAGAAATTGAGAGCTATGATCGATATACCCTATGAAGAGAATGATAAGTATTATCATTGATGTCAAAGGTGCATCTTGTCAAGGTTGATGTCAAAGGTGACTAATCCTAGTTGGCAGTGTATGATGTGATAAGGGGAATTGAGAGAGTGTTTTCATGAGAGATTGATGTCATGAGAGAAAGATAAATATATAATTTTAAGGCAACTAATGTCTTATGTTTGCATGAAGGTGCAGGTCATTGATGTCAAAGTTGCATAGGAAGCCTAGTCATGACATGAAAAGGTATGTGCATGAAAATGAATGAACATAGGCCTGTGAAGGTTGTTTTTCACTCTTTAAGCATGTATGTGAGTCATTTAATCATTAATGATATTTTTAGGGTGAACCTATAGGGGTAGGACCTTTAGACTAAGCCTACACCTAGACCTCTCTTAGACCTTGCTTGGCCTAATGAGGTATGAATATTATATTTCAAGGCAAGTATGCATATGTGAGCATGTAAATAAGTGAGATAAGTTTTTGTAGGCATTTTCACAAATTTTGAGGTCATGATTTGAATGAAATTGCATGAATCATTGTTTTAGGCGTTCTCAAGTTCATAGAATGAGGTCTCAAGACCTGAGAAGCACTTTCAGACGTTCATTGGCACATGTAACCTATACATGGGAACCTGATATATTAAGGATAGATGGGGAAGCATCCTAGATAATATCTACATGCATTGGTTTTGGATTCAATGGGTAGTCCTTTATGAACAATCATTAACACCAAAACATGTGTTAAAACTCACTAAAACCCTAATAAGGACCCAATGTGAAAGATATTATTCAAATTATATTAGAATGGATTCAATTGACTATAAAATATATTGGATCATGTATTCATATCTCCTAGGTACCTCCAGGTGGTAGTGGCTAGTCAGATGAGAGAGAAAATGCACTGTTATAGGATTATTTGTCAAGAAGTCGTTGTAGCTCTCAAAAGTTGCATTGGTGAAGAAAAATAAATGAATGGGAGAATAAGATATATAATATTTTTTTATGTTAATTATGATTTATATATATATATATTATATCCTTTAAATTTTCTAATTTTTTCATCCAAGTTATCCAGTCACAAACAGACCTAATGATGCAAATAGTGCAAAACCTAGGCAAAGTTGAGCAGATGGATTTGAGGGTTTGAGCATGTCAGATTGATGCAAAAAATGGATGAAGAGTTTATTTATTATTTTTCATTCATGTTGATTATTTTAATAATTTTTTGAGGTCATTGAATATGATGAAAAAGTTGCTCACAAAATGCCCTGTCTGGTTCAGATAAGACTATGTGATATAAGGTCAAGAAATTGGTTTACAAGACCAATATTTGCCATTAGACCATATGATATTTATATTTTAGGATGGTATTTAGATCTCATAGGACCATTTACATGCATAATTACTCTTAAAAATTATCTACACAATTTTTGGGGGTCTAAGTCACCATGACTGGTCTTTAAGGTAAATTAGAGGTTCTAAGTGAGTGAGTTACAGAGATGTTCTTAAGATTTTATCTCATTAATGAAAGTATTCCAAGCATTTTGTGATGAACCTGAGGTCATGTATAATATTTATACATGTTTTTTTTTTTTTCATATTTCAGTATATTAAGTGTGTTTAAGCTTCATTTTTGTAAGAGAGACTTTTGAGGTACACAAGCCTAATAGGATAATTTGTCCTAAAAAGAGCTTTCATGGTATGATCAAAGGATGCAAGTCTAACTAAGCATGGATAAGGATAGTATAGTTAATTAGATAATTCATTTTATAGTTTTTGATTATTGGATAAGGCCATATTGGCCCAAGAGGATAAATATTTGACACTAAGAAGATAGACCTAATACAATTAGGTCTTTAGGAGACCTAAAAGAGAAATTAGGCCTAATTGAGTTTTTATATATAAAAATGAGTTAAAATTATGTTTTAATAATTTTTATAGTATGTTATAATATCTATTATATTCCTAACCTAAGATGTTGAAGGTGTGTGGCCGACCAAGTGGTGTGTGAGCATGTGTCTAGTATATATACAAGGCAGTTTAGGCCTATTTAAAAGTAAGCAATATAAGTGAATGAAATCTTGCTTGGTACAGCATAAGGAGGTCTTGAAATGAGACCATAATATTATATCATAGGTGTGGTGATAAAAATTCATGAGGTGGATGATTTGGTGCTTCCTTGCAAGTAGGTACTTGTTAAAGCCTAGTCAAGTGGGTGCTTGAATTCATTGGGGTTGGTGCTCCAAATTGATTTGGTGCTCAACAAAATTTGATATTTTGTTTTATAGGACTGTATTCCATTTTTAGGGATCATAATGGTTTATATTCACCTTAATTATTTCCTACTCATATGTGTGTTTTTTTGTGTTATGCTCATGTGAATGGTCTTTATGCATTGTTAGATCTCAATGTTATTTTCATAAATCATGAATGATTGGATAAAATTAAAAGAAAGTTTTGGTACACTAATTCACCCCCCTCTTAGTGATTTTGATTCTAATAATTGATATCAGATCTTGGTCCTTTGAAGTAGGCCTAACAACTTAAAAGAGATCCAAGAAACACAAGCATGTTTAGTCATCAAATACAAGGATGTTTCTCAACCAATAAAGCTCCTCTCTTTAGTGGGACTAACTATGAATTTTGGAGCATCAGAATGAATACTTATCTAATGTTCTTAGGCTATGACATATGTCAATATGTTATGTATGGATTCACTCCACCTTCTACACCACACCCTGATGCAACAGGCAAGAAGGCAAGTGAAAACAACTCTAAGGCAATTAATGCCATCCTGTGTGGTCTTTTAGAGGTAGAATTTATAAATGTCATGCATTTTGATATAGCTAAAGGAATTTTGGAAAAAAATTAGACCATCTATGAAGGAAACACTAAATTCAAGTTGGAAAATTTGTAAACCCATCGAAGGTAGTCTAAAAGTCTGAGAATGAAAGAGGATGAAAACATTGCATCTTATCCTGTTAAGAGTAGATGAAGTGGTGAATGTCATTAGAGGTATAAGAGAGAAGTTAGAAGAATCAATAGTAGTACAAAAGGTATTGATATCCCTAACATCTACGTTTGATTCAAAGGTGTATGTTGTGGAGGAGATCAATGATCTTAACATACTATAGATGGATGAGCTTCATGGCATCTTGACTGCCTATGAAATGAGAAAAAGTGATGGAAGACCTTCCAAGAAGGAAGCTACATTCTAAGTTGTGAGAAAAATTCATAAGGCAAAAATTTCAAAGATGAAGTTAATATAGACATTGATGATTATAAGATAGAAGCCATATTTTTCAAAAAAATAAGGAAATGATCAGATAAGTATAAGGTCAAGTTTCCATTCAAGTGCTTTAACTATGGTAAGATTGGTCATTTTTCATCTAAATGTCTTAAAATGGATAATAATGAGCATGATTTAGATAATGATGAACATCATGGTGATGAAAAGAAGGTTTATAACCCTGACAAGAGAAAAAATGTTTTTCAAGAAGTATGAAGGTAAGAAAGGGTCATTTAAGAACAAGATAAGTTTCTATATCGAAGAAGACAATAGCTCATCTGATGTAAGTGACACAAGTACATCTGATAGTGATGATGATGGTAATGATCATGATAGCAATGAAACCTTATTCATAGTTATAGAAACAAATAATAAGGGTTGTTTAAGAGGAAAAGTCTTATAGATGATGAAGAATCAGATGAAGAAGATCTGAAGTGAACCTTGAGGCAAAATTGGTGAGTGCTCTAGAGGATTTGAAATTTCAAATAAGGAAGAACCATAAAATAATATCATTAGCTAAGATTTATGAGGAAAAAATAAATCTCTTTGAAGAGAGACTAAGCAACAACACCAATGAACATAATTAGATCATCAAACAGTTAGAAACTCATATTGAAATTATAACTACAAATCTTAAGACCAAGGAGGAATAATGCATCAAGTTTGGAATAGAAGTGGAGTTCTTGAAGATAGAATTGGATCAGGCAACATTCAAGTTGAAGACACATCATAAATTTGAAAAGAGTAATGAATTCCTTGTTGATATTTTGAATAGTCAAATGGCTCCACATGACAAGATAGGTCTTGGGTTCAAAGAAGACCAAAAGGAGAATAAGGAGAGTTAGATCTCAAATAACAATGGATCATCAAGAAATGATGGTACCGACAAAGTAAAGACCTATGGAAAAACTCTCAAATCTAAGACTCAAGTTGATCATCAATAAGTTAATAAGAACTTGAATCCTTCAAGAGACAAAAAAGGTAGAGGTGCATCATTCAACATCAGATAGACAAGGTATGTGAATACTTTCAATGGTTATTGTTTCTCATGAAATAAATGTGGACATAGGGTTGTGAATTGTAGAATCAATTCCTCATGGAGGAATATGATGAATACTCATCTATATAGTAGAATAAAAATTATGTGCTATAAGTGTAATAAAAAAGGACATATTTCAAGGGATTGTAAGATGAAGCATATGAGGAAGATTATTCAAGATAAAATGCTATATGGTCATACCACTAAGAAGTGGATCAAAAAGCTAGACCCTGTGGACAAGGTGAAGGAAGAGCAAAAGACTAAAGGAGAAGAATCTATTCTAGCTCAGACTACCTTTAACATTTAATATGAAGGCATGAAATGGTATATAGATAGTGGTTTCTCAAGCCACATGACAAGAGACAAGATCAATTTCATCTCATTGAAGAAGAATGATGTAGGAATAATGAGATTTGGAGATAACACACCTGCCAATATAGTTGGCAAGGGTATCTTGATGTTGGATAATGGGAAGACCAAGACAGAGAATGTGTTTTATGTGGAAGGTTTGAAACATAATCTAATTAGTGTAAGTCAAATGTTCAACCAGGGACACACACTAACCTTTCATGACAGAGGGTGTGATATAAGGAGAGCTAAATCAAGAAGACTAATTATGAATGCTAAGAGGACTGAGAATAATATGTATGTTTTGAATGAGATCAAGAAGGAGAGATGCTTTATGAGAAAGATGGATGAAATTTGGATATGGCATAGAAGTTTAGGCCACCTAAACTTTAACAATATGGTCAAGATAATCTCTAATAATTTTGTGAAGAACATGCCTAAAATAATCAAAACTATAAACATATTTTGCAATGCATGTCAACATGGTAAGCTGACTAGAATAAGGTTCAAGTCCAAGGAGTACTCTACTACAAGACCTTTGGATTCAATACACACTGATCTCTATGGGCCTAGAATAATCTAAATATTTCAAGGAGATAATTGCTTCATGTTACTTATAGATGACTACACAAGAATGACTTGGGTAGCATTCTTGAAAGAAAAGTTAGAAGCTCTTAATAAGTTCAAGGCATTCAAGGCTCTTGTTGAGAATGAGAAGAATGGGAAGATCAAGTGACTAAGATCTTACAGATGAGGAGAGTTTTTTTCTAATGAGTTTGATTATTTTTTTGAGGTCCATGGGATAAGGAGATAGTTCTTAGCAACTAGGACACCTCAATAAAATGGGGTAGTGGAAAGAAAGAATAAGACAGTTCAAGAGATGACAAGAAATATGTTAAATGAGTTAAGGTTAACTTATGGATATTAGAGAGATGTAATGAGTACTGCAGCCTACATTCTCAATAGAGGATAGATAAAGACTAATGGCAAAAAGACCCCTTATGAGTTGTGGAAAGGCAGACCTTCTAATGTGGAACACTTTAGAATGTTTAGGAACAAATGCTTCATCAAAAGATATGAGGAAGACTTAAGTAAGTTTGATTTTAGATCCGATGAAGGTGTATTCTTAGGATACTCATAAGTGAACTCAACCTATAGATGTTATAATAAGAGGTTATGGAAGATAATGGAAAGCACCAATGTGAAGATTGATGAGATAAGTTCTAAGAAGTCACACTCATAGTCAAAGGATACATCAAAAAAATTGGAATTCAAGAATTAAGAAGAACCAATAGAGATAGATGAGGAAGAATAAAAATTTGAGGAAAGACAAGACTCCAAAGGCTCCTCAAGACAGATTCAAAGAGATGATCCTGATTCATAAATCATTGGCAATAGGGATGTAGGTATACAAACAAGGAGAAGACTGATAGGTAACAAAAATCAAGAGAATGTTTCTATATTATCCAATATTGAACCTAAGAACCTTATATAAGAAAATAAAGACATGTTTTGGATAGGTGCTATGAATGAGGAGTTAAACCAAATAGAAAAGAATGAGACTTGGGAACTAGTTCCTAAGCCTAAAGACAAGAATGTCATTGGCAAAAAATGGGTGTTTAGAAAAAAGTTGAATGAAGATGGAAAAATCACTAGGAATAAGGATAGATTGGTATGCAAGGGGTATGCACAAGTTGAAGGGGTAGATTTTAAGGATACATTTTCTCAAGTAGCAATATTGGAAACTATTAGACTATTTCTATCATATGCAGGATTCAAAGGGTTCAAGGTGTACTATATGGATGTCAAATATGCTTTTTTGAATGGGAACTTGGAAGATGAAGTGTACGTAGAGAAACCTAAGGGTTTCTCACTATCAAGTAATAAGGACTATGTTTTCATATTGAAAAAGGCTCTTTATGATCTAAATCAAGCTCCTAGAGCTCGATACACCAGATTGGATAGGTATCTATTAGACCAAGTATTAAAAAGAGGAGTTACAGATAGTAATATTTACATAAAGATAGAATATGACCATCAATTTATAGTAGTTATCTATGTGGATGAAATCATATTTGGTGGAAATAGTGAGAATATGAGCAAGGCCTTTGCAGATGTATTGAATAAGGAGTTTGAGATGTCCATGTTGGGATAACTATCATTATTTCTTGGGATACAAATCAATCAATCAAAAGAATGTATATTCATCTCACAAGCTAAGTACATAAGAGAGATGTTGAATAAATTTAAGATGGAAGATTTCAAGGTTGTTAGCACACCTATGATCACAGGGTGTAAGTTAAGCAAAGAAGATGAGCCTCCATAAGTCAATTAGAAATCATATAGGTTAATGATTGGAAGTTTGCTATACACTACTACCTCTAGAATTAACATCATGCAAGAAGTAGGTCTTATGGGAAGATTTCAAGCAGACCCAAAGGAAAATCATTTGCAATCAGTCAAAAGGATACTTAGGTATCTCAAGGGGACTATGGAGTTTAGGTTGTGGTACCCAAATAGAAAAGATTTTAACTTGATAGCCTATAAAGATGCAGACTGTGCAGGGAGTCTAGATGATAAGAAGAGCACTAGTTTAGGAATTTTATCCTTAGGAGAGTGCCTAGTATCATGGATAATCAAGTAGTATCCATCGATAACATTATCTACTTGTGAGGCTGAATACATTGTAGCAGCTTAATGTTTCACTCAAGATATATGGATGAGACATACCTTAAAAGACTACAAGGTGGAGTATGATAGTCTTAGTCCTATCTATTATGATAATATAAGTGTTATAAGTGTCTCAAACAATCCTCTCATGCAGTCAAGGACTAAACACATTCTCATCAAATATCATTTTCTAAGAGAGTAGGTAAGTGAACAAAGTGTTAAACTTGAATATGTTTCTACAAAGGATCAGATTGCAGACATTTTAACCAAGCCACTTTGAAAAGCAACTTTTTATCATCTAAGATAGGAATTAGGTGTAATTCAAACCCCTAGCAGTCATTAAGGAAGCCAAGTGCTTAGGGGAACTAATCAGGTGGTTCATTAGCTCCAAGAGTAGGTGAGTAGTGATGAGAAGGTATGCATGGAGATAGAGGGGGAATGTTTATATGGTGCCTCATAAACTCATAATACTATGTGTTGAGTGTTTTGGTTGCAAGAGGTGTGATCCAAGAAGTTGTAGGCATCTCTTTGTGTTAGGATCTTGCTCCTCAATTAGAGCACATATGATTACTTCTTGTATTAGCAACTAAACACGGAATTATACCAGAATCAATAAGTAATTAGAAATATGAAACAACACAGGAATATGAGAGACAATACACAATTGTATTAATAATCACACAAAAGAATATACAATAAGGAAGATGCCACTTCTTCCTCCACCTCAAAGGTTCGCCACACCTCAAGACCTTCTTCCCTCTCTCTCTCGGTCCCAACAATCAACTCAAATATAGAATTTATGTTCACCTCTCCAACTAGTCAGTAACACGCTGCCAGTACACCAAGTACACAACCGTACTCCAAGTAGATCTCCTGCTCTCTGCTGCTACCTGCAAATCACTAGACCTTACTCACCATGTAGATATCTCTACACCCCTGAAGAACCCTTGTCCTTGCCTCACCAAGTCCTTATGATTCTTCAACCAGTACCCCAGTGGATCAGCTCCTAGACCTTGCAGACCTTGCAACTCTCCCTGATCATACACTCTCAGCACCCCTGTGGAACTAGGAGAAGCTAATCTAGCTCTCTCTAAAAGCTCTATGGCTTTCTAGCACACTTTTACAATACAGCCCATGAGTCCATATATAGATCTCATGCTTACAATAATTAGACTAACCTAATTACAATAATTAGACACGCAACTCAAGACTAAGACTAGCCTTCAACATGCAAACAAACAGTCCAAAAATAGACTCTCTCGGATCAACATGCGAACTGCTTGTTCACGCACAGGCTGCTAACGTCGGCTCCTCCATGACCGATGTCAGCTGACTAGTAACCGACGCCGGTTGCTTCCTCACTATCATCTGACCGACGTCGGTTGATCAGATCGATGCCGGTTTCCCTGCAATTGATTCTGCAACTCCCCGCAACTCTGCATCCTCCATAACTTCTCCTGTTTGCATCCTGGTGAAGCTTTTAGATCCACAACCTAACACTTTGTCATTTATGTCAAAGGGGTAGAAAGTTTAGAATGAGGGAGAAGTTACTTTTTGAGATAATTTTCTAAGAGTGGTTGCCATCTATGACAAAGGAGGATATTGTTGAGTATTTTCATTGATGTCAAAGGTGCATCTTGTGAAGGTTGATGTCAAAGGTCATTAAGTTGGGTTGGCAGTGTATGATGTGACAAGGAGAACTGAGAGAGTGGTGTCATGAGAGAGTGATGTCATGAGATAAATATAAAGATATAATTTGAATTGATGTCAAGGTTGCATAGGAAGCCTAGTCATGACATGAAGAGGTGTGTGAATAAAAATGAATGAACACAGGCATGTGAAGGTTGTTTGTAATTTTTTGAGCATGTATGTGAGGCATTGAAGCATTCATGAGAGTTTCAAGGTGAACCTATAGGGGTAGGACCTTCAGACTAAGCCTACACCTAGACCTCTCTTAAACCCTTCCTAGCCTAATGAGGTATGAAGATCATATTTCAAGGCAAGTATGCATATGTGAGCATGGAAAGAGGTGAGATAAAAAAAATTATGCATGTTCATAAATTTTGAGGTCATGATTTGAAGTAAATTGCATGAATCAATGTTTTAGGCCTTCTCGAGTTCACAGAATAAAGTCTCAAGACCTGGGAAGCACTTTTAGACGTTCATTGGCATGTGTAACCTCTACATGGGAACATAAATTATTAAGGAGAGATTGGGAAAATTTATATATAATATCTCCAAGCATTGATTTTGGATTCAAGGGTCAGCCCTTTATGAACAATCTTTAACACCAAAACCTGTGTTAAACCTCCCTAAAACCCTAGTAAGGAACCAATGTGAAAGATCTTGTTCAAATAAGATCAGAATGGATTTAAATGAATAGATAAGCTATTAAATCATGTTTTCAACTCTCCCATGTATCTCTAGGTGGTGGTGGTTATTCAAATGAGAGAAAAAATGCATAGATACAAGCTTCTTTGTCAAGAAGTTGGTGTAGCTCTCAAAAGTTGCATTGGTCAAGAAAAGAAAATAGATGGGAGAAGAATATAGAGACTCATTTTTCATGTCCATGATTATTTATGGATAGGTTATAGCCTTCAAATTTTATAATTTGTTCATCCAAGTTAGCTAGTCATAGACAGATCTAATGGTGCAAATAGTGTAAAACCCAAGCAGAGATGAGAAGATTGATTTGAGGGTCTGAGCATATCAAATTGATGAAACAAATTGAATTAAGGGTTTATTTATGAATTTTAATTCATGTTAATTCTTAAAATAAGTTTTGGAGGTCAGTGAATATGGTGAAAAAATTGTTCACAAAATGACATGTCTAGTTCAGATAAGACTGTGATATAAAGTCAAGAAATCGGTCAGTAAGACCAATATTTTCCATTAGTATATATCATATTTATATATGAGGATGGTTTTTAGATCACATAGGACCATTTAAATGCATTAGGAGTCATTAAAAATGTCTACATAGGTGTTGGAGGTCTAAGTCACCATGACTAGTCTTTGAGGTAAATTGGTTGTTCTGAGTGAGTGAGTTGCAGAGATGTTCTTGAGCCTTTATCTCCTGAATGAAAGTGTTACAAAAATTTAGTGATGACCTTGATGTCATGTATAATATGTATAAATGTTTTTTTTGTCATATTTCAATAGATTAAGGTTATTTAAGCTTCATTCTTTCAAGACAAACTTTTGAGGTACACAAGCCTAATAGGATAGTTTGTCCTAAAAGAGCTTTCATGGAATGAGCGAAGGATACAGGTCTAACCAATCATAGAGAAGGTTAGTATAGGTCATTAGATAAGTAATTTATTTATTTATTTTAATTATATAATTCCATCTAGGTGCAAGATGATCAAGCTTTGATGCTAAGAAGATAGACCTAATGTAATTAAATTTCCATGAGACCTAAAAGAGAAATGAGGCCTAATTGAGTTGTTTCAAATAAAAATGGGTTCAAAGTACATTTTAATCATGTTCATAAGATGTTTTAAGATCTATTGTATGTCTGACCTAATATTTTGATTTTTTTTGGTCGACTAAGTGGTGTGCAAGCATGTATTTAATATATATACAAGGCAGTTTAGGCCTATTTAGAAGTAAGCAATATAAGTGAATGAAATCTTGCACGTTAGAGGAGAAGGAGGTTTTGAAATGAGACCATAAAATTAGAGCATAGGTGTGGTGATCAAAATTTATGAGGTGGATGAGTTGGTTTTGAGTCACTTAGGGAGTTGGTCTTTCCTTGCAAGTAGGTGTTTGTTAAAGCCTAGTCAAGTGGGTGCTTGACTTTATTAGGGTTGGTGCTCCAAGTTGAGTTGGTGGTCAAAAAAATTTGATATTTTGTTTTATAGGACTGTAGTCCATTGTAGGGATCACAGTGGGTTTTATTCCCCTTAAGGGTTTCCCACTCATATGGGTGTTTTCTTGTGTTATGTTCATGTGAATGGTCTTTATTAATGAAATTGGTTCAAATTTGCAAAGTTCCAACACATATTCCCCTTAAGGGTTTCCCACTCATATGGGTGTTTTCTTGTGTTATGCTCATGTGAATGGTCTTTATTAATGAAATTGGTTCAAATTTGCAAAGTTCCAACACACACTATTTATATTTTACTTGATTCATTCAGAATAATACATAGGATATTAAATAGCCAAAATGGACTATCAACTTCCTATAAAATAGGAAGACAAATAAACAACTAACCCAATAATAGAGATACAGGTACAACTAAAATATATTGTTTCTATAAACAATATATTTTACTAACTTAATAATATTAACCAAATACTAACCAAATATAACTCTATGAATTATTACTCACGTAATAATGCACATTAAAATATTCACAAATTAATGTGAGGACTAATCATTTCCTAACATCCCCGCCTTATGCCTTACATGGTAATTTGTGTTTCATAGGACTTAATGAAAGTAGAGAAGAAACACATCAATCTCTCATCAACCATTCACTATCGAGAACACATCAATCGAATCAGTGTGAGAACTTTGAACAGATACATCTTCCATCAACCATTCACTAAGGGAACTGCATCATCTTATATAGTGTGGAAACTTACAAGAAGGAACCATTTATTCAACTTTCACTCCTATATATCCTAAACACCTTTTTTATGTAGTATACTATGTGGGAAAATAGAAAATACACCTCTTATTCATCTCACATACAAACAAGTTTATGTGTGTGTGTGTGTGTGTTCCACTATAGCAGAAGCACCCCTTCATTAGTGGCTAATGAGAGGTGTAGAAAGCCTCCATCCTCCAGTGTCCAATGTCCAATAGATTCATTGCTTACTCAATATAAAAAATATTTAGAATTATAACCAATGTCCTCATTCATTGGTTCTTCTTCATAATTTTCTTTTTTTTTTCATCATCATTCATGGCATTCTCTGGTAATTTCCCATGAATCAAGACCTGAGCTCTCTTTTTGTAGTTTACAACCAAATGGCCAGGTTGTTTACAATAGAAGCAAATAAATCATTTCTTTGAATCCTTAGAAGTTGATCCTTGTTTGAAAGAAGATTTAGATATTCTTTTAACATATGACTTATCCTCTTTGTTTTTACCATACAATGCACTTTTAACTGGATCAATATTCTTATTTTCTTCATCTATTAATGAAGAAATTATATCTTCTAAGCTAGGATTTATTTTGCTCAGTGTAAAAACCATGTTGAAATAACTCGCTAGCATGTTATTTAGAAAAATAGATTTTGCATCATCATTAGGTACATCTACCTTTATTCCTTCTAGTTAATTTAGAATAGAGTGAAACTTACTTATGTGTTGCACCATGTTGTCATTTTCTTCCATCTTGAGTCCAAACAGCTTTTGTTTGAGAGTCACTATTGAACTTCCTATATGAGATCCAAATAGCTTGTTCAATGTAGTCCAAATGGCATTTGAACTTTTTGATAGGTCAATATGATGCAAGTAATCACCAGATAACCCTACGCCAATAATTTTTGTTGTTTTTCAATCTTTACTCTCCCATTTTACTTCTTCCTCTACAGCTTTTGTTTTTTTTAATTTTCCATCAACAATATCCTAAAGATCTTTGTTGATTAGTAATAATTGGGTTCTTGCTTATCATGTGTGAAAATATTTTCCTTCAAAATTTTTAATATAGTTCAATTTGTCCATTATGACCCACCCATAATTTAGACATCTTGTACAATTGATAATGTGTCTAATTACATGTATATAGATAATATTGACCTTGATGACAAAAGACTACTAAAAATTACTATTTTTTACTTTCACTGACATACTAGACTCAAATCAATCTAGAATTTTTAATTAGATAGGAATGACCAATAAAATATACTTTTAAATATGGATTTGACCAAAATCCTAAACCAAAACTTAAAAACTTTGGGATTTTTAACAATATATAAACTTGACACATTCCTAAGCATTCACATAACTTTGACTCCTCCTTAGTACTCAAATTTATAAATCTTTGAAGACTCCTTATCATGACTTTGTCAGCTATTAAATAGTTAAAAAACAAATAACTCTTAATAGACATAAACATTAAACTAAAGGCTATATACCAAACTTATTTGACTTCATTAGTGACTTACTCAATACTAATCGACTCAACTTTTTTTTTAAATCACAAAACCAAAATCTATTCCCAAGTGACTTGCTAAAAGGAATATACGAGAGACAGATAAAACCTATCAATATTGCATGGTGTGGACTAAACTTTGAGATACGTTAATGGAATCTTTTGATTCTGCACATAATCGATGCATAAATTTAGAAGAAACAAACCCACAGATATCTAATGCAAGAAAGGTTGAGATCTCCAATATACTATTCTCCTTGTCATATCTTTGAATGAAATCCTTTGGATGCGTAGAGGTATCGATCTATTAAAGCATGACAATCTTGCACAAAATAAAAAACACCTTGGAGCTTATCTTTGGGTGAGATAATCTGATTTTGGAGTGTACAGACCGAGTTCTAATCGATCTAGGATGTGGTTTGGTCCCAACATCCATAATATATTTCAAGGTAAATTAAAGTCAGGAAGCATCTTGAATGTCAGACCTGATGTATCGAAGCATCTACCAAGCAAAGCAATCAACATAAAAGATATAGGTTCAAAGATAAATCATACATGATGGAGAAAGTACACTTATGGTATAGTGGAAGGATGATCAAAGCATGATGTGGAAACCTCTCTGCACACATGAACTGATTAAAACATATTCAAATCCATATAAGGATTTAACTGGTCAAAATGAGAGGCACGATTTATGCAAAATAATACAAATCTGAGGACATGTTTGATAGAATGTCACATGTATTTATATAGGTTGATGTTGCAAAAAACATGATTCAAAATTGACAATGAACCAAGATAATTTTGAAATATCGTGAACTATCAAAAGACTCATCTTGAACACAATCTACTCCTCCACAGAGTTACCAAATCATTTGCCTGCGTTGATACTAGATAATGAAACTAGTTTAGATTTGCAAAGTTCCAACACACACTAAAGCTTTTACTTGATTCATGTATAATAATACATAGGCTATTAAATAGATAAAATGGACTAACAACTTCTTATAAAATAGAAAGGCAAGCAAACAACTAATATGTTAATAGAGACAGGTAAAATTAAAATATATTGTTTTTATAAACAATATATTTTACTGACTTAATAATAATAACCAACTACTAACCAAATATAGCTATGTGAATTATTACTCACTTAATAATGCACATTATAATATTCACAAATTAATGTGAGGACTAATCATTCACTAACATGTATGCATTGCTAGATCTTAATGTTGCTTTCATAGATCATGAATGATTAGATATAATTAAAAGAAAGTTTTGGTTCACTGATTCACACACCCCCTCTTAGTGATTGTGCTTCCAACATATAATTTAGGAGTTCCATCATTCAATTTGAAATAATAAATATAGTTAAAATATCTTCTCATAACCATGGATTTGTGAAAAAAATGCAAATTTTTTGTCTCCGTCTTTAAGCCACTTAATCATGGATTCTCATTTACTCATGATTTCTTATCTTAGATTCTATTCCTCTGTTTCATTTATCAAATTGAGCTCCTTTTTTTTGAGAGCTTTAGTTATGTTGCTTGAACGGATGGTTTCAATGACTTTTTCTAGCCTATCATAAATCTCTTATTTTTAAAATTTAATATGCCCAAACTCATTCTAATTCCACTTCATAAGTTAGGATTTGACAAATTTTATTTTTTCACAAATTTATACATTTTAGTTCCATGATGAGGCTTACTCTTCTTCCACCAAGCCTAAATTTTATTCTAAAGAGCATCATGCTAAAGCCACATTAGTTGGAAATGAAATGGAGATTTTGGGTGCTAATAATTCCATATTTTTATCATAACTTGCCAATGATATGACCCAACATTGTTGAGAATGGTAGACTTGTGGACTTACCTAGAGACAAGAAACTCCTCCATTAATAAAAATATATCCAATCTTTTTGTAATAAAAACATTACCTAATCTTTGATTGAACCATGTCAAGAACCCATTGTTTGGCTTAATGTTGACCAATGATATTCAGAATAGAAATATATTCCTTCATAAGGCTTGAGTTAGCATTAAGCTTCTTGTTGCCCCCAAAATTTTCATATAAATAAATGATAGAATTGAAATCCCCTCCAATCATGACCCAAGCTTCAGGAAAGAGATGAATTATGTAGTCGAGATTCTTCCATTGATTTTTATTTTCCTCCAAATCCATGGAGAGGTAAGTGTTGATAAACAACACTTGCTAATTAGAGTGTCTGATTTGAGAAAGGATAACTATGATTCCCTATATAGCTACAGAGTCAATCATCACAATTTCCTTGGGATTCCACAAATAATAAATTCCCCCTAAAGTTCCCTGAGAGTCATTGGACAAAATAATAGTTTACCATATATTCTTAGCCAAAGTATTCATGTTATCACTATATGATTTCATTTCTTGTAAAAAAAGCATATGAGGAGTATGAGGTTTTAACATTCTAATAATCTCATTGCATTTAGAGTGGCTAATTTCCATGAGATGCATTTCATGTTGAAATATGATTGAATGCTTGGGATATCTCTTTTGATTTCTCTAAAGAGACTAATTTTTATCCTTCCCTCTGAAGTTGGCTCATTTTAGATTTCATTCCATCTGTTTGATTAATATCCATCTTCATCTTCTTATTTGAGGCTTGACTAATTCCACTTGGATCAAGGAAAGAGGGGATATTCAAGGATGGTGAGTAGGGGACTAACGCACAGAGGGGGGGATCATTCAGAATATCATCTAAGTCTATAATTATTTTTCTAGAATTATCTAATTTGAGTTTTTTTAACCTAGCAGATATCCTTTTGAGAAGAAGTGATGAGATTTTGCATTGTTGTAAAAGTATAATTGTCAGCATATTATTTCCCTAAGTCAATAAGGACAAGAGGAGATTATTTGGTAAACTATGTTTTAATCACATTAGTTTCCATAAACAAATCTTTATCTTCTTCCAGAGGTTCATCAATAGTTAATGAGACAAAATAATTTTCAAAAGGGGAAGGCCTAGATTTGGAGCTCTTCGGGTTAGTAGTATGTTTCCTTTTAGGTTCCTAAAAAACTTCCTTATCAAGGAAAACCTTAGATCTTTCAATAAATTTTTTTTTCAATCCTTAACTAAATCACCATACTCATTACAATTCTACATCTGAAAGGAATGTTCTCGTAATCAAATTCTTGTTCCCAAATCCTTTCCCCAAATTAAAATGTAATACTTTTAGGAATATGGTTGTCAAAATTTATAAGAATGCATATTATGGCATAAAAAATGTGTTCAAAACACATAATACTATCAACAGTTAGCATATAATATTTTAGAGTGTTACGTATTGCCTTGAAGACCAAAGAGTTCTAGAATTCTGACGGCAGTCCAAAAAGCCTCACCGAGACTGGTCCAACTGAAGGTAAATCTTCTACTTTAAAAATAGAATGCCATGGCTTTGTAAATAAACTATTTCATCCCATAAACCAAGGGCATACTTTAAATATTTGTTATTGGTCTTCCTCATGAGCAAACACCACAAGGAAATATAAATTTGGTTAAATAGAGACTTGAAACTCCCTAGATGTTATCTAGGATTTAGATGCCCATACTCAAAAAATTTGTAAGGTAGGCATAAAACCTAAGAATTGACTGATGAAAGCATGTCTTTCCAAGTTTTCAATGTTGTTTTATATGTCTATATGTAGGATATTGACCACTAGAGAACCATATACTGCTTTCATACACCCAACCTCAGTCTTCCTGAAATCTACCTTCAACATGCAAAATAGCCGATGAGGAAAACCCCTACCTCCATTAGCTAATCCCAAATGTCGATATGTTTGTACAACTTATTTAAAATTTAATTTCTTAGGGTTCAGATCCATAGCTGTGAAGTTTAATGTTTCATTGTTTTCATTGTATCTTCAATGGCACAATTACAAAGTTTGGAATTATAATTTCCATAAACTATATTGCTCCAATTTTGCATTTTTTTTTGAATTTTTGAATTTTTTTGTAGTGTTGGGTTTTTTATATCAAAACTAAGTGACCTTTTACCTAAACTATTGATGAACTATACATTATTTATATTTTTTTAGGTGTGTTTTAAATTCGATTTCAGTGTTAATTGTTATCCTAATTTTTTTATTTGTTTACAGATTTTGAGTATCTTGTAATCAAGATGTGTAAATTGTGTATATGTATTTTTTATTATATTTTAAGTTCTTCCAAAATATTAAAGTTGGATATTTGGTGGTTCATGCATTATGTATATGTTTTGAAACGGATAATGAGAATGGAATGATTAACATGGTCTCTATTTGAAATGTGTGTAGAAGAGACAAGTTTGAATATAGCCTTAGAGAATTTTATGGATCAGTCTTTTTAGCATGTCATAGGTCCTCCTAGGATTATACCATAATGACTTTGTCCAAGATGACACACAGATGCTTTGCCTGATAATGTGAGATGGGTTGATAGTTCCCTTGTGTTTATTTTGTTCTTGCATTGGATTTCCAACAATAATTCCAACCGAGTAAGAGTTGACCAACTTGAATTTTGATATTGCACATGACAATACACACCAATGGTATAGAAAAACCATGATGAATATCATGTGATATGCATAAGGACCAATGTATTCACAAGGATAAAACTTAGTGTATCATGATATGGAAGATCATAATAACACCATTAGTAATACACATAGTGATCTAGACATAAGAAATACCAATAGATATAAGATAAAAAGAGATGTTTGTAACAATGAAAATTATG
Source organism: Torreya grandis (assembly GCA_037957365.1). Classification (NCBI taxonomy): domain Eukaryota; kingdom Viridiplantae; phylum Streptophyta; class Pinopsida; order Cupressales; family Taxaceae; genus Torreya; species Torreya grandis. Next base: position 4,886,731 of record JARHVA010000047.1, on the reverse strand, counting down.
TAAGTAAAACAAACACGGGAGTAACCAAACATTGTAGAAGCAAGTAAACACCCATGATGTAAAATAAATAAAATGACTATACAAATAGGTAAGTAGATGCCTATACAAAACAAGTAAGTAAATGACTTTTTTCAGATGTCCTTGGCTAGAGTATAACCCTTTGGCATATCCGATTTTTGACAATGTCGAACTGTTTGATGAGTAATCCATATAAGGGATGACTAGGGTACATAACTAAGGACAATGGATTTTTTAATTATTGTTTGGATTTTTTTTTTGTATTTTGTTGGATTTTTTAATGTTTTGGCTTTTATTGGAGTTTGTAATGTTTTTATAGTTTGTTGAATTTATAGGTGTATATACAAGGAATATTAACAAAGAGAAAACCATATTTTAAAACCATATTGGTAGGGGATGGAAGGAATACATTATAAATGGAGTATGGACGAATAGGAATGGATTGTAATTAAGATGATAACTCTAGGAAACACATGACATAAAAACCAAGTGTCTAGTCATCAAAATAAAATTGCAAGGATATATCAAGATGTTTCTACGAAAATGTCTGAAGACATTTTCACTTCCTTATCAAGGTCAAAATGGGAATAAGGATGGTTTTACAATGGAAAGTATTGAATGGGTTTTGATGGGTAGGGCTTAAATGGATAAGGATGGGTTTGGATAGGTAAGGGTATTCAAGGATGGTGTATGATGGTTGAGGATGAGTTTAATATGGATTGGATAGGCGTATACGCACCAATGGTATAGAAAAACTGTGATGACTATCATGCAATGTACGTAAGGACTAATAGATTAATAAGGACAAAACTTAGTGCATCATGATATGGAAGACCATAATAACACCATTAGTAATACACATAGTGATCTACACACAAGAAACAACAATAAAGATAAGATAAAAAGAGATATTTACAACAATGAAAATGATGTAAATAAAATAAACATCATAGAAGCAAGTAAACACCCATGATGTAAAAGAAATTAAATGACTATACAAATAGGTAAGCATATGACTATATAAAACAAGTAAGCAAATGACTTTTTTGGATGTCCTTGGCTAGAGTAGAACACTTTGGCATATGCATTTTTTAACAATGTCAAATTGTCCGATGAGTAATCTGTATAAGGGATGACTAGGGTACGTAACTAAGGACAAGGTATTTTTTATTGTTGTTTGGATTTTTATTTTGTTTTTTGTTTTTTGTTTTTTGTTTTTTTTTGTTTTTGTTTTTTTGTTTTTTCTTGGATTTTCTAATGTTTTGGTTTTTATTGGAGTTTGTAATGTTTTTGGATTTTTTTGGATTTATAAGTGTATATACAAAGAACACCATCAAAGGGAAAACCATATTTGAAAACCATATTGGTATGGGATAGAAGGAATATATTATATATGGAGTATAAATGAATAGGAATGGATTGGAATTAAGATAACAACTCTATGGAACACATGACGTAAGAACCAAGTGTCTAGTCATCAAAATAAAATTGCAAAGATAACCAAGATGTTTCTAAGAACATGTCTCAAGATGTTTCCACTTCCTTATCAAGGTCAAAATGGGAAGAATGATGATTTTATGATGGTAAGGATTGGATGGGTTTCGATGGGTTTGGGGTTAAATGGATAAGGATGGGTTTGGATAGGTAAGGGTATTCAAGGATGGTATATGATGGTTGAGGATGAGTTTAGGATGGATTATATAGGTGTAGGATGGGTAAGCATGCTTTAGGATAGTTTAGGATAGGTAAGGATATTTTAGGGAAAGTGTATGATGGTAAAGGATGGGATTAAAAAATTTGTAGGATGGGTAAGGATGGAGGGATGATTTAGAATGCATAGGATTGAAATAGACTGAGCTTACCCACAAATGTAGGGTACTTGTAGACAAATTATTATTTTACACATGATGCAAAAAATTATTTTTCATCATGTAGTTTCCTAATGCGCCATACAAATGGTTTTCACCTTTGGATGAATTTATTTCTCTCTCTTTCTGATTTTATTTTATTTTTTTTATTTTTGGCATCTCAATTATAAAAGGGTTTGAGATGCATGATGTTAACCCCTATCAATATTTCAATTATGTGATCCATAATATATTAAACAACTTTTTTTATTTCTAATTTGGCTTCTTCCAGATTCATTAGGATAATATCATAGCCCCTACGATAAAGGGTACTGACAAACAGGGTGAAGCAGAAAGTATGTTGGATGAAGGATGTGTGTTGAGTTCATGAAGGATTTGGAGTGATGGAATTATATTTGGGATAAGTATATATGTCATGATGTAAACAGTGAATGGAACCAACAATCTGACGTTCAACAAGTCTGGGAGTACCTGCAAGTTTGATAGTTTGAAATTTTAATGTTGCATCAATGATATATTCAATTTGTGATGGGGATCGATCTTGTAACTGTGCTAATGTAGAGGATATATTAATTTTCTCATCCATTGGTGCCATAGAAAGGTTTTCACCAAAGGATTCTTCTTATCATAATCTCACATAATCTATGGAAACTATCATGTTCCAAATTGTATCATATAAAATCTCTCATGAGATATTACAGGTTTCTAACACACATTTGAAATGAGAGAGTGAACTTCTAAATTTATAGAAAATAATCATCAGCTATGGTAGGTGCATGGTGAATACACCTTATTTTCATTTATTGAAACTTTTATGTTCCAAAGCTTGTTAGCACAATAAATTTCCTTACTTTATGGCCACCCATATACTAGGATCAAAGTAGGCCACGTCATAGTTACTTTTTGAAAAAATTTGTCTTGAACCATTATTCCTAATACCACCCTCATACTAACTTCATATATTTTATAATATCTTTTTCTCAACCTAGAATCCTGAAACCCTAAAAAATTAAAATTCTAAAATATAACTAAGTTTTCAGTCAAATGGAATTCCTCGAAATCTAAAACATTTTTTCTAACTTCTAGATGTTTAAAACCACTTTCAAACATCCTAAAATTATATTTATAAAATAAAATAAAAGTATTACAATACTAACTGTCAAAATATAAATATAAACTTATACTTTGAAGTAGAAGCTAACCAAGATAGCAATATTTAGATTCCACCCCCTGTTTAAAAGACAAATCCTATGAATTTATAATGTAATAAGAAACACTCCATATCAATCTATTTGTGTACACAAATCTAGTTTAAGAATAAAATGAGGAATTAGGTTAAAGGAGATTACACTAAAGAGGATGAGCTAACACAAGGTATTTAATGATATGAATGATAGAAATTATAAGTTAACACGGTCTATGATAGTATTATGATAGTATTTGAAGGTTTTAATTTGTGTTCATTTAGTTAAGTTTTTATATACACCTTGGTTTCATATGTAATAATCTTTTACAAAGTTTTATAATTTAAAGGAGGATTAATGTGTTGACAAGTCAACCCAAGATAATTATCTCTAATTTTATATTTAATAATATCTTCCACTTTATCTTTTCTTAGATATTCTATATATAGATTCCCATTTTAAATCACTAGTAACCTCCTTTATACACAACTATTGTAAATATATTATGGACAATATTTTGAATTAGCATATTTTATGTGTGTTAAATCTAAAATAATATTAGATCTTTTCCTATTTAAAAAACTAATAACTTTATATTAACTAATAACTTTATATTAGATGAGTCTATTTTAAACTTACATTCACATAGCAGGTGCATTCATTTTCTAAATATGAAAAATATGAAATATGCTACGTTAAACAATGATGTAATAACAATTAACACCGACACCTATATAATTTCTTGGAAATTGGTGTAACCAAATATTGGTACAATATTGTGGAAACCATTAGAAATATTTGAATTTTCTTTCTATATGCAAAGTGTAATGGTTTAGTGGCAATAATATTCGTAATGCTTTAGATTGTATTATTTATATAATATTCATAAAATTAAATTAGATGTTATTTTTTTATAATTTGTATACTTTAATTTTCTTTTAAAAGTAGGTTTAAAATTTAAATAAAGATAATATTCATAATGTAACATGATTTATTATGTATGTTATATTCACATAATTAAATTATGGATAATTTATTGGTAAGTTATATAAGAAAATGTCTTGTACAATTTATGATATAATTTTTGAATATATTAGATTTTTCCTTTTAACTTTATAAATAATAGTTGTAATTTACCAAAACAAATCATATAAATATAATGTTTGCACAACCAAAACATGTGTGATTTCTTTGCAACTTCATTAAGATTCTTGAATTGTAATTGAATTTGGGAAAACTTATATCATATATGATCTATGAAATATATTTAATTTTAATGAATAGTGTAACATTTTTCATGCACTATAATGTATTATGTATATAATATTCATTAAATTAGATTAATTGTATAATTTTTTTAGTAACTCATATAATAAAATGTCATTTTCAATCTATCAGAACTTGCAATATATAGAATAATATAATAACAAAAAAATTGATAAATTTATTGTGTATGTAATTTTCACAAAGTTATATCATATGTAATTCCTTGATAACTTATGTTAGAAAATATGAGGGGTAATGCATTTAAATTTTCAGAATTCAACACGTGATTTTTGCATCTATTTTTATATAATATAATGAATCCAAATATTTTTTCAAATATTTTTTGCAATGTATGGAATCTATCTTTAATTTGATCTCGTGTAATTTTTGGGTAACTTATGCATTAAACTATCAAATTTGATTTATTGGGGAGCTTAATATAGTGTTTGATAATACACTAGAATGTATCATGTATGCAGTTTTCACAAATTTAATTCAAATGTAATCTATTGGTAACTTATATAAAAACATTTATGTGAAGAAAAGCATTAAGGTAGCCTCCAGATATATTTGAACTTTTCCTTAAAGTTGCAGCATGTGTAATATTATTCACAAAACCTGATCCATACAATCTCTCTGTAACTTATGTAGAAATTTATTTGATATGATTTATTGGCAAACCTTAAGCCAATTTAAATTTGGGAAAGGTTGTAGTGTATGTAATGCTTGACTAATAATGTTGAGAAATGCTAGGCATTATACTGGAAATACCAAGGTGAAAATTGCACATACCAAGGCGTGAACTGAAAATTGCCATTATATCGTATTCTTGCAGCAAATCTAGACCATGGGTTTTCTTGTTCATTGCCTTTGCGTATGATTAGATGGAAACAATATCTAAACATTTAAATGGAAACATAATTATTCTAAAAATTGACATATCGGTTAGATTTTATAATTTTTAAATTGAAATAACATGCATGTTACAATCGTGAAGTTTCTGAATACCTTCCCTATACAAATTGCAAGCTCTCAAACCCTAATTCTTCTGAGATTAGACCGAGTCTCTCCGTTCATGGAGGCCGGATATGGTAAGACCTGTACATCTATTCCAAACGACTTGTATATCTCCATAATCATCTTATCATTGAACGCTTCAATACGCCTTGCTGAACTACCCCGCCTCACTCTGGATTGGGCAAGATTAAACATAATACCGGCATATCTATCTTGGAATGAATTTGAGGTTCCAAGCCATCTTGCCCTCACGCCCTCCCAACTTCACCAACCTCAGACGCTTTCTTTCACCATTAAATACGTCGAGGCGTTTGTATTTTCGCCTCTGCATAAATCTTCTCACAGACGTGGAAAACCCAGTGATATCTGAAATCACCGCCATAGTCGTTGAGCCCGAAACGCTATTTTGCTTGGAAGAAATATGAATATCCCTTTGCTATTTATAGATTTCTAGGCAGTTGACGTGTACAGATAGGATCTTATTAATGTGGTCAGAATTAATTTTAGAAACTTTGTTTTGGGAATGGCAAAGCCACACAACTTTGACCATTAGAAATATGCCACGTTTTTAAAAACTCAAAGAAGTGAGGATGAAGATATAAGTGTGGACCATCTAAAAATGGAATGGAATGGAATTTTGCAGCGTGCCTTGGCATGTGTGTTTTGTGTGTGTTTTTTGGTTCCAAAATCATTTGTTCATGTAATCCATGTTATTTGTTGTCATTGAAGATGAAGTTGATGCATTTCCTAATTTATATAGTCGTCGAGTTTTTGAAGTCAACTTTTACCAAGTATTTTATTATTGATGGAATGTTTTGTTGGAAACAAATGTGTAGATTTCAAAGTCATATAGTCTACATAGATTATTTTTTAATTTAGTTAAATATGGGGATTTTTAAGCCTTTGCACATTGTGGTAAGAAAATGTACAGGGTCGTCGAATAAATTGCATAGGGAACTTTTTTTTGACAAAAGATTGTTGTGGGTTTTGTTAAGTTTTAGGTTGCGGACCTAATTTTTAGTTTTATTTGCTTCTTTTTTTACAGTATTGTGGTTTTCGAATTTGGGTTTGGATTCTATTTTTCTCAAGTTGTATTTGATTTATGTTCAAAAATGTATTTATTCATGCAGTTGGTGGTGTTTTTTCCATTGAGAAGGGGGTTGGTGTCTTGCTCAGTATCTACAATCATCGATGTTTTGAAGTCAACTATTATGTCGTACCTTTTTTTAGGAAGATTTTGCCAGAAACAAATATCTATATTACAAAGCTATGTGGTTTTCATAGTTTGTTTTCTTATTCGATAAAAGAGAGATTTTTTGTGTTTTGAACTTTTTGCAATCTGCAATAAAAAAATAGAAAAACTTGTTGAATGAAATGCATATAAACCCATTTCTTGTGGAAAATGTTTGTTCTTATTTTTATTTGTTGCCAACAAAATTTACATTCACTGGTTTTTTTAGTTTTGTGCTTTTTTTTTGTGTTCCAAAATCATTTGTCAATGTTATTTGTTGTCATTGAAGAGGAAGTTGATGCGTTCCCTAATTTTTACAGTCGTCGAGTTTTTGAAGTTCACTTTTACCAAGTATAGTTTTGTTGATGGAATGTTTTGTTGGAAATAAATATGTAGATTTCAAAGCCCCATGGTCTACATAGTTTGTTTTCTAATCTAGTTAAAGATAGGGATTTTTATTGTTTTCAAGCTTCTATAAATTGTGATAAGAAAATGCACAGGGTCGTTGAATAAGTTGCATATGAAACCTTTTTTTAAAAAGGATTATTGTGGGTTTTTTTGTAAAGGTTTTGGGTTGCGGACTTGATTTTTGGTTTTATTTACTTCTTTTTTTGTAATATTGTGGTTTCTGAATTTGAGTTTGGATTCTGTGTTTTTCAAGTTGTATTTGATTTGTGTTCAAAAATATTGTTTTCATGCAATTGATGGTGTTTTTTCTATTGAGAAGGTGGTTGGTGTGTCGCTTGGTATTTGATAGGATCTAGGAAGCACAATTGATTACCAAGCAACTAAATGCGGAATTTAACCAGAATCACAAGTAACTAGAATTCAGAAATAACACAGAATATGAGAGACAATACCCAATTTTATTAATACTCTTCCAGAAAAGAATTACAATGAAGAAGACGCCACAGTCTTCTTCCTTACACACTTACTAGGGCTTCCCACACCTCTAGTGCATAAACATTAATTCATCTTCAAGAGTTCACTCTCTCAATTACAGTCCCAACACACAACTCAAACACAAAGTTGGTGTTCACCTCTAACCAGTCAGTATCACTATTGCCAATACCACCAGTCAGTATCACTACTGCTAGTACACAAGTACTCCACGTACTTCGTGACTGAGTACACACTATACTCCAAGTAGATCTCCCATGAGCTTGTTACAGTGGTTGTGTTGTTAATCTCCCTGATCTTGCTGCCACCTAAAAATCAACTTGGTTTTGCAACACCTGCAAACCTAGATCTCGCACACACAAATACCTGCAACACAAATGATCTTACTTACCATGTAGATCTCTCTACACCATGAAGAACCCTTATCCTTTCCTCACCAAGTCCTTATGATTCTCCAAACTAGTACCCCGGTGGATCTTCTACCTGATCTGGCAACAACTTGCAGATCTACCTGATGCCTTCACTCTATTGCACTCCTATGGAACTAAGAGGAACACACCTTTGCTCTCTTCACTCACTAAAGGAGCTAACCCTACTCAACTCTAATTAGTGCACAAATTACAATACAGCCCATGAGTCTATTATATAGATCCCATGCAAACAATAATTAGACATCTAATTACAATAATTAGATCCATAGCTCCAAGACTAAAGTTATCCTTTTACATGCAAACAACCGATTCGTTAACTAATTGTTCATCAACAAGCAGTTTTGGAACCGCACAAGTGACCGACATCAGTCCCTATCTGTCTGGAGGTGACCGACGTCAGCCGATTCCTAACTGATGTCGATAGTTTTGTGCACTGAGATATGACCGACGTCAGTTGGCTTGACTGACGTCAGTTTTTCTGTAACTCAGCAACTCCTCCATCTTCCATGTTTGCATACAGTGAAGCTTTTAGCTCCACAACCTAACAATCTCCCACTTGGAGATAAACAGCTGCACCTGTACCTATACCTGCACATCATCTAATCTGTTTCCTAGCTTGTATCCTTCTTCAAGATCAATCCTTGAAGACCAACCACCACAAAATCATGTGGTGTACCTCTTGTCATCCAAGCAACCTGACACATCCACATCTACAAACCCATGTAGAAAAGAACTTGACCCTGCATAGCATGTTAATCCCTGCTATCGGTCCTTCTCAGATACCTGAGAATCCACTGAACTGCCCTCCAATGCTTCTTTTCCTGAGATTGGCTCCAAACTTGCTGACAGCTCCCACTACGTGGGCAACCTCAGGTCTAGTACACAAGTATTTAACCTCATCATGTGAATTAGGACACTGTTCATAGAACTGTCCAACCATCAGCATGCTGACCAGTTTCACACAATCATCCAAAGACAAAATCAACCTGTGATCTTCCATGTCTCTAGAACACACTTATGCCAAAGAATTTCGCTCCTTTGAATTCTTCATGACACACCTCTGAACTAACTTTACCTTTAACTCAAAAAAAAAAACCCTGCATGTGTGACCCTGCATCAAGCAAACACACAACATACAGTAACAGGATAATGTCGCGACCATCATCCACCTGGTAAAGAAACCACAGTAGTTACAATGACATTGACTAAAGCCATGCTTTGTCATCCACCTGTCAAACCTGTACCACTGTCCTGGAGCTTCCTCAAGACCATATGACCTGGCCTTCCGTCTCACGTATCCATTCTCTCTATTCTTTAACCAAGGAATGTATTCGTCTTTCAGTGCTTTCATATCGACTGGCAACCCTACCAAATCTCTCATTTGGTTCTGCATCCTAGAAATCAAATTCCTCATCCATGCCATGTTGCCACTGTTTCTTGGATCTTTCCTGCTCTTCAGTGAGCAACGAGTATAAAGAAGAGGAATAACGAATTTGAGGCTTACTTACCCTTTCAGTCCTCCATATAGGCGTTTGAGACTCTTTGACAGCATGTTGTCTACCCAAAATCTGTTCTAGTGACCGAATTTGATCACCACATAGTCTGCATCCGACCGACGTCGGTTCCATGCGATTGTCCTGACTGTCGATGCCAGTTTCCTGACCGACATCAGTGTCTACTTGTCGTCGACATCGGTTCCCTGATCGACGTCAGTCTTATCCTGCCCGACACCACCGGCTCTGGTCTGCACATGACCGACATTGGCACCTATCTGTTCGACGCCGGTTCCTCCTGACCGACGCCGATACCTGTGTTCTCTTGTGAGTGATGACTTTTTATCTGCGAGCTCTCTTTGGATCAAAACCCTGTCCAAACTTCCCTGCTCAAAGTTACTTAGCCTTCTCCACTGATCTTTGTCCATCATCTCCTCCATGAACACCAAGGCTTTTCAATTCTTAAGTCTGTCAAAGACATCTGACTTCCTCTTAAGAACACGCATCTCCTTCTTGCTCTTGTGACCAAGCCTACAAAGCCACGTCTTCGCAACAGAAGAAGAATCAGTAATATAAGTAGATAGATAAAGGATACCTACTTTCTTACCACCAACTAATTCAAGTGCATCCGCTGTGAGAGTTCCTGTGCGTCTCTCATCACCCAATTTTCTTGAATAAATTAGCCACATCTTCAAGACTGGGACCTGCATGAACTCCTTCAACACCCATGTGTTGGTCATCTGCAATTTCAGCCGCACTTTCCCTTTGCCAAAACTTTGACAAGGCACACCAGCCCCTAAATAAATCTTTCCAAAGTCTCCAAAGACCTTAACATGGAAAAATACTCTATTTTGGGCTACATGGAAAGAGGCAACATAATATATAAAACAAGATTCACTTTATCCAAGGAACATCCCAAAGCATCCTATGCAACAACCCCTGCAACATCTGCTTCTTCAGTTCCTTCATGCTAATCTTTTACCAACCAACAATTTTTCTTTACCTGCTCTTTCTTTCCATAACACCGTAATTGACCATTCTTGCTTTTCAATTCCTCCATGTCTTAGCTGTACTTTCTTCTACCATTGTTATACTCCCACTCAATCAAAAACTCCTAAGAGTGACCTGTAATCAAACACAAACCTGCTCCCTGTAACCTTAGCTCTGATACCACTTTGTTAGGAATCTAGAACCATAAACAGCTCTGATACCACTTGATAGGATCTAGGAAGCACAATTGATTACCATATACAAGCAACTAAACGTGCAGAATTTAACCAGAATCACAAGTAACTAGAATTCAAAAATAACACAGAATATGAGAGACAATACCCAATTATATTAATACTCTTCCAGAAGGATAATTACAATGAAGAAGATGCCACAGTCTTCTTCCTTACACACTTATAGGGCTTCCCACACCTCTAGTGCATAAACAGTAATTCATCTTCAAGAGTTCACTCTCTCAATTACGATCCCAACACACAACTCAAACACAGAGTTGGTGTTCACCTCCAACCAGTCAGTATCACTACTACCAGTACCACCAGTCAGTATCACTACTACCAATACACAAGTACTCCACATACTCCATGACTGAGTACACATCGTACTCCAAGTAGATCTCCCATGAGCTTGCTACACCGGTTGTGTTGCTGATCTCCCTGATCTTGCTACCACCTACAAATCAACTTGGTTTTACAACACTTGCAAACCTAGATCTCGCACACACAAATACCTGCAACTCAAATGATCTTACTTACCATGTAGATCTCTCTACACCCTAAAGAACCCTTGTCCTTGCCTCACCAAGTCCTTATGATTCTCCAAACTAGTATCCTGGTGGATCTTCTACCTGATCTTGCAACAACCTACAGATCAACCTGATCATACACACTCGACACCCCTGTGGAACTAGGAGGAGCTACCCTTGCTCTCTTCACACACTGAAGGAGCTAGCCTGCTCAACTCTAACTAGCACACTTTTACAATACAACCCATGAGTATATTATATAGATCCCATGTAAACAATAATTAGACATCCAATTACAATAATTAGATCCACAGCTCAAAACTAAAATTAGCCCTTAACATGCAAACAACTGGTTCGTTAACAAACTGTTCGTGAACTAGCAGTTCTGAAACCGCACAAGCGACTAACGTCGGTCCCTGTCTGCCTGGAGATGACCGACGTCGGCCGATACCTAACCGATGTCGGCAGCCTATGCTCTGAATATGACCGACGTCGGTTGGCCTGACCGACGTCGATTTCTCTGCACCTCAGCAACCTCCTCCATGTTTGCATACAATAAAGCTTTTAGCTCCACAACCTAACAGTATTTACAGTCATCAATGTTTTAAAATCAACTATTATGCAATATCCTTTTTTGGAGGAAGGTTTTGCTAATAACAACTATGTATGTTACAAAATATGCGATTTTAGTAGTTTGTTTTCATATTTGATTAAAGAGGGGTTTTTTTATGTTTTGAGCCCTCTGCAATTTGAAATAATAAAATAGAAGAACATGTTGATGAAATGCATAAAAAATCATTTATTTTAGAATATGTTTGTTCCTATTTTATTTTTTGTTAAGAAATTTTATGTTTATTGGCTTTTTTTTGTAGTCGATGTGTTTTTTAAGTTATTTGCATTATTGGGTTTGTAAATTTGGTTTTGGGTTTTCTTGTTTCCAATTTGTTGTGCTAATGATGAAATGAGGAGGCTATGTTGTTGAACTATTGACAAATATATACATTGTTTGTGTATTATTCTATGTTATGTTTTTTATTCGATTATGATTTTGGATTTTTTAATTTAATTTTCAAGATGTGTATTTGATGGTAGATTTTAAGTGGCTTGTAGTTGAGGTGTGTGCATTCTACATATATTAGTTTAATCAAGGTTTGATTATTTGACAATATTGTAAATATATATTTACATTTTATATATTTTTAATTGAATTAAAACATGAAAATTTTAATGTTTTGAAGGTTCAACAAATTTTGATAACAAAATAGGGAAGTTTCTTATATAAAGTGCACATAAAGCCAATTTCATTGGTGGAATTTGGTTGTGGTTTTTTTTTCCAAGATTTTGGGTCTGTTGGGTTGTTGTTGTTGTTGTTGTTGTTGTTGTTGTTGTTGTTGTTGTTGTTGTTATTATTATTATTATTATTATTATTATTGGGTTTTTGAAAACAAAACCAAGTGACCTTTTATTTGAACTATTAACGAACTATGCATTATTTATATTTTTTTAGGTGTGTTTTAAACTCGATTCTAATGTTAATTTGTTTTTCCCAAATTTTCTATTTGTTTAGAGATTTTAAGTATCTTGCAATCAAGATAGTGCAGATTGTGAGTATTTTTTCAATTATGTTTTAAGTTCTCCGAAAATCTTAAAGTTGGATATTTGGTGGTGCATGCATTTTGTATATGTTTTTAATAGAGTGGGTTTCTCATAATTTTGAGACTTTTGAAAATTTTGATAGTAAAATAGCTTTTGAGTAAATTTTATAGAAGAAAAAATTGTTTTGATAGATGATTATTGTGTTTTTTTTTCTTAATTTAAATTCTGATAGTATTTCAGACTCTATTGCAACAATAGTGTGAATTCATTGTGTATATATTTTTGTTATTATATTTTTGGATTTGTTTGTAATGTTGGATTTCTCAATTCAATTTTGGTTTTTTATTTTTTTTAATTTTAAATTTGATAGAAAAATGAGGTGGTCAATTTGCTAAAACAATAACAAGTATATTAATTATACCTTTTTTTGAATTTTTTTTTTTTTTTTTTTAATTGTCTAATATTTTGAATCTCACTCATGGATCCATCTTCAAGAAATACAGGAAAGAAACCAAATTCAAAATAAAAAAGAGTATATACAATTGATTTGAAAAGCACTATACCATGTTCTACATTCTGGAGGAGCTAAACTCAAAATAAAAAGAAAAAATTACACACAATATTTATATTTTGTGGATATTTTTTAGACTCTTCTAACGTTAGGTTTTTTTTAATTTTGTTTGTTAGTGTAGAATACTATTTTCTTATTATTCAAATTGTTTAGTTGTTTTTTGTGTATATTGGGGAAGTTTATCCCACATGTATGAAAATGTTAGTTCTATGACTTGCTTCCACCCGTTTTGGGGAAGTTAGTCTCACATGCATGGTATAGTTGGGATTCACTTATCTTATATCTATCTATATGTGCATCCTTTTTGTGATATTTGTATAGAATGCAAGGCTATTTTTGATTACATATTATCTGAGTTTCTTCTCATGCTTGATTTCATTCTTTTTGCTTATGCTTGATTTCATTCTCAACAACGAAGTTCTATTTTTTACTTTCGCATTTATAAGCTTGCACATGTGTGTTCAATTCTTTCTAGTCATTTTGTTGTTTTGATGAAATCTTGAGTAGATTTGATATTGCATTCACCATCAATTGCTAAGATAAATCTACAAATCAGTGTATTCATATGTAGTCTATTCTCCTACTGTATTAACATTTTGCATGTAAATTGTTTGGTGCAGATCTATGTATTTTGCTTCAAATCTTGAACTTCTACACATAGTGGAGCTCTCCTAGCAAATCTACATAGCACTCAAAGACCTCCTCTTACTTTCCATTAGCAAGGCAATATCCAACACTAGCATCACAAAGCCTATGAGAGCCTTTGAAGATTGATTTATGTTTGATTGTTGGACTATTAGACATCTTCCCTTTGTCATTTAGCTTGATTATGTTCAAAGAAACAATCAATTTTGCATTATGAAGGAGACATGTTTCCATCACATACTCCTACTACGTTTATTTTGACAAAGGTTGACTACAGTCTCATAGCCTGCATCTATGCATTGGCTTCACATTGAGGGAGAATCAACGTTTTGACAAAGGTAAAAGGCATTCAGCATACTCAACATTTGGGTTTTTTTTTTTAAAGAAAAATTTAAACATGATGCTCGCACTTACGTATACTTGAGGTTATCAATAGACAAGATGGTCATTAGATCCTTTTGATAACACATTTAATGGATATATTATATGGTGGGATTTTATTTGATGATGGTGGACAATATTAACAAAAGAATTGTCAACTATTTTGACCACAAGTGAAAATAGGTCAACCCCCTATAGTATAAAAATTGATATAGGGGTCCTATAGGATGTAATAGGGTGTAACATAGTCCTAGTGATTTCATTCAATGTGTCATTAGCTTTGTCATAGTCACCTTTAGTCCTTTATGTCATTTCATGTCACTTAAGGTCATGTTTGGGCCATTTAATGAAGTTTGTATGGTTTTCCTAGAAGGACAAGTGTTCTAAAGTGTCTTTAAACGTATTTCATGTTATATTCTTGTCAAATATGTTAGTCTTAACTAAAAACCTATAGGTGTTACATTGAAATCAAGAAAATAGTTAGAAAAGGAGGAAGTTTTGGCAATTATACGGTTTGTATAGGAGTGTCACACATGTGGTGTCTACAGTGTCCCTTCAACTCCCCTGAACTCACTTATACATTTGATCAACTTTGAAAAACCTGAAAATGACTTAAAATCTTTCTACTCCTCCATCGCTCTTCCTTGCATAACAAAAAGATCATCAGGTTTTGGTTTAGTATGAACAACCAGAGATGAATCAGGTCAAATGCACTTGGTGAGAGATAGTAATCCTTGTCTACTTCAAATCCATGGTAGGATTTATAATATTTGTTGATTTTGCTTTATGAACCAATGCTAATAATTTTATTACTTATTTCTGCTTGCTCATTACCATACCCTGAAGGTTTCCTCTTTGTTTGGGTTCATCCATACAAACCAGGTGTTGCACGTGTTCCTAGATAGTGTGGACATCCTTCTCACATGGTTCTCAACTCATTTTTCATGTGTGGGATGAAAGAGAAAAGCACAAGTATTTCACGTTGCTAGTAATGGACACTATCACAGTCTATAGACAAGTTTCCATCAGTAGTGGAGTTCCTTTTCATGTTTTGGATTTCATATCAAAAGTGTATTGATGTTTCATGCTCCTCATGGTCATGGTGATCAACTTCCTTTTCAAATGTTAGTCTTAATACTAACACTTGGAGAATACATTTAGGAATCTAACACAGTCAGCTTCCTACAAACATGCACCTACAGTCAGGAGAAAAGAGAGTCTTGAGCAATCATGGTGGTAGGATGAAGAGTTTCCAAGGTATTTAATACATTATCAAATTGTGATCAACCAAGATTGAACCATTCAATGGTTTGAAGGTTGGTGTTGAGAATTAATCTAATACACAGTCACACACCTTGCCTTCACCTACATGTATACTGCAATGACACCTACAGGTAGCTCATACAGAAGTTTGTGAACATTTAAATGTAGGTGATTGAACTTTTTTGAACCTTAATTGAGGTCTAGAAACATAGAGAATGTCTTTGAGATAGTCTAAGTGTAACATGATTATAGGCATACCCCAAACCATGCTCATAGGTGAATAAAATTGCTAAAGGAATATGCTAACATAATCTTTACAAAATAGGTATTTTGCTTTGTTTTGATCCTTTCATGGTAAGGTGACATGAGATCTAGACAAATTTGAGTGTTTCCATCTTGTTTCCCAATCATAGGGGCATTGTCTTGTTCAGGAAAGTGGTTGTTTAGCCAAATAAGGGTAATGTAATAAGGCCTCCATTTTAGGCAATATTTCACTATAGGTTTTCATTGTTATCTACAGTAATCAAGAGCCTAAATGACCCTATAATGCTATAAGGACATAATAGTTACACAACTCATGACAAAATGGCCCATTTGGTTTGAGATAGCCTGAATGGATTCAATAAAGATCACAGCAAATGAGCAGTCCAATTGAGGGGAACATCATCACCTACAGGTCTCATGGACTCTAAATGGGAACCTACAAGCAGTCTACAATATATAGTGTGTTGGCATTGGATATTGAGAGCATAACCCTATAGACATAGTGTTCATGCAAGATTGAAATGACACTAGTGCCAAGGAACATTTGATGGAGTTGAGATGCATGGTTTGGACTTAGACTACCACCTACACGAGCCCCTTTTGATCTAAAAATGGCACCTACAGTTTGATTGTAGTGTGACATTGTATTTGGAACATGATAGTTTAGGTGTTAGTAGGTCCCAGGGTATGGTTTGAGTATGTCCAACTATGATATGATCCTAGAGAGAATCAAGGGGAACCTAAATAGGATACACATGGTTCATAACAGCCTACATGGGTCTCACTTCCATGAAATGAATAGTAAACATAGTGCACAGTTTGCTAATTAGGCCTAAGCAGTAAGGAGTACATGTTGAGAAGATGGGCAAAGAAGCATGGGTACTAGACATGTTTGAGAATACCTTCAAAATGGTGGCACCATTTTTACATGATTACCATAATAGGGTAAATAGATCAAATAGGGTTTTAACTTCCAACCTACAGTCATGACTTGAAGTTCTTGCATAGTCATCAACTTTGAGAAGTCTACCTTGAAGAATTGGAGAATTGATGACCCTACAGAAGTGATCTAACCTTGAAATTTTTCACAGATTGTCCCCATGACCTACTTGATCCCCTCATAACATTGGTTTTCCTGAGAGAAGACAATGTAAATTCCCTTTGTTCTATCTCAAACAAAGGGTACTCCCAGAGAGATAAAACTGTAGGTTGGGTGAGTGAACAGTGAAGGAATGAGGTTAGAAGGCTTGGAACACTGAAATAAGGGTATATATAGTTTTTTTAAGCATTAAAAAACATGAATGAGACCCCACAATACTAAAAAAACCAAAAAATATGGCCTAAACATGCAGGGACACAGTCAGGCCTATTAGGCCTAGTCTAGGCCTAAATTTCTAATGGGGTCTCAATACCACTTCTAGGGCCAAATAAACCTTATAATGCATTAAATTACTTTCATGGGGAGGAATGAGGTTGTTTGAAACCTCTGGTTTGTAGGATATATCACTAAAAAGTCATTTTGGCCTAAAAGACACCTCAAACCTATCTAGAATGCACTCCCAAGCTCGAGAGGCCATCTTTAGATGCTCACACAAGTATAAACACTTAGCATGGAGACCCAAGGAGTTATGAGATGTTGAAGAGGTTCCCTAACATTATTTTAGTGGAATTGATCTGAGGTTTCAATGTCATGATTGTAAGAACAATCCTTAAGAGTCAAAACTAACTAAAACCCTCCATACCCTTGCCTGAGACCCGATGGGAAAGAAGTGAGTAAAGATGAATTCAAGAGAGATATTATGACTTGGAAATGGTTTTAGGATTGAACAATAATCTCTCAAGCTCCATCCCATCCAATTGGTTGGTACCCTACTTGTACGAACAAAGTATAGAATAAGCTTTCTTGATAGATTTTGTGTGTTTTGTAGGTTCAGAGGATAGTTGAAGGATAAGAATCAATTGGTAAGGTCAATTAGGAATAATATAACTCTTCGTTCCCATTTATTTCTTCAAAAAATCACACAAACACCTATGCTAAGTATTTCACTTCAGGCAGTCTATGGAAGACAATGAGAATGAAGAGTGATTGCCAAGTGAAGAGGTGATAAGTCCATTTAGGAGACCTTTTAAGGTTTGATTCATAGATTGGAATGCAAGGAGACTCTTTATATGTGTCATATCACCCCTTATATTGATTGGATTGAGAAAATGAAGGCCATTTTGATGCCAATGTGAAGATAGACTTGTAGAGCTAGTGATGGTGACTGCAGATGATGAGAACACTTGTCCAGAAGAAGACCAACTGTTATAAACACATTTGATGCATGTTGTGGTGTGTTTATAACCCCTCCTTTATATTTTATATGTTTCATCTCTCCCTAGTCTTCTTTGGAGCACTTGATGGAGGCCTAATGATGAAGGCAGCTTCAAGAAGCCATCTGAGAGTATCCTACACCAATTTTGGAGAGTTTGATGCTTCTGAGGGACATTTGTCTAAAGAGAAATTTCATGGTTTGTTTCATACTCCATTATCCTACATATTTAACTCTCTCTCTCAGCTTGACACTTGTTCTTGTGACTCTTGAACTTCATTTTTCTCTCTCCTCACATATTCTATAAATATAAGCCATTTTGGCTCTTATTTCCTAATTCCACACCTAGTATGGTGAAGCCCTACTGGTTTGATGTTGTAATTTTCCTTCAAATAATATTTATAATTTTGATTTGAGTTCACAAACATCTTTTCTAAGTGTGTGAAGTGATGTATGGTGAAGTCTAGTGATAAACATCTATCATTGTCTTGTATTTTTTCTTTCATGTTTGGTGCAAGAAGTTCTCACTTTAATAGGTCATATAGAGTGTAGCTAGTGTGCTTGATTACCTTCAAGGGTGCAAGTATCTTTAGTGTCTACAATCTAACCTCCAATCCAATTACCTTGAGTATTTTCATGCATATGACCTGCATATTAGAAATACTAATGTTAGAGTATTCTAGGACTTTGAAGCTAGTGTTGTAGATCATGTCTCTTAATGCAAGAGTATGATGATCTTGTAGATATATTTCTGGTGTATCACCCCCTTAGATTAGTTTAGTTTTATGCATAATTATACCTATTTTCATCCAAGCAATCAGTTAGTGTAGGTGATAAACACTTAAGGATCAATCTAGGGAGCTAGCCCTTAAACCGAGAGGTCTACCTCTACCTTAGACAACCCAAAAGCCTAGAGGTATTCCAATGCTGCCCAAATATTGGATTAGTCTTGAACAACCTCATATAGGGTTCAATATTTGATGACAATAGTTCTGGCATGCCCGATGGGACCATTGTCCTAAAGATAAATTGTCAAAGTGAATGTTGGTCTTGAGAACATTATAGTTGCATATGGTGTTCTACTTAACATTTGGCGACTCCATTCAAGGTAAAATCTAGTTTTCAACCATTATTTTGTCATATTATTATGTTCATACTTCATGATCCTTACTAGATCATCTTCTATTAGAGTTTTCAATCCCATCAATCCACCCCTTCAACCTGAACTTCCTCTTGAATTTCAACATCTTCAGCCTATTCTGCCCTTTTAAGAGCAAGAGGACTTTGCTAGCCAACAAGACCAAGAAAGTGAGGAAGAACTTGAAGAAAACATGGATAGGCAGCATTCCTTCCCAACGTTTAACACTTAAAATCCAATTCATCTTGATGTATTTGATGACATCCCCCCTAATGCTACAAAGAGTGTTCCCACATTCAATGGTGAAGGTCATGTCACACCTAGTGAACACATTAAGGACATCTCAAATTTATGTAGTTTTCACAATGTCACTGAGGTCAATATTTACATTAAACTCCCTACCATGTCCCTTATAGGGAAAACACTTGAATGGTATAGGACTTTTCCTGGTGGATGTATCACAACTTAGGATGATTTTGGAGAGCTATTAACATCAAGATTTGAAGACAAGAGTGATCACCCATCACTCATCCATCAGCTCAATGTAATTCAAAGAGCCCCCAAGGAGACAATGCATGATTTTAATGAGAGATTCCAAAGGACTTGGCAGGAAAATTTCCTCCAAAAATGGCCTCATGAAAGCATTAAAATTTCCCCCAAAAATGTCCATGCCTTGACTTCCTAATATGTTTGTTGATACTCCAATTGTTACTCAATTTCCTAATGCAAATGCCTAGTCAAGGACTGCTCCTAAGAAGGTAGAAGAGATAATTTATTGGAAGGCAAGATATCAAGCCTTAAAGGCTCGAACTATGCAACCTAATCTGTAGTATGGAATGACCCAAAATCCCTATCCCTATCCTCATCAATATGGTTAAAAATATAGGAAAGGGATAGGTCAAGGGCAGCCTAATTTCAACAGGCCTGCCAATGCATACAATCCTACTTCAACCTCCAATACAAGAGCAATGGTACCAATGCATAACAATATGATCCAAAGAGAATAATGATAGTAAGTTCAATTCATGGATGCCAGTAAAGGTGGAGAACAATATCTAGTTGATCAAGGAGGAGTCGCTCTTCACCTATTAGCAAATGATGAAGTCCTCATGCAAACAAATGCAGGATAGTAACCTCAAGGAGTGAGTTTCACCAACTTCCTAGTTGAAGACACCTATATTATCAACCAAAACACTTCCATTACAAACAATAATATAGCTAAAAGGAAGGCTCTAGGAGATGCTAATGGTGTGCCTATAAGTGCAAATAGTCCTCCTACAAGGAAGCAAAACATGAATGCAAGCATGGCAGTGCCTACAAATCTCGCACCTCCTTCAAGTCAGAATGTTGGAAGGGTTACTTCAAGTGATTCAATACCCCAAAATACAAACACTTATTTGCCTCCAAGGACTCAAGAAAAGGTAAACTCTCATGCTCTAAACATTGTGGATTCATTGAAAAATGCTAAGGCATCTATCTCTCTTTGGGATGTCCTTCACATGCCTAGCCAAAAGGAACTCTTGCAAAAGTAGTTGTCCACAATTCATGATAACCCTCCATCATCAAGCCATGGTCATAAAAATGCTACTCTTGCCAATTCTCTTAATAACTTTGTTGAACCCTCTACTAAATCTAAGAAGCCTCCACCCTTCTACCTCACTCTCATTATGGGGGATAAGCTTGTTCATAACTACATAGTTGATAGTGGAGCTAACACATCAGTGATGCTCAAGGTTGTAGTTGAGAAATTAGGTCTAAAGTATGAACCACATAGTAAAGGGGTGATCCAATTAGATGGTACACATTCCAAGTCAGTAGGATTGGTCAAAGGGTTGATGGTTTTCTTGCATGATTGTCCTAGTTTCCCCATCCTCCAGGACATTGTGGTTGTTGACTTGCCTACCCACTTTGCTATCTTCATCTCAAGAGATTTCACAGCCAAGATAGAAGGATACCTCTCAACTGATTGGTCATTTTTGACCTTTAGTATAAGGTATGGATCAATGGCAACTATCAAGACCCAACCACTAACTAAGTTTCACATTGAGCCCTATGTAGAAGCAAACTCAAATTTGAATTTTGTCATCAATGATCATGAGGAGTTTGTTGTGGATGATGGGACATATTCTAATCTTGAGGGCATATTTGATTTGTTTCTATATGAGTATGGTGCAGACACCAATGGACATGATCCATACACCTATTTTGAGAAAATTGACCTTAGCACCTATATCATCCATGAGGGAGCATATGGGCAATCTGAGGTAAGCATTGAGCATTCTTTCTCACAATCCATTTTGAGGGAAATTATTTGATTAATTTGTATGATGATGATAATTTGAAGAGCATGATATATCAATATGGTGAGAAGAACAATGTCTTTTTTCTTGTAATTGATGGAGCCCTTGAAGATGGCAATTATGAAGAGGAAGATGACCTATGGCAAAGGTTCAATGCTATATGTCAATATTTTGATCAATTAAGTAAGCCTACTTCTCCTCCTAAGCCTCCTAAAAAGTGTGAATCTAATGATAATATTGTTGATAAGACTAACAAGAAGGTTGTTGAGTGTCTCATCAAGCATGAAGGAGAAAGTCTTGCTAAGCATGAGGTTGAATGCAAAGATATTGTCATAGAAGTTGCAGTCCTAAAAGAATCAAATGAAGCTAAAATAGAATTGTCTCAACTGAAGGACAACTAACACCTCAACATGATGTTGATCCACTCTCAGATGTGTTGGAACAAAATCAAAATGAGCTTGATGGTCACATACATCAATAATATCATGCCCAAGAGGAAGGTAGGGTTGAGGCAGTTGTCATGCTTCTCAACACTCAGTTTGAGAAGTGAAGATTGCATATGATAGAACCAAACAAGATCTTTGAAAAGTAGTATAAAGCATCCTTGAGGGCTCAAAGTGGCACACTTTTAGGCAGAATAAGATCCAAGGATGGTAAGCCTTTTGATCATCCACATAAGTGTTGACACAGTGGATTGCACCCTGGGCAGGAGGCCAAGCTCCTGCCTTCCACACGTAACAATGGAAACTCCCCTCTCGCCTGTGGGACCGGCGAAGCTGAGGGGAGAGTCTCTAGATAAGGGCTAGCTCCCTTTGATGTATCTTTTAGGCCCAGAACTTCCTACTGCTAAAAAATAAATGAAAAAGGGGGGGGATGAAAAGGGAGAGAGATGCTGAAAATAGAACCTAAACCTAAAAATAAAAAGGTGATACACCAAAAAATTTGATACACCCAGCTCGAACATACACTTTTCACCAAGATAAGCTCCCATACACTTCATCTGATATGGGAAACTCTTCTGTATTAGTGAATCAGGGGTCCGTAGAGATACAGGGAGGAAGAACTATCAAAGGTGATCTGAGACACACTTTGGCAGCCTATTCACATGCGCCTATATTCCTGCTGTAGACACTTCTGGCAGACCTGCAGAAGAAGAAACTCATAATGCACGAGACATGCTGGAATCGTTCTATGAAAATCATAAAATAAAATGACTTAACACAAAAAGAAAACATAGACATATGCGTGAGTGCAAGTCCAGATGGAGGTAAAAAATGTTAAGTCTTGATTCAAGGTAAAATCTGGCAGAGTTTTGCTTACAAGCCCGAGATATTTTTTGGGCAGAGCTTTGCCTTAAGGCTGAGAGATTTATTTTCAAATGAGAAGTTTTACAATATATAGAAAGAGGAGAAGACTTAAAGGTGTTGCTTTGAAAAAGACTTTGGCACTCTTTGACAAGTTGGCCCATGTGCGTTTGTGAGCATCGACAAAGAAGAGGCCTGTTGGAACTTGATTTTGGTGTTCAAACATTAATGTGAAAGCACAGGCCGCACCTCTTTTTCTGTAAACAAGACTGCTCTTTACAGATATCACGCGGTTTGTCTGCTCATAAATGCAAAGCAGGCCACGCCGCTTACTGTTTGCGTCATTTGATGACCACCTGACAATAACTCACCTCCCCTTTGCCACCTGGGCCCTCTTATTTGTTTTTACACTTTGTCTCTTCCTGGCTTTGTCTCTTTCTGGCTCCTTCGTCCCTTGCGGCTATCTTCTTGGTGGGTCGCTGAGTTCCTTGGGCTCTTTTTGTTCTTTTTCAAAATCAACAGTTATTTCACCATTTTAAAATTGACGTTCGTGGGCCCGTCATTGTTTGAAAACCAATGGTTAGTTCATCGTGCTTGATTTTGACATCTTCGGGCCCGTCACCCCTTGGACTTTCTTTGGCCTTTTCTCTTTCTCTCGGCTTCTTGTTGCTTCCTTTCCTTTGGATTTCTTGTTTTGAACCTTCCCGAAGGGAAGGTGACCCTTCAGATTTTTTAGAAGCGTCTTTCATTTGGCAGTCGAGAATCCCCTGCAAGGGCACCTGCCCTTCGGGGTCCTTCGGCTCCCTTGGTCTTCGGCTAACCTTCGGAGCTTTCCCGCGGACTTTTTTCCCGCAGACTTTTTCCCGTGGACAAAAAGTCCTCAAGAATTGTCTTCAACCACTTTGCTTAACCTTTGGAATTTCTCTTTCGGGCTTTTCTCCCGCAGCTTCCCTGAATTTCTTCAGACTTTTTGTCCGAAGGAATTCCTTCGGACAAAAAGTCTGAAAGAATTCGTTCTATGCCTTAGTCTTTATACTTGATTTTCTTCGGCTTTCTTGCTTGTTGCCCTTTTGAATTCCTTCAGACTTTTTGTCCGAAGGAATTCCTTCAGACAAAAAGTCTGAAGGATTTCTTCGTTTACTTCTTCAACTGCTTTTGAAAAGTGCCCTTCGGTAAAATTGGAAATGCCCCTTCCGAAGGGTATTTCCTTTGCCTTAGACAAATTTCTGAAAGAAACTTACCTCTTCACTCCTTTCTCTGTGGCCTCTTTTGAAAGTGTTCCCTGCCCTCCGCAAGGGCTCTTGAGTCCCAAACTGCCCTCCACAAGGGCACTTGAAATGGTCCATTTTGCGCCTAAGTGGGAACTTTCCTTTTCCTGTGGAGTCCGTAGTTTTCCGCCTGCCGAGTTCGTAGAAATCCATACCTGCAGAGTCCGTAGAAATGGACCTGCAGAGTCCGTAGAAATCTCTGTAGAGTCCGTAGAAAACCTGCAGAGTCCGTAGAAATTTCTAGACTTGTGCAAAATAAAAAATGAACTGGCTCAGAACAGCAGGGGAAAAAGGGGGGACCAATTTTGGCCTGCAGGACCAAAATGGTCAACAAATTCGTGACTCCCAGGGGAAGCATGCCTATTATGCTTAGAGACCAGTTGCCTTAAAGTCCATTGGGCACGAAGTCAGAATGCAGCTTGAAAGGTTAGCAACAGTCTTGAGAGATCCCATAATCAATCATGAGCTTTTACCCCACACACAAAGGAAAACACACACAAGGCTAAAAACACTACTTGTGCAAAACAACACTTAGGGAAAACAGAAAAATAAACTAAAAGAAAACTAATATATACAGCTAACTAGGTATATTTGCTTCCCCCTGGATCAAAGGGAAAATTTCTTAAGTCCCCTTCCTGGCAAGAAAACTTATGGTGCCAGACAAGTGGCTGAATGGAATGGAGAGTTGGTGACCTACTCATCTTGCATGTCACCTTGGTTGGCTTGCATCCGAGTGGATCAAAATCAAACATGCTTCCAACATATATGTACTCTTCTTGTTCTTGAAATCTTGTTGAATGTTGGTCCTTCATTCTGGTGCATTTCACCAAGAAATCAATGGCTACTAGCTCATCACCATAAGCCCTTTGTTGTGCATGGTCCCTTTGCAATGCATCATGGTTTGACCCGTTTCATTTTGCTTCATTGAAAATCCTGTCAAACTCATCCTCTGCTCCCTCATGGCCTTCTTGAAGAAGGGTGACTGTTGTGATGTTTGAAATAGAATTACAAACTGATTGCTCATCCCACAGAACATCACCTTCTTGTTTAAAACTCTCTTCTTCAAGGCTTTCCTCAAGAGAGGCCAGCCTCTCCTTTTCTTGCTCAAGGATCAGGGTCTCTAGTTGTTCAAAGACATTCCCCTGATCCTCCTCCAACTCTGGCTCCATGGTGTGGTCATCTTCCTCATTGAAGCAACAAGGAAGTTCATCGAACAAGAGGGGAGAGAGCTCACCATGCTTATGTTCCTCATATTGCTGGAACATCTGCATGTATGCGTGACTTGAGTCTTCTCCATTGCTGATGATGTCTTCACAAGGAGCATCGATGATGATTTCTTCTTTGTTGTCACTCATGATAGCTTCTTGGAGAGCTGTAAATTGGATCTTTTCTTCCTCACTCGCCTCCTGCAAAACAGGTTCCTCCTTGAGAAGGGGTGAAGTGGAAAAACCATGTGGAAGAGGAGGCAGTCCTTGAGCTAGAATCGAATGATTCTCCTCTTTCCATTTGGCCAGCACTTCATATATATCAGGTGTGGCCTGATAGCTCTCTTGGAAGTGTGTAGATGGAGTGTGTTCATATAGGTCCATCACACGTTGGCTGAGGAAACTCTCTCTGGATTCCAACTCTGCAATTCTCCTGGCTATATCTTCTTGGAAGAGCCTTTCTTGGAGGTCATAAGCGTCATCATGAGCAGGAGCAGCCTCGACTTCTTCAAGGTTCTGAGCAAAAACTTTCTCCTCCTCTTCCTTCTTGCCCCATGATTCCATTGTTTCCTTCTAGCTAATGATCTTAGGATTAGAACTTTGCCCCTGTGAACAGGCAACAATTTTGTATTCTTCAAGGTCCTGAACTGGTTCATGACTTTCCTTCTTCCAACTTGGAATTTGGAGATCATGTTGAAAGACTTGAGGAGGTTGGGGAAGATTTGGGAGGGTCTTCTCATGTACAGGAAGAGCTATCTGAAGAGAGGCATGCTGGAAAGCTAGGCGCATGAGATTAAGGGCAGGATCGATTGATGCTCGGATGAGCCAGAATGAGCAAGTGCCATCTGATAGAAAGGATTTGGTGCATAAGAGGGGGCTTTCTTTAGAATAGGAGGGGGCACACAAGGCTAACTACCCTGCATGAATGGATTCTTCCATTTTTCTACCTCCTCCTCCATGGATTGCAAGTCCTGAGCTTGCCTGAACAAACACTCCTCTTTATACATCAGCTCTTGCTGATATCTGTACTGCTCATCCGATCTGTCTATCTTCATCACCTACTTCTCGAACTCCAGTGCCACTTCCCTTATTGTTGAAGGGCAACTAGGAGGGCTACTTGAGGCGATTGCATAAAGATCTTGAGCTTGATTAAAACCATATGAAGGAATACAAGGCCCATGATTTTGTGCAAAGGAATTATACATACAAAAAAAATATTTCTTGATGGCACCTGGACTGCTTAACCAGCTGATTCAACTCAGAGTCGCCATTGGTGTTGATGAAAAAGCCTCCAAAGGCTGGTTGGTTGAAGAACACACCAAAAAAATTTCAACACTTTGGACACAACTTGTCCTAGTTGGTCCCACCGGGCATGCCAAAAATTGTTGACGCAGTGGATTGCACCTTGGGCAGGAGGCCGAGCTCCTACCTTCCACACGCAACAATGGAAACTCCCCTCTCACCTGTGGGACCGGCAAAGCTGAGGGGAGAGTCTCTAGATAAGGGCTAGCTCCCTTTGATGAATCTTTTAGGCCCTAAACTTCCTACTACTAACAAATAAATGAAAAAGGAGGGAGGGATGAAAAGGGAGAGATGCTAAAAATAGAACCTAAACCTAAAAATAAAAAGGTGATACACCAAAAAAGTTGATACACCCAGCCCGAACATACACTTTTCACCAAGAAGCTCCCATACACTTCATCTGATGTGGGAAACTCTTCTGTATTAGTGAGTCAGGGGTCCGTAGAGATATAGGGAGGAAGAACTATCAAAGGTGTTCTGAGACACACTTTGGCAGTGTATTCACATGCGCCTATATTCTTGCTGTAGACACTTCTGGCAGACCTGCAGAAGAAGAAACTCATAATGCATGAGACATGTTGGAATCATTCTGTGAAAAGCATAAAATAAAATGACTTAACACAAAAATAAAACATAGACATATGCGTGAGTGCAAGTCCAGATGGAGGTAAAAAATGCTAAGTCTTGATTCAAGGTAAAATCCGGCAGAGTTCTGCCTTACAAGCCTGAGAGATTTTTTGGGCAGAGCTTTGCCTTAAGGCTGAGAGATTTATTTTCAAATAAGTTTTACAATATATAGAAAGAGGAGAAGAAGTAAAGGCACTGCTTTGAAAAAGACACTGGCGCTCTTTGACAAGCCGACCCATGTGCATTTGTGAGCATCGGGAAGAGGAAGTCACTGTTGTTGATGTCATTCTTCTAGAAGAGGCCTACTAGAACTTGACTTTGGCATTCAAACATTAATGTGAAAGCACGGACCACACCTCTTTTTCTACAAACAAGATTGCTCTTTCCAGATATCATGTGGTTTGTCTACTCATAAATGCAAAGCAAGCCACGTCGCTAATGTTTGCGTCATTTGATGACCACCTGGGAATAACTCACCTCCCCTTTGCCACCTGGGTCATCTTGTCTATTTCTGCACTTTGTCTCTTCTTGGCTTTGTCTCTTTCTGGCTCCTTCGGCCCTTGGGGCTATCTTCTTGGCAGGTCACTGAGTTCCTTGGGCTCTTTTTGTTCTTTTTCAAAATCAACGGCTATTTCACCATTTTAAAATTGACGTTCGTGGGCCCATCACTGTTTGAAAACCAACGGCTAGTTCACCGTGCTTGATTTTGACGTCTTCGGGCCCGTCACCCCTTGGACTTTCTTCGGCCTTTTCTCTTTTTCTCGACTTCTTGTTGCTTCCTTTCCTTTGGATTTCTCATTTTGAACCTTCTCAAAGGGAAGGTGACCCTTTAGCTTTTTTAGAAGCGTCTTTCATTTGGAAGCCGAGAGTCTCCCGCAAGGGCACCTGCCCTTCGAGGTCCTTCGACTCACTTGGTCTTCAGCTAACCTTCGGAGCTTTCCCGTAGACTTTTTTTGCAGACTTTTTCTCGCGGACAAAAAGTCTGCAAGAATTGTCTTTGACCACTTTGCTTAACCTTCGAAATTTCTCTTTCGGGCTTTTCTCCTGCAGCTTCCCTGAATTTCTTTAGACTTTTTATCCGAAGGAATTCCTTCGGACAAAAAGTCTAAAAGAATTCGTTCTATGCCTTAGTCTTTATACTTGCTTTTCTTCGGCTTTCTTGCTCGTTGCCCTTCCGAATTCCTTCGAACTGTCTGAAGGAATTCCTTCGGACAAAAAGCCTGAAGGATTTCTTCCTTTGCTTCTTCAACTACCTTTGAAAAGTGCCCTTCGGGAAAATTGGAAATGACCCTTCCGAAGGGTATTTCCTTTGCCTTAGACAAATTTTTGAAAGAAACTTACCTCTTTACTCCTTTCTCTGTGGCCTCTTTTGAAAGTGTTCCCTGCCCTCCGCAAGGGCTCTTGAGTCCCAAACTACCCTCCACAAGGGCACTTGAAATGGTCCATTTTGCGCCTAAGTGGGAACTTGCCTTTTCCTACAGAGTCCGTAGTTTTCCGCCTGTTGAGTCTGTAGAAATCGATGCCTGCATAGTCCATAGAAATGGACCTGTAGAGTCCGTAGAAATCTCTGCAAAGTCCGTAGAAAACCTGCAGAGTCCGTAGAAAACTTGCAGAGTTCGTAGAATTTTTTGGACTTGTGCAAAATAAAAAATGAATTGGCTCAGAACAGCAGGGGAAAAAGGGGGGACCGATTTTGGCCTGCAGGACCAAAATGGTCAACAATAAGCAAGTGTTTGTTGATAAGCATGCTCCACATGATAGGTTGCTTTCATGGAGTATTAAGGATGCAAGAGGAACCATATTTGACCCTGATTGAAGCATGGTTGGTTTTCCTTCACCACAAAGTGGTTGAGGTCTTGTAAATATTAGGATAGGTGTGTGTCTTTATTTTGGTTGTGTGTGTGTTCCATAAGTGTTCATGAGAACACATGTGTGTTTCCTTTGGTGTGTCTTGTTTTGTGTGTCATTCCTTGTTGTTTAGTGTGGTTTCAAAGGAATTTGAGTGTCAAATTTGTGCATAAGTGACTCCATATCCCAATGGATGGGAGTAATCTACTATTCTTTGGCATAACTGGCTTGCCACCCCTAGGAAATTACCAAAAATGTTGACTATTTTGATCACAAGTCAAAATAGGTCAACCCCGTATAGTATAAAACTTGATATAAGGGTCTTATAGGATGTAATAGGGTTTACCTTAGTCATAGTGATGTCATTCAATGTGTCATTAGCTTTGTCATGGTCACTTTTAGTCCTTTATGTCATTTCATGTCACTTAAGGTCATGTTTAGGCCATTTAATAAAGTTTTTACAGGCTTCCTAGAAAGACAAGTGTTCCAAAGTGTCTTTCAATGTCATACATGTCAGATTATTGTTAGATATGTCAGTCCTAACTAAAAACTTGTAGGTGCTACATTGAAATCAAGAAAATAGTTGAAAAAAGAGGAAGTTTTGGAAGTTGTATGATTTGTATAAGAGTGTGGCATGTCTGGTAGGCTTATGTAGTGTCCCTTCAACTCCCATGAACTCACTTATAAATTTGATTAGCTTTAAAACACCTGAAAATGGCCTAAAACCATTCTACTTCTACATCACTTTTTTTTGCATGCCAAAAAGTTCAACTGATTTTGGTTTAGTATGGATAGCAGGAGATGAATCAGGTCAAATACACTTGGTGAGAGATAGTAATCCTTGTCTAATTCAAATCCATGGCAGGAGTTAGAAGATTGGTTGTTTTTGCTTTATAAACCAATGCTAATAAGTTTACTGCTTCTTTTTACTTGTTCATTGCCATACCCTGTAGGTTTCCTCTTTGTTTGGGTTAATCGTATAAACCAGGTGTTGCACATGTTCCAATTTATTGTAGACATCCTTATCACATGGTCCTCAACTCGTTTTGCACATGTGGGATGAAAGAGAAAATCACAAGTATCTCATGTTGCTAGTAAAGGACATTATCATAGTTTGTAGACAAGTTTCCCTCAGTAGTGGAGTTACTTTTCATGTTTTGGCATTCATATCAAAGGTGTATTGATGTTTCATGTTCCTCATGGTCATGGTGATAAGCTTCCTTTTTAAAGATTAGTCTTAAGACTATCACTTGGAGAACACAGTCAGGAATCTAACACAATCAACCTTCCTGCAAACATGCACCTATAGTCAGGAGAAAAGAGAGTCTTGAGAAATCATGATGGTAGGATGGAGAGTTTCCAAGATGTTTAATACATTATAAAAGTGTGATCAACCAAGATTTAACCATTCAACAGTTTGAAGGTTGGCTTTGAGAACTAATCTAATATGCAGTCACACACTTTGCCTTCACCTACAGGGATACTGCAATGACACTTACAAGAAGCTCATACATAAGTCTGTGAACATTGAAATGTAGGTGATTGAACTTATTTGAACCTCAATTGAGGTCTAGAAACATGCAGAATACCATTGATATAGTCTAAATGTCACATGATTGTAGACAGACTCCAAACCATGCTCATAAGTGAATAAAATTGCTAAAGGGATATGCTACCTTAAACTTTTTGAAATAGGGATTTTGCTTTGTTTTGATCCTTCCATGGTAAGGTGACATGAGATCTACAAAATCTTAGTGTTTCCACCTTGTTTCCCAATAATGGGGGCATTGCCTTGTGAAGGAAAGTGGTTGTTTGGCCAAAGAAGGGTGATTTAAGAAGGCCTCCATTTCAGGCAATATTTCATTGTAGGTTTTCAGTGTTATCTATTGTACCTAAGAGCTTAAATGACCATATAATGCTACAAGGACATAATAGTTGCATAACTCATGACAAAGTGGCCCACTTGGTTTGAGATAGCCTAAATGGATTCAAGAAAGATCAAAGAAAATGAGCAGTCTAATTGAGGGGCACATCATCACCTATAGGTCTCATGACCTCTAAATGGGAACCTACAGTTAGTTTGCAACATATAGTGTGTTGGCATTGGAAAGTGAGAGCATAACCCAGTAGACATAGTGTTCATGAAAGATTTAAATGACACTATTGCCAAGGAAAATTTGATGGAGTTGAGATACAGGGTTTGGACTCAGACTACCACCTATAGGGCCCCTTTTGATATAAAAATGGCACCTACAGTTTGATTGTAGTGTGATAGTGTATTTGAAACATGACAATTTAGGTGTTGGCAGGTCCTAGGGAATGGTTTTAGTATGTCCAACTATGATATGATCCTAGAGAGCGTCAAGGGGAACCTAAATAGGATACCCCTGGTTCATAACAGCCTACAGGGGTCTCACTTCCTTGAAATGAACAGTAAAGACAGTACACAATTTGTTAATTAGGCCTAGGCAGTAAGGAGTACATGTTCAGAAGATGGGCAAAGAAGCATGGGTGCTAGACATGTTTGAGAATACCTTCACAATGGTGTCACCATTTTTACATGATTCCCATAATAGGGGAAACAGATCAAAGAGGGTTATAACCTCTAACCTATAGTAATGACACGAAGTTCATGCACAGTCATAAACTTTAAGAGGTCTACCTTGAAGAATTGGAGAATTGATGACCCTACAAAAGTGATCTAACATTTAAATTTTTCATAGAGGGTCCCCATGACCTATTTGATCCCCTCATAACATTTTTTTCTTGAGAAAACAAGGGAAATTCCTTATGTTTTATCTCAGACAGAGGGCACTCCCAGAGAGACAAAATTATAGGTTGGGTGAGTGAACAGTGAAGGAATGAGTTTGGAAGGCTTGGATCATTGAAATAAGGGTGTAGAGAGTTGTTTTAAGCATGAAAAAACATGAATGAGGCCTCATAATACTGAGAAATCAAATAGGATGGCCTAAACATGCAGGGACATAGTCAGGCCTATTAGGCCTAGGCTAGGCCTAAAGCCCTAATGGGGTCTCAATACCACTTCTAGGGACAAAGGAACCTTATAATGCATTGGAGGAATTTTAGGGGGAGGAATGAGGTTGTTTTAAACCTCTGGTTTGTAGGAGATATCACAGAAAAGTCGCTTTGGCCTAAAAGACACCTCAGACCTATTTGTTATGCACTCCCAAGATCAAGAGGCCATATTTATATGCTCACACCAATATAGACACTTAGCATGGAGACCCAAGGAGTTAGGAGATATTGAAGAGGGTCCCTAACATGATTTTAGTGGAATTGGTCTAAGTTTTCAATGTCAGGATTATATAAACAATCCTTAAGAGTCAAAACTACCTAAAATACTCCAAAACCCTTGCTTAAGATCCGATGGGAAAGAAGTGAGTAAAGATGCATTCATGAGAGATATTATGACTTGGAAATGGTTTTAGGATTGAAGAAGACTCTCTCAATCTCCATCCCATCTAGTTGGTTGGTACCCTACTTAAAAGGATAGGGAACAAAATAGGCTTTCTTGACAGATTTTGTGTGTTTTGTAGGTTCAAAGAAGAGTTTAAGGATGAGAATCAATTGGGAAGGTTAATTACGACCTAATATAACTCTTCATGCCCATTTCTTGCTTCAGAAAAGCACACAAACACCTTTGCTAATTCTTTCACTTCAGGTAGTCTGTGGAAGATAATGACAATGAAGAGTGATTGCCAAGTGAAGAGGTGATAAGTCCAATTGGGGGAGATTTTAGTTTTGATTAATAGATTGGAATTCAAGGGGACTCTTGACAGGTGTCGTAGCACCCATTACATGGATTGGATGGATAAACTAAAGGCCATTTTGGTGCCAAATATGAAGACAGACTTGTAGACCTACTGATGGTGACTGCAGATGATGAAAACACTTGTCCAAAAGAAGACCAATAGTTAGGAACACATCTAATGCATTTTGTGGCATGTTTATAACCCCTCCTTCAGCTCTCCCTAGTCTGCTTTAGAGCACTCATTAGAGGCCTAATGATGAAGGTAGTTGGAAGTATCATATGCTAGTTTTTGTGCTTCTGAGGGGCATTTGTCCAAAGAGACCTTTCATGGTCTATTTAATACTCCATTCTTCTACATATGTAACTCTCTCTCATCTTGAGACTTGTTCTTGTGACTCTTAAGCTTCACTCTTCTCTCTCCTCTCACATATTCTATAAATGTAAGCCATTTTGGCTCTTGTTTCCTAATTCCACACCTGGTATGGTGAAGTCTTGTTGGTTTGATGTTGTACTTTGCCTTTGAATAAGATTTTTAATCTTAATTTTTGTTCACAAACATTTTGTCTAAGTGTGTGAAGTGATGTATGGTGAAGTCTAGTGATAAACATCTATCCTTATATTCTCTTTGTCCTTTCATTTTTGGTGCAAGACGTTCTCGCTTTAACAGGTCATATGGAGTGTAGCTAGTGTGTTTGATTACCTTCAAGTGTGCAAGTATCCTTAGTGTCTGCAATCTGACCTCTGGTCCACTTACCTTGAGTATTTTCATGCATATCACCTTTATATTGGAAATACTAATGTTAGAGTATTCTAGGACTTTGAATCTAGTGTTGTAGATCATGTCTCTTAGTGCAAGAGTATGATGATCTTGTGGATATTTTTCTAGTGTATCACCCCCTTAGATTAATTTGCTTCCATGCATAATTCTACCTCTTTTCATCTAAGCAATTAGTTAGTGTAGGTGATAATCACTTAAGGATCAATCTAGGGAGCTAGCCCTTAAATCTAGAGGTCTACCTCTACTTTAGACAAACCACAGGCCTAGAAGTATTCTAATGTTGCCCAAATCTTAGAGTAGACTTGAAAAACCTCCTTTAGGGTGCAAGATTTGGTGACAAGAACCTTTTTTTGTTATTAAAAAAAACAATATCTAAAACGTGGGGTTTAGTGGCGAATATATATATGACGAACATCTTTGTATTAATGATGGGATTTGTTATAAAGTCGGGTTCATTAACAGTGGAAGAATGGTATGGTGGATGGACTTAATTCGTGAAATGAGCTTTCATGCTTTTACTAAGTGATCATCATTTAATGGGGGAAGCTTTTTTTAATTTGTTTTAAATAATAATAAGATATTGTATTTGAGAGATATTATATTGTCAGGAGATTTTAAGATATTTTAAACTTATTGTTTGGTCATATACCTCCTTTCTATTTGGACATTTGAATATGTCATTCCTTTGAATATGTCTTTTTTTTGTGGTCTCCTTAGACCTTTTTTTGTAACATTAAGTGCTATTGTGTGTGCACTTAATTGTTTATTGAGCTTGTATTATTATTTTCTGGACATTGCCATGATCTATATCATGTATCTTAGGGATTGTTGTGATCACATACTACGAGCTTCATTGATATATTTACTTAGACATGTTACTCCTATATACTACATGATTCGTACACAAATCATATAGTTATCTTATTCTTTTGAGATAAGGTAACTACCATATTGTATTTCCCTCACATCAAAAGGTGGAGCATATCATTGGGGGCATGTCATAGAGACAAGACCTCCACACTTATACAAATATCAAAATTTACAAAATTGCATTACATTTTACATGATTCAGATATACACTTGGGTCATAATCCTACACATTGCACCTATTTTTACAGATTTGGGACAGAGTTCTCATATTTGTGACAGATATTATACAAAATTATAGATCAAAGATTACATTTTCTTAAATATTTCAGCTTGAGACACATTAGAGGTGCATGTGCCATGCCAGTGCACTAAAAAATTTAAATACATATTCAAACTTATTTACCAAAAAACACTGATATTTTACCAAAAAACACTAGTGCCTTACCAAGAAGCATTGTTTTCAACATGAAGCACCATTTTGAGCCTTTTCTATCTACAACAGTTGGCTCCATTTAGTAGTGTGGTTGATATTTAACACCTTCAACGGCCTAACACTACTTCCATTTTACATATTGAGTTGGTTATATAACTTGGCTTGGATTTTATTGTATTGTCACTTGAGCTGTGTGATTGAGATGTAATAATCTCAATGGTCGTGTCACAACTCAGCGTTGCACCGGATTGGGGGCATCATTACCTTCCACTCTCCCTAGTCAAATCTTCAAGATTCAATTTTGAACCTCTCTCAGATCCAACACTTCATAAGGTAGCATCTTTACCAAGCAAAGTACCAAAGGGCAACATGGTTGCATCGACACACAATTGTACTCCTTATTTGCTCTCTTTATTTTCAAGAATTTAAATTATGTCAAATTTCAGATTATATGCAATGATATATATTGTAACATGTTCTTGGTTACATGTCATACACCTATTGACGCAGTGGATTGCACCCTTGATAGGAGGCTGAGCTCCTGTCTTCCACGCATCACAATGGAAACTCCCCTCTTGCCTGTGGATTTGGCAAAACTGGGGGGAGAGTCTCTAGATAAGGGCTAGCTCCCTTTGATGTATCTCTGTGGTCCTGGATTTTCTACTGCTAACAATGGGGGGGAAAGAGAGAAGGATGCTGAAACAGAACCTAAACTAAACGGTGATACACTAAAAAAGTTGATCTACTTAGCTTGAACATACACTTTCCACCAAGAACAAGCTGATATACACTTCATTTGATATGAGAAACTCTTCTACATTAGTGAGCTAGGGTCCTCTGGAGATACAGGGAGGAAGAACTATCAGAGGTGTTCTGAGACACACTATGGCAGCCTGTTCACATGCGCCTATACTCTGTTGTAGACACTTCTGGCAGACCTGCAAAAGAAGAAACTTCACAATACACTAGACATGCTAGGATCGTTCTGTGAAAGCATAAAAGAAAAATGACTTAACACAAAACAAAGCCATAGACATATGCAAAAGCATAAGCCCAAATGGAGGTAAAAATGTTGTCTTGATTCAAGGTAAAATCTGGCAGAGCTCTGCCTTACAAGCCAAGAGATCTTTTTTTTCAAATGAGAGATTACAATATATATAGAGAAAGAGGAAAAGACTTTGGCACTTTCTGGAAAATAAATGACCCATACTGCGTTGAAAACCTTGGGAAAAGGAAGTTGTGGTTTGCTAATATCATCCTTCTAGAAAAGACCTATTGGAACCATGTTGTGTAATCATCGGTCTTGACTTTGGCACTTAAAACATATTAAATGCTACTGCAGAAGCGTGAGTCGCCCAATTCTTTTAATGACAAGGCAGCCCCTTTTGTCTGCAAACAAGACCGCTTCTTAAAGAGATTCACGCAATTTGTCTACTCATCAATGCAAAGTGGAAAAAATAGGTCGCATCGTTCACTGTTTGCGCTCCTTGATGACCACTTGGCGAACATTGTTTCAACTGCAGGAATAACTCACCTCCCCTTTGCCACCTGGGTTGTTTTGTCTCTTTCTGTGCTTGGCTCTTTGGGCTCCCTTTTTGGCCGGTCACTGAGTTCACTCTTGACTTTTGTCCTTTCCTAGCTTTGTCTCTTCCTGGTTTTGTCTTTTCTTGGAATTTGAGCTCTCGGGGCTATCTTCCTAGCTTTGCTGGCTCCTTGTGCTCTTCTCTCAGTGGTTCTTCCTTTTGGCCTTAAGGCCTTTGAATGCATTCAGGTTTGCGCTCAAGCCTTTAAATATCAACGGCTATTTCATTGCCGTAAATTTGACGTTCGCGCACCCGTCGTTATATGAAAGCCAACGGCTATTCCATTGCCCTGAATTTGACATCTACAAGGATGTCATCGGATGTCTAGGTCCCAACGGCTAGTTCGTGATGCTTAATCTTGAGGTCTTCGGGCCCATCACCCTCCTTGGCAATTCCTTTGACTTTCTTGTTTGATCCTTCCCAAAGGGGAGGTGTCCCTTTGGCTTTGGAGAAGTGTCCCTTCATTTTTGGCTGAGAGTCCCTTGTAAGGGTACTTGCCCTTCGGGGTCCTTTGGGCTCCTTTTGGTAGTCACATCCTTCGGACAAAATGTCCGAAGGAATTCCTTTGGACATTTTGTCCGAAGGATATGTTTCCTTTATGTTTTTCCCCTTACCTTTTTTCCATCAGGCTTTTCCCCGGGTCAATTCCTTCGGGTTTCTCCCTTCGGACTTTCTGTCTTCAGCTTTCTGTCGGGTGAATTTATTCGGACAAAAAGTCCAAAGGAATTCCTTCGAACTTTTGTCCAAAGATTTTGCCTTGTCT
The DNA here is from genome assembly GCA_037957365.1 of Torreya grandis. Lineage (NCBI taxonomy): Eukaryota > Viridiplantae > Streptophyta > Pinopsida > Cupressales > Taxaceae > Torreya > Torreya grandis. Next base: position 4,849,347 of record JARHVA010000047.1, on the reverse strand, counting down.
TTTTATTGCCGCGGGATTTTCTTCCGAAGGATTTCTTTGGACAAAATGTCCGAAGGAATTCCTTCGAGCATTTTGTCCGAAGAAATTCTTCATCTCTTGCTTTGAAAAAATCCGAAGGAATTCCAACTTTTCTGCCTTGTTCACTTTTCCGAAGAAAACCTTACCCTTTCAGCCTTCTCTCTGATCTCTTTGCAAGTGTTCTCTGCCCTCCGCAGCCTGTTGGAATGGTTCATTTTGCGCTTGACTGCCCTCCGCAAGGGCACTTGTCCTTCGGGCCTTGGGAGGCTCTTTTGAACCTTCCGATTGAACCGACCGAGTGAACCAACAATGGTTCAATGGTTCAATACTGTGTTTTGCTCATTCAATTGACCACTTAAACCAACCGCTTTGAACCATTCGATTAAACCAAGCTAACTGAACCAACACTTTGAACCAAGCTGTTGAACCAAGCTGATCGAACCAAAAGATTGAATCAACTGAGTGAACCATTTCTTTGGACCAAGCCAACTGAACCAAGTCGTTGAACCAAACCGACTGAACCAATCACTTGAACTGACTGATTGAACCAAAACATTGAACCAACTGAGTGAACCAACCGATTGAACCAACTGAGTGAACCAACTGACTGAACCAACCGATTGAATGGTTCATCAGTTCAATGGTCTGAAGAAGCTTTGTAAGAAACCTTGCATTCTTTGAACTGGTTCATCATCTGCCGAAAAACTTGTGCAACCAAAATGAACTGGCTCAAAACAGCAGAGAAAGAAGTAGACCGATTTTGCCCTGCAGGACCAAAATGGTCAACAACACCATCAAAACACTCAAAGTGAACTCAAGCAAAGACAAAGTGTGTTATACACATCCAGGTATGCATTTATTTTCTTTAACCTAATAATTTCATCTTTATGCATTACTAGATTAAAGGTGAGAATCTAGATACTAAAATATGATATATATATCATCTCAATCTTGTATACTTAATAAATACATATCAAGGCTCTATCCTTCAGTTCTAGACCTTGTTGTCGAAAAGCTCGTAGTCACCATCTCATTATGCCTAATTGTTTATCTTATGGTCTAACCCAATCATTTATGATGACCTAGATCTCTCGCATTGTACAAAAAGCTTAAAACTTGATATATATCATTCATTGTCAGTTTCATATCCTCAATAACTTCCTAGCCTGTTAGACACTTGTGCCCCACATAGGGACACTTATGTCAATGCAAGTGTCAATCTTCTTATCAAGTGTATAATCCTCAAGAGTCATATAATTTGTAAATCTTTTGAATCCTATGGGTCGACATATTTATTTTATTGAACCTTACAAAGAGATTTTATCAAAAGGTGCGGTATAGATACAAATCTAAGCCTACTTGTTATTCATTTAGTAAATACCAAGCAAACACATATTCAATCTCAATCAATTAGTTGCACAACTGAGTTCTATTACCTTATTCTTCTTTATTTTCATATCAGCCATAGAAGTAGTCATGTCAAAGGTCTGAAGCACTAAAAGAATAGCCCATGAGTAGTATTTGTCATGTTACAAGATAGATCATTGCATGTCTTTGTATTTAGTATATTGCACCCTTGTGCACACACAAACCAACAACTAAGGGATAACTACATAAGTCAGAGGCCCTCCTTGGAGTATTGGCTATGTAGACAATGTTCATTGGCAAAGGGGTCCTTGAGGTCAACTCAACGCCATGAGCCCACTAACCCTTTTTGGCAAGGTAAAAATACTTAAGGTGAAGAGCTAGGGTTTGATCCATACTTGGTCATTGACAACATGTGCACATGAATAAAAGACATCAATAGAAAGACAAAAAAAATCCCCTTTAGGCTACAAGTGGTTGCTTCACAATACAATCAATACTCAGTATATGACAATTGCGTCAAAATCATGATAGAAGCGTCGATGTAAGTGTCCACATGACGACACAAGTGTTTAGGCCTCTAAAAATAATATTTATAAAATCTGATGACTAGTTCCTGATCTTACCCCTGCTTGTTTCCACTTCTATATTTCTCAAATCTGCCTGCACATTTGCAGATAAACTAAGTATTTTTAGTTCTTTCTATTTATGCAATCAAACTATTGTTTTGAGTGTACTTTCTATATTTAGCATTACTCAACACTTTAATTAAGAATATTCATTTATCTAAGTTTTCAATTAATTGACATGCTCTAAAATAGTTTTATTTATCCTTGTGTATAGGCTATTCTACCCCCTTTAACCGCAATACCTTATTTAAAAAGGGTTAAGCATTTGTATAGTTTTTCAAATTTCATTGCGAATGGTTTCACTTTTCATTTTTTGACTTTTAATTTCCTACTAAAAAATAATTGTAAAATAATCATTATTCATATGTTAAAAAATCAATGTTGCATCTTCACATCACTTTTTCAAGATTGACACCTTTTTATAAATTACTTTATTTATTATAAGGTTTTCATTTACACTATCAAATTATATGTTTGTTACGTCCAATTCCATTATTTCAATCTATTAAATCGTAATAAATTAAGTTCTACAATTTAATGTATTGTTTATTAGATGGAAAATTAAATTTAGAAAAAAACTTCTTATTTTTTCAAAATTATTAATAATTTTAAGCTTCTAAAATCAGTCATTTATGGGAAAAACTATTTAGAGGAAAGAAAATTTATTAATGTTCTTAATTGACCAAAATAGTTTAATGGGACTTTTGTAAATTATAAACTAAAATGACAAATATTAAATAGAAAGGAATTCATGTTTTAGGTCAACTAGATTGTAAACTTGTAGCCCCTGAGTACCATTTTTGTAAAATTTTAATTGATTGATAATGTTAAAGTCAATGAGAATAATATGATTATTTAATAAGAGTTAAAGAAGAGTTGTGTTTGTTGAATTTATATTTATTCATAAATGGGTAATTGTGGTAAAAATGTTTTGCATGGAACAAATCAAAATCCAGTAGACAACACACTAAACTATAAGAATTTAATGTGCGATAGGCGAAATTGATGTAATTATAGTAATTGTAATATAAAATGGTATTACAAGAATTGTATCAAAATGAATCGTGAACAAATGGAAATAAAAACAAATAAAAAGAATAAGATTTAAATAAAAGAATTAATTGTTTCATTGATATTGGGAGGTATATATGACTATTTTTGAGAAAACATGTAAATTATTTTGAGAAAATATGCACATTATTTCTTTCAAGCTATTAAAAAAAGAAGGTAGCAATCTTTACAAAGTGATGAGAATCTACAAGGCTCTATGTTTTGTCATCTTTGGCTATGCTATCCATAATTTACATTCAAAAGATAATTATTTTATAGATATTTTTGCTATTGGAATGTTTCACATTATATTAACAAAAAATATAATTACAGAAGGTTCCAAAGCAAAGTAGTCGAACACATCACAATTTAAACTCTCTATTGAGGGATAAATCCGGCTCCAAAACAACAAAACTAATCATTCAAGGCATGACCCAAACAACTACAAATAACCATATAGCATAATTTTACATAGGTCATTGCCCCAGGAGGTAGAGGCAGAAGATTCTCCTTGGGAAGCATCGACCAAGCAGAGGGTTCCATGTCAAGAATCTCTGAAGCATTCCAACCATCTAGGGGATCATCGTGAATAGTGATAGGCCAACCATCAATTAGCTACACAAGACCAATAGTGCTTTTCGGAGATCACTATGAAGGACTAGCATCAGACTTGCCATAAGAATTCCAACCACCCCCTGGGGAAGGGTGAGGAGAAAAATGGCCCCTATTTCTAGACTAACTTCTGCTTCGGTGCCTCTTGGGAGGAGGAGGTGGCAGACTATGAGGTGGGCCATCAGATGGAACTCTACTCAAGGGGCACTCCCATAGTGGTTGAGGAGCTCCTGCAGGTGGTAGAGGTCCAAAGCCATATTTTCCACCTGGGCTTGAATCTATAAATAGACTGAAGAAATAACAACCTTGTCATTAATAGAAAATGGCATTCCATGGGACTCATGATTAAAAATAGCATTGTTCTTGGCTTTCCATAACTAAAAGAGAAAAATAGCGCGAAAGAATTGCTAGAGAAAGGTAATAGAGGTTGGCTAATTAGAAAAATCCCTGAAGAGTGCATGTCGCTAAGAGAAAGGCTTAGGATGATAAGGCTAAAATAATGAATGGATCCAATGCTAGGCAAACTGAGCTTTCAGACAAAACCAAAACTAATGTTTAAAGGGTTTTATATGCTTGCAAGCTAGATAGAAGGGCTGGGGAATGTAGAGGTGGAGAAGCCTCTCACCGAGGGGGATTCCTTGGTAAATTAAACATCATAAAAAATGAGCCAGCTTGGACTCTAGGCCAAGGTGCCACACATGATCTAGATAGGCAAGCCAAATCCTTGGAGAGGACTAGAGGCCCCAACACCTATTGAGCTTGTCTAAATCTAGAGAGAACGGACTCATCACCTGATAAAGAAGTCTAGGAGAGTAGCTTTTGAAGTGTGGTGTATCACAGTTCCACCTCCATTCTTTCCACTAGGCCCTAGGAGGCTATAGGCCAAGTTTATGCAGCATAACATCAGGTAGCAATTTCTGAATGTGAAGAATAGAAGGTAAGTTTGCATTATTTAACTGAAACTTGTTTTTTGGCTCAAGCCAAGGAATCCAATCTATGGAGGTAACCAAATCACAGATAGTGTGAATCCGTTTTCTGAATAATCATAGAGCTTTAATACCGTGTATTTCAACTAGGGAAATGGAAGAAGTATGAAGTATAAGGGACCACCATAAGCTATGGTCATTAAAAGACAACCCGGTGCAAAAACCATCCCCCACCCACTTCGAGTGGGGTTTGATTGCTTCAAAATCCTTCCATATGCTTTTGACAACAAAAGAGCCAATAATCTTGAGAGGAACATTAGTGATTAGAAGGGATTGGAAGTAAATATTTTGCCAACTGGTTTTACCATAGGGAGATCTTGTAGAGATACAATGTGTTAGAAGAATTTTCCAAGATTCATTGCCCTCAATAGCCCGAACAACCCACTTTGCACACAAGGTCATGCTTTTTTGTAGGTGTCAATTATGCCCATGCCACCTTTGTCACGAGGGAGGCAACAAATATCCCATGCCACCCTATGAAAACCTTGGGCCCGACTAGAATTGGCCTTGAGGAAATCTTTGAGGAGATTGGCAAGAGTATCATAAGAGACCTTAGAGGGAGCCCAGCGCGAGGAATAGTATGCATGTGTAGCAGCCAAGATCTTGGTGCAAATCTAGAACTTTCCTGTTATAGATAGGGGCTTAGTGATCCAATATGTAATCTTCTTTGTAATCCTATTGAGGACATACTACCAAAGCTCAGTCGGCAAACTATAAAAAGCAAAGGGGATGCCCAAGAACTTGAATTGTTCTCCCTGAGCAATCCATTTCCAAATATACTTATGAATCCACTCAAGCATAGGCATCATACTTTGATGAAAACATTGGGTTTTCATCCATTGTAGGTTGGAGCCGGAAGCCAATCAAAAAGTGTCAAGGCATTGGATAGTTTCATTAAAAGTGGCCTCTTGTTCTTCAAACGTGAGGAAGGTGTCATCTGCAAAGTGCCCATTAATGAGCTGGGAGGTGCAGTCGGGCAAGACAATGCCACAAACAAGCCTTTGAGAAGCTCTGGAAGCCAGGAGACAACCCAAGGCTTCAATGGATAACAGATAAAGTGTTGGAACAAGGGGACAACCTTGGCGAATAGACTATTGGAGCTCAATCCACTCGGTTTTATGCCCATTAATAGTGAGGCAGGTCGAGGCATCATGAAGTAAAGTCTGCACCACATAAATGAAGTAGGGGTCAAAGTCGAGAGCCTTGAGCATGGAAAGAATAAATTGCCACTCAATCTTATCATAGGCTTTTTCAAAGTCTAATTTAAGAAAAATAGTTCTTTGAAGAGAGGAATGAACCCAAGTCATGCCTTTTCAAACTGCAATAAGATTATCCAAAATATAATGCCCTCTAATGAATCTTGTTTGCTCTGGTATAATAATGGCAAGTAAGATGATTCGGATGTGGTTGGCGAGGGCTTTGGCAAAAATCTTGTAAGAAAAAATGAGCAAGGTTATCGGTCTCCAACTGGTAAGCAACTCAGGATCTTTGGCTTTATGAATGAATTTGAATTACCTTGGTTGATCATGGGTCCAAGAGACTAATTTTGCAAGGCTTCTTTGTAGACTTGTAGTAAATCAGGTCTAGTAAACTGCCAGGTGGCTTTGTAAAATTTGCATGGGAATCCATCGAGGCTAGGGGCTTTATCTTGCTCAGGTAATGCATAGCCTATGTGAGCTCTTGCAAGGTAAGCAAGGCATCACAAAGTAGTTGATCGGTTGGATTGAGCTTACAAGGAACCACATTGAGGAATTTTTGAAGTGTTTAATGAATCTTGTTTGCTCTGGTATAATAATGGCAAGTAAGATGATTCGGACGTGGTTGGCGAGGGCTTTGGCAAAAATATTGTAATAAAAAATGAGCAAGGTTATCGGTCTCCAACTGGTAAGCAACTCAGGATCTTTGGCTTTATGAATGAATTTGAATTACCTTGGTTGATCATGGGTCCAAGAGACTAATTTTGCAAGGCTTCTTTGTAGACTTGTAGTAAATCAGGTCTAGTAAACTGCCAGGTGGCTTTGTAAAATTTGCATGGGAATCCATCGAGGCTAGGGGCTTTATCTTGCTCATGTAATGCATAGCCTATGTGAGCTCTTGCAAGGTAAGCAAGGCATCACAAAGTAGTTGATCGGTTGGATTGAGCTTACAAGGAACCACATTGAGGAATTTTTGAAGGTTGAGCTTGAAAAAATAGCTTGTAATGTTCAAGGAAAGATGAGGAGATATCAGACTGAGTGGTAAGCCAGGATTGAGCCCATTTGCTCACAAGCTTCCTTGGATTTCAGTGCTTTAAATAAATCCTTGTAGGCTTTAGTACCAATTTTTAGCCAGTGTAGTCGAGCATGGAACTGAGTGCCTCTGGCCGCATGGTTGTCTGCCATCTTAAGGTGGTGTTTGAGAGAGGTTGCAAGCCATTGCAACTACACATTGGCCTCTTCTGAGCACTTTTGGATTTGAGTAACATGTTTTCCATGGTGGCAGAGGAAGGAGGTGGTGCATAGAGTGGCCTCGTTCCACCACTCAATCTAGCTAGTGGCGTATAAGGGCTGTAGGGCGAGGTTCCAGATCTACTTGATGAGTCGGATCATTCCAACATGCCTCAACATAGAAGTATTAAGGATAAATTGATTACATGGTACATTATATTGCCCTGAGGTCCATTCCACTTTGTAGTAAATAGGGGAGTGATCTGATAAAATATTACATGAATGAATGTTGACAGGTTGGTCATCAATGTTGGAAAATGAAAAAAGATTTTGCTCTGACAACATAAAGCGGTCTAGTCGTTTGAGTATGCAGTGATCCCCAAATTGGTAGTTGGACCCCATAAACCAAGACATGGGGTTAAATGCCCACCATTGGAGGAGTGCATCGACCAGACCCCATTTATTCTTGAAATAATACCAAGCCTCATGTTCACCAACGCACTAATGCATGGGGAGATCTCCATACTTATCTTGGGGGTGTTCAATCATATTGAAATTTCCACACACTAGCCACATGGAAGCAGGCAGCCCATCTGCCAAAGATCGTCAAAGTAGGGAGCGGTCAGGGCCATCATTGGGTGCATAGATGTTGAGAATGCCAAATGGATGGACGACAATGTCAAGAATAATCTAGACTTCACGATGTGATGGGTCCTCCCCCATGGCAATAATTTTGGGGGAAACCTTTGGGTCAACTAGAATATAAGCACTACCATGTCCTGCCTCATGTAAGGTGGTGATCTAGGTGGCATCATGCCAAATGCTTCGCTAATACATTTAAAGGAGAAAGCCAAACACTTTAACTTGTTGCAAACATAATATTTGGAAAACCAATCTGTTGACAATCAATGTGCACAGAGTATTTTCCAGTAGATTCTATAAGACCCCTAACATTACATGATAACACATTCATAGGGAAGGGTCATCCATCTGAAGATCTCCGTATCTATCCTCAAAATCCACCAATGCTACAAAGTTGTTGTGCTAGTGAGGGCATGAATTTTTGCCGACTGTAATGAAGCACCATTTGGGTTCATGTTCCTCTCGAGGAGAATTTGCGTCCTCACGAGGTGGGCTACAAGACCGCTGAGAGAAGAAGCCACTAGTTGAGAGAACCTCAGCCACATACATCATAGTATTCTGGAAAACCAGAGAAATGTTCTATGGTTTGGAAGGAATCGAGATGGTAAGGGATGGTGTAGAACTCCTCTAAGAAGGTTTGATCGCTGGAGAAGAAACATCCCAAGTTGGCGACTGGGGTGGACTTTTTGGCTTAGGTCTCGATGACCTTTTAATGGGGCATTGTGGTCTAGCCATCATTTGGTCTGTCAGTTTGGGCTTCTTGGTCTAGGGAGGTAGTTGAGGAGGCTTGGGATGACCCATGTGAGGACAATCCTTGATGTGATGGTCTAAAGCCTAACAACAGAAACAAGTGTTGGGAAAGTTGAAGTAAACAACCTTTTGCAACCACCAGGTCTCCTCAACTTGGATCTCTATGAACTCCTTTAGTTCCTTGGAGAGGTCGACCTCCATATAGACCTGCTTGTTAGGGCAGGGTGAAAACCACCTATTTGGTTCAATTGTAATAACACATCTTATGGGGGCGACGATTTGGGGTATGAAAGTGATGCAGGAGCATCAGGATGTGAACCATTGCAACAATGTAAATATGTCAATTTATACTTGATCATGATTTAAAAGGTTGTAAGAGTGTCTTAAGAAGTTTTGGGAATCAATAAGGAGCTTCAATTTCTCATTTTAGGTCTCTAGGAATCTTAAAGAGAGTCTTCCAACAAAATGATAATTTGAATATTTGAATTATGGGAAAGAGCTTTGAAAGGGCCTGTGATCTTTTATAAGGGCATGAAACTTCATTCCATGGTCTTAACAGATTGTTACCTTGTTCTAAATAGTCTTATACCTCTTATAAACATTACCAACCCTCTAGAATTTCCTAGAAAGAGTATCCAATGTAGGAGAAACTATTTGAGGCATGGTAAGATGAGCATCAAGCATTTGAGACTATTTAGGAGTAAATATCTAAGAATAGTTAATGCTTAGTCATTTGATAATCATGCTAATAGTCTTAAAAAGAGGTAAGAAGGTTAAACTCCAACAGGAGAGGTGATGACTAGGTAGAGAGAGAGGTCTACAAGAAGGGAAAGGACTACAAGTAAGGGTTGCAATCAAGGTATGTAAAAAAGGTCTATGTAATGTTTCAATGAAAAATGAATAAAGTGAAATTTATTATGATATATAAAGGCTCTCCTGTTTTCTGTTAATACAATCTTATATGTCTTGAGGTGAGTTGTATCCTTTGAAAACTTTAAAAGCTTTTGTTGGCAGACAGGGGTCTAGAAAACACTGAAATTTGAGTTGTGATAGTCATAACAAATGAGGAGTTTCACATATTTTTAGAAGTTCTGAGTTCAAAAATCATCATAGGGAGTAAAACGAAGGTAGGGCATATCTTTACTAATAGGTAAGAGGTCTTGAAACTCCTTACAAAAAAGATTTAGCTTTTTGGAAGTTCTCGGCCTGGGTAAAATTAGAAATAGGACACGACTAGAAAATCGACCATATCTCGAGATTGAACAAATGAAAAAATTTGAAACTTTGTGTGTAGGTGTGCCTTTGAGTCATGAATCCAAAGAATCTAGTTATAGTTCAATGGGTTAAATATCAAGGGAGAAATCGCCAAAATACAATCGGCTAGTGAGAAGAATTAAAATTAAAATCCTGCAGAACTGTGTTTGTTAAATTGAGTTTAAGATTGACTAATATAACGTGTCATAGCTAAATAGTTGAAGACTCAAACTATGTAATAAGGTAGTTACAATATCTTGATGGTATTTTACATAATCTAGAACTCATATGAGAGAAGAAACAATTGATTGTATCCTACAGGACTAATGAAAAGACAAAATAAGCAGGGTTTAGTATATTAAAAAGATATAGGTCTTCATTTGAAGGTTTTAGAATACATTGAATGTGTTGTGAAGATGGTAGTTAAGATGTCTTCAGATTCAGGGTTATATGAAAGAAGAATATTAATCACTGTATCTTGGGTAAGTAGGGTTAAGGTGGCTTACTAAGGAGAAGATCATAAAAGGTATGTTATTTCTTTACTCAAGAATTCAATCAAGTAAGTTGTTAATGAGTGAATTTTGAAATGTTTGGGAAAGAACCTTGTGGAAGTCATTTGATAATCATTTTATTAAGTATTTGATAATCATATTGGTCTTGTAAGACCAAACTTTAAATAGAATATGTTGATGAGTTTTAGAGGTTTATAAGAGATCTTGAGCCTTGAATAATACCATATGCAAAATTATTGCAGACTAAATTATGACAGACTTATGGGTGAAGGAATCAAGAATGTAAATGAGAAAGTTTAGATCCTAGCTAACTGTTCCAAAGGGTTTGAAATCTAGTAGAATGTGTAAGACAATAGTGTAAAAGGATCAGACCTCAGAAGAATTAAGGAAATTAGACATTAGAGTGTGATAAGAATAGATTGAATAGAGTTAATGAGATAAATGAAGAAACTTGTTGGTCTTGTAAGACCAATCTAAATAATATAAAGCTTTGACAAGTTAAAAAAGATAGACCTAAAGAGATTATCACAAACCTGTAGAGAATGATAGAATGTTTACTTTCGGAGTGGAGGGGTGTTGAGGGATTACCTCGCCATAGACCTACGGAACAAACTTCCGAGCTCGCTTGGGTGCCATTAGCTCTGAATCCTACATCAATAGATGTAGTAGAGCATAGAGAAGCCATAAATAAAGCGTCTGCACACCCCAATGGCAGTGTATCAAGCATAATTAATGCACTGCATCCCTAAAAAATATTGCAGGACAAGCAGTTTGGGAAGGTGAGCCAAGAAAGCAAGTAGGAAAATGCAAACCATGAAACCCTAGCAGAGCGATTCAAACCCTCAAGTCCTCAATACTTTTTGTTTATTTTATAGATATTTTTAACAAGAAGTGAATAGTTAAAAATAGAATATGAAGTGATTCAACTTGGAATGTGAAAATTCATTTGACATGCATTCCCTAAGAATTTGGGTCGATTTGTTCCGACTTGAAACTCATAAAAATACAAAATTTAGTTCATTTCTATATTTTTTATTTTGAAATTTTCAATCCTTTCATAGTTGAATGCGTCCCCCAAAACTTTGTCGAGATGCCCCTAAGGATGTGTAATTACCTTTGTGGACATCCAAAACTTGTTCAGTTCTTAAGCTTTTTGACACACATCGCTTCGAATTCAGAGTTGTGATGAACTAGTTGCGACCCCATTAAGGTGATGCACTAGTTTGTTAGTAATATGTCAAAAGACATGACCGATCTAAATAAAGGTCATGCATGTAGCTCATTATTACCACAATTTACTAATTCAATTAATGAGAGGTTGTAGCGTATTTAACAAAAAAAAAATTGTGACTTTCAATAGGGGAAAGTGACCAATTATTGAATGAGGTCTAATAGTTGTGATAGGACATGTGCATGAAATGATGAATTTTAAAATATAAAATAACTAATAGCTATTATAGAAGAATTACATTATAGTACAACTTGTACCCAATAATAGTTTGTAAGAGCCAATCACAACATGCCACATAAGATGCACAATAATAAGTCACCTATTCACAACTACTGATCCAACTTCTTTAATAATACATCAATTTAAATCTTGATTTTCCCTCGAATTAAACACCAACAATAATAGTTTGTAAGATCCAATCACAACATGCCACATAAGATGCACAATAATAAGTCACTTATTCACAACTATTGATCCAACTTCTTTTATAATAAATCAATTCAGATTTTGATTTTTCCTTGAATTAAACACCAAAGGAAAATGATGATGTGAGAGGATCATATGCTACACAATTGAGTAGGTTGTTTATGCAAACAAGACACCTACATGGTTCTATGCACCCATAAAATTAGGATGCACAACTATTGGTCCCTCTCCCCTACTACACTTCTAATTGTTTCAAACAACTTTCCCAGCACTTTGAGCAAGTGCATGAGGTGAGGAACTCATCATCGAGATGTTAGCGAACTACTAACTATGCTAGAAAATGGAATTACAATGCAATTAGGGCTCAAGTGATTAGAGAATCAATTTTCCCTCCTATAAATATAATGGTTTATGCTTCCTAACCAAAAAGGCCACTGCAATCAAGTGGGTTGTAGTCCAATGGTGAGGATGATGGTGTAAAAGGTGTTGCCTAGCCATCCACCAAGGTATAAATTCCAAGGGACATCTAAAAGGGATGAGGCTGGGATCATGTCCCAGACGAATTTGGCGGAATGGATACCCCTTAGTCCTTAGCACTAAGACAAAGAAATATTTGGTACACCTAATCCATGTAAAAGTAGGGTTTCAATTAAAAAAAAGGCCACTATCAAAGTCAAGACTACATTGTGGATGCAACATGTCACAATTACAGTAATTGCACACAATAATAAATGTACATTATGTAAATATACACTTTGGAGACTAGGTAGTGCAGCAAGAATTTTCTCCCAAATTTTCATAATATAAAAGATAGAGGCATTGATGATTGATCGAGGGCCACATCTCTGTAGGGGCACCAGCGATCGAATAGATGAGTGACTTAGTGCCTCTTGAGGTGGGTAACATTTGCATTTGTGTACTCATCGTAAGTGGATTGGTAGACTTTATTAGTGTTAGATCCTTCACTTTGGTGTGAAATCTTTATTTTCTTCATGTTTTACACAAGAGAGGCTATTTATCATGCAAAAATGTAAATGCAAAATTTTTGACTGATTAATGTCACCATCAACTTTGTTACATTTGCATGTGAATAGGACAGGCAATAAGGCTTTTCACTGCTAAAGTTGAGGTCAAAGGTTGGAGTCAACTTAATATTTTATGCAGTTGGTATGCTTTTTTGCATAGTGATTAGAGACTTAATTTTTGTTGCATTTTGGTTTATTCCAAATTTAGCTCCCTTTTTGACATATTAGTATAACTAGCAGTTGCCCCAATGGTACAAGGAACACCAGAAGGGATGTAATTTTTTCTTTTTAGGTGACACTATATTGGCAAAAAGATATACAAATCAGTTATGGGACCTCAGTGTCTTCTCACCACATTTGTGACATTGCATCATTGATTTGAGCCGCACATCAAGTGTGGAGCTCTATTGCAATCAAATCAGCTGTCATGACATCCTCGTCCACCCTCAACAATAGAAAACAACAAATCAAAGATGTCGCCACCCTACAAGCTATGGAACCCTTTGAAATGGGTGATGCAGGTCATGTAAATCCAACCACTACCCTAAATTTGGGGTTGAGTACAATATGGCCCCCCTAGCATATGGGTATCATATGAAATACCTTGTCATTGCTACTCATCATTACCGCTTAATGCACATTGAACTCTTTCACCAATTGCATGTTCTTTTTCACCTTTCCCTTTCTTCTTGGGGTCCAAGTTTGGTGTTTACATATGTTGTTAACCCTGATTTATTTGCTCCTAATATTAACATATTCATAGCATGGATGACTATAAGCTACAAGATAGACTCTGGTGCAATGTGTTATCTACAAATAAACAACGTTGTAATGCGGATTCGAGCCACTCATCAGACATGGAACACTATCACAATCAAATCAATTCTCATGATGTCCTCGTCTACCCTTAACAATAGAAAAAAAGCAATCAAAGATGTTGCCACCTTGCAAGCTACATGCCCCTTTACAATGTGTGCAAGTAATGCATGTCATTGCCCCTTACCATCACAACCCAACTCACCTTGAAATCTTTCGCCACTTGCATGTTTTGTATTGCCTAGCCCTTCCCCACCTCTTCGCCATTGATCAAGCTCTTCGGGAAACAAAACATGTCCTCCCCACACAACTCATTGCCACGTCGTATGAAAGAACACATGAGGTGTTTGGCTTGCAAGTTCTCAACAATGGTCGTTGGATTGATGTACATCCCACTCCTTATTCAATAGTCTTAGACATTGGAGATTAGTTGAAAGTGATAAGTCGGGGAACATACCAGAGCGCATGGCATTGTATTCTTCCCATTGAACATGGAAATTGTTTATCTGTGACATCGTTTTACAATCCATGCAAAACAAAACTTGTGTGATACATGTCATCAACCTCCTTCAACTGGGCCACACATGTCATCAACCTCCAACTTGTCTACCTTTCTTCCAAGTGTTAATTGCTTCGTGTCATAAAACATCATTCATTTCTCAAGGGGGCATTTAGTTTGGTGTTATTGGATGGTACTTGGGTTTTAATTAAGACCTTACATTCTTAATTAATTCCTCAAGTTATTATATTTGTTATTAATCTATATTGTAATATATAAATAATTTATATATGTTATATTATTATAATATATTTTTAAATTAATAAAATATATATTATAATATATTGATATATTATATTATAAAATATTAATATTATATATATTTACTTATTTATGTAATATTATTATAGTGTAATTATTAAAATATATATATAAGATTCCTATAATATCGTTAATATACTTAGTTATAGATGGAAACCAATTATATTTGAATGTGGAAATGCTTAGTTTAAGAGATGGCATAAACGTGTTAAAATATAAGGCATGTGGATGCCCATTGTTATGTCGCACAACTCTTACTCCAATACAAGACGTTCCGAATAGGGTATATTACGATCGACAAAAGCTTTGAAATATTTATTATATTTACCATATTATATTTTGGATCAATGGTGATGGTTGGTGGGATGTATGCATTCATTTTAGCTCCTCAGTTCAAGCCCTTATTTGGTCGACAACAACAGCATGCCTCCTCCCTCCCTCCTCGTGTTGTATACAACCTCAACAAAAATGGCAAACACTCGAATGATACTTATATATATTTGGTTCGTTCGTAGACTCTTCTAATAACACTAACAAAAAGGGCACAACAAAAACCAGAGGTCATATGGATCAGACACCCCTGTCTAAAAAGGAAAGGGTGGGGAGGTGTTACAGGTGATCAACGTTGTCCGAGAAGAAGTTGTCGCTGAATCACAACTTTTACCTCAAGGTCTCTGAATCCTCACAGGCCCCCTGTGTCGATGGCAGAGGAGAACCACGATCTCATATTCACGGACGAGTTACAATTGGACCAGGTCAAAGACATGACCAAGCTAGAGTCTAGGTCGCAATTAGGTTTTATATAGTTAACACACTGAAATTTTTTGTCTATTTAATTTGAGCCTTGTCTAAATTGACACATGGTGTATTCTTTGTGTAAACGTGGAACCCTACGGCAATCAAATCAACTCTTGTGATGTCCTCGTCCACCCTTGACAATAGAAAACGTTGAATCAAAGATGTCACCACCTTAACATGCATCATTATGCACTGCGATTATATTGACATGCCAATTTAAAATTTAATGCAGTTGCATATGTAGGTGTAAATAATATAGGATAAGTGCTATCCATGTCATTGCAGAGAAAGATTCTTGTCTTGCAAACAATAACGTATCCATCGATGCGAATAAGGCTTACTTCGACCTGGTCATGTAGGGAAATATTATGTCAATCCTATAGACATAAACCCCACAAATCCATTAACTTTAAAAATCAATAGTTTATTTATATTCATCATAGATTAACAAAAATCTCAAGTTACCTTTCATTCCACTTCTGGCGAAAAAGTTGAAGAGAGAACTTCTTCGCTATTGGAATTTCTGCACAAGTACAAAGTCATTCCATTGTTAGTAGTACTACTACACTGTAAAATTCTTATATTCAAACTTGTTACAAATTTTAGTCGAGTCAAGCACTTACTGGCATGTGATTTCTTAGAACCGGCAATCTGCGTATCGACCTGGGGCAATTAAAGCACTTGTTCTTAATCCTGCCAAACAGAGAGAGACAATTTGAAACGTTTGAAAGAGTATCAGAAACAGCACCCTAGTTGGAATGGAGATAAGTGTGTTGCGCGGTATTTCTATTACCTGCAGCACGCATAATAATAGCTGCCCACCAACCATTTGATACCGCGGTGCGACTTGGTGGATCACAGATTTCTGCCCATAATAGATCTTTCGCTTTTTGAAAAAAAAAAATCTTTACATCTCGTTATTCCAAATTTAGCTCCCTTTTTGACATATTAGTATAATTACTTAATTATTACAAAAATATAAAAAAACACTTTGTACCAGTTTTCTACTACTGCCTTGTGATTATAAGCTCTTCCATGATATTCATTTTAAAACAGCTAGAGCTAGACTAAGAAAAAAATAAACCTATTTTCCAACCAAAATGGAAAGGCCCTTCAAAGAATTGAAAATGCTACCAAGAATGAGTTCGATCTTTGCTTCAAAGTATGAGTTCGATATTTATGTTTGTTTTTTGTTTTATGTTTTTCCCTTCAAAGTTATAGATTGTGCACAAGTGAGGATTTTAATGATGAATGGACGGGAATTTTTTTATGAATCAATCAACCATCATATTAATGGGGGAGGCATTTTTATTGTAGCATTGCCCATTGCAATAAGAATAATCATATTTTGGGTTTATGTTGCCGCAGACCAATCCTGTCAATAAATGTGGGATTATGTTTTTTTAATGAATGAAGATTTTAGAATAATAGAAGTAATTCCAAAATGCATTGAAGAAACATATCCAATTTGAGGTAGTAAGTAGCGTATTTAAAAGCATTTGAACAAGATTATTTTTGGCATTATGAAGCCACAAAAAATTCAAAACAATTTATGTTACCATGTTACATGAAGAAATGACAACTCAACAACCACCCTTGATGAAATGAAAGCCAGTCCTGGTTGTGTTCTAACACTTGGATTAAAAGTCAATTGTAATTAATTTATAATCCTGTGATCCATGAAATTCCAGATCAATAACCACCACAGATAAATTCAGAAACATCCCATCCTGGTTGTGTTCTAACACTTAGATTAAAAGTCAATTACAATTAATTTATTTACCTGTGATCCATGAAATTTCAAATCAATAACCACCACAGATGAATTGAGAAACATCCTGACTTTGTATTCTCGAACTTGTGATTAAGGTTAGTAAAGTTGCGATGGAAGAGATCACAGGCCATGCACTAAATGTGCATCCAACACCTTGCTCGGATGAATTGAGAAACATCCTGACTTTGTTTTCTCAAACTTGTGATTAAGGTTAGTAAAGTTGTGATGGAAGGGATCACATATCTTGCACTAAAGGTGCATCAAACCCCTAGCTGAGTTGCCCCACCTTGTTGAATCGATTATCCACCTCTGGATAATCATCCTAAGCTGTCCTCTTCCATCTTTCCCAAGTCAATTTTGAACATCTTCAAGCTTGAGAATAAAGCATCTTGTAATCCTCGAATCTAAATTAAGTTCTCCGTAATGTTACTTGGATGCATTGTAGTTTCATGTCCCCCTCGCTACGTTATTAAACAGCTCTGGCATCCTCTAACAACGGAATGCAGTTATATTCAAAAAGCCATCTGAACCATATTAAGTGTAACAATAGAATATTGGCATGTTTTGAAATTCAAAAAATGTTAAGTACAGATATGTTGTTTTATTTTTTTCAGAAATCGCTACGTTATTAAACAGCTCTGGCATCCTCTAACAACGGAATGCAGTTATATTCAAAAAGCCATCTGAACCATATTAAGTGTAACAATAGAATATTGGCATGTTTTGAAATTCAAAAAATGTCAAGTACAGATATGTTGTTTTATTTTTTTCAGAAATCATAATGCGAAATGGAATCATAACAGCACAGATGACATACATTGATAATTCCTCAAATAATGTTTAAAGAAGGCCTATTCGCTTGCAATCTCCAGGGAATAAAAAGCAAAAATATCTTCAGAGAAGCAAAACTAAAACACCAGTTTCTTCAGTAAATTACTGATAGACATTTTTACCAGTAGAAACTTTTATTGAAATGGTCAAAACTCTATCCAGAAAACTGCATTCACTTAAAATCTAGGAGATCCAAATGCCCTCATTTCCTTGAAAATGAATACTCCTTCATAAGTGCATTATGGAAATACTAGTCTAAAAATGCATCACCTCACATCAAGACGGTCAGAAAAAGGAAAACAGAACAAGAGCAAATCAAGAAGCTGCAGCTTAAATTCGAACACATGGCCGTAGCTTGAATATAACAATGAAAACAAATTTCAAGCCCAGCAAATGCTACTGTCATCCTTAAATAAAGGCTCTGAATAATTCAATACTCTAACCAAAAGAAAGAAAGAAAGAAAGAAATTATATTAATGTCCACGGATGACCAAAAGTAGGTCAATGGGACTCAAGGATATAACCATAAACGCCACCCCTTGCGGAGGTCAGGTCCAGTCCCTTGAGCCTTAACATAAATAATATAATTTAAGAAAAAAATCAAAATGTGGAAAATATTCCTTAAACATGAAATCTGCCAGTGACCAAGTATCTGAATGAACTAAGACTTGATCGAGTGCTTTCCCTATCGGTCGAGTCCTGATGATGGGAGGGGAAGAACCTCGGCCTCCTCTCATTGGCCAAGAGCAAATTAAATAAAAGAACAAGGATTTGCCATTTTGAAAGAGCTGCATCTTATAGAAGCCTCAAATGAGAAGTGTCATTAACCCTTTGAATTTGCCATCCTGTTTTAAAGGAATGCCAGAGAACAGTCATGGATGTGTTGTCTATACATAGCCGGTGTGTCATCATCGGATTAGAGCCAAGCAATCCCCTTAAAAGGCACTTGATAGCCATACCATGTGTAAATATGCATACACATTGATTTGGCTGCCTACTTTGTTCTTGTAACTGCCTCCAACTGCTGCCTTCTCTGGAAGAGTCAATTGCACTCTCATTGTCTCCTGTTGTCACATATTGCAGCCTACTTTTACCAGACTTTCTTCTTCCTAGGTGTTTTTGTCTATTGAATAATTCCCACTGTGATACACTGGCATCATCTCCATCTTCGATGGGATGAACCTGAACTACGGAGTTTTGACTTGCAGAACCTTTAGAATGCCTGAGGTGCTGTCCCGAGTTCCTCAGTGTTGTGTTTTCTGCCCTCCTGAGAACTCTACCATTTAGGAATTCAACCATTCTGTACTCAACTTGACGCTGAGACTCTCCACCTGGTGCACAAAAGTCAGGTTGATATCTTTCAATAATATTGAGCATGTCAGGAGAGTAAATCTCTGAACGAGGACGACCTTCCCATTGACCTTGGCTCAACTCTACCAGTGAATCTGAGCACTCTACCTTCTCTTCTGAAATATTCAGTTCCTGCATATAATTCATTGGGAAAAAGAATCAATCAGTTGAACTACAGAAGAATAATCTTGAAACGCATGTATCAAAACAAATTAAATTAAATCAGTAAAATAGCGTGTAGTTACTATGAAGCCCGCTGTACAACAGGTCTTCCAGATAAGCTTCCAGTAAATGACTAAAGTTGCTTTGGTCTACTTATTAGTGCGATTGAATGCCAACAAAATCACTGGAGCCATAAAGACAGATTCTTAAGGGCCAAAATGTGGAGCATACATGATGCAGTCAGGCATGGGGGTCCAAATGAATGGATGCCCAAACCTGCAGCCTTACCCTTGTAATTCGGCCTTCATACACAAACCCACACACTTGCAGCTAAACATACACAGCAGGCATACAAGAATCTCACACCCAGCACAACAACACACTTTTATATTTACTTTCAGCTGTGCAATGAACTCTCAAACTCTACACAAAGCTTTGTAGCTCATCTTGTAAACTCTCAACACTCTAGTTAATTCATACTTGACATATACACAGAAAGCTAAGAACATTCTCTTTTGTTTAACTTTAACTTTTAAAGTCTTTTTCATTTCAATCTAGCTGGTCATACATACGTATAGCCACTCAGGCCTTATAAAACAACTAAGGCTTGCAGGCTTGACTTACAACGCAGCTCGAATCCCTCCCTTGTTACTAATAAAACTTTCTTCGAGCTACCTTTTCATCATCCGAACTCACTCTAACCTCCTCCCGCTGCTTGCATTCCTTTTTCTGGTTTTTATAGCTTGCCAAGCTTCTCAACTGGAATGCCCTAGACTATCTTCCTTAAGCTCTCTGCATCATTAATGAGGGGAGGACTTCCCTCTCTAGATCTGACTGGTCAACGAGATGTTTTAATGGCGATATGGATGTCCAAGCTGAATGAGATAAGCTCTTGGTTCTCCAGGACGGAGACATGGCTGCCCATACTGTCCTCTAGCTAGCTGCAAGCTCAAAATTTTCCTTTTGCTGAATGAAAGCATGGCATTCAACTAGGACTCCACCAACTGCAAGTTCAACTGGCATTTCCTCATTCTTCTTAGCTTATTCAAACTTTTAACAGCTCAGATCCTAGCAGAATAAGATCGATGGTCGTGATTTCCTTTTTGCAGCTAAAGTTGTGGACTCAAATTTGAAGCCAAATCGCCTCTGGGCAAAGCTGGTATGTAGCTACACATTCAGCGAGGATGGTGCAAACGGAAAGTGGCTTTAGCCACAAGTTTAACCGCTAGAAGCCCTGTAGCCCAGCTAGACAGTTATTTGCATCCACATTAAACAGCTAGCTAGAAATGACCCCGGGCTGCACTTTAAGCCTGCCACTTGGCAGAGTACTAATTGCTTGAGCTATAGCATATAAGGCTTCGGCCGAGTGTTAACGAAGTTTAGGTCAAATGCCATTTGTTGGGATGCTCCTGCACCAATACAATATAAGCCATAGGCTATAGTATTGATGATAAGAGTGTAACTTGATTTAGGAAATGGTGAACTCACTCGACTACGGAGCCAAGATAACATCAATCCCTCAGTTGGCTGGCAGCAAAGTTGGAATTTATCCAAAGATATTGTAGAATGATGTTACTTGTGTTCAAGGATATGTTTCTTGTAGTTTTCTTCTCCGTATCAGGTTCTTAAGAAAATGCTTAATATCATCATAGCTTAACAGTTAAAACATACTTGTGGCACATTGCCTATCTAAAATTTACCATTGCATACAAAATACTAATACATAGAATGTGGACACCCAATTAGCATCGGGTATCTGTTTATACCCTCAAACCTCGCTTTGCCAGCACCCTTGAAGCTACTGCTTACTTTGTATGAATAAAGTAACGTGAATTTGATTAAAAGTGAGGATTTAGACACATTTGTAATATAAAGCAATACCAAGTCACACCAGGAGATTGCCCACTGGATGGAGTGCAAAAGACACATTAATGACATATGAAAATGCAAACTACTTACTAGTTAGCGTACTTTCCAGTCTTACTATCTC
Source organism: Torreya grandis (assembly GCA_037957365.1). Classification (NCBI taxonomy): domain Eukaryota; kingdom Viridiplantae; phylum Streptophyta; class Pinopsida; order Cupressales; family Taxaceae; genus Torreya; species Torreya grandis. The sequence continues at coordinate 4,827,880 of JARHVA010000047.1, read as the reverse complement.
TAATTATTTTCATGTTATCAGTGGCAGCAGCATTTTTAAGAATCATGCATAATTGAATCTGTTGACCATTTTTGGTCCTGCAGGCCAAAAATTGGTCTCCCTTTCTTCCCTACTATCTTGAGCAGTCAGTCATGTATCCACCTTTCTGCTGCTGTACTTTTCCCCTTTTGTAATAGCCCTGTTTTCTGAACCAAATGACTTGAGCTTTGTAGATGTTTCAGGTTGATCTGGAGGTTTATTTCGCTATGGGCAGCTAGTTTTCACAAGCCTTTTGGCAAAGGAATGGGCCAACTTTAAAGAGATATAAGTCTTTTACGAAGCTCCAAGGACAAAGTGCCCTTGCGGAGAGCAGTCGGGTTACAAACTGGACCGTTCCAGCAGGCTGCGGAGGACAATTATGGACCCAAAAGTGCCCTTGCGGAGGGCAGGGAACTTCACTTGCGGAGGGATAAAAGAGAAGGCCGAAAGGTAAGTTTTCTTCGAAAAAATCCAAGGCAAAATATGAAGAATTCCTTCGGACTTTTTGTCCGAGGAAAATCCGTGAGAAGCAAGGGTGAATTCCTTCGGACAAAATGCCCGAAGGAATTTCTTCAGACATTTTGTCTGAAGAAATTCACAAGGAAGAAGCTAAGGCAGGTTTTCCTTCGGACTTTTTCCGAAGGAAATTCAAAGGGAAAGAGACCGAAAGAAAGCGTTGAAACATGAAGGAAAGACTTCCTTCAGGCAAAATGTCCGAAGGAATTCCTTCGGACATTTTGTCCGAAGAAATTGAGATGACCAAGGGAGCCCGAAGGGCAAGTGCCCTTGCGGGGGACTCTCAGCGCCCAAAAGGGGACCTTTTCCAAGCTCCGAAGGGACACCTTCCCTTCGAGAAGGTTCAATTGCAAAGAGCCGAAGGAATTGCCAAAGGGGTGACAAGCCCGAGCACGTCAAATTCAGGACAATGGAATAGCCGTTGGTTTTGAAATGGCGCAGGCCCGACGGAATTCAAAGAGGCATAAAGACCCGAGGACAAACTCAGCAACCCGCTGAGAAAGGAGCCCGAGAAGCCAGCAAAAGACGAGAAGGGAGCTCGAGAACTCAAATTGCCAAAAAGAGACAAAAATATAGCAAGGAAAGAGGGAACAAAACAGAGAATCCAGAACACGGCCACGCACACATACGACAACATTTGGAATATTCCAAAAGACGCACCCAGCCAAGCACAGACACGAATCAGATCAGCCCAGATGGCAAAAGAAGGTGTCGGCAGGAAGTTCCTAGACGGATGAAAAAGTCGCCACCAAGTGGTTGCCAAGGGGAGCGCGGGCATTCAATAGAATGGCCCGTTTTTCCTCATTTTGCATTAATGAGCAGGCAGTCGCGTGAATTTCATGGAGAAGCGGCCTAGTCATTCAAATAGACAAAGCGACCCATGCTCTTGCAGCGATGTTTAATATGGTTCCTTCAGCGACTTCCTCTTCCCAATGTATTCAACGCAGCATGGGCCACTTGTTTTGAAAGGCGCCAAAGTCTTTTCTTTTATGTTATATATTATAATCTCTCATTTTGTAAAAGATATCTCTCAGCTTGTAAGGCGGAGCTCTACCGAAATTTACCTTGAATCAAAATGAAGCATTTTTACCTCCATTTGAGCTTGCACTTTTGCATATGTCAATGGCTTTGTCTTGTTTAAGTCATTTTCCTTCATGCTTTCACAGAATGATTCCAGCATGTCTAGTGTATTGTGAGTTCTTCTTTTGCTAGTCAGCCAGAAGTGTCCACCGCAGAGTATAGGCGCATGTGAACAGGTTGCCATAGTGTGTCTTAGAACACCTCTGGTAGTTCTTCCTCCCTATATCTCCAGAGGACCCCTAGCTCACTGATGCAGAAGAGTTTCTCGTGTCAAATGAAGTGTATAATCAGCTTGTTCTTGGTGGAAAGTGTATGTCAAAGCTAAGTAGATCAACCATTTTTGGGTGCATCACCGTATTAGTTTAAGTTATGTTTTCAGTAATGCTTCTCCCTTTTCACCCCCCCCATTGTTAGCAGTAGGAAATCCAGGGCCACAGAGATGCATCAAAGGGAGCTAGCCCTTATCTAGAGATTCTCCCCCCAGTTTTGCCAAACCCACAGCAAGAAGGAAGTCTCCATTGTGCCGCGTGGAAGACAGAAGCTGAGCCTTCTGTCAAGGGTGCAATCCACAACGTCAACAATTTTTGGCACGCCCGGTGGACCCATTTTAATGCTCAAAAAAGTTCCAAGATTGGTGTTGGTCCTGTTACAGTAAGAATGAACCACTAATCCAGCATCTGACTTTTAATCAGGCGATTGGGGGACAAGTTTTTATTCCAAAGAGTTGAAGAATCTTGATGTGTTCTTTAACCAACCAGCGTTTGGAGGCTTTTTCATCAACACCAATGGCGACTCCAAGTTGAATCAGCTAGTTAAGCAACCCTGGGGCTATCAAGAAATCACAGTTTGGTAAGTATAATTCCATTGCTCAGAAGTATGGCCCTTGTGTTCCTTCATATAGTTTTGATCAAGCATAGGTTGTCCATTGAATCACCTCAAGCAACAAGGATGCATACGGTTATGAGTTTTGCCCTTTGCAGGTTGGTGAAACATTGCGGGCTTTGCCTCTTCCTCCTCGGTTTGAGCAAGTCCTTGGCCAGCCTGGCTATGATCCTTACCAGCCTTGTGTTGATCCTTATCGGGTCCAATATGACCAATCTCAACTCTGTCATGAGCTATATCAATCTTATGCCCAATCTTCTCAATGTTTTACTTCTCCTACTCAACCTAATCTTTTTGCCAATTAGCCCATTTTCACCTTCAAACAAGCACTGTTGGGATATGAAAAGTATGTAGTGGAGCTTGACACTAGAAGGGGATGTGGCCAAGAAATTCATGATCATTTCATCCATCAAGTGAGAAATGCATTAAATCTGGTTAAGAGTGAATGGACTCCTATTGAAAAAGCCAATTGGCAAAAGCTTACAAATGAAATGCTGGATGTGAGTGGTTTGATTGCATCTTTGGAAGAGAAGTTGAGTATTCATGAGAGGCAGCCTTACCAAGTCTATCAACCTGCATACCCGCTGCCCCAAGTTTCATATCAGCGATATGCAGTCCCTACTCATGAGCCAAGTCAAGCCTGTCAAAGTCCTTTCCCCAATCATGTTGAAGAGAGTTTTGAAACAGTAAATCTTGTGTTTAAGGCCAATCTTGATAAGCGGATTGAATTGGCAAATCTTCACATGTAGCAGTCTATGTTGGCAACAAGGAAAGTGGAATCCAAACCCTCACTACCCTCTCACATCGCAACCCCATCACCCCAAAAGGAGGCTTCCAGTCCTAAGATCATGAGCTGGAGTAAATTAGTTGAGTCATGGAACATCAAGGAGGAGAAAGGCATTGTTCGAGAGTGTGAGGTAAAAAATGAGGCTAGTCCTTCTCAAGTCCCTCCCACCCTTCCTCAAGAAGCTTCTTGTACTCCATGGCAGCCTTCATGCACTCCTCATTTCCATGATGATTCCTATGAGCTCCAAGAAAGACTCTTTCAAGAAAATCTAGCTAAGCAAATTGAGGAATTAGAGGCAAAGGTGAGATTGCTTAGTGAAAGAGAGATGGAAATTTCAGACCTTAGAGAGGAGCCTACGCCAAAAGACACCCCTTCTACCAATCCTCAAGCTAATTTCTATATTGATGAAGTGTTGGTCAAGTGGAGAGAAGAAAATCAAGTGATTTTGGCCCAAGGTCTGCCCCCGTTTTCTCATAAGTTTTCAAAAAGATCCCCTACTTTCCATTCCCAACCTGATTTTGACAATCCTTGTGTTCCACCTCCTTGCCTGGTAAATGAAGAATGTTTCTCTTGTGTTGAGGAATTCATCTTGAAAGAAGCAACTGAAGAGGAGTATGCTCAGTTCATGACTGATCAGGGAGACTTCATGAGTGCAGACGAGGAGAAGATCACCATAGGTACCCCCTTTGATGAACAAGAAGACAAGTCACAAGCTTTTGCCTCTATCTCTGATGAGGAAGAGATGATCTTCGACTCTTTTCTCACTTTGCAAGACGTCATGGAGGAGCATGGACAGATTCTTGATCATGTTTTGAATGATTTGTTTGAAGTCATTGGGGCAGGTTACACTCTTCTTCAAGGAGGCTATGAGCTGGCTAAGGGTGGAGAAGGCAGCATTGGGACTCAAATAAGTATGCAAAGGGGTTGCAAGCTTTCAGATTTATCCTTTCAAGAGGTTGGTGAATCTGAAGATGATAATTTTGAAGTCATCAAGGAGGAACCTGTTTTGAAAGAGGCAAGTGAAGAAGAGTGGATCCAATTTGCAACTGATCAAGAAGCTCTCATGGATGACAATGAAGAAGAAATCATCATGGATGCTCCTTTTGAAGGCATCATCAACAATGGAGAAGACACAGGTCATGCATACATGCGGATGTTCCAGCAATATGAAGAGGAAAGTAAGCATGGTGAGCTCTCTCCTCCCTTGTTTGATGAACTTCCTTGTTGCTTTGATGAGGAAGATGACCATGCCATGGAACCCGAGTTGGAGGAGGATCAAGAAGATGTCTTTGAACAACTAAAGACTCTGGTTTTTTAGCAAGAAAAGGAGAGGCCTGTTAATCTTGAGGAAAGCTTTGAAGAAGAGAGCCTTGAGCAAGAAGGTGATGTTCTGTGCGATGAGCAAGCAGTTTGTGATCCCATTTCAGACATTGCAACAGGCACCCTTCTTCAAGAAAGCCATGAGGAAGCAGAAGATAAGTTTGACAGTCTCTTCAATGAGGTAGAAGGGAACAAGTCAATCCATGATGCATATCAAGGGGGTCATGAGCTAGATGATCCCTATGATGATGAGCCAGCAGCCATTGACTTCTTGGTGAGATACACTAGCATGAAGGGCCAGCATGAAACAAGCTTCCAAAAGCAAGATGAATACATATATGTTGAAAGCATGTTTGACCCTGATTCATTTGGATACAAGCCAATCAAGGTGGCAAACAAGAAGAGCAAGTCACCAAGCCTCCTTTCCATTCAGCGACTTGTCGGCACCATAAGTTTTCTTGCCATGAAGGAGACTTAAGAAGTTTTTCTTTTGATCCAGGAGGGAGGAAAATGTACTAGTTAGCTGTACATAATAGTTTGCTTTCAGTTGTGTGTCTTTCGTTTTCCCTAAGTGCTGTTGCACGCGTGTGTGTAGTTTTTTTAGCCTTTGTTGTGTGTGTTTTCCTTTGTGTTTGAGTAAAATCTTTGCTGGTTCATAGGTCCTTACAAGGTTGTTGTTAACTTCTCCAAGTTGCATCCTGACTCTGTGCCCAATGGACTTTGAGGCTACCAGTCTTTTCAAGCATAACAGGCATGCTTCCCCTGGGAATCGCCAAATTTGTTAACCATTTTTTGTCCTGCAGGCCAAAAAATTGGTCTCCTTTCCTTCCCTACTATCTTGAGCAGTCAGTCATGTATCCACCCTTCTGCTACTGTGCTTTTCCCCTTTTGTAATAGCCCTCTTTTCTGAACCGAATGACTTGAGCTTTGTAGATGTTTCAGGTTGATCTGGAGGTTTATTTCGTTGTGAGCAGCTAGTTTTCACAAGCCTTTTGGCAAAGGAATGGGCCAACTTTAAAGAGATATAAGTCTTTTACGAAGCTCCAAGGACAAAGTGCCCTTGCGAAGGGCAGTCGGGTTACAAACTGGACCGTTCCAGCAGGCTGCGAAGGGCAATTATGGACCCAAAAGTGCCCTTGCGGAGGGCAGGGAACTTCACTTGTGGAGGGATAAAAGAGAAGGCCGAAAGGTAAGTTTTCTTCAAAAAAATCCAAGGCAAAATATGAAGAATTCCTTCGGACTTTTTGTCCGAAGGAAATTCATAAGGAAAAGATGGAAAGGATTTCTTCGGACTTTTTGTCCGAAGAAAATCTGTGAGAAGGGTGAATTCCTTCGGACATTTTGTCCAAAGTAATTCACAAGGAAGAAGCTAAGGCAGGTTTTCCTTCGGACTTTTTTCGAAGGAAATTCAAAGAGAAAGAGACCGAAAGAAAGAGCTGAAACATGAAGGAAATACTTCCTTCGGGCAAAATGTCCGAAGGAATTCCTTCGGACATTTTGCCCGAAGAAATTGAGATGACCAAGGGAGCCCGAAGGGCAAGTGCCCTTGCGGGGGACTCTCAGCGCCCAAAAGGGGACCTTTTCCAAGCTCCGAAGGGACACCTTCCCTTCGGGAAGGTTCAATTGCAAAGGACCGAAGGAATTGCCAAAGGGGTGACAGGGCCGAGCACGTCAAATTCAGGACAATAGAATAACCGTTGGTTTTCAAATGGCGCAATCCTAACGGAATTCAAAGAGGCATAAAGACTTGAGGACAAACTCAGCGACCCGCTGAGAAAGGAGCCCGAGAAGCCAGCAAAAGACGAGAAGGGAGCCCGCGAGCTCAAATTGCCAGAAAGAGATAAAAATATAGCAAGGAAAGAGGGAACAAAACAGAGAATCCAAAACACTGCCACGCACATATACGACAACATTTGGAATGTTCCAAAAAATGCACCCAACCAAGCACAGACACGAATCATATCAGCCCAGGTGGCAAAAGGTGTCAACAGAAAGTTCCTAGACGGATGAAAAAGTCTCCACCAAGTGGTTGCCAAGGGGAGCGCGGGCATTCAATAGAATGGCCCGTTTTTTCTCATTTTGCATTAATGAGCAGGCAGTCGCGTGAATTTCATGGAGAAGCGGCCTAGTCATTCAAATAGACAAAGCAACCCATGCTCTTGCAGCGATATTTAATATGATTTAAACGCCAAAGTCAAGACTGGCGATTGCCACAGCATGGTTCCTTCAGCGACTTCCTCTTTCTAATGTATTCAACGCAGCATGGACCACTTGTTTTGAAAGGCGCCAAAGTCTTTTCTTTTATGCTATATATTGTAATCTCTCATTTTGTAAAAGATATCTCTCAGCTTGTAAGGTGGAGCTCTGCCGAAATTTACCTTGAATCAAAAAGAAGCATTTTTACTTCCATTTAAGCTTGCACTTTTGCATATGTCTATGGCTTTGTCTTGTGTTAAATCATTTTCCTTCATGCTTTCACAGAATGATTCCAGCATGTCTAGTGTATTGTGAGTTCTTCTTTTGCAGGTCAGCCAGAAGTGTCCACAGCAGAGTATAGGCGCATGTGAACACGCTGCCATAGTGTGTCTTAGAACACCTCTGGTAGTTCTTCCTCCCTGTATCTCCAAAGGACCCCTAGCACACTGATGCAGAAGAGTTTCTCGTGTCAAATGAAGTGTATAATCAGCTTGTTCTTGGTGGAAAGTGTATGTCAAAGCTAAGTAAATCAACCATTTTTTGGTGCATTACCGTATTAGTTTGGGTTCTGTTTTCAGTAATCATTCTCCTTTTGTACCCCCCCCCATTGTTAGCAGTAGGAAATCCAAGACCACAGAGATGCATCAAAGGGAGCTAGCCCTTATCTAGAGATTCTCCCCCCAATTTTCCCAGACCCACAGCAAGAGGGGAGTCTCCATTGTGCCACGTGGAAGACAGACGCTGAGCCTTTTGTCAAAGGTGCAATCCACAGCGTCAACAAAATCATAGAGTCATATCAAATATTTTGCATCCTTCATACTTAAAGTTAAGACCTCAATGACTTCTATTTGTGTCCTGCTTAAGGAACGTGACAGCATAAATTTGAAGTTGTCATCTGGGTGATTGAAGAGCAACAGACATACAAAAACAATGAATCTGTTGTAACAAGAACTTATATTGGTGATTAATCATCTCTTCTAAAAGATTTAGATCCAAACAGAATCCAGAAACACCAACAAAAAATAAGAAAAATAACAGCATGTCTAAGCATATGTCAAACTAATATAGGTGGAGGATGTGCAGGATTTGTTTCCACCATATACATTGTTACCTTCACTTTGCATCTTTCCATGGCCTCGCAACCAATTCAGAAACCCAGCATTTGCACTGAACCTTGAAAGCATCTCCATTGAAGCTTTGAAAATTAATCAGTTCAAATGACATCATGATAGACTGTATAATTTCTTGCCAAATTGGCTCTTCTACGGTACTTTCTCATGTGTCACTCTGAGAATTACAAACTGGAACTACTGGCTAACCGTCACACCTTCAAAGCTCCTTATTTTATTGTTGAAAATAGTCTGTAAAACAGGAACTGGTTGCTGGATTTCCTAAAGGTTTTAACCTGCCATTTTTTTATTTTTCTTCCTTGTCTATAGGATTAACTTATTAAGACCTCATATGCCACTTCAATTCTTCCCAAAAAAAAATGAATGAGACTGTGTATAACATCCCCAAATATGAACAATTCTCTCTATCTAGAAGCCATTCATTGATATGCAGAAGGTGGTTCAACTCAATGTATTAAAAAATGCAGATACCCACCGGGTACCTGCGGAAAAACTGCAAAAAAAGCTAAACAGTTATTCACCACCATTAACCATAGGTTGGTAAGGAGTTGAAACTCACGGTTAACAGCAAATAACTAACCGGATTGTTGTTAACCGCAGGTTTCTACTCTCTACCCGCCCACAACCCGGCTAATGCGAATACATAACAAAAGTGATAATAAAAAACCGTCATTTGCTTCCGATCGCAATTTTTGGGAAATTTCTACTGCATGCAAAAACATTGTGCATTTTTCATCTTTTCCGTCCAGCTTTGGCTCTTTTTTGTCCAACTTTGGCATTTAAATTTGCAACTCGAGCTCGCATTTGCAACTCGACTAAGGTTTGGGCCATTTGACATTTGGAGTTTGCACTTTGTAGGGTTTGTAACTAGCAGTCGCCGCCATTGTAGGGTTTATAATACAGAGCTTTGCAGGGTTTGTAACTTGCAGTCAACGCCATTGTTTGCAGTTGTGTAATCCGCAAAAGTTTCCAGTATTTGGTAGGAAAAAATTGGTGGCCCTTTTAAACTGATGAATAGTGGATGAAGAACCATGTCTGCTGCAGTTGTATGAGAAATCTGTTTTGTTGTGTTTTTATATCATAAGACAGGATTCTGTCAACTTTGTACTTGAGTTTGCAGGGTTTGAATACAAAATACTCTTATTCGCCCTCATCAGTCAGTTGTCAGCGGTAACCATAGAAGTAAACATAGTCTATGAACATTGTACTCTTTTTTTTGTTTAAAATTAAGCATTGTACTCTTATTTACTCAAAAACTAATATAAAACATATTTATGACTCTGAGTTATGTGTTCTCTACATTCATTTCATTTCTTTATGTGTTTCAGTGTATTTTATGAATTTGTATATTTTTTTAAAGTAGTGAGAAAACTACCGAGTAATTGTTGTTTAATTGCCGAGTCTCAAGTACAAATCAGAATTTTTGACTATCAGGGCGTTGCCGAGTACGAGTTTTAAAACTATGGTTCAACCGTTCCCACAAAAAACCCAAGCAGGGATCTTGAGCTTAGCTGATGTGTGCTTTTACACTGACCAAAAGCCCACAAATGTTAACTTAGATGGGGATGATTAACATAAATACTAAAAAATGCTGACCTATTTATTGAGTCATCAGTAACAGACGAGAAAAAGCATTAGTGACATGTAAAAACCATAGACCACGAGATTTCTTACTCATGTATACAGATCCTTACCCAGAAAACCAAACTGGAACCTTTTACAAGGCATGACGCATACACTTCCATTGGTGTAGTGCGTGTATCCATGTCACGATGTTTGTGTGGCACAGTAATTTATGGTTTGCGAGCATATAGCCAGCAAGAGAGACTTCTTATTCTTTAACATAGATCCCTGACCAAACCAAACTGGGTCCTTTGGTAAGGTGCCAACTTTCACCAGTGATGTGCTAGTAGGAACGTGAGCATGGTTACTTTAGCATGTGGTAATGACGACAACTTTGCATGCATATAGCCTACCAAAGAAGCACAGGAGAAATTTGACCCGTGGATATAATCCTCAACCAGAAAGTCAAAACTGAGTCTTGGGCAACGTACCAAACTTTCATTAGCAAGGTTCCCATATGTATGCAAAGGACATAAAGATGCCATGAGAAAAGAATCCAAGACTTTTTACTTATCGATATGGAAACTTAACAAGAAGTGCAAAGGTAACCACTTTCAATTGTGCAGTGCTTGCATATGTTACTGCTCTTGCACAGGTGACAAAGATGCCAAGGTTTCCAGGCCTGAAAATAGAACAGGAAACTTCTGGGGCATCATAAATATAGATCCTTGAGCAAAAAATACCAAATGGTGGTCTTTAGCAAGGTACCTACTTTCATTAGTGCAGTGTGCTTGTATGCATGTAAATCCGCCTGTATGATATAAAGACTGTAGATATGAATAGGATGCCACACATCAGTATTGCTTTCCAGTAAGTTATCAGTTCTAGTGATCCTCTGGGATTAGAGAACTAAACTAGAGTTTCATCTTGAAATAATATAACCATAGATGTTGTATTAACTGTGAGTTTCATTTTGAAGTGTCTACAACCAATACCACAAAATCCCCATATGTATAGACTGGAAATTTCAACTTGAAGTATCCTGAACCAGTACCCTATTGAAATTTTTTGACAGTTTCCAATTCATGTCCAGGATCTACTCCAATCCGGTGGGATTCACTACCACTGAACTACTTGCCCATTTCATTATGTAATTTTCAATTTCTCTCTAGGAGTGTGGAATACAATTTTCAACACCCACATCAACAATGGATCTGCCACGATGTTGAAAATTTTGGACACCCGAGAACTCACATCCAAGACACTCCTGGCAGGTGAGTTCCTCTACCACTGAGCTACTTGCTGACCATAGTTATCAGCAAACTCCAGTATAGGGATAAGGACCGTGACCGCATGACTACATTTGTATATAATATAGCTGTGTCCTTATTCATTTATTCACACACCCTGATTTGAATGGCATACCAGTACCCGTACCCCCATGTCTCTAGGTAAATATGTTGCTCACACATTTCAAAGAGGTTATTCCATGATGGAATTATCAGTCTCCCTAGAAGCAGATTGAAATTCCAACGTACCCCCAAAAATACCTTCATTCAATATTCCTTTAGATCATCATTGTGCGTTTCTATGAGATACATAATAGGTTTTCCATAGAAGGATTTATCTACAGATTGATGATAACCATCTATTAAATTAAAATAGAAATACAAAATTCATTTAAAAAAAAATGTGTTGCATACCTGGCAAATGGCCAATGCAGTTTGCTTGGCCCTTTCAAGGGGTGAAGAATAAACTGAAGTGAAAGAAATCCCCTGAGTCTTGAGAAACACCCCCAGAGCCCTGGCCTGCCTTTTCCCATTGGTTGTCAATGTTGCAGAAGGAGATCTGCCCCCAATCAGCTCCGGCCTCTCATTCATAGTGCTCTCTGCATGCCTTATCAAAAAAACCTCTGTCATGGCATCCTCCTCCATTGACACCCACCTGGAATGCTGATGATTCTCCAAGGAAACTCCAGAGCTGGCAGAGGAAAGTGTAGGGGATGACATGGCAGCGCCAGAAGTGAGAATGTTGTAAGGATCCCACACCCTTACAGAAGGACCCATGTAAGGACTCCCACTGAATGACAGCTGGGGCGACAGGGGAGATGCTGAGGGATGACATGGCAGGACCTCTGGTTCCTGTTCCAATACCTTTTTTTTTTCTTCTTTCCCCTTGATTCCACCCCCATCTTCCTCCTCTTCTGCTCTGGCTGCCGCTGCCGCCGCCTCTTCTTCTTCTTCTCTGCTCTCTTCCTCTTGGGAAGATTGAGCCTGCCCCATTACCGGCAGGTAAGCTGTTTTCACACACCCAGAATCAAAATCAAATCTTTTTAAGAAACATTATTGCCAAATGGCTGAGATCTATGAAAATATTTAAACTGTGTCCCATTTTAGCTCCGAGCAAGTTGGTCACATATTTCAGAAGCAGTGAGATCTCATTCATATAAATTGTACTTTCTTCATTGGATCTTAATGCCTAAGGACACGTTTCTGTTAATGATCTGGGCAAATCCAATTGATGATACTATTATAGTAATGCTGCGGCCTTTTAGCCCCAATTATAGAGGCTGTATTGACCATTTTCTTCCTTTTCCTACGTGATCTAGCAATGTATGTGCATCCGGACATCTGACGATGAATTCGCCTTCAATTCTTGTTTTTTTTTTGTTGGGGAGGAGGTTGGGTTGGCCGGTCAACAGCTATGATCATTTTTACATTGAGTGGGCTCATTATGATTGTGTGTCGACTGGCCATTTAAATGAAGTTTGCAATGTTATGAGCTTAATAAATATGATTTGTTTCCATTTGTAACTTTGAACGTACCTGCTAGGATGGTGGGGAGCATGTAGGGATGGTGGGGAGCAGCGGGGAGCAAGATCGTCTATGATATTTTCGAAGGTAGGGAGTGCAAGTCGATTAATAAGGTTTCACTCGGTCGTTTTTAAAAGGGAAGGGTTTTATTGAAAGTATTGTAGTTTGACTCGTGAGGATGATAGTTGTTTATATCCATTCATCAGGGTATAAATCTCTCTATGTGTTTGACACGAAGAGTCAAGTAGTTAAAATAAGGATTGTGTTTTGGATGGTTTTAATGGCATGGATGCCCCTTATTCGTGGTTGTTTAGCCGAAGGAATTCTCTGATTTAAATGTATGTTTAATCGATATTCTATGTAATTTAGTGATTCCATGTGAATGCTCCTTGTTATTGTGGCATGCACACAAAAAAAAGGGCAGGGTTTTAAATAAAGTTTTAACAATTTCATATGGAGAGTTTTGAATTATGTTTTATTATTTTAATTTTGAATTATATTTTACTATTTTCATTTTGAAATGGTAAGATTTTGAATGAGGTTTTATCAATTTCATTTTGAAATTGTAGGGGTTTTAATTGGATTTTATCAATCTTGTTTTAGATTTAGTTTTCTCAATGTCATTTTGAAACGGTAAGGTTTTGAGTTAGGTTTTACCAATTTTATTTTGAATTAAGAGTTTTAAATTATGTTTTATTATCTTTATTTTGAATTTAGTTTTGATTTATGTAAGAGTTTGAATTGGAATCTATCAATTTCATTTTGAAAGTGTAAAGTTTTTAATTAGGTTTTACCAATCTGATTTTGAAATTATAGGATTTTAACAAATTTCATTTTGAAATGGTAATGTTTTGAATCAAGGTTTACTTAGGTTTTACCAAGGGTTTGAATTAAGTTTCACCAATTCCATCTTGATAAGGTAGAGTTTTGAATTAAATTTTACCAATCTTATTTTAAATTAGGTTTTACCAATCTCATTTTGAATTAAGTTTTACCAAACTTAATTTGAAAATTTGGGGTTTTGAACTAGGTTTTCTCAATCCCCTATTAAAAGTGTATGTTTTGAATTAGGATTTACTAATCTTGTTTTGAAAGGGTAAGATTTTGAATTAGATTTTACCTATCTTGTTTTGAAAGGGTGAGGTTTTGAATTAAGTTTTACCAATCTCGTTTATAAAGTGTAGGGTTTTGAACTAGATTTTATCTAATAGAACATTAGAAGATGACTATATTGTTTATATTAGTTATATTATTTTGATGAACAAGTGCATAAGGGATATTACATTGAATAATTTTACACTAATTCATCGATATTAGACATAAGGGTACAATAAATAAATGTTTGCCCTAATGCTAAGGGGGAAATGAATGGAAGTTGTTAATCTCGATTTCTCTCTAAACCGAATAACATGTTTGATCTGTGGATTATTATGATTGTTAGTTAATTGATTATTGCTTAATTAAATTTTATGTTATACCTTGATTATAAGACAGTTATATGTTGCTTATATTACATGATTAAATTAGTATGAGTTAACTGTGCTTTTATATTCTATATATTATGATCATGTTGTTAGTTTATACAGTAATATTTTATAGATATAATTATGTTTTGAGCTAACTACCTTCATTATTGTGAGGTGGATGTATGATAGATCCATCCCTCAAAGTGTGATGGAGGGAGAGCATCATTAGAGATGGTAGTGTAGATAGAGATGTTGGGGGATGACAGAGAAAAAGCTAGATATCTATGCACACACCACATTAGAATAACATGTTTTATGATTATTGTTTATTTTATGATCGTTGTAGTATGTCTTTTACGTTATCTGTATTTAGATGACTGCTAATAAATTTTTGTTGTGATATTGTTAAGGTTTGATGCTTACGTTAATCCGATTGCATGATTTCATTTATGGTTCCAATACATAGGTAATGTTGGTCTATGATTATGTTATTTGATGCTTATTGAGATGTTGTACTTACTGTTATCTATGTATTTATCAAAATGTCTTAATTCATTGGTTGGTTTAAATGATATTTAGTAAAAATCATTGTTTTGATTTAAAATCAATATGTATAAGAGGTAGTCAAAGGCATTAGTAATAACCTATGTAAAGGTAATGTTAACCACAACATCATTGTGTTTGTTTTATGGTTATAATGTGTTATAGTCTTATAGTCTGTTGCTTTGATTTTATACTTGTCACATTGTCATTCCCAGTCATAATGTTTGATAACCCTTATTAAGTTTATGCCATTAGTTATTTTTGAAATACTATGGATCTAACCTTAGCTAGAGGGTCGAATGCAATGGCATTAGTCTTATGATTTTGTAGACTTGTTGGTTTATCGACATCATTGGAAATGATAGTGTTAATGGATTTTTGTAAAGTCAATGCATGGGCAAATAGTGAGTCAATAAACATGTAGATATTTAAGGATTAAAATAATGATTGATTAGTTGTTTTGGGAACACTCGAGATAATTAGGGATTTTTGTTTGGCTCTAACTTGAGTTAATAATGATTTGGCAAATTGATTTACAAATTTTGGGGTTTTTACATGGTGGAAACAATGGTAGACTGCGAGTCTTTTTATCCTTAGTACATGCATTAAATGAGTGGGAAATCTTGGCCGAGAAGGATGAAAACGTCTCAGAAAAGGAATGACAATAAGGAGGCAGAAGGGGGGACGACATGGCAAAGAAGAGCAACGGTGAGTAGAGAGAAGGGGTGGAGAATTATTCTGGAGTAAAAAAAATAGAATTGGAAGCTACAATAAGGTTGGTGGTGTAATTTCATTTTATGGTTGTCTAAACACAAATTTTGTGTATTCTTTTATGAAAAGGGGTTCTAAAAGTTATTATGTTATTTTGATAAGAGTTAGGCCCTATAGATGGCTCGGCCATCCACATAACCCAACCTTTATCTCTGAAACCCTAAGCTCGTATAATGGATTGTATTTTATTGCATTTGAAACCTTGAGCTCTTATAATGGACTGTGTATAACATATGTTTGAAAACCTAAGTTGTTATGACAGACTGTGTTATGATTGTTTCTTGAAAATCTTGTTTGAAAGAAGGTTAAGTTTTTGAATGGAAAGTAAGTTTTTAAACATTATTCTATTTGAGGAGAATTCAATGTTTTTGACTCATTAATCCCTTAGATAAGTTTAGTAAATCAATAATTATATGGGGGTATGTATATATACCCTACAGAAGTACTGGGGTATATAAACATACCAATGTATATTTACCAAGGTGTATATACTATTTGTAAATGGGAAATCATCTTTGTATAAGGATTTTTAATGGTGTAATCTGCTTACTATAATGCCCAAATAATCGACTGAGTCAAACATATGGTTGTGCAAAAGATATTTACTTTTTAAATGAAAAATTATATTTGGTTGTGTGATAAGTTGATCGTAATATAGTCAAGTTGGATAATGATCAGACATTCAAGATTCGACTACCTGTTAAAAATGATTCCACCCATTTAGGAAGAGGATTAACAAATATCATATGCATAAATATATGTAAAGTATATATATATATATATATATATATATATATATATATATATATATATATATATATATATATATATACATGCCAAAATATATATACATAGATGTATACAATTAGGTAATGCCCATTTGATTGAGGAATTATTTAGAATGACTATGAAACTGGGTAATAAAGCATGTAGCATGTGAAGGTTAACTTCCTTTGTATACAGATTCTAAAGGAGTTTTTTGCGTACCCTTCTTGCAATAACTAGTTGACTAGGTCGAACTAGTGGTTGTGCATGTGATATGATTCGAGGTATGTACTGTTAATTGACTATGCATGTGTATTTCTATAAAGTGGTTATGTTACTCTAGTTATGCATTGACCTAGTAAATGTTGTGTTCAACTATAAATGAGTTTTACACTTGTGAAGTAGGTATGGACATTCATCTGTGCTTGAGTTATCTTCTTGTGAAGTGAAAATTGGTTTTTGGTTGTGAGTTGATTGTATTCTTAGGATAAAAGATATATATTCATAATTATGCCAGTACAATATATATATATATATATATATATTGTTAAAGGATAAAAGGTGTATATATACATATATATGGTATATATTTGTATGAATGAGATGTCTACATATATATATATATATATATATATATATATATATATATATATATATATATATATATATATATAGTGTGTATATATATATATAGTATATATTTGTATGAATGAGATGTGTGCATATAAATGTTGTATACATTTAGGACTGTTGATTGAGTTATAAATCCATGATGTAAGTATATCATGAATATATACATACAACTCGTTTAATGTACAACAAGTTATCATCGAAGTTGGATTATTGTTTTATGTGAGTTTAAGGTCTTAAATATAAGGCATTTGCACATCTCATTCATACAAATATATATATATATATATATATATATATATATATATATATATATATATATATATATATATATATATATATATATATATTTGTATGAATGAGAGGTGTGCATATAAATGTTTTATACATTTAGGACTGTTGATCGAGTTATAAATCCATGATGTAAGTATACCATGAATATATGCATACAACTCGTTTAATGTACAACAAGTTATCATCGAAGTTGGATTATTGTTTTATGTGAGTTTAAGGTCTTAAATATAAGGCATTTGATTAAGTAGTACCTTTGAAGTTGTTTACGATTGGCTTGTTGTTATTTGAGAAATATTTATACTTGGAATTACGTTGTGTTAAATGCATTATTGGCATGTGAATTTTAGGCTATAAATTAATGTTATTAGTTGAATGAAATAACATTGAGTTACTTTTTGAGATTTAATAACTTGTAGTCTAAAGTATGGAATATACCTGGATGGTATGTTCTAATGAGGATTGTTCTTATTATGTTTATTATTTATGTATTAAATAATATGATTTGAGATTCATTGCATAACATTTTGATGGATTAAATGTATGTATTTGATTATTTCTATACTTAGCATGTTTTATGTTTGCTAATAGGAAATGATCCGATTGAATTTATTGGTTACATTTTACTTAACCAATTATCACATTTATGGCACTAAATATAAAGTGAGATGGACTTCACCAGCTTAGTTAGCGTCATAAGTGTGAGATGAGGGTAATCCGATCAAGTGGTGTATATGAATTTGACTAATCCTAAAGATCATTAACTATTTGAAGACTTTGACTAAAATAATGTTTTAGTTAAACATTATCATTTCATGTGTTTGATATAGTTTATATGTTTGTGTGATATCATGTTAGAATATATTTTCTTTATGATACACATCATGTATTAATTATCTTACAGTACACAGGTATTAACTTGTCTCTCTGGATTCATGTATCATCACTATCTACCCATCAATGAAAGGAGGGCCATTCCCTAGTTGGGAGATTGTGCAGGGGATCGATGGTCTATGGTTGGTATGTAAAAGTGCTCGGATGATACTTCCTTCCCCACAACAATACTTCATTAGAGACTACATTGATATTACTATAGGACATGTGAGTTCGTTGAGACTCATGCTCTGTGGAGCGTTGTGTCTTGCATTATATTATTATTGTGACACTATTCTTGTTGAAATTATATTATTTATTCATATGTACATTGATAGTAGTGGCTGCAATATTGTATCAGTTGTGACTAAAATTATGTAATTACCTTTTGGAATAAATGCAATTTTATTAGGTTAATCAACAATGTACTTATTTTGCTTAATAATTATCATG
The DNA here is from genome assembly GCA_037957365.1 of Torreya grandis. Taxonomy (NCBI): domain Eukaryota; kingdom Viridiplantae; phylum Streptophyta; class Pinopsida; order Cupressales; family Taxaceae; genus Torreya; species Torreya grandis. The sequence goes on along the minus strand of JARHVA010000047.1, from coordinate 4,809,783 downwards.
GTAATTTGTAGCTAAATGGATTGGTACATGTTTGTTCATGATTAACTAATTTAATGTGTTTAATTATGGATCACTACTTAGATTTCTCATGGTGAAATCTAATGTATGAATATGTGTAATTATTATTTTTTTATAAATTTACTCTATTATAGTAAAACCTAGTGGGGTTGTTACAAAAGTATCTAAAATTATTGATAATTGACAAGCAAATTTATAAACACAGACCTTGTTTTAAATTCACATATATCATAGCAATCACTATAAATGATCAAAAAAGCCATAAGATAGTGCATAAGAAGATCCTTAAAAATGATCAAGCTTTGTTGATGTGACTAGTATTAAAATCCTATGATATTGACAAATCAATATTGGGTTGTCTCGATGATGACAATTTTTCCCAAAAGTGGCAAGCATTTTCCAATAATGGCTATGAAAATTTATACAATCTAAAACTTTATGAATTTCATCAATAGTTCCATTAAAAAACCTCTTTTGGATTTGCAAATAAATGTATGAGACTACCTCAATTCCATCTCCTTCGCTTAAGCCCTAATTTGTACCAAGAAGAACTATAAAGGACATAAAAATGGATTTTTTTTTAGGGGCCTACCTCAATCACTGCTTATTTCTTTACATTTTAGTAATCATCACTCATGCATGTCAACTATCTAAGCCATGTATATGATAATTCCATCCCTTATCCTTATGATATAAGATGCAAGATTTAACTAGGGCAATTATATGTGCTCTTTTACTAGTCATTCTTTTGGTACAAGTATACATTAATAATGCTTCAATGTAATACACTGAAATCAATAGATGTGATATCCAAATGTCTTCCTTGTAATTATAATAAGATATATGTGGTCAAACTTAGCCTTTGAATCACCTTAGGGTGCCTTTGTATATGTAGACTTCTCAAATTTAAATTAGGGACATATTGACACACAAGCCAACAAAGAGAGAATATATATAAAAACTAATAAAATAGGGACCAAACAACAGTAACTTAGACCAAAGATCCAAAAGGGCCCAACAAGCACACTAACTACTATCAAAACATTTTGATACAAAACAAACTAGTATCAGAACATTTTGATATGGGTCATATCAGTATTGGAAGTGTTTTGAGACTTGCATAAGACAAACCACAAAGAGGAAGAAACATAGGGATCCCAAGTCTTAGAAAACACAGAGAGATCAAATTAGAGGAATAAAAGAACACATGGCCACATGAAGAATAATAGAGAGAAAAACATAATAGAAAGCATCGATAAGAGCCTAATCTAAACCAATGATCCATATGCACCAAAACACAATAATAACATTTCAATTACAAGGATTTTATTAGAATTAGGTGTTTACATAATGCATCACTTTAGTGTGTGTGTGTGTACATTGAAATAAATCAAACAAGGGTGGATATTATGTGTTTTTTGGTCGCTTTGCTACTTATATGTTATGTTCAAAGTTAGTACTAGATATGAAAATGATCAAAAATTCAAAAGCAAGAGAGAGATTACCTTATATCAGAGTCTAGTTCCAACAACTTGTAAAATAGAAAAACCATGTCTCTTCATTATCTACATGAATGTATTGATTTCCATTGAGTGTCTATGAATGATCTTATGTCAACACCTCAAGAGAAAAAACATGAATGTGTTCAAATATATCAATGTTTAGATAAATTGATAATAATTTAACTGATGAAATAATTTAAAAACTAAAAATAAAAAATAGGAATGAATACATCTATTGGTATGTGAACCATGATTTCATCCATAAAAAATCTCACACAATCATGGATCTAATCTAAACTTGCCATGTGGAAAAACCTAGATTCTATTGACCCTAAAAAGTGATAAAATTATATTATTAGCACAAGAAACAAACATCGTCTACCTCTCTGTAATATCTTGACAAATCTTTATAATTGCTTGACATTTCTATAACCTCTTGTCATCTTTATGACCTCTTGAAATTATGTGACTGAATAATATGATTATGTGCCCCCTTTTGAAGCGAAGGATGTACTTGGTGTAGACACATAAATTTGGTACTAGACACTTGGAATTATTAATATTAACCTATCTTTGGCATACATGACTTGTGCATACACATTTGACTCTTACTTACATTATATTCTATTTGTTTGTTTATCTATGCACTTAACCAGCCTAATTTGTTGTTATTCATATTCATGATCTCCCTAGTATTTTCCATATTGATTTATTATCCTAAGCATATTATCATTGTACATCATATGCATGTTTCCTCCTCTCTATAAAGTGCCAACAATAGTCAAATGTTTGAGGTTATTAGTAGTGTATGCCTTCGTTACCAATGTCCCAAGACCTCTAACGACTATTTTTCAAATTCAAATCTTTCTTTTGGATTAGCCTACATGTTTCACATGTCAGTTATGGATGAAAAGTACCCAAAAAATCATATATAAATACATATCAAACCTAAGGCCATTCTTATCTATCAAACACCTAACATCTATCACTTATCTTAATAAAGCTTAAAAAATACATTTACACATCCTTGAGGCATTATCCTAAAGCATCCAAATCTAAAAATCCCTAAAAGGAACAGTCCCAAAACCCAAGTCTAAACACCTAACACAAGGTCAAAGTTGCATGTGTTCAAGTGTCAAAATCTAAAGAGTTGCATTGCATTCAAGTGGATCACAATTATGTACATATACACATAGATGGAAGAACTATGTATAGTTTGATCCCTTTTCATAGTATTAGAACATAGGCAATGCTCAACCACTCAATAAGGAGTGGTTGGATTTCTCAAACCCATCTTTTACATCCCTTTTTTTAAGTGAATCAGGTGTCAAAAGTGGAGTTAGGGTTTCAATGCAAAGGAGAACAAAATTAGGATATGCACAAAGGTTTGAGGATAAAAATTACATAGAAATCATCTTGATAGAAACACATAGAAATATATGGAAAAATAAAATAGAAAAACATACAGGGATAGTTATAGAAAATAATGGATGGGACCGATTGCCGTAGATGTTTGGGTTTCACCAAAATTATCCTAAAAGATTTTGACAGTCTATTTCATGAGTCGAGCACTCACAGAACTTACATAGACTACTTCAGGTGACCCTTGTCTGCTCTAGTCATTCTATGATAACAACCAACGTCACCTCTATCATCCTTTCTCCCTCTCGCATTATTGATACATCTTTGCCTCCTCAATGTGGGTCTTATTTTGGCCCTGGTCCCTTTGTAGTTGACTCTTCATCTACTTGATCTGACCATCGATGGGTGTATGCTAAATTCAAAAACATTTCAAACCCATTTCTTTCTTGTAGTAAATTTTAAAAGTCCTAGATCCCTTCTGGTTCCTTCTCAAGGGCCCCTTCCCTTATTGATGCTTCCATCTTGTCTAAGCTCCTTCCTCCTTTTCTAGGGGATGTGTTGGTGCATTTTTCTTACTACTTCACCCAACCTTTTTCTCCCTGATTCCTCCCTCCAAGAGTAGGAAGATACGGTTGGTTGTAAATTCCTTTTCAAAAAGTATGTGGGCAAGTTTCTCTCTACCACCGCACTTTCCAATTAGGCTTCTAAGACTTGGAAGTTTATTGTGGAGCCTACCTTCACTATGTTCAATTTTGGGTTCTTGCATGTCAAATTCCAAAACACTTTTGGCAAAGATTATGTCCTTAATTTAGGGCCTTGGTTTTTTAATAACTTTAGTTTTTTTTGGTGTCCCTGGTGCCCTTTCTTTAATCTAGTCAAGACTCAAGTTTTAGTGGTTATGTTGTGGATTAGGTTGTATAATCTTATGCCTATTTTAAGGAATGAGAGGTTTATTAAGATGTTGATAAAATATGTTGGTTTATTCATGAAGGTTGACTTCTCTTCCTAAAATCTCAATTTTTTTAGGGTATGCACCATTGTGGATCTCTTTGCCCAACTCTTCCATTCCATCAACATGTTGTCTTCACTCAGCTCATGGACCCAATTCTTGAATTGTGAGGGGTTTCCCTTTCGCTATTTTCACTAAAACTTACCTGGTCATCAACTCACTGACTATCCTTCCAGGATGAGATGTCGCTCTGCTCCCTGGCCTTCTCAAAGATGGTCAAGGAAAGGTGGAACTCCTGATCCATATTTTATTTGGCATGATCACACAAATTTATTTTTCTATCCATTCTTGAGGGAGGTCCTTGCATAACACCATTCATAGGAGGTGTCATCTTCCATCCCTTAGCTACCTTTGTTTTACCCGTTGTAGAAGCCCCTTCTTTTGGACCTATTGGTGATCTGATAACAATTCAGCTTTACATTATTGATGCAGCCTTGCCCCCCTTTTTAACCTTTATCCCCTCCCCTACTCTTGACTCTCACTTCTTGTCTAATGGTCCCCCCTCTTGTCCCACCCCTTACCCCTTGGTTCCCTCCCACCTCTTAGCTCCTCTCCCTATTTCCCCTTTTGCTAACCCTCAATGTATAAATCTCAAGAAATGTACACAGATGTCGAAACCACTACCAAAAAGAAGGGCAGGCACTCAAAGGTGAAAAAGCTGAGGGATGAGGTTGAAGATTTGGTGAGAGAAGGGTCTCAATGGATAATGAAGGACCTTTTGTGAAGATACGAAAGAAGGCTTACCCTTGCCTATAGTTGAGGATTGTATTGCTTTGGATTGAGATATTTCAGAAGGCTCCCATTTTAGCCACATTTCTGGTTAGAGTGGTTGTAGCCTTATTGAAAGACATCATCTTGGGGTGATTCAATTTCATCTATACAAGGTTTTCCAACTTGTTGTTTTTGACCTAGTGTGCCTATTTGTTAGTTTATGATGGCTATTTTTGTTTCTCTTTACCTAGTAGTTTAGCACTTTTTATTACAAGGGATTGGGCCCCTTTTGTGTCCCAGCACTAGTTCATAGCTCTGATTAAAAGTGTTAACTGATTCATATCTCTGGCCTTAAATTTTTTTAACCAATCAAATAAAAAAATATAGATTTTTAAACATATGTAATAATTATGAAATCTCAATTACAACACAATTTATTATATAAGTATGAGAATATATAATCATGAAATATATACAACACAATGTAACCCAATATTAATATGCTAAAATAGAGACATTATAAGTAAAGGGAGAAAAAGTAAGAATAAGTGATATTCCCAAATATAACAAGTTACCTCAATATGGATAACATATAACAATGTAAACACACCCAATAATAGGCCTCAACATGAATAAGATGTAGAATAAGATGTATAGTGAAACCATGTCTTGACATAAACAATGTATAACTAATAGAAATATGGTTATATTATGGGCTCAATGAGAAATCCCTCGTCAATGACATGCAATAATTGAATGTCTTTGAATCAGTTATCAATACAAATATGACAAAAATAAAAGTGTAAAACATGCTCCGCTATAGATAAGATATAATCGATAAGGCACATGAGTAATTTGTAAGTATCATGCCCCTTGGTGGGAAATATATGATCAATCTAGGAGAATACACCATGGTCCTTCCCCCCAATAGATTAATGTTATAATAATGTAGGCAAGGACAAGAATCATCTACATGGTATGGATCATGGTGATTAAGGGATTTGGGGACATGTGGCAACTAGATCACAAAATTGAAAAATAAAATCAAGTGCATACAAAGCAAAGTATGTGAACACAATGCCAAGAAAATAAAATCTTGAAAGGAAATTAATAAGTTTCAGGTAAAGGAAAATTGGAAAAAGAATTCTATGAAACCCATGTAAATAAAGAAAACTGACTGATCAATCAAGAGGATTTATAGAAGTCAAAATAATACAAAAAAATGAAAATAAAATGTCATCATAATTTCCCTATAACTAACTATAAATCTATGATCTTGTGTATATATTGTAGGTCTCATATCTATCATGTGAATAATTATACATAAATAAATGATGAAGTGTCTAAGCACAAATTATGTCGGCCAAGCTAACCAATGATAAAATCCAATGTGAATAGTTGTCATAAGATAAGTGTTTAGAAGAATATGTCTCCCCACTATCATCACCAAAAATTGAATATAATAAGTCATCATTTTCAAAGGTGGTGTCTTCTACGTATTAATATGTATCATTAAGTTTAATTTTCCTCGGATTTATACTATGCAATGATTTTTTATTTACAGTTATTGGTGTTTTTATTTGATATTGGCATACTTATTTCTTAGGTACCCATTTGAGTCTATATTTATCTTTTGACATCCTATGGGTATTGATAGATTGATACTTATGACTTTGTATTTTAATATGTCTATCTTTGATTTCAATATCACCACAATTGATAAGGTACCAAATTTTGTTCTTCAAATTGAAGCTTTGATTTTTTTAATGACCTTTAATTCTATGGTACTCATAATAAAAATCACTTGTCTTGATAGGTGACAAATTAATAATGTAGTTATGCCAATTATCTAAAATTATATGTGGACTATCAACATATTTAGTAAATTGTCTTTAGTCCTTGCAATAAGGCACATGGTTTATTCATGGTTACTCTATAGTATTGACCAATTTATTATGATCATTCTTTTGAAACCCATGGTTATTGAGACTTGAATTATTTTGAACAGTAGAATAATGTGAATCATGTGTTTCATATACAAGTACATTTGGTTATAGAAGTTTGTTTTCAAATGTCATGGCCTTGTGATAAAGATCATTGAAAGATGGATAAATGTTGAAAAACATATTATCTTTGAGAGGAGGCAAGAGAATGTTATTAAGTATTTATTATTTTTTAGATTTATTGGTTAATATAGTACCCAATGCATAACACTCTTGAATCTAATAATATAATGGAAAATGCTCTCATGTTGACCTTATTAAAAATATGATATATGCTCAAATGTAACCCATAATAAACCATAGTGGGAATCATGTTCCAAAATATTGAAATAATGCATGGATCCACTAGGTAAAGTATGAAATTAATCTAAAGCATAAGCACTTAAGCTTCTTGGAAAAATCTTAAGTAATAAAATATCATGATGAGTGTAGGTTCCAAAATAACCATAAACATTATCAAGGTGTACATATGGGTCTCCATATCCTTTAAATAAATAAATCTCAGGCATTAAAAATAATGTGGAAAATGAGAGTTGACATCATTATGTGTTATAGGGTTTTACAATATAACATTAGAATTAGCCCTAACATTAGATGCAAAAGAGGCAAGAGACAAATTTTGAACTTGTCATTGTAATTAATGAGGAATTATAGGGTTGATCCTCTCAAATGAATAAGTCGCAAAATAGATAAGGATCTACACATAGCGAGTGTGAAGTATTCTCCCTTCAAGGGTCTCCACAAGGATGTGTGACATACTCTTCCTAATCCACAAACTATAACCTTGAATGCAGAAGTAGATTCACAAGATTCTAACTAATTACATTCATAGTATATGTGACTTTAAATAGGAATTTAGTAGATAAGTACATGCCCTAAAATCTATGAGGTCTCACTTATCCCTTTGTTTGGAAAATAAATGTGAGACACGAAATATATTAATACCTCCCTAATGAATATGAAAACTCCATGAGAATTCCCATGAGGATCTATCTATAATTAAACACTAATTGTAAAATTATATATACACTTTTTACATATAATAATTCAAATAAGTATGAAATGCAAACTATAGGCTATAATACTATCTTAAGCACCCTTAGGATCCATATTATTAATTCTCCTATTACATGCATCATAGTAACTATATCATATGTTGGTATAATTATTACCCTAAGTGGATCACTTAAGAGAACAAGCTCATCATGAGCTATAGGAACCTTAATAAGTTTAGGCAAGGGAAGGGACAAAAATAATTAATTGGGAAATACATGAAAATCCATACAATCATTATCAATAACATTTGAAATCAAATGAGGAGGATGAGAGAAATCACTAGAAACAATATGAACATCCTTTACAACATAAGCAATAGTGTGACTAGTTATTGCTTTCAGCATGTCTATAATATTAGCAATATGAGAAGTATCTTCTATAAAATAAATTGTAATAACCTCAATAGAGTCATTTATATGTCGTGCCTTCATTTCCTTTTTAAAATCATAGTCAACCTCATTTGTATTTTCATCTTGAGAGACATTAGCATCATTATCATTAACAATATGGGCATTCAAAAAAAGAGTACGAAGGCAATGTTTTTCAACATTTGCATTCAATGAAAGATCAGGAAGGCAAAAAAATCAACATTTTAATTTAAATAAAGAGTAGTGTAGATACCTAAATTTTATACGAAGACAATTTTTCATTAGTATTTTTTCATTTTTTATCATACTTGGTCTATGTGCACATATTTTATAAATTTTGGTACAATCTCCCATGTTTTTGGCCTCATATTTTCATCCTTTGACTTATATCTCCTTAAATCTTGAATTTATATTCACTTTTGGCCAATAATAATATATCCATTCAATCTAGATTGTCTAAAAATCTACATATCGATTATTCATTTTCCTTCATATGACCCCAAATGCTCCCAGAATGTCTAAAACACCATTTCGGGGTCTTTTCCTAGTCCCAATCGGCCCATCATGATGTCTCCTTGAATTATGGGTTTGTTGTGTCACATTTATCTATCCTCCATGGTTATACCATGTGTATATGTTCCCCTATGAAGCCTATATATACAAATGTACCCTTAGTCATTTGATCATCTATTCCTCTCCTCCTAATCTCTTATAAGTTGGGTCTATCATGCAAATTTCATCAAGTCTTATCAAGATCTCTTCACATATTATTAATGAATATGCACATTGATTTAATTTTTCCCTCATCCATCTTGTGTCAAGGTCTTGTATCAAAAGAAGCTTGTAGTGAAGCATGTAGTTACATATGACTATATAGGGAGAGAAGGTGAAGCCACATATCTCACTTGGGTTGAGATTAAACTCAAAAGCCACTAGAAATACATTGGTTTTGATTCTAAGTGTGTGTGACATATAATTGTATCTGATCAAGAGGCTATCTAAGCTATCTAACCTTACTTATTATCATTCTTCTTGCAACACTGTGGTGAATTAAGAAAAATATAAGGAGAAAAAAAACAAGACATTTCAACCACAAATTTGACAAAGTGAAGGTACATCACTATTCATCATCTCTTTATACACATGCCCAAAATATTACAGATTCTAAAAATAATTGGGATATAGAATCAATTCCCAAGTACATAATTGGAAACAACATAGGTACACAATTGGTGGTATGTCAATTTAGTCCAATACACAATTAGTACTCTATCAATTTTATCTTCGGCCAATGCAAGTCAAGATTGTAGGATTTTGTCTCAAATAACTTCCTAATATTGTTTTTAATTTTAGATTATCATAGTAGTGATAGGTGTGTTTGTTTCTATCTCTCTTTTTATTACAACATTTATCTTTGCTTGTTCAATTGTATAGTTGCACATTCAATTGATATTTTTAGGCATATCTCATATTTGATTATTGTTTTAGAATGTATTATTATAAATCCCCATTGTGCCTTCATTTTAGTTTATTATGCATGTGATATTTATCACATAAATCATAAATAGCTTAATTTTTTTGGTTAACCCCTTCATTTTTCAAACCAATCAACCTTAGGGTTTCATGTTCTCTTTTCCTCTAGGGTTTGTTCTTGTGGATGTTTTAGATCTAATTTACTTAAGATTTTGTTTTTTATTATAATATTATTATCCCTAGTTTATCGTTTAAACCATAGTTTAAATATGATGTATCATTCCTTTGATTTAATGTTTCCATATGTTACAACTACTTATATTCAATATGTTGCAGATGATAATATTTCTGATAGGAATGATGATGAATCTTATAATTATGCTAGTGAGGATGATTTAGATAAAAAAATAGGGTAACTTAACTTTAACCCTAGTGGACCACATGAAAATGTAGTCACCAAATAAATATGTGTTAATATTTAAAAAAGTAGCTTAGATCAATTTGGTTTCAAACCTCAATGTATGCAATACAGTGTCAAATCTTGTGTAAAACCTAATGTGAATGAAAATGTCAAACATGCTTGCATTTTTTTTAAAGGAAAGGTTTTATTTAATCACAAAAAATGTTACATAATAATAAAATATTTGAATTACAAAAGCAACTAAAAATCCAGGCCAAGATGGGACTGACATAGCCAGAAGAAATCATTAGAGAAGATAGATCCTCAAGATCAAAAATGTTTGATACAAGCTGAATTAGAATGAATATGTATGCCTTCATTTGCATTCTTGTTAGGAAGACAGTTTAATTTTTTAGGAACATCTTGCTAGTTGATTTGGTCAAAATATTGTATAATATTTAAGACCTAATTTTGTAGAAGATGAAGTTCGACATATCTGATCACATGTTTACTTGAGAGGCATTGGATAATCAACTTACAATCCCCATAAATAGTAAGATTCTTTATATTTTCCTTAGCCGTAAGGATAAGACCAAACTTATAACCCATAAGTTCAACAACATTATTGGAGGCCTTTCCAATATTTATGCAATAGTATAAAAACTTAGGTTGAGGACTAGTTCATAGAACACCACAAACAATAGTTATGCCCAGATTGGATTTTTAAGCATTGTTAAAAAATAGTGTAAGATAGTTGAAGTGGATTTTTGAATCGGGACAACTAGTTGGAGCATTTTTTATGAAGTCCAAAATTTTCATTTTTTGAAAAAATGAATCTCAACATTAGATAAGACATTCAAATTTTTTTTTGAAGCGAGCCTTGACATTTTCCACCATATCCAATTAAATTTTGTAGATTAAAGTGTTCTTCAAGGTAGTTGTATCTTCAAAGATCCTTTTTTCATGTTAATCCAAATAAAACAAATGCAAAAGAAAGGTATGGAAGTCCATAAAATTTTTATGAGAAGCTTGCATTTGAGTGAATTGGGGTGTTAAGAGTTTTATTGTTAAGTGGAAATTTCTAAACTAAATCTATTTCATAAGTGCACCCCAAAATACAATGAAAGGAAAATATAGATAAATGAGACCTCTTTACAGTCAAAGAGGAGGCCTCTATGCAATCAAAGATGAGGCCTCTTCACAATCAAAGAGGAGGTGAGACCAAGTTTCACCTATTTTGAAGCATCTGAAGTAAATTTACAGTCCCATGATACCCTTCTTAGTAATAATTTCAATATTGAGTATCTTATTCTTTCAAATAAGCCACTAAAATAATTTAATTTTGGGAGTGACATAAATGTGCCATATATTGTACACATGGCAGTCAAGAGGATCTCCAAAAAGAAGAGAATGAGTGCTAACTCTGATTATGTAGCATCTTGAGGAGTCGATATTGCCCCAAATTAATTTGCCAACACTATGAGGGTTGGTAGGAAGGATGCCCAAGAAAGTATTTCTAATAATCACCCACTCTTTATGTTTTCCTTTTAAATACCATTAAGGAGAGACCACTTACACAAACTACCATCCCACTTAATGAGGTGTTTAAGTTCTTCCACAGAGAGCTAAGTCATGGATAAAATAACGTTGCTCCATACGAGAGAGTGTAAAGGTTTGTGGCCCATAATTGGATCCTCCCAACATATAATGTTATGTTTGTATCTTGAATACCAAGAGTAACTTTGTATCAAATCAATAACCCTAACAACCAAGGGATAGATTTTAGAGGTGCTAGTATTTTGAAGGATGGAGTTGAGCAAGCACGTTCCACTTCTACTATTGCCATATTTTAGACAAGAATCTACTTTAAAAGAGTTATCAGGGGGTTTAGGAGAGTCCATAAAAGTTTAGCTCAAAAGGCAATGCTCATATCGAGTATAAGATCTAATTCCAAGACCAACCTATTTCTTTTCGCTAGAAACTTTATGCCATCTAAAAAGGTGATTAGTTTTCTTGGGAGTTTTTTTTCCTCCTTGCCATAATAAATCTCTAATTTTTTATCAAAAACATGAAGGATAAAAATGGGATCATGGTTTATCATGATATGGTAGATAGGGATGCTAGAGATGACTAATTTAATGAGTACCAATTGGATCACAACACTTAGATACCCTTTGCTGAATATTTGTATGTGTATGTCAATGTTTTCTAATAGATTAAGCCAACAATCAAATCTCCTTAGTTTTAATCTCATAGTAACTTCCAAATATTTGAGAGGCCCAATGTCATCATGCACAAATTGAAAAATATGATAAAATCTTTAGTTTTTAGCAATAGAGGTATTAATATTTTAAAATATGTATTTGTTGGCATTTATGGGAGTTTTGAGGTGAGTAATAAGTCATTGTCAAGACAATTTTTAAGCCTTCCAACATTTAACCTAGTAACTTCCCCTAATATGATGGTATCATCAACAAACTGAGCATGAGTAATCTCCATAACACCATTAACAACCTTGATTCCAATAATGTTTGAAGCTCTCCTTTCACTTGAGAGGGACCTACCCAAAGCTTCAGCTAAAGTAATTTAGAGATAGGGAGGGAGAGCAGATAAACCTCTGTTAGGATTTAAAAATATTTTTGGAGATCCATTAATGATTAGGGCAACCCAAGGATTGATAATACAACTAAAAATCATTTCATAATGAGTAAAGGGAACCTAAAAAATTGTATGACCTATGATAAGAATCCAAGATTAACTCTTTCAAAGGCATTTTCCACATCAAGACTAATGACAATCCTTTTCTTGGTTTCCTTGTTGCTTGAATACATGTCTTCATAAAAAATCATGATATTGTCATGGATTTGCTTACCTGGAATGAACCCTTCTTGCTCCTCATAAATAATAAGACTCAAAGATATTTGGACTCTATTGGCTATAATTTTAGTTATAAACTTGTAAGAATAATTACATAGATAAATGGGCATGAATATATTGAAAGAGGCAACATTATTTCCTTTAGGTATCAATGCTAAAAATATGGAGTTAATGGCACTAATGAGCTTACCTTTTTTGTGAACATCTTTGACAAAGAAGAGGAGGTTCATTGCAATAAGGTCAAAAATAGATGATAGAAAGTGTTTTAAAAAACATTAGGTTAGAGGGTCTTTTATTTAGCCATGCTGAAAACAAACCCTTTGAGGTCCTCTATAGTGACCACGTGACATAGGAGATTTTCTATTTCCTTAGTGATGACATTGGGAATTTTGTTAAGAAGAGAGGCTTGAGCAAAAAGGTCTCCAGTTGAATTATGATAAAGAGTTTCATAATGTCATGGGTGACACATTTGATTTCATCAATATTAGAGATTGTGTTGCCATTACCCAAGATAATTTATGTGATCATGTACCTTTGATACCTTTGGTGGCTTTTGAGGTGGAATAATCTAGTATCAACATCAATTTCATGGAGCCAAAGCATATGAGAATTGAGCCTCCAATGTTGTTTTTCCTATGAACAAGGAGAGAATCTATTTATAATTTAAGAGCTTTAGTGAGAGGATCTATAGCTCTCAAATTTTCCTAAGTTTGAGCAAAAGGGAATGTTTTGGCACAATAAAGGAAAAAATGGATTTATCCCATTTTCTAAAATTAGATTTTAATTTGGATATTTTGTGTTTCTAGGTATCTTGGGCATTGTTATAAGGGCACCAGGAGTTCTAGCTATGCTCAATTATCAAGCAGAAGTTAGGCAAAAAAATGTAGTCAACATAGTATTTGAAGGGGACATGGCCCTTTTTTGTTACTTTGGTTGTCCCAAATTACTAGCTTATGATAAAAAACCATAGTCTAAATAATTATGCTAGTGAAAAATGGGAATGAATCAGAAACGTGTCCAGCCTCTCAAAGAAGTAGTTATCTCCACCTGTTCTATTTGACCAAGTGCAACTCTTATATTTGACCAAGTGTATTTACCTCAATCTGGTTTGATGTTATGGATCCCAACCAAGGAAATAATGTCTTCAACATGCTCTCTGTAAGGATCTCATATTTTCTAGCCACACTTTTTTTTAAGGAAATAGAACAAGATTAAAATCACCTACCATAATCATGTTGCAAGGTTTTTGATCTTTAGTGTAAGAGAAAATAGAGACCTAACATTATTTTTTAGTGGTAGGAGATTTGTGAGAATAGACATTTATGTAGGTGAAGGAAAACCCATTGGCTTCAAAATTTGAAGAAAGTGAATAGTCACTTTAGTATCAATGAATCTTGATTAGAAATCTACTATCCCAAGTAGTAAGGATTCCTCTAGAGTTTTCATTTGCACATATGATGTCCATTTTAGATCAACTTCAAATATTTCTCTAAGAGGCAACCATACTTAATTGATCAAAATTGAATTTTTAAATTCCTATTAAGGTAAAATAATGGTCTTTAATGAGACCTTTGAGTTAGCTTTTCTTTAGGGCACCATCTATACCATTACAATTCCAAAAGATAAAAATTATTTTAGAAGGTTTCTATCCTTTAAAGGAACCTTAAAAAGTTGATTAAGTCTTAGCTGTAATATTTTTATTTGCATCTTCGATTATGATTTACTAATTTATTTTCCTCCTCAGCTTGGTAGATGATCTAGTAAGGATAGGATCAAGATAAATCCCAGGCACAGTGACATCCTCTACCATTTCAGTTTTAATTATTGTATTAGTTTCTTCTAGAGACTTATTGGATGGGTTTTTCGGTGGGGGATAAAACTCCAAAGGAGCTTCATGAGAGGTCGCTTTAACATCATGTTCTTGAGTCTCTTCTTCAGGCTTTGAATTAGATGAAACATTTTCTAAGAGGAGAGGGCAAAAAAATTGTTTGTGTTTTTAGGAGGGAGAGAGTCGGGTCTAGGATTTAGTTTCATGCTCTTGGGTCTTCTATTTCTTTTCTTGCTCTTTTTTTTTTGAAATATTTCATTTCTCTACATATTTTTATTGGTTGGGGCTTATTGATTAAGAGGGAAATCCCTACAAAATTGACCATATTCATGACAAGATATTCATTTGAAGAGGAGATGTTCATGATCTAACATCTGGGTATACACGTAGTCCAAAATATTGAATCTTATGGCTTTATGTAGGCTCTTTTTGAGGTTAACCTATACATAAATGTGAGCACAAGAAACATTGGAATATTTGGGGGATTTTAATATATAAATTTTCAAATTTTATTTCTAATGATTTTTAAATAAGGTTTATTGCAGAGATGTAGAGGAAGAGATAGAAGACTTACCCAAACCAACACTTCTTTGGGCACATCTGCTGGTAGGTTAAAGTGTGCTGACCAAAAGTTCAAAAAGCATTCACTTGAAACCATAAACCATGGACTTTTTGACACCTACATATAGTCATAGGTACTTGAAAATTTTAATTATTGACACACCTTAAATCACTTAACTTATGGCCAAATACATGACTCTTATGCACCATTCCTCCAATCCATTTATCTTTATACAAGTTCAAGCCTCTGTTTGCTAATGTAGAATAATTTTGAAGGTAATACTCAAACTATCTCATATCACCCTTAGACTGTTACTAACCTCAAGATAGTTATCCTTGATCTTTTAGGATAGGTCTACACTAGGCAAGCAGGTCTGTTATCATGGACATGTCCACATAATGTGACATTATCCCCATGCCAATTAACTACTAGTTTCCAAATTTGAAATATTAATTTGGGTATTATATCAAATTTCTTATGTTTGGCTAAAGTAAATTATCAAAAGGTTTCACTATAAATACAAATCGAAGGCTACTCATTATTCCCAGCTTGACACTATCTATTGAGCACTTATACACTATTACACATTAAATAAATATACCCTGTTCCCAAATTCAATATCACACTAGGATCAGTTACAAGCCAATTATTAAGCATTTCAAATCAAGTCAAAATCTAACATTATCAAGTATCAAAGCCAAATTTCTAGTTATATACATATAGTCAAGAAGCATAATTGCACAATAATTCTAGGAGGGAGAACTGTGTGGCTTGATTCATTTTTTAGAATATCTAGATACGTAAGTAGTGGTTAATCGTCAAAGGGGGTGATTGGGGTTAGCTCATCCCATTACACTCCCCCCTCTCTTTTTACATGTTTCTATCTCTTACAAGTACCCCTAGGGTTTTCAAGGTAAAGAGAAGGAAAACATCAATTTCTATGTAACATATACAAAATTAGAATATCTCATCCCTCTTAATAGACACCAGAGAAGTCAAAACAATCACATATTTATCATAATCATCACAAACAAGTTCAAAGTCAAAAAACATGACTAGCCTAATTGTTGTTCAGGGAGTGCAAACCTGTCTAGACACAATCAATAGCTCTATTCTAGATCTTGAGTTGTCACAATCCCATTTTATCATCTTTCTCACTATTAGACATCAGTTATAGTCAACCAAATATCAAAAAACCAAGTGTCTTGTATTTGGTTTCACTTGTTATTTCTAGTACATGCAACTTGTCAATTTCAATTTCAATTAATTCTACTTTACATTTAATTTTTTAATTAAAATTCATATATTAGTATATTTTTTAAGCATTGTTTTTTCTATTTATGTTATAGGGTTTCAATTTAATTCATGATTCTCATACACAAAAGACAAATCTGATTGTCTTTTACTATATTTGATTGAACACTACTATAGGATTTTTGTTTGACCTAAGGGTTTCAAATTAAATTCTTAATTTCTATGCATAAAAACATTTTCTTCTATTTTCTTTCAATTTCTTACTTTTTCTTGCTTTCTAGAATTGTGTTCTAACAGTTGTAAAACTTATAGGAGCTATCATTCTAAGCAAAGCAATTTTCAATTTTACCTGAGCTATGGTCTGAGGGGTACTACTCTAATAATCAATCCATTAAAGAGTACTGAATACATACTTTAATTTCCATTTACCTCATGATATATCTAAAATTCTTAGGTTTTTTCCTTTCAACTATAGGAAACCTCTTGGTTATTTTTTTTTTAGTGCTTCGGTAAGTGGTTAGCCCCAAGAAGTTACTCTCAACATATCTCAAACACGAGATAGTGCACCTAAAGGATGGTAGAATCCTCTATAGTTAGTGTCCCTTTAGGCCTTGTTCACTATTTATTCCTGCAATTAGTATATCTGAGAGCCTAAAAATCAAACAAACCCTAACTAATTACATCCCTAATACCATTTTCAAATTCCAAGTCTCACAATAAAATCATTGTAATAATCAATGAATTTTTCTTATATCTTTTGATCTAGCTAATGAAATTCATTATCACATTTTATGTTAATTTTTGAGCTATTATTTAGATTCACTACATATTTACATTAATCAAATTCAAACATCATAAAAAGGCTAAAATGAATAATATACAATCTCAATCCTTCCTCAGTTCATAATGTTACAATATTATATCACAACATGATTCTCCTAGCATGCAAGCACTATTAAGTATTATTTTTGTAAAATCATGTATGACTTAGGAACAAGAAGATTGGTAAAATTTGAATCTTACAAGGCACATTACACACTAGACTAATGGACTTATCATGGCTATTGAGAATGATATGGCTAATAGTGAGCAATCAAATGAAATTAATGATAAGGAATTCACTGAAGATTTTAACACCAATCCACATAATATTAATGTGTTATTATACATTTCAAGAGATGAAAAAAATAACATGGCTCAAGCCTATGTATCAGAAGAACAATATGATCCCTTCTCTCAATAAAGCTAATACTTTTACTTTAGGGGTTCTATTTTCTACTATTTATTATATTCCTATATCGACACTTTTAGTTATATATGTGACATCATCTCTAGGTATGGGTGCATCACAAGGTTTATAAAATATTAATATGCATATTTCTACATAGTAATCATACACACCTCCTTTTATTACTATGCATGGTTCATTAACAACCTCACCAAATGCATACTCTCTTAAGCAAATTATTACAAAATTACATGTTAAGGTATTGTAAGTAGAGAAAGGTGTCTCTAGAGCTAGTCATTCAATGGATTCCCATACTTTATTTCATAATCCTTGGCACCTGAGATAACATCTTACCAATTACCATCAATATTTTTACTCCTAAGTTACCATTATATGAAGGTCAAGGTGATCCCAAATATCATCTTTGATCATTTCATGCAACATACTTGGATTATGCATATAGTGACAAATTATTAACCAAGATTTTTCTATGAAGCCTCAAAGACTATGCTTTGCAATGGCTCTATGATCTCCCACTCCAATAAGTTAAAGCATTTAACCCTTTGAAAAATCAAATTATATCACCCTTTCTTACTAACATTGGTGAAAAATGATCTTATGCACAAATTGCTAAACTCAAGTAAGGTTAAAATGAGCCAATAAGTAAACATGTTATTCAATACAAAACTATTCTAGATAAAATGAAAAATTATATGGTAGATAATGGGTTACAATATATCTTCACACAAATTTTTCTAACACCACTTCATCGTTCAATCATGTTTGACAAATTCAAATCTTTTGATGAGTTATGCCATACAATCAAAGAGCGTGAAGTCAAACTCATATATTTAAAGAAGCTCAAGTATGTACCAAATGCTACAAGTACTAATTCAAATACTAAATATCAAAGTAAACCAAGTTACAAGGTCAAATCTAGTGAAAGCAAGAATGAAGCAAAAACAATAGTCAATGCAATATCATAACCAATGAGCAAACTTCAATTGACAACTTTACAAAGGAAGTAATTTTCAAAGTTACCATCACCTCCTCGTGTCTTTTTATAGAAATTACTTGATTAAAATATCATGTTTCTCCCTTTACCATTAAACACTGATATATTTAAGCCTCAACACAATAGATTTGATAGTAACTCATATTGTGACTATCATAGATGTATTAAAAATTATACAAATAAGTAATACATGCTAAGGCATAAGATACAATATCTTATCAATGACAATACTATTGAGTTAATCACATCCACATAGGAGGCTAAACCAAAATAAGATGAAAATTCAAAGATGAAAATATTCAATAATCCATTTCCAAATCACAACACAACATAGAATACAAATAATTTATCAGTACACCATGCATACAATGCACATCCTCCTTCTTCAACATATGGACATCCAATAGATGGTATCATTGGTACACTTAAAATTATATCAACACCACATCCTATGATCACTTTTAATGACAATGAGATTGTTGATGATGATTCAAACAAATATGTACTCTTTATTCAAGCTTATATCAATGAACAACGTATACACAGTGTCATGATCAATAATGGGTCAAGTGAAAATGCATGCATAATGACACTTCTTTATACTCTTGGTTATATTGAACATAACTTAAAATCTACATTAAATGGATTCAAAGCATTTGACTGACATAAACTCAATATTTTTGGGCATAAGTGCTACCTCTTTAGATCAGTTGAAATACAATGGTTAATCTAATATTACTCTTATCAAGCACATGGGTTTTTTCCATGTTGTTAGGATGCCCTTGGATTTATAATCTTTTGAAGTACCATCAATAATAGATCAATGTATCAAATATATACATTGTAATCAAGTGGTCAAATTTTTAAGCATTCTATATGAGTATCTTCTACAATCAATGTCATCTCCACGTCCTCCTCCCCCACCACCAGCACCATAGTTGGTTATTACATCTATTCAAGTGCATATTAAAATGATAATTATTGTACCTATTTAAGAGCATAATACAAAGATAATAATTAGACCTATTTAATAACATAGTGTAGAGTCAATTGTTGCACCAAAGTAGAATCTTTATATACATTCAGATCAAAGGAGAGTAGTACACCCTTTTCGATATCAAGCTTCACATCAGATAGTTATTCAAAGTTCAAATAGATATACATATTCTATAGTGAATCATAAGGTAGTACCTCAAACAATTCTACATGTTCCATAATAAACATAGGCAGTGATACATTCTTTGTTATGATCCACACTTATAATAATATGAAACAATGCATAAAGTAATGTAGATCAACACAACACAATATACATTGGTGGGCCAAGATGCCCAAATATTCAATATATGTAAAAATATAATAATATTCTTAAGGTATGGTAACACCATATAATACTCCTTATGAAAGAATAACTCCATAATTCCACTTCTATGGGAACAACCTCCAATATCCTCTTACAATAGAAGACTCAACACTTACTTGATTGATTGATATGATTTGCAATGATCTTCACCTTCTTTATATATGCTTATATATAAGTAAAAATGGATGGGTAGCCTCCTAATCCTAATGTAGGTAGACTAATTACCCAATATACTAATTTCACAAGCTACTCATATAACCCATATAATGACCCATACAACTAACTATGGGGATGTGTGCCACATGCCAACATCTCCATCAACCCATATACATTAATATATCATATCCCTAGGTACATAACATTCCTTCCCTCCTTGACATGTTTCATCTTGGAAACATAAGAAGAAACCTAATAATTAGTGTGCTTAAAATCATTGCACACTTGCCTCCAAGCTCGATAATCTAACCACCCATATGTGATCTTTGTAGGTGATATCTCTCTGACTGTGTTTCCAAATTCCATTGTGCTAATTTGATTCTATTCATGATCATAATTGTACTGCCTTAGTGTCCATGCATAATGATTCTTCTTTTGATTACATGTACCATATTCTATTTCACTACTCTAATTCCATGTAGGACCATAGCAGTTATTCTTCCATGCATAGTCATTGTGATTTCCCCATTGATTCCATGTTCTATTTTATATTGCATTACTTTAATTCCATACCTTACCATAGTAGTTCTTCTTTGGATTTTATGCATAGCCATAGTGATTACTCCACTGATTCTTTGTGTAACCATAGTGATTGGTACTCTTATTTCTTGTATAGCCAAAATGATTTTTATTATCACACTCCCTCATATGGCTCCATGATTGTTGCCTCTCATAATGATGTGGGTGTCTATATATCTTAAAATTTTCTTATACTTTAACTTTATCAACCATTTCTTCTACCTCTTCCGCCTTTTCCTTTGGTAGTTCCTTTGTCTCTTGAATAAATGAAGTGTTCTTTTTTGATTGTATTATTTCTTCATTTATATCTTCTTCTGAATCTTCCTCATGCTCTTCTTCACCTACTCCAATCTCATCCTCATGATATACCTTGACTATTCTTTATGTCTTTCAAACTATGATGTCCTATAAAGTAACCTTCCTTTTATTGTAGAAAAACTTCATGAAGTGATTTTGCACATTAATATTTATTGTTCCCAATGCCTCTAACCAATGATATCCAAGAACCATATTCACACAATCCATATCCAAAGCATAAAAATATGAATGCAAAGCATAATTATCCATAGAGAGATTTAAATCTTCAAAAACTTGAATATTCTTACCATCTACTTGAACTTCCTTGATATTCTTTTCTTAAACATGTAGATTTTGAGCAACATCAATATTGATGAAGTTATACTTGCTATTAGGATTTATGGATACAATGACCTTATTATGTTGAATGCATCCAAAAAACTAGAAAATTAACTCTTGATTTTTTGGTAGCCAAATTATTTGAACCCTTATCATACAATCCTTCTTATTCATCTTTTATATACTTTACCTCTCCTTCTACACCATCGATAGTCTCCTCATCATAATTATGCTCAATTTCTTCTTCTTCATCACCACTTGCATGTTCTTCATAATTGTCATTATTTTATTATACTGACTTTTCTTCTTCATCATCTCCATTCTCTTATTTATTACCATGATCATAATTTTCTTCCTTTACTTCATATTATTTATTTTTTTATTTTTATACCCCGTTGATCTATGAAAATTTGTTTTATTACATCCCATGAAAACTTCTATGTTTGACTCCCAATTGAACCCACCAGAGTTGTGTCAGACCCCTAAAATGATGTGACAAAGTATTTTGCCATGTTTTTTAATCATAATAATGCTATTAAAAAAAATTAGACCATTATATAACATCAACATCCTCTTCTCTAGAAAAGAATCTAACTCAATGATCTACACATAAACTAGGGTTAATGAACAAACCCTAAAATTTAAATAACTCATGAAAAACTAATCAAAATAGTCCAAAATTTTGATTTTATCTTCCCTATATGATAGTGGAACTTTAATTAAAATTTGGTGGAATTTTTCTAAAAATTTAGGCCCTTAGAGTGAATATATGAAAAATCATAAAATAACAATAAATCACTTAAAACTTATCAACAAATTCTCAAATTTTGATCGTAGATTTCCTATATGATGATATTATGTCAACATAAATTTCACAAAAAAAAATCCTTCAATTTTAGTAGATACGATGAATTTTTTACAAACCATTAAATAACAATATCTCCCTTTAAATTGATCATAAAACCTTGATTTTTTTCCTATAATTTCCTTCAAGTATTCCTAGCTCTAGTAAGTTTTTTATAAAAAAAAATTAGAACATATTGAAAGATATCAATGATTCCACAAAACTAGGGTTTCACCCCACATATACTGCCCAAATCAAAGCTCTGATACCACATGTTGGCATCTTCATCAACCCATATACATTAATATATCACATCCCTATGTACATAGCATTATTATACTATACAATAGATCCCACTAAGTCCTATGTCCTCTATAATTACACATATTGCAAAGGATTATACACATGGTGATTAAGATAGTTGCATTAAAACACTTGATTCCTTTTTCAAATTTAAATTCATCTACATGTATCACTTTTTGTTCAAGGAAAGTCAAACTATGGTCCTCCCATTGATGGGATCATAGGGTATTTTCTTTCAAATATGTCAAAAAAATAAAATAAAAATGTCAAGAATACAAAAAAAGTCAAAAGTGTCAAAAATACAATATGTGTGTGTGTGTGTGGGGGGAAGGGGCGGCGGGGGGAATGTGTGTGTGTGTGTGTGTCAAAAATACAAAAACATTCAAAATGTTCTCAAAAATAAAAAATTAAGATTTGAGTATAACATGATTTGCTAGTTTATTTATTTACATATATTATTTATCACATGTTTGGTAGATAACATATTCTTTTTCATATACACATGTATTTCATGAGGTATATGAGTTTGATGTAGGACATACATATCATACATAGATTCTTAGATATTAGATTCACATATATCTAATGGCCATGCCTATGCTAAAGGCATATTATTTTACATTTTACATTATAAAGATTATATCTATGTATGACCTTTCTACCCTATTGAGATACATATATTTTAAGTGTCTTGCTAGTTACTCATATCTTACATTATGTTACATGGATATGCTACTTTGATATCATGTGATATTGATACATATTGATAGTGTATACTAGTTTTTACATGTTCTATGCTCATTCGATGTTGTTACTTTCTTACATGATAATCTAGACATTGCTTGCTCATTGTGTGTAGCTACTAGGTCTTGTGTGTGTGACATATTTATGTCCTTGTTTGTGACATTATAATTTGTTTTTTCATGTGACCTTTGGTTTTTTTTGATGTTGTTATGATCCACACTTATAATAATTGGAAATATGCATAATATAATGTAGATCAATACATCACAATATATATTGGTGGGTCAAGATTCCCAAATATTCAATATATGCAAAATAAGAATAATACCTTTAAGGTATGATAACACCATACAATACTCATTTAATAAGGAATAACTCCATAATATCTCTTTGAGGGGACAAACTCCAATATCCTTTTACAATAGAAGACTGAATGCTTATTTGATTTCCTTACAATGATATTCACCTCCTTTATATAGACATCTATATAACTAACAATTGATGGGTAATCTCTTAATCCCAATGTAGTTCAACCATTACCCAATGCATGAATTCCACAAGTTACTCATTTATTCTAATATATTGGACCTATATAAATAACTAAAGGGGATGTGTGCCATATGTCAGCATCTCCATCAACCCATTTACATTAATATATCATATCTTTAGGTACATAGTATTCCTTCCCTCCTTGATATATTTTGTCCCTGAAACATAAAAAGAAACTAAATAATGAGTGTGCTTCAAATCATTAAACACTTGTCTCCAATCTTGATCATCTAACCATCTGTATGTGATCTTGGTAGGTGATAACTCTCTAACCTTATTTATAAATTCTATTGTGCTACTCTAATTCTATTCATAATCATAATTGTACCACCTTGATGTCCATGCATAATTATTCATCCTTTGGTTCTATATACCACATTATGCTGCACTACTCTATTTCTATGCATGACCATAGTAGTTATTCTTCCATGCATAGTCATAGTGATTTTCCCATTGATTCCATGTTCCGTATGTTACTACACTACTCTGATTCCATGCATGACCATAGTATTTATTCTTACATACATATCCATAATGATCAGTTCTTTGATTTCCTATATATCCAAAGTGATTGTTGTTATGACACTCCCTCACATGGCTCCTTGATTTTTTCCCCTCATTATGATGTGGGTGTCGATATACCATAAATTTTTATAATACTTTGACCTTATCAACCTTTTATTTTACCTCTTCCACCATTTCATTTGGTGGTTCCCTTGCCTCTTGATTAAATGAAGTGTTCTACTCTATTTGGATTGTTTATTCATCTAAATCTTCCTCACGCTCTTCTTCACTTAATTCAATATCATCCTCATGCTCTATCTTGATTATAATTTGTACCTTTCCAACTATGATATCCTATAAATTGACATTTTTCCTATACCAAAACTTCATGAACTTCTTCTGGACATTAATATTAACTATTCCTAAAGTTTCTAATCATGGTTATCCAAGAACCATATCCACACCATCCATATCCAAAGAATAAAAACCTAAATACAAAACATATTTTTCTATAGTGAGCTTCAAGTCTTCAAAAACTATAATATTATCACCATCTACTTGAGCCTCCTTCATATTCTTTGCTTGAACTTGTAGATGTTGAGTCACATCTATGTTGATGAAGTTATACTTGTTGCTAGGGTTTATGGACATAATAACTTTCTTCTTTTGAATGCATTTATGAAATTAAAAAATTAACTTTGGTTTCTTTGGAGCCAAATTATTTTAACCCTTATCATCCAATCCTTCTTCCTCTTCAAGATCCTCTACCTCTCCTTTTTCACCTTCTATAGCCTCTTCATCATCATTATTATGATATGTTTCTTCTTCTTCATAATCACTTGCATGATCTTCCTCATTGCCATCATCGAAATTATTTTATTCCTCTTTTTCCACATCATGATCCTCAACCTCTCCTCTTGAATCCTCTATATATCCTTCCTCATCATCATTATTTTCATCATCATCTTCTTCATCTACACTCTCTTTTTGGTTATCATTATTAGTCGCTTCTTGCCCCACATGTCCATTTTTTGCCACATAATACTTCTCCAAAATATTTTGCATTTTTGTAAAACTTTTGATCAAATGTTCCAAATGTTTGTAATCCATTTGATCCTTGATTTATAAAAAAAACTAGGGTTAAGGGAAAAACTCTAAAAATTCAATAAGTCATACGAAACCGATCCAAATAGTCTAAATGTTTTGTTGTAGCTTCAAAGTTTGATATTTCAACTTTAGTGAAAAGTTTGGGAAAAAAATCTAAATATTTTGGCCTGTAGAGTGAATTTATGAAAAATAATAAAATCATCATAAATCACTCAAAACATTTCAAAAGATTCTAATTTTTTTACTGTAGCTCTCTTGTATACTAATATAGTACTAGCAAAACTTTCATAGAAAAATTCTTTATTTTTGGTAGATATGAAATTTATTACAAACCCTAAAATAACAATAACTCCCTCAAAATTGATCATAAAACCTCGACATTTTTACTATGACTTCCTTAAAATATTCTTCATTTCTAGTAAAAATTTGAAACCAATTTTAAGATATTAATGATTTCACAAAACTAAGGTTTTTCCCCACACAAATTGCCCAAATTGAAGCTCTAATACCAATTGTTATAATCCACACTTATAATAATTAGAAATATGCAGAATATAATATAGATCAATACAACACAATAGATATTGGTTGGCAAATATGCCCAAATATTCAATATATGTAGAAATAGATTAATACCCTTAAGGTATGGTAACACCATACAATAATCTTTTAGGAAGGAATAACTCTACAATGTATCTTCGAGGGGATGACCTACAATATCCTCTTACAATAAAAGACTCAATGCTTACTTGATTCCCTTGTAATTATATTCACCTCCTTTATATAGACCTCTATATAAATAACAATAGATGGGTAACCTCCTAATCCCAATATAGGCTGACCATTACCAAATGCATTAATTCCACAAGTTAGTCATTTATACTAATATATTGGACCCATATAACTAACTAAGGGGGTGTGTGTCATATGTCAACATTTCCATCAATCTATATACATTAATATATCATATCCATAGGTTCATATCATTTATGATATATTAATGTATCATATCCCTAGCTACATAGCAGTTGCAATATATTCATGTCTATTATGTGTGGCCCTTCGCCTTATGTATGACATTGTGTGGCATTATGTGACATTGTGTGTTATGATTGTTGTGTTTTTTGAGATTGATTAGTAGTGCCATGATCCTTGTCACTCACTTTTATTGTGTAGTTTTATTTATAGATGGTTAATTTACTGCATGTGTCATTAATATATCTATCTAAACATGACACTTGTATGCTTCACATTACATATGTTTCAAACATGCTTCAATGAAAATTACATTACTATGATAACATACTCTCCACATGTTGATATAATGTTGCATGATTATATTTTTATCACATGATATAATTAATTCTTATTTCTAGATGAATGACTTATAGGCTACATCCCTCATCTCAAAAGGGGGGAATTATAGTGGCCTTGACTTAGAGATCTAAGCCTCCATGATTAAAAAATTTAAATTTTATGATAGAGTACATGTTTCAAAGATTCAAAGTATTCAAAAATTAGACACATGATAGATATTGGCACATTGATACAAATTATGGGGACCTATGACATGCATATGCACTCATTCTAAAAATACTTGAGTATAGAATCATACAAACTTGGATGTATATGCATGGGAATATGCAAAACAATTACAAGATCAAAAAACTAAATATTTCACATACAATTATAGTTGAACATATAGATACATGGCATTCTATATAAATTAACATAGATTCATGGGGAATGATATTGGTTTATGAACACATATACCTCTTTCAAATTTTAGAAGGCATGGTATTAATTCATGGATATATGCACTACAATAAAATTTATAGATTAAAAAAAATCAATGCAAATCTATGGGCACTATATCCATGATGGAGGCATGAATATTATTCATTCTCTTTAGATCATGCAAGTATAATTTAGATCTTTCTGCAATGGTGTGATTTGTTCTACTATTTGTAATGTACACTCGAGTCTAGTGACACTCAATGACCTTAGAATTACTTCTATCAAATCCAAAATGTGGTTTCACTTTTTATTATAGGTGATGCACATTAGATTATAGTGACACTCAACAACTTTGGAATCACTTCTAGTGAACCCATCATGCCTCCACCTTATTTTGGATCAATACATTGATTACTTCTCCCCATTCATGAGAGATTGAATATACATCTTTCCAATGTAACTACTTGATTAATTATTCAAAACTGGGACTTGATCACTCTTAATTCACTAATGGTTTAACATAAAAAACCATCTCTCTAAGTTCTTCGACCAGGGGGCACATTTATCAAATACTTCACCATATTTTACAAGTTATAAGGCAATATGGTTTCATCTCCTTATATGTGTACTCCTTACTCTCTTTTCAAAATTTCAATCTTTAAAATGCATATTTTTCAAATTTTAAATATAAACAAATGACTATTTCATGTGTTGTTACAAAGTTTTGTAAAAATGAGCAGCCTGCATAATTAGAGTTTTCTATCAAAGATAAATTGTGTTGTACACACTCAAGTTTATACTTTATCATTTTATAAAAAAGGGAGGGCACTTGTAGACACATAAATATGGTCATTGATACTTGATAATGCTAATACTTATCACATATTAAACCACTTGAATTATGCATAAATACATGACTCTTGCCAGTCATTCCTCAAATCCATTTATCTATATGCAGGATCGACCCTCTATTCACCATCATCGATACACAATAATTTCCAATTCAATGCTCAAACTATCTCATATAACCATAAAATTATTGCTAAACTCAAGCCATTTGTCTCTGATAATCTAGGTTAAGTTCATGCTAAGCAGATAGGTCCATTACCATAGACTTATCCACCTAGTGTGGCCTTCTCCTTACACCAATTAATTGCTAGTTTCCAAATTTACAATATTCATTCAGGTCTTCCTATAATTTCAAAATTTTAATTAAAGGAAATTATTAAAAGGTTTCACTATAAATACAAATCAAAGGTCATTCATTATACCTAGCTTGGCACTATCTATTGAACACTCATACACTATTGCACATTAGCAAAATCTACCATATTCTTTTAAAATTTAAGATCATTTACTAAGAGCAGTCACAAGTCAAGTCTAAAACATTTAAATTTATGTCAAAAGTGAACATTGTCAAGTATCAAAGCCAAATTTATAACTACATACATATTGTCAAGAGTACGATTGTATAATCATTTTAGGTGGAAAAATTGTGTGGCTTGATTACCTCTTTGAAGTATCTATATATGTAGACAACAATCAATCATAAAAGGTGGTGATTATGGCCAACTAAATCTATTACACTCCCACTCTCTTTTTGTAAGTTTCTATCTCTCACAAGTACCCTCAGGGTTTCCAAGGTAAAGAGATGGAAAAAAATGATTTTTGTTTGGCTTGTATAAAATATGAATATCTCATCCCTCTCAAAAGACATAGACATAAATTCTCTAACAGCAGCCACAAGACAAGTCAAACATTTCAAATCAAGTCAAGAGATAACATTGTCAAGTATCAAAAGCAAATTTATAACTACATGCATATAGTTAAGGAACATGATTTCATAATCATTTTAGGTGGGATAATTATGTGTGGCTTGATTCCCTCTTTGAAGTACCTAGATATGTAGGCAATGGTCAATCATCAAAGGAGGTGATTAGGGTTAGCTCAACCCATTACACTCCCCCTCTCTTTATACATGTTTATAACTCTCACAAGTACCCTTAAGGTTTCCAAGTTAAAGAGAAGGGAAAAACAGATTTCTATATGACATCTACAAAATATGAATATCTTAGCCCTCTCAATAGACAAAGGTGTAGAAGGTGAAAAATTCATAGATTTATCATAGTCAACATGGAAAAATCTATAGTCAATGAACATAACTGACCTGTGCTACTATCCATGGAATATAAACCTATCTAGATAGTCAATATCTCTATTCCTAATATTGAGTTGTCATAGTTCCATTTTATTTTGATTATCACTATCAAATATCATTTATAGTCAACCAAAGATCATAAAAACTAAGTATCTTGTGTTTGGTTGTACTTACTATTTTTTAGTATGTACCACTTATTAATTTCAATTTTAGTTAATTTTGATATTCATTTAGATTTGTGCTTAAGAGTAATATATTATAATCTTAATAGATCTATCAAGTTTTATACCTACTGAAAAACATTCATTTGTTAAATAAAAATAGGGTAAAACATGATCCCATTGAAAAATAGCATATTTTTCCTATTTAGTTTAAAAAATGATTGTGAATTATCCATGCCCACACAATATCAGTTCAAAAGATGAAATCTTGGAGCCCCAAACAGAGGAAATCCATTTCTCTAATGATAGAGGACTTGACCAATGTCCTATGGAGTGTCTGATAAGAGCACGATAAAGGAGAGTGTCATTAGAATGAGCCATTTTTCCTATAGGGACCTCTACCAATGGTGTTGAATCTAGATTGGGAATGAAAGCATTTGAGGATACTAAGGCAGATTTACTAAACCCCAAAACAAAACAATGTCCTTCCTTAGGAGGTAACTTGAGCCTAAGGTTGTCAATATTTGTGCAAGATGGAAATAATGCCAAAATTTGAGAGAATAAGGAGGAATAAGGGCAGACCAGGGTTTTTAAAACCCTACCCATTATGGAGGTGGTCCAAGCATAGTAAAAAAAAACCTAGGGTATGTGGGTTTGACATAAATTGGAAACCCAATTAATAAGATTTAACATGAAGTTGATTAATGGCCTCTAAGATATCAATTGAAAGATTTTGAAACATATACCATTGTGGGATACTAAGTTCCTTCACTAATTCCTATCCAAT
The DNA here is from genome assembly GCA_037957365.1 of Torreya grandis. Taxonomy (NCBI): domain Eukaryota; kingdom Viridiplantae; phylum Streptophyta; class Pinopsida; order Cupressales; family Taxaceae; genus Torreya; species Torreya grandis. The sequence goes on along the minus strand of JARHVA010000047.1, from coordinate 4,779,489 downwards.
TTTGTTAGTACCAAAGGTAATAATTTTTGGTTTCTCAAAAAATGTACATGTAAGTTGTGAATATGTCCAACAATTACTCATTCTTACTCTCTCTTTGATTACCAATGATGTAAATGTTGAAAATGATTATTTTTCTAATATTTTCTTGAATTAATATGTTAAAAATGCTCATGCTCCTTCTCTTACTCAAAATAAAAATGCTCAAAATGATGTTTTACATGAAAAAGTTAGAAAGGATTATTTTCATACTCCTTCCTTGGGTGCTCATAATGATTTATTTATGGAAAATATTAAACACGTTATAAAAAATCTTTCATTCCTTGATAAAATTACAAAAAAGAGTTAATGAAGTAGTTAGTGTGAATACTTATTATGTGATCAATGATTATTCTATATGTGGTAGTGATTGTTATTCTTCTACCCCTAGTGCTACCATGTTTTAAACAAATAACAAAAATAAGCCCTTGAATGGACATATTCATATTTTAGTTGTGCTTCTCTATGGGATTGTTACTATGATGAATGAAATAGGTGAATTACAAATAAAATTTCAATCTTTAACTCTATGGTCTATTACATCCATTTGTGGGTTGATTCTAATGTGATATATGGCTAGCCTATAGTGTGTAAGATTTATTATTCTTCTTTCTATAGACAGTATATGTGAATCATATAGCACATCAGTATTTTACACTTGGAAAATACATATCATGGATGCACCTTCAGTTTCTAGACCTTCCTGCTATCGAAAGGATTGCATACACCATCTCTTTGTGTCAATTTACTTATTTATTAATTTAACTAGTGTTATTTTGATGACCCATACCTTTTATCATTTTTAGAGTATTTTAAACATGCTTATCTTTTGACCCATACCTTTTATCATTTTTAGAGTATTGTAAACATGCTTATCTTTTGTCTCTACAAGTTTTGAACCTTTACCTATTTTTTAGCTTCTCAAACACTTACGTCTTAGCCAGACACTTGTATCAATGCTAGTGTCATGTTCCAACGCAAGTGTCTAGTGCCCTAAAGTCATCAAATTTATAAGTGAAACATATACCTATGGTTAACCTAAGTGCTTTAATGCAAGATATTTCCAAAATGGATTGATATATACAAGATTAAACCTCATTCATTTCTCACCTAGCACAGACCTAACAACTCACAAGGCAACTTACCAAAATTATTCAATCAAGCATTTAAGTAAGTAAAGCTTTCATATTTTACCCTATTTCCATATCGATCATAGGTACAACACATATACAGATCTAAAGTAATAAAAGAACACTCCATGAGTCCTAATTTCCAAGTTGTAAGCCAAGTCATTGTTGTACTTACTTTTCACATATGGCATCCTTGTGCGCACATAAACCAACACATAGGGGAGAACTACATCAATTTGAGGCTCTTTTCAGATTAGTGGCTATGTAGGTAGCACCCAATGAAAGAGAGGTATTTAGAGTTAACTCTATACCATGATCCCCCTAACCCATTTTTTCCATAACTACTATGAATATAAAGAACTAGGGTTTTATTATTTGACAAGGAGGGACAACCCATGATCCAAATTTGAGCACACCAAAACAAAGGCAATGTTTAACCTAGAATATCCTAGGTGATCACATATAAATCTAATAGATATGTAGTACTAGACACCTATATCTAAATTAGACAGAAACATCGACACAACCATCCAAGGTCGATGTAAGAGTCTAAGACTACAAAGATCAAATTTACAAAATCTGATAACTAATCCAAGGAAATTATCCAAGATACTTCCATCATGTTCCATATTAGATTTACATGCACATAGTTAACCAAATTAGTACTCATGTGTTCATTTCATTGATATATCAATCGATAGTTATACTTGAATCCCCATAAAAATTCAAGTAAAATAGATTTAAATGCAAACACTAAATCTACCTATATCTATACAAAGATCCTAATATGAGAGAATTTAGAATTGCAATCAGAATTTTAGAATGGTCTTACCATCATTTTACCCCTTTTTTGGCTTCTCTCTAGGATGTTCTAACGGACTATCAATTGTAACTTGCCTTAGATGTTTAGATTGCTTGCTCAATGGCTCAAAGATGGATAGTTCAATATATGGTGATAATAGATGCAAAATGGCTATGAAGGCTAGTATTATGAAGTCTATGGGAATAACATGAGCTTGGGTCTCTTACTTTTTTTTAATTCTTGGGGCATGCCTCTATTTTAAAGAGGTCTTTGGAAGGGGCTAGAAGGGATTTGAGAGGGATATTTTCCCTCTCAATTTTTAAATTTGAAGAGGAGAAGGTTTTAGAGGTGGGAAGCCTGTAGTCCTTCTTTTGAGAGGGAAATATATCAAAATAATTATAAAATTAAGCATTTAGGTGGAAAGTGGGGTTGTGGGGTAGGTTATGATTTTAAAGAATTAAAAATTGAAGATTATGTGGAAAGTGGGATTGTGGGGTAGATTAAGATTTTGAAGGAAAGTGGGGCATTTAATGGGATTAATTAATTAATTAAAAAAAAGGATAATGCTAATACAAAATTAAGTGGTGAGATTAAGACTAATGTCGGTGAGCAGTATTTAGTGAATACATTTTACCTTTCTTTGAAAGGGCATTGTGAGTGAAATGAGGTGAAGGGAGTAATGGTATTTCAAATAAAAACCAATTCATGGATGGATGTTATTAGATGATGTTATAGGATATAATGCCCCCTCGAGGGGACATGCAAGGAAGAATGAGATGAATGGCCACTCAAAAGAAGAAATAATGGGTAAGATGAGATGGATAGATGAAGGGATGAGATGCTAGATGTGAGATAGATGATGAAGAATAAGATTGACCTAAGAAATGAGCTACAAATTGATAATGATGCCCCTGACAAGGACACATGCATAGGGAATAGATATAATGGGTGTCATGGTTGTAGACACGTCCCAAGGGGGAATCGACCATAACAAGATGATGAGAGGATAAAAGTGCCACAAACTTTAGATGTATCCCAAACAAGGATGCATGTAAGGGAGAGCTATTAGATAGGATAAGACTGATGATAGGATTAATTTTAAATATGGGTGTAGCTCAAAGCTAAATTGATCAAGATGATGTAGGTGATGATATAAAATAATTGATATGATTGAGTGACCAAAGGATTGTGGGATGAGGATAGATGATAAAGATAATGGCTGAGCTATCCTTGGACATTAAAACATGGCTAAGTGTTGCTTACATAGTCTGAAAATACCTCAGGCTGATGTAGTTCTGACTAGGAGGGATACGAGGTATGACCATGAAAGGATAATGGATGGGGATATCAATGAGGCCATCGAAGTATGGACAAAAAATGGTGAAGGCCAACAATTAAATAATTTGATAAGTAGATTAATACCATATGTAATGGGATTAATAAGTAGATAGGTAGAAAAGTGAATAAATAAGAAGCGCATAATGAGGTGGAGTCACTAAAAATGGAGTTAAGACAAAAGAGGTGGGTTTGATGGAAGAGATGGAAAATGATGTTAAACTACCCCTACAAGGTGGTAGAATGGGTTAATAAGTGTAATGGCAACATGTATCGCGATGAGCCATGTTTAAAAGGAGGTCTTATAGTAGGGGCTTTAGAGGCTTTTTGGAAAAAGGTCATCATCGCTATGAGCCAAGTTTTATTAGTTGGAATGAAAGTGAAACCTATGCTGGTGGCTTGCACCAATGGTTGCCCTTGCTATGAGCTGAGGTGAAGAATCAAGATGAGTGGTAGGATTTGAAGAGGATGTACAAGCACTTCATCAGTGAGTGTATGCATCATCTATCCATATACTTTTAGATTAGGAATCTATGTTGGGCATCGAGGAGGGTATCATTAATTTAGAGCTCAGTGGCTTGAGGGAGGAAGGCATGGTCACTAATGGAAAAGGCAATAGAGGCTCAAGTGCCACTTAAGATGCACCAAAGATGAGTAAAATAGATCAAAAAAGGTTAAAAGGCATAAATGGCATGGGAGGAAAATGGAAAAGGCTGAGTTAGTAGAACACATTGGGAGAGGGAGGTCATGGCATAGGCCAATGGTAGCAGATCAGAGCATGTGAAATGGTGAGGAAGTAGGGCATGAGAATCAACATTGAGGTGGAGGTAAAAATCAAGTATGAACTATATTATTGGGTTTGTTTATTGATGTTATACATATGGGTGTAGGAATAAATTTCCATTGCGCAAGGGTTGGAGGGTCACAATAGGGAAATTAGGGGTCATGTAGGTAAGTGGAGGAGGGATGAGGGTGAAGAAAGGAGGTGTGGCCACATCGTAGGGGAAGAAATTGGTAGGTTGAAGGATGGTATAGGAGGAAAAGGAGACATGAGCAAGTGGAAGAAGAGAAAAAGAGGCCATGGGTGAGGGTTGGGAGAGGAGAAGGAGCCATGATCAAGGGTTGTGGCATATGGGGGCAGTGGAAAAAAGGGTCATGATTAGGTAAGAGTGGGAAAAATCCATGTCAAGAAACATGGGAGGCAAATGAGTGAATTTTTTGTGAGGGTTTTATGATATGTGTGGATTTTGATTATGTTAAGTGATTATGTCATTTAATTTTGGTGTGTGTGCATATTGTAGGTGAATGAAGTGCAAGAGAAGATACTGGTAGCAAATTTCTCAAGATGGTTGTGGAGATGGTGACACAGTGACTGGGTAAGGAGCATGTACCAACCATAGAGGCATGGAGGAGACATACAAATAATAGGGGTATTAGGCATCGATTAGAAGCTGCACAAAGGAGCTACTAGGGTTGTAATGCCAAGTCACATATTTATAGGGTTAAATTATGTGCAGGGATATGCAAATAGTAAAATCACTAGACTGAGTGACCACATTGCTAGAGCAAGTAAATCATTAAGAGGCACAAATTGGGATGCTACAAGAATAAATAGAGCAAATACAAGCAAATCAGATGTAGTTGTAGGAATGATTGGAGTAGCAAGAGATGGAGGCATGAGTTACAGGGATGGAGAGGAATAGACTGAATATTTTTGGAGGCTCTAGGGTTCGCAGATGTGACCACCCAGGTGGAAAGGATGTCATAGGATGCACAATAATGGAGAGATTTATATGAGCACGTAGTACTAACATGGTATAGGGATCCATTGTATAGGGTGATTAGCCAGTCAAAGAGAACACAAGGTTCTAGGTCATCAGGCCAGTCTGTGCATCCATCACTGAGGCCACCACCACTATAGGGTAGAATGTAGGGCAGGAGACATTTGTGATGGAGATTTGTGGCTCAATTAAAAGATATGCAATTATTAAAATGAAGTGATGTAAATAGGATGTATTATGTAATGTGATGTTAGTAAAATAAAAGGACATGTTTGTTGTATTATGTAATAGAATGATTTGATGTGAATGATAATGATAGGCAATAGGACAATGATATAAATGAGAATGATATGTACATGGGGTCATGAGGGCTAAAAAGAAAATGATGTGATGGAACTCAGTGAGTGGGGGCACTATTAGATGGGGGTGATGACCGGTATTGGGATTTGGTTGGTCGATAAGTGTGGGAAAGCAATGTTGATGATTATGGGTAGGTAGGTGTTATATAACACATGGGAAGGTAAGACATTCTCATCACTTCTTGAATCATTTTCATAGGAAGTATAGGTACAAGTAAGTGAGGACTCTAAGGATGTCATAGGGTAGACTAATACCACCATCAGAGCTGATCTATGAGGTAAATGTGTAGGTGTTTCAAACACTGCACCAAGTGATGGATATGCTGGAGGTGATATTAGGGTAGCAATAACTAGAGGAACTGAGACTCCAACCTCTATGTAGAGTGTGGTGATTTTGATACACAAGATGTCTAGCAAGGAGATGCATTTAGGACATGATAGAACTAGGAGGCATCTCATTGTGCTGAAGGGGAGATGTGTAAGGAAATAGAGAGGGAGTTGATCATACAGAAGGGCCACAAGATGAGGTGATCATTGGAATCAGGGAGGTGGTTCATGAATCAAACCCATCTACCATTTGTGGTTATTATAGACAAGTTGGCCATTCAGGCTAGTATTGTCCTTAGAGAGAGATGGTAGATGCTAGTAGTATAGAGACTCAGTAGGGTGATTAGATGGTGGGAGACTCAGGATCAAATGGAGTACCTCCATAACCATGATTAGGGTAGGTATAGGTTTGAGTCAACTATGTATTGGTTGTTACAAAACAACCAGAGATTTGTAGTTTGAGTGTTGTGATATTATTAGAGATGTTTTAAATGATGTGTGGTTATGTGATCAGGATAACATAAGAGAGGTGTCTACTTTATGATGATATAATTTAATGTAATCCTCCAGCCCAAGGGGTAGTGTTAGTAGTAATGGAGTGAAGTGGTTTTGAGCCATATATAATTTGAAATCCATTTTTGTTATTTCACTTGTATGTATGTTTGTACTAATGACATGATAAGAGTCAAAGATACATTGAATTCATAATGCATGGGAACTTTGTTGAAAGGTGGATTTATCTGAGCAAACATGCAGAAGCCACTGATACCATCCTCATTCTCAAGAACATATCAAATGTTAACTAGAATTATTAAATAAAGAAATCAATTAAATATATACAAAATCAAAATAATAAACATGCAGATGCAAACAATCACACAATCACATAAGATAATCATGCAATAGTATAAAATGATAATGAGGACATTATCAAAATAGGTTGATAATGATGTGATGATAAGGTGGTTATAGATAATAGGCCTAGATGAGGGCATATATACATGGGATGTATAGTGGTCAATACTATCATACCTTGGAACAGTTCTAACCAAGTCCAAAGAATCAAATATGGAGTTAGTGTGACCTCTCAGGAGTCAAGATCATAATGCATGCAAAACCCCCATAGTAGGAGACCAATATGTGACCCTTCCATAATGATAATGTTAGTGGGAAGGTGTGAACCATAGTTTTAGAGAGAACAACAAAAAATAGGGATGGAAGTCAATCTTGAGGCTAAAAGGAGACATGCCTGTCAAAAAAGACATGATGGGGGGATAGGACTATGTTTGGTCAAGAAAAAGTGATAGGATTTAAGGATACTTAGGCGATGGCTATAGATGAGATATTCTAGATGATTTCCCCAACAAATAGCCCCATTATTCAACAAGTAATGACTCCTTCTATGATTGAAAACTCATGTTTCCTATTGCTATAGAAAGACATGTGATAGATTCCCACTATAAAGACCAAGGTTAGGGTTAATTTACCATGATTCTAGGAACTAGTTTTCATCATTGTACTTGCCCAAGGTGCCAGAAGACTAGTTTTCACCAGTGGATGGATTTTTTTTGGACTAATGATGGATGGATGGAGTAGATGTGGGGTGTCCCATAGATGGAGGATGAAGATATTTGGGTTAGGTATAGAAGCACTTGAGGTGCATAATATTCATGGGATTACCCAACTCTTCTCCCTCAAGCATGACCAATTTATACGTGCCTGATCTAAACATGGAAATAATGACATAGGGACCTAACCAGTTGGCTTCAAACTTCCCTTTCTTATCATGATCCACATTGGTATTTTTCTAATTTTATTTTAAGACTAAATCCCTACTCTCAAACTCCCTAGCCTGAATTTTTTTGTGATATTATCCCTTCAATTTCTTTTGGTATGCTCAAAGGTGATCCAAGGCCTTTTATCTCTTTTCATCAAGGAGTTCTAATTCTTGTAGTTGCTCCTGTCTAAGATTATGATCTATAATGATACCTCTTATAGAGAGATAGAGAGAGGAGAGTTCCACTTTGATTGGCAATATGGCTTCTATCCCATATACCAATGTGTATGGAGTTGCCTTGATAGGCATATAGACACTTGTTTGATAAGACCATAGAGATGGATATAATTGGAGGTGCTAGTTTTTGCCAGCTTGATTGGTAGTCTTTTTTAGAATCTTGATGAGAGTCTTATTAGTCACTTCAACTTGTTGATTGCCTTAGGGATAGTATGGAGAGAAGAAATACTAAGTGATATGATATTTCTGACATAAGGCCTCTACTTCTTAGTTATTGAATGATTTTCCATTATCTGGAATTATATTAGCAGGTATACCAAAATGATAAATAATCTGATTAAGAATGAACTTGGAAATTTGAAGGCCTATTGTATAGATGAGCGGCATTGATTTGACCCATTTAGTAAAATAATCTGTAGCTGTGATGATAAATTTATGACTATCTAACAAAGTGGGATTTATCTTACCAATTAAGTCTAGGCCCCATATGGAGAAAGGCCATGGAATCAGAATAGGTTATAACTCTTGCACAAGAGTGTGGATGAGGTTTCCATGCTTCTGAGATGCTACACATTTATGCACATACTAGCAAGAATCATGGTCCATTTTTAGCCAGTAGTAACCAAGTCAGAGAAGATTTTTAGTGAGGTCCATTTCACTAATGTGCCCACCATAGACACTATCATGAACTTCTTTGATTACCTGGGCTACCTCCTCTAATGTTAGACACCTCAAAAGGGTACCATCATAGCCATGTCAATAGAGGGTGCTCCAAGGATTGTGTAACAGGTGGTGCGATGGATGAAAGCTTTGTGTTGATAGCGGTTAAGGTTAGGGGGAAAGATATTGTCATGAAGGTACCTATAAATATCATGGTACTAGGGTAGACTGGGATCATTGATAACACAAATTTGAAGTGGAGCCAATGACTGATAGGCTGGGATGATTAGATGTTCGATCAAGAAATTGTCTTTCAGGACATCTACTGGGAGATCAATAAGTGAGCCAATAGTGGCTATATAATCAACTACCTTATTAATTCCATGTGGAACCTATTCAAAGGTGATGGACTAAAAGTTGGTCTTTAATTGGTCTACTAATTATTTGGAAGGAAGTAACTTTTCATCCTTCATTTGGAAGTCACCATTAACCTATTTAATAATTAATTGTGAGTCCCCAAATATTTGTAATTACTGGATATTCCACTGAATAGCCAATTAAAGTCCAACTATCAAATATTCATATTCTAAAATATTGTTAGTACATGGAAAGGCTACGTAGAATGCTTTTTGAATGAGGTCACCCTGAGGGGTGACCAAGAGGATGCCAACCCCGCCTTTATGTGTAGTGAATGAGCCATCAAAATATAACTTCCAACCTTCTATTTATGAAGTATTCATGATGGACTCACCCAAGAATGTAGTGACAATTAGCTTAGTCGATTCTAATGGTGCTTCAACCAGTTGATCAGCTATGAATTACCCTTTAATGGATTTTTGATTAATATATTCTATATCAAATTTGTTGAGTAACATGATCCATTTTGATACTCACCCAGTTAATACTGATTTAGACAGTAGGTACTTTAAAGGGTCAACTTTAGTGATCATTTGAACTTGGTTGTTGAACATATAATGCTAGAGTTTTTGTGATGCAAAGACCATGGCTATACATTCTTTCTCTATAAGTGCATAATTCAATTTATATGATATTAGTGTTTGACTAAGATAATAAATGGCCTGCTCCTTTCTTTGATCATTATGTTATGAGTGGAGAGCACCAACAGTGCATGGTAGTGTTAAAATATAAAGAAGCAAAGGTTTTCTCAGAGTTGGTGGTGATAAAATAGGTGGATTTGCCAAGTATTATTTTAATCTATCGAAAGCTTGTTAGCATTATTCATTCCAATGGAAGGCTATCCCTTTCTTTAATAGGTGGGTGAAGGGGTGACACTCATCAACCAGTTGAGAAATAAAATGCCTTATGGCTTAAAGTTTTCCTTGAAGACTGCATAGTTGCTTGAGATTACAAGGTGGAGGCATTTTTGTAATTGCTTTAACCTTCGTTAGATCTACCTTGCTGCCCCTTCTTGAGACTATAAATCCCAACAATTTCCCTGAAGTCACTCTAAAGACACACTTTTTGGGATTCAACCTTACTTTATATTTTCATAATATTTCAAATATTCTCTTGAGGATCACATGGTGCTTTGATCATAGATGAAACTTCCCTATAATATCATCGACATAATCTTCTATGATTCCATGCATCATATCATGAAAGATAATAGCCATTGCCATTTGATAAGTGGCCCCTACATTCTTGAGGCCAAATGACATGACTTGATAGGAAAATGTCCCCCACAGAGTGATAAATGATATTTTATGCTGATCCTCAGGGGCTATTTTGGTTTGATTATATCCTAAAAAGCCATCTATGAGGGAAAGCATCTCATACCTAGTTGTTGAATCTACAATAATATCGATGTTAGGGAGAGGGAAGTCATCCTTAGGACATGCCTTATTTATATCCCAAAAGTTGGTATAGATATGAGTTTTACCTTGTGATTTTACCATGGGAACAATATTGGAGATCCAATATGAATAATCGATGGGGTAGATGAATCTGGCTTCCAAGAATTTTTGTAATTCCTCTTTAACTAGTAATTCCACCTTCAAATGCATCTTTCATAATTTTTATTTAATAGGATTTTCATTTGGATGTACTAACAGGTGGTGTACCACTAAGGAGGGATATAATCTTAGCATGTTAGAGTAGCTTCATGCAAACACATCAATAAATTCCTTTAACAGCTTGATAAGGACTTTAAATTCCTCTATCATAAGAGATGCCCCCAGTTTCACTATCTTGGGATGTTTGTTAAATCCTAAAAAGCCATCTATGAGGGAAAGCATCTCATACCTAGTTGTTGAATCTACAATAATATTGATCTTAGGGAGAGGGAAGTCATTCTTAGGACATGCCTTATTTATATTCCAAAAGTTGGTATAGATATTAATTTTACCTTGTGATTTTACCATGGGGACAATATTGGAGATCCAATCTGAATAATCGATGGGGCAGATGAATCTGGCTTCCAAGAATTTTTGTAATTCCTCTTTAACTAGTAATTCCACCTTCAAATGCATCTTTCATAATTTTTATTTAATAGGATTTTCATTTAGATGTACTAACAGGTGGTGTACCACTAAGGAGGGATATAATCTTAGCATGTTAGAGTAGCTTCATGCAAACACATCAATAAATTCCTTTAACAGCTTGATAAGGACTTTGAATTCCTCTATCGTAAGAGATGCCCCCAGTTTCACTATCTTGGGATGTTTGTTAGCTCCATTGTTAACTTATATCACCTCCTCAATAAGAGAGGGTGATTGATCCTGTAAATAAGGGGTAATGAGACTTTTGGATCATCAGAAGTGAAGCAACTTGGAAGTTCAGTATCAATTTTAAAATAATATTTTAGCATGGAGGAGCTGTATGGGAGTTCGTCTAGTTTTTTGGAAGGCTCTCCTTCTTTGGAATATTCATCCTCACTTTGACCATGGGATGTTTGTTATTCTCCAAAATATGTTGATTGATAAAGATTGATGGAAAATCCCTTTTTATGATATTCGAATGACATGAAGTCTATGGCTCCCATAAATTCCAAAATGACCTCATCATTTTAAAAGGCATCAAAGGTGGGCTCGTACTTTGATTCCCAATCTATGAGGGAAGGATAACGAAGGGAGACATTGATAGTGAAAATAGTGGTATTGAAGAAAAGGTTGGTGGTAACAAACTCCTATAAGTGACTATAGATAGATCTTGTTTCAATGTCTTCATTAGGGAAAGATGAATCATTGGTCAAAAGAGAATCAATAATGATGCAGGTCGGGTAATCATCATATAGTTTTTACCCTAAGCCAAAATTTTGTGGATGTTATTAAATAATAATAGGTTCCAATCGGTCTTGCTCTTATTTTCCCAATCCCTTTCTTTTGTATTGTATATTGTACATCATTCTCTAGACTATAAGATAATTCTACTTGGGATAGATGAGGATTTCATCATTAGGAAGGAGCCAAGAATTGTCTCCATCTTAAATGTATTCATTAGCCAAAAATCTAGCACTTGAAAAAGTAGTTGGTCCAAACTGATACTTAATGGGATTAATATTCCTCATAGCTAGGGACCCATAACTTCATGGAGAGGGGTAGATTACCAATGAAAAATGTTTTGTACTTATACTCTCCACACCCTATGGATGTGATCGTTAGTCATGTGACATCAGGCTCTGATGGGGATGTGGATTCTAATTGATTTGGAGAGATGTACTTAGTAACTATGGGACTTAGTATGGCATTATCAGTGCCAAGGTAAGGTGATGGAGACTGATCCATTTGATAGATATGGAGATGATTTATAACTCTAGGAATGGTGACCTCCATTCTTGAATAGGGGAATTTTAAGCACTAATATAGAGTGGATGGCATAACTTGCATTTCATGAATCCACTATCTATCGAATAACATGTTATATGGTAAGTCTACATCCATGACAACAATAGGAAGATAGATAGTCCTGGATGATGGCTTCTCGTTATCATCATAAGCTTTGATCATTATTATAGTAGGCCCAAGTGATGTCTATGAGTATCCCAATTTATTTAGAAAATCTAGATTACACAAGTTAAGTGCAGATCCTCCATTTATGAGGACATGGGAAACTCGGTGATGAGATATGATAACTTCAATGTATAATGGATAATTATGATATGGGATAGTAGGGGGTAGATCCCTAGTACTAAAAGTGACTTGATACGATGGGGATAAATGTGTGACTAGTCCCTGAAATTGATTGGTATCTAGGTCACTAGGTACTTTCAAATCATTCAACACTTGATTCAATATCTCTCTATGTAAATTATATTATTTTATAAGTTCAATTAAAGACATATAAGTGAGAGTCTTCTCTAATTGTTGAATGATGTCATAGGATTTGTCTAAACTGCTTGATGCTTTCTTAGAAATGTCCCCTTTATGGGCAACATATGAAGTGGAATGATCTTGAGGGGGTGCCATGGGAATACAATCTTATTGCATCAAGTGGTGACAAAGCAATCAGTTGTGGCCCTATTAATTTTTAGGATGGGAGATGGAGGTGGAGTGGGTTCTTAGATTTTGTAGATTTTGATAGTATTAATGTAATTGGAAGATGATGTCTGACCCTAGTCTCATTGGGGTCTTTGGTGCCTTTGGTCATGATTTGAGAGAGGATCCTTATAAATGCCATGGTGTTGATTTGCTGATTAATTTGATGGAAATAATACTTCAATATCGATAGCACCTCTTTCTATTAGGTCTTGGATATAGTGCTTTAATTGCATACACTACTCAATAGCATGTCCTTTTACTCAGTGATATTTTCAAAACTCATCTTCATGGTACCGATCAGGTTTAGGCTGATGATTATCCACCAGTCGAACCTCAGGTAGAGTAATCATGTTGGTAATGATCAATTGTTCCAAGACTATTTCAAGTGAGAATCTCAAGATTGTAAATGGCATTTTGCCTATGTGAGACATAGGCTTTCCTTGCAGATTGATAGTAAAGACATGAGGATGCTGTGTGGGACCTTTCCTTTGGATTGTTTGCACATGTTGTGTCTTATAATTGGTTACTTTGTCACCCACAACATTTTTATTTTTATTGAAGACCTTGGGTTTTCCTAAAAAAGAATTATCTTGATTCAAAGTGTGCTCATTTTGGGAATAAAGTTTTATGGTTCCCTTTTCTATGAGGTATTTCTCTATATGCATCCCTTTTTCTTTGATTTCATCAAAAGACTTGGCACAAGTAATTTTAGTAGATATTTTAGTTCTATGTTAAGGTTATCCACAAAGATTTTTGCTAATTCTTTTTTGGGAACTATGCATCTTAACCAGCTTGCCAAGCTATGCCATATCTATAAGAAGTATACCAATCTCTAACCTCTTCATTGATTATTATTGTAAAGGTCAATGATAGATATGTCATGATCCATATTATATGACAAATGTCAAACAAATTACTCTATCAATTCTCCAAAACTATAAATTGACCCTTTTGGCAAGTGCATGAACCATTGCAAGGTTGGCCTGGTAAGAATCTTTAGGAAGAAATGCAACAAATAAGCATCTTCATAGGCCACTTCATGAAAAGCCACATAGAATTATTGGATGTGGTCTCTATAATCCCCCTTTCCCCTATATTTTTCAAATTTAGGTATTTTAAAGTGTGAGGGAAAGGGAATTTGTAAAATGCTCATGTCCAATGATGATGAGCAAAAGTCCTCATATTTATATTTGTGGGCTTGTGAACATTGGTCTATTTGATTTAGGGTCTCCTTCATTGCTCTCTACTCCTACGCAAATGTGGGATCCTCAAGTGGATTTGTGGTTTGATTTTGGATGTTTTGGGGGATATGGGTATTATGGGTGTTATTGGTGTTGGTGGCATTATTTTCAGTGTTACTATGAGTATTGTTTTATTTAGGGGATGGTGGATGTTAGTTGCAAAGTAAGAGGTTAATTTATTACATTAATAGGTCTAAATGATCTTCTATGATATACTATATTTGATTAGCCTCAATGTGGTTATTACAGAGGGGTGGTGGGCATTCTTATTCTATAAATTCATGGTCTACAGCTTCCACTTCTTGGTGCAATTGATTGGTATTGACATTTTGATGGTGTATGTCCCCTATTTCAAGGGCATGAGTTAAGACATGATCATGGTTTTCCAATATGTATCAATTAATTAAAATCCTAACCTAGTCATTATGGATGGGATCAAATCATTCATACTCCCCTCTGAGGGTATGCACATCACCATGAGTATCATCATGCTCTTGAGTCGGGTATACTACATTCTCCAATGGGTGAATGCCTTAGTTAGAAGCTTGTTTGATTCTATGTTGGGCACAGGTGTGAGTAACCATGTTGGATCAAGGGGAAAAGGTGTGATGACATAGGATAGGTGGTGTGGAGGTTTTGAATACCAACTTAATCTAGAGACCAAATTAGTAGTCACAAAAGGATCATGTGATGATCGAGATGAGATGACCAAGATTCACCAAGAGGTGAAGCCTTGTAAGATACCAATATAGCAAGGATGAAGAGATGTGATGGGATCAAATACCTTACTCACTAGTAAAGAGACAATTATGATGGGTGCTAGATGAAAAAGATACCTGATAAAGATGAGGATAAGTGATGGGTGCTACATTAGGAACTTATCAAGGCTTTGGTTGTTGATAATATCTAGGCCAAGGATGATGATGAGGATTTATAAGGATGGGTGACCTCTAAACTTGATTCCTAGGCTAAATAAAGTATTCAAAAATGATAGAGGAATATGAGATGAGAAGGGGGATGGAGGATATAAGATGGAAACATTAGTGATGGATATCTATAGGATGGATATTAAGGGGATGGAATGTATGATGGATATGAGAATAAATACTTTATGGATATGGGGATGTGGTAGAGAGATGACTAATGGGAGATGGATGACTAATATATAGATAAATGGTGTGAAAATTAAGGATGAGATATGATGCTGTTAAGATGGTAGGATAATGAGTTGTTAACCCTAGGGGATGTCTAGGGCATCACATAAAATATTGGTGTGGCCGACTCGGCTAGAAAACAAAACAGGTCTCATCACAACACACAACAAATCATGCACAAGAACAACCCTAATTAGTAAACCATATAGGTGTGTAACCTAATGCCCACACCATCTAATGGATACACAAGTGAGGTTGTAGGCTGGTGACCCATTACATAATCAATTGAACCCTCTCAACCTTACTTGCACTTGATGGCTACTTCGGCGTTGATACTAACACCTGCAATATAACACTTATTATGAGTGGAGTCCCCTATTCTAAGGTATACAAAAGGATATAGGGGAGTCTCTAATATATGTGATGGTACTTTGGGGCCCAAGTTCGTGTAGGGTGATATCTAATGCAATTAACTCTTCCCTTCATGAATGACCTGTATGGGGTCAACCGCTTAGCCTAATGATAGCTGTCCCTGATTCTTATACTCCACCAAAACATAGATTTTGGTCAACACATCATGATGAAATTTATGACACTAACCCCTAATGACTAAGCCTCATGTGTGGTGATGAAATCCACGTCCCATGCTATCCTAAAGGGGGGCTTATCAGACAAGCAAACACATGATACGATTAATTGACCAATTAATTACCTATGTGTGAGGGACATGATATGATGATTATTTATAAGTTAAAACACACACACACACACACATTCAAGAAATTATAAAGAATGATTTTTCATAACAACAATTATAATGATATAATAAAAATTAAGATAATGTATTTAATAGCACCCCCAGTTTGAAGCACAAACTATTATAAATCCGATTGAAGTGCTTGAAGGGTCCTGCAACAAAGGGGTCAGTAGTTTTGACTTTTTTTTATTAAACCAATGACACCTATAAAATGTCTACGTCAATTTGAAACTGAATCGAGCAAATGATTTTAAAAAACCCATCAATGTGTAAAATAATTGATTATCAATTTCAATGGATTTTTTTTAGGTCAATCAATCCATAATACAAAAACAACATGTAGGAATCACGTGAGTAATTAAAACAAAGTTAATTTTATTATATGTGAATACCTGAATGCTTAGAAAATTACACTTCTATTAAAAAAAAGGGAATAAAAAGACTAGTCATCTCATATTACTTTCTAGAAAGCATTGAATGGTATTGTATGAAATTAACATCTTTAATGACAATTCAAATAATAGTCTAAATAGAAATCCTTGACTGTACATCTAAAAACACAAAGATAACTTTATACTATTTTGTTAATTAGTCAAATCCAAATAAAATCAAAACAAACACATGGTGGAAGTATTTAAAAATGTTATGATTGTTACTTTGACGTTTGACACGTCAAAATGATCTTTTGACAACCGAAATTGTATCGAAAACTGGTCGAACCACCTACCTAATGGGTTAACCAATGGGTGTCTATGAGGAGCCTTTTTTATTTCATTAATTATTTATTCTAATTATGTATAAGGACTCACATCATTACTTCATCCTTTACTCAATGCCTTTTCAGATGTTATGCAGGCTTATGGACATTGTTATCCTACTATGTTGACATGGGATCATCATACCATTGTTGGAACCTTTTGACCAATACATAAGGCATTTCAATGGGTGCATGCTATGTGAGTGACCAAATGACCTAGACATCTGCTCAAGGAATGCATTTTTTGTAGCTTACTAAGGACATGGATTATGCTCTATGAGGTGTTGGTAATATTTTGCCAAGTAATAGGTGTCTAAATTGATCAGTTGTCCTTTACTAGTAGACCCCCAACCTATGCCAAACTAAGAGATTTGACACATTGTACATTATTACAAAATTACAGCCATTCAAAAATAAGCTTATCGACACATATTATCATCAACAAGGTTTAGGCATAACAAATTTGTTTGGAATAATTTTATTATAGAATTCGAGAGGGTGTGGGTATGGTAAGGCATTGGCACTACAAGAAACCAAGTTCCCCAACCTGGTCAATTCACCTTTTTCCAATAGATTCCTAGCCTGTGCTAAATTAAGAGCATTTGAACAAAAGGTTTTCAAGGACCTTCAAAGAAATAGCTCAATTTAATGTAGTATTACAGGTTATGTGCATGAAATGGGTATCTTAAAAACACTGTGAACACTATAAACTAGACATAACACTAAATCACAAGGCATATAAACTATTTGACCAAATGCATAGTGCAAAAATGTAGCCTTAAGGAATGCTATAACCAGGCCTTTTCAGGTTTCTTCAAAAGAATGGCCAATCCGTTGTATACCCACATCTATACCAAAACCAAGAGCTTGAAAATAGGAAATAGGTATTCAGTAGAACCATAGGGATGCAAAAAATGACAAGATACTAAATTTAAAGACTAATTTTTTGTGGATTAGTTTAACATATAACTTATATGTTTTTATTTTTATTTATTTTTTATCATTTATGTGACAAAATAGAATATACAACAAAATAGAGTATTAATAGAGAATGATAAAAGCCAATCTCAATTAACAACATATAATCAATAAAGAGAAAAATATAGTATTATAACAAATGTGAAACTTGGAGCTACCAGCTTCTTTGATTTATCCTACAATCTCAAGCAAACTCACTCAAAACAACAGATTGTTAGTTCTAAAGGAGGCTATCCCCTCCCACCGTGGTCTCCAAATGAATCTCCGTAAAAATTCAAGCAGAATAGATTTAAATGCAAACAACACTAAATCTACCCAAATCTATATAAATACCCTAATATGAGAGAATTTAGAAAAGCAATCAGAATTTTAGAATGGTCTTACCATCATTTTGCTCCTCCTTTAGCTTCTCTCTAGGATGTTCTAACAGACTTTCAATTGTAACTTGCCTTGGATGTTTGGATTGCTTGCTCAATGGCTCAAAGATGGATAATTAAATGGATGATGATAATGGATGCAAGATGGCTATGAAGGCTAGTATTATGAAGTCTATGGGAATAACATGAGCTTGAGTCTCTTACTTTTTGTTTAATTCTTGGGGCATGCCTTTATTTTTAAAGAGGTCTTTGGAATGGGCTAGAAGGGATTTGAGAGGGATATTTTCCCTCTCAAATTTTAAATTTGAAGAGGAGAAGGTTCTAGAGGTGGGAAGCCTCTAGTCCTTCTTTTGGGAGGGAATTATATAAAAATAATTATAAAATTAAGCATTTAGGTGGAAAGTGGGGTTGTAGGGTAGGTTATGATTTTAAAGAATTAAAAATTGAAGATTATGTGGAAAGTGGGATTGTGGGGTAAATTAATATTTTGAAGGAAAGTGGGGTATTTCATGGGATTAATTAATTAATTAATTAAAAAAGGATAATATTAATACGGAATTAAGTGGTGAGATTAAGACTAATGCTGGTGAGCAACATTTACTGCATACAATACTTATTTTAGCATATCTCACTCTTTAAATCAAAATATTATTTATTTGAGTTTACAATTAAGTGGCCTGCTATAGATCTATTTATCACCCTTGTACTTAATCATTTATATATTCTTAACCTTATTTTATATTGACCCCATCTCAATTTAGGGTTTAACACTTTTCCATGTGATTTTTGATGCGTAAGTTCTCTTTATATGATGGGTATGGGGATCCTTACTTAAATATTAAGTACTTTATGATTCTCCTGGGAAATATGGTACTAATGAAGGAATATTTCGTAAGAAATTTCCTAAAAGTTTAACAAGTCATGTTTTAGATTATCTTAACACTCTATTAAATTATCAATATAGGGTCCATAAACTTATTAACTACCATAAGACAAACACCTATGATACTTGCATGGTAAATATATGAAAGCTTATCAACAAAGTAACACATATTCATCCAAGTAGCGTAGCTACCTATTTTATTTAAGATCACTAGCCTAATTATGTTAGTATAACAATAACTCCCATCCATAATATGCCTCACCTACTAGCCCTCTATGTTATTGTATAGATAAGAGAGGAGGTTGGTGTTAGGACCAGGGTTTTTAGTGAACAGTAAAAATAGAATAAGATAAAAATATTATTAACAAAAGTATATTAAGTATTGAATTAAATTGATAATATTTTCTAATAATAGGTTATGGATAAGTATGCACCAATTAGTGCCTACCCACAAATTATAAATAAATACTATAAGTGAATCTTAAAACCATAAAATATTGTATATGTAATTAAATAACATTAACATCCCCCTTAAGTTGTATTTTTATGAAAGGAAGGATGGAGGAATCATTGAACTATCCCCCTTGACGACACATTCCTTCACTCCCAAAATTTTATTGAGTTAAACAAATTAAGCCTCAAACAAGTGTTTTTTGAAGCTGTTTGCAACCTGATCATCTATTCAAAAAAATCCTATATTAATTAATAAATATAATGCATGTGGATATTAATGTGCTTTATGTGTAGATGAGACATTGGGTTTCTAGAAATTCGGATAGCAATTTAATTATCACACCAAAGTGGTGGGGGTTGGGTTTATGAAAATCCAAATTTGAAAAGAAAATGTCAAATCCAAACTGCCTCAAGGCCAGAAATGAAAACTCCACTATACTTATCTTCTGTAGTAGACAAATAAATAGTAGTATGCTTCTTACAAGATCAATTCATGTGACCTTACCTAAGATGATAGATATATCCCACATTTTACTTGTGATCATTTGGATATCTTACCTAATCACTATATATGTAGTAGATAATTGTTGTGTTCCCACCATAAGTGTAGCCAAAATTTGAGGCTTTTCCCCTTGATTTGTACTAAATCCCATAGTTAATATTACCATGAAGATACCTTAGAATGCATTTTGCATCTTTCAATGGGGGTCCTAACATTAGTGTGATACCAAATTCACAACAAATGAAATATCATGATGACTATGAGTCAAGTGAGATGACTTCCCACTAATTGACTATATAGTATACCATCAACCAAAGGAGAATAACACTTGGTAGAAAGGTTTCCTCCATAAAATAACATAACTCAAGTACCATATTAAATTATCTACATAGGGTCCAAAATTGTGTTGGTTACCATAAGACAAACACCCACAATACCTACAGAATAAATTATGAAATTTTAGAAACAAGTAATATAGATTCATCCAAGTAGCATAACTACCTTTTTTGATTAAGAGAAATAGCTTAATTATGCTAGTATAATAGTAAATATCATCCATAATATGTTTTATCCACTATCCCTCTATGTTCTCATATAGATAAAAGAGGACCTTAGTGTTATGGTTAGGGTTTTGGTGAGTAGTTAAAAATATGATAAGATAAAATTATTATTAGCAGAAGTAGATTAAGTATTTAATTAGTTGATAATATTCTCTAATAATGGGATGTGGACATGTATGCACCAATTAGTGCCTACCCACAAATTACAAATAAATAATACAAGTGCATCTTAAAAGTAGATAATAACGTATGAGTAATTAAATATATTAACACACTCTACCTTGTGGTTCCCTACATACCTTCCTTTTGGAAGAGGATATCCTATCATTATTTATCAATAAAAAGGGACTACATGAAACATTTTAGCATATTCCATCACTTTACCTAGGAAAATTTGATCCTATTCATAATTTTATTCTAAAATTTAAGGTTAGCATGCATTATTTGATATAAAAACCAACACAACTAGATAAACATTATATCATTAGTAGAATTATTTTGCCTCCTATTAAAGATTATTTTATTTACAATCACATGTACTTCCCTATGAGACTTATGCTTTACATTGTGATTCGATTATTTATACTATAATTCTCAACACTATCCATGCAATACTAAAAAAATTAAACGATTGGATAGTTAAAGAGTTACACGTATTACAAGCCCTATTCCTTCCCTTAGCAGATCATGATAATTTCAAAAACTAAAAAATTAACAAAGTACAATATTGAAAACATTAATTGATAAATATATTATTATCTTGACTTGAATTAGGCATCATGATGCGATTTGAGTCTAAACCCAATCCAACTGGTTACTTGATCTTGTTTGATTTGATCTTCAAGGTTCCATTTCTAATTCAAATCTATCTCTTTTGATGAGGTCTTAATAGTGTCTTTGTATATGTACCTATGTCTTGTTATCCTCAAAGAATTTATTTATAGCATTAACCTCTTTCCATTGGCTGACAACTCCTTCTCTATCTTATACAAGTCATTCCTTTCACACCCTCCTTCATATACTTACATTAGCTTTTAATAGGTAACCAATCTCTAGGTCTGTAGTGATCATTAATTATTATATGTTTCATCAGCATATCCTTTAGTCATGGGTGGTCTAAAATAGTCATATCTTATCTATCTTAACCCTCTTCAACTTCTAGATCACCCTTCAACACCATTTTGTTCATAACATGCTTACTATGCCTTCCCAAGGCTAGTAGCCCTTTTTTACCCTTTTTTCTTTGTTGATATATATAAGAACTTTTACCAATAAGTATTCAATTTTATAGGCACATATATTTACTTTAAACTCCTCATAAAGTTTCATGACTTAATTCTCTTCCTAGCTATCACTTCCTTTAGAAAATACCTCTCTTTTAGGCCTAATTAGCTCTCTATTCTTGACACAACTATAAAATACATAAAATCCATACCATATTAGACTTAAAACCAAGTTATTATCTTTATATATGATAAAACAAGTCAGATTGCAAAATTATAGGATTATTCCATAATTGGATCTCCCAAAATCCTCAAAACCCTAATCTAGGGTTTATCTAATCCTACACAGACTTATGGGCTTAAAAAATGAGATAACTAGAGTTACACAACCTTTCAAAAGATAAAATTTATTTAAAAAGGTTTTTTTAAACCTCTTATAACTCTTACAAGAGGTTTTAGGACTGTTTCAATACCTTAATGTCTTAGAATCAACAAGATTCGATCACATTTGCACTCTTCTAGTGATTGTGCATGGTTTTCCATAGATTATTCCCTTTTAATACCTTATAAACAATACATGGGACATTACAGAAGATTTATCCACTTTTTAAAATTCAAAACTCACTTGAAACCATCTCCATCCATTTTCAATGATCATTCTCACTCCCTTTATCTGCAGACTGTGAAAATAGGGGCATGACTGAGTGTGACTGCATTAAGTTTAGTGACTAGATTTTCCTCCAAAGTGCTCTAAAATATTTAAGGTATATTGCATAAATTTTATTCTTATTGTTCCCTATCAATCTTAATCCAAACAAACTTCATTCTTCCTTTCACATCATGACTTCATTCCTTCTTACCCTACACATAGGGTTTGGATTACATACACAAGGTTATCCTTCAAGGGTATTGTCTATTGTCATTTTATAAATCACTTATAATTCAACCCTAAGTATTTAATCCAATTACACATAGGTCTTATGCACATATCAAGGTTCCTAAGTTGATATTCAACCACATTCAATCATACAAATCTCTTTTTTGACATGAACTATCCATAACAAGGTCCTTATGAAACAGGGTCGCATTCCTTGGATGACTGAGCAAAGGACCTATTACTTTTTTTCAAATCAAATATGAGTCTAACCTTCCATCATTAACCTTGGGTGAAGGTAAAGAGAATCTATTATCACAACACAATGTAAACTTAACATAAAGATTCAAATACACTTAAGACAACAACTCTTAGAGACTACCCTATGCATAATAGGGTTACACCACATAATACTTTCTCAAGAATCTTTCACACTTGAAGTTCTCACAAAATGAACCCTACAGGTTGTCTTCCCTCTGATATCAACCATGGAGGATTGAACATAACTCATTCTTGCATCCATATTTACCAATCTTATCAACTTTCTTTCCTTTCCCTTGACTGCAACCTACAACCCACTTGATCAACCTACAAACTTTATCATACCAATAAATTAACAATAATATAAACACAATCTTTGCCTGAAGGGCTTTTCCAAGACAATAAGATTTGATTCACTGACTCTCATTGAATGGGAAATCACACACATCAAACACATTGCTTTATTTATCATATCATTCTTTATTACAAAAATAGTCCATTCATAGACTTGAGATATTACTTGAGGATTTTCATACAATTCTTATTCTCAGACTCTCCTCTCTCTTCTTAGAGAGATCTCTCTCATTCCCCCCCCCCCCCCCCCCCCCTTTATCATAATGTACCATTCTTTCTTTTCAACCCACATCAAATTTGGTTTCCCAATTCATTACAAAACAACTTCTTTTTTTTGAACCCAATGTATGGGTAAGGGATACTAAAAAAATGCATGAATTCCAACTTTTGAATTAAAATATAATACTTATAATGACCCTTTACATGACTTCCTAATCCCACTTGGCTCATCTAAACATTACAAACATGCAAATGACCCTTCTAGATTCATTTTTAATATTTAAATTTTCAAATTCTTGGTTTTAAAGGGAAAACTCCAAACACCCTCAAACTGAATCCTATTATTACTAGGGACTCCAAATGTCCTCAAAAACATGTAATTAACCTTGAAAGGTCCCTTGAATCACATTACATTCAAACTTGACCCACTTTTTACCACTAATGACTAAAACATAAAATTGGCTTCTTTTTTTGCTTGATGTTCCTGCATCATACTCTCGAGGGAGAAAAACTTGAGCCTCCATATTTCTTCCTTGATTTCCAATTCCACATCTGAGGGTCTTTAATGTTCACTTGCATTTTATTATTTCTTTCTTGTTCCTTCTTGATTTCCAAACGCTTGCTTGTCCTCTTCTTGGCTTTGTCTAGCTTTCTTGTCCATGCATCTTCCATCTCCATGGAGTATTCCCATTGCTATAGCTTATTATTTGCTTCATATTCCACCTATGATAAGTCTCCTTGAACCTTATCATACTCAGTTACAACCCTGTAGACCTTATTCTCTTTCATCATGCTTGTTTCATAGCTTGTCTTCTCATTGTTTCCTCTTGATCCTTGCTTATCTGTGATTTTTTTTTCTTGTTCATGCTACCATCATTTTTATTAGGTTATAATGGCCTCTCATGCATGTAAAAATATTTCCTTTTCCCATTTATACTCTCTTTTTCTACCTCTTCTTCAAACTTCTTCACATTTTGATGCTCTTTCCTCTCATTTTGCTTACTATACAAAATCAACTTTTTGTTCCACTCATCCTCATCATAATGCAATTTTATTTGATAAATATTTGACATTAAATAATCAATAATTATAAAAATTTAAATTCATTTGTATCTTGATCCATGGAATAAATTACCTTTTTTACTTGTCCATACTCCATTTGCTTGCTTGCTTGCGGTCTTGTTTGCACAACTCTTTGTGCTTCTCTTTGCTGCTATTGTTTTGATTTTTATTGGAGTTCCTCCTTGATATTCACCTATTATAAGTCACCTTATTTTATGCCATTTGAAGGAATAATTATTCTTATAACATCCTCATCTCTTCTTACAACTTTTGTGTATCAATCTCTTCATATTCCACATCAAACCTTGGTCCACATTGCTCTTCACTTGCTTGGGCAACTTCTTCTTGATCTTCTCCTTGGAATCCCTCATTTGTGAGAGTCATATAAACATACTCATGTCACATACCTTGATTATAAATCACTCTTTTAGGTGCTTCTTTCTCATCTTTACATGCTACAATCTCATTCATCAATGCCATTATTTCCATGTACAAGATATCTTCATTATTGGAATCAAATTCATATGCATCATCATATACCAAATTTAAAAAAATATATTTCAAAAATTTATCTACTTTTATGCATTCATATTCCTACTTACATGGTTTTACCTTCATCTCACTTGCTTGGTTTTCATGCACCATCCCTTTTGCTTGCTTTGTGGGCTTACCATCCTCCTCAATCTTCATTCTTTCTTGGAATACATTTGCAATAGGATCCTCTTATGATCTTTTATTGATTTTTACCACTAATTTGATGCCTTGTAAATTCTTGGGCTGCCAATTATTTCTCATTACATCACTCTCATGCCTCATGCCTTGATTATCTATATGCCAACTTGATGTACCTTACCTTTTGTGCTTTACTTCCACACTTGTGCTTGATTTCCATCTATACTTTTGCCTTGTTTGAACTCTTGTTTGAGGTTTTCCTCTTTCTTCTCAATGAATTATTATTTAAGCCACTTAGGCCATACATATCCATGCCCTTGTTCTCCTTTTTAAGTATGTAATTTGTCCTTATTCCTCCCAGTCTGCATATTAGTATTTTCTCCATCATAGATGCAATCAAAATCAACATTTAGGCATTCATTTACCTCAAATGATAACTGATTCAAGCTTATCTCTTCCTTTGTGTCTTCATGGGTGACATTCATATCCTCTTGTGTGAAATTCATGTCCTCTTGGTGTACCATTTCTTTGGTTTTAGCTGATATACTTGGTAATGCATCATAGAACTCCTCTTTCTCTTCATCTTCTACATGTGGAATGATCTCAATCTCCTTCACTTTGTCTTCTTCAAGAGGTTATTTTACTTTATCATCCTCTTGCCACTTGATGGGAGATGTTATTGGACCATATTTCACCAATTTTTATGCCTCATGCTTGGCATTCACCATACTTATCTTCATACCTGCATACACAAACTTGAAAGTAATGTTAGCATTCAAAATGAGAAACCACATAGTCTCCTTGAATGTCTTTGGCATAAACATTGTCCATCTTATCTTATCTTCACCCTAATGTGCTCTTTTTGAAACTTATATCTTATTATTAATCTCTTAAATGAGAACCCTCTTCTATATATATCTATCTTGTTGCTCACTTGGAAACATCTCTCTTCTCATGCCTCTTTAGGCTGTTGTCTCTTTCTTCTTCTCATTCTTCAAGACGCCTTTCTTATGCCTTCTCTCTTTCAAAAGTGACTCTACTGGCCACTTTAATTTTATTATCATATTCCATCCAATCCATTATATTTCTTATTCTCTTATGAGCTTCATCATGATCTCTATCCTCTCTATACCTTGCCCCAATTCTCTTCTTATCTCTTCCACTTCTCTCTCTATATCCATCTTGTCTCACTTCTTTATTTTCTAGGCCTATTTAGACCTTCCTATTATCAAGTTTATTAACCTTGCCTATTAGACATATTTTTGGCATTTCCTCTCTTTGAGTCCTTTATCTAGGACCTCTTTCTATCCTCCTTGACTCTCTTTTTGGAGTCTTTTATCTTCCCTCTTCTCTCTTGGAGCTTCGATGCTCTCCTTTCCTCTCTATTTTTTCTAGTCTTTTCTTGACTAGTTTCTTGTACTTCTCAAATGACTTTGGGGATTTACAAATTCTATTTATCACTCTTATTATCCTTTATGATGACATCAATAGATCAGACCTGCAACCTTCTTCTCCCTCAATACCCTGCAAGTGTCATCTCTCATGCATACCTCATATCATATCTTCCCTATATCAAATCAACAACTTGAAATAACTCAAAATGAATAAAACCAATATATTACCTGATATGATACCAAATTATGTAGAGCCATGGGGATAATTAATCATAAATCTCATTATCTGACTTTACACCTAATCTAATTGGTCAATTGATCTTGTTTGATTTGATCTTCAAGGTTCCATTTCTAGTTTAAATCTTTCTCTTTTGATGAGGTCTTAATAGTCTCTTTTTATATGTACCTTTGTATTTTTATCCTCAAATCATTTATTTATATCATTAACCTCTTTTAAGTAGCTGACAACTCCTCT
Organism: Torreya grandis; assembly: GCA_037957365.1. Classification (NCBI taxonomy): domain Eukaryota; kingdom Viridiplantae; phylum Streptophyta; class Pinopsida; order Cupressales; family Taxaceae; genus Torreya; species Torreya grandis. The sequence goes on along the minus strand of JARHVA010000047.1, from coordinate 4,752,353 downwards.
ATCTTATACAATTCATTCCTTTCACACGCTCCTTCATATGCTTACACTGGCTTTTACTAGGTAACCAACCTTTAGGTCTATAGTGATCATTTATTGTTATAGGTTTAATAAGAATATAATTTAGTCATGTGTGGTCTAAAATATTCATATATTATATATCTTAACCCCCTTCAACTTCTGGATCAACCTTCAACACCCTTTTCTTCATAACATGCTTGGTATGCCTTCCCAAGGCTAATAACCCTTTTTGAGTGTTTTCTCTTTGTTGATATTTATAATAAATTTTACCAATAAGTATTAAAATATTATAGTAAAATTATATTTACTTTAAAATCCTCATAAAGTTTCATGACTTAATTATCTTCCTAGCTATCACTTCCTTTAGAAAATACCTCTCTTTTAGGGCTAATTAGCCCTCTATTATTGACACAACTCTAAAATCCATAAAATTCATACCATCTCAAACCATAAATAATTTATTATCTTTATATATCATAAAAAAAGTCATATTACAAAATTATAGGATTTTTCCACAGTTGGATCTCTCAAAATCCTCAAAACCCTAATCTAGAGTTTGTCTAGTCTTACACAGACCCATGGGCTTACAAAACGAGATAACTAGAGTTACAAAACATTTAAAAATCTCAAATTTATTTAAAAATGTCTTTTTTTACCTCTTAAAACTCTTCCAAGAGGTTTTAATACTGGTTCAATTCCATAATGGCTTAGAATCAGTAAGATTTAGTCACATTTACACTCTTTTAGTGACTGTGCATGGTTTTCCATAGACTATTCCACTTTAATAACTTCTAAACAATACCTGGGACATTAAATAAGATTCATAAAATTTTTACAATTTAAAACTCACTTGAAACCATCTTAATCCATTTTTAAATGATCATTCTCACTCCCTTTGTCTGCAGACTGTGAAAACAGGGGTATGGCTAAGTGTGACTGTATTAAGTTTAGTGACTAGATTTTCCTCCAAAGTGATCTCAAATATTTAAGGTAAATTTCATAAATTTTATTCTCCTTATTACCTATCATCCTCATTCAAACAAAATTCATTCTTGCTTTCACACTATGACTTAATTCCTTCTTACCCTACACATAGGGTTTGGATTACATACACAGGGTTATCCTTCAAGGGCATTGTCTGTTATCATTTTTTCAACCACTTGTACTTCAATACTAAGTCTTTAATCCACTTAAACATAGTTATTATGCACATATCAGGGTTCCTAATTTGATTTTTAACTACATTAAATCATACAAATCTCTTCTTTGAAATGAACTGTCCATATCAAGGTCTTTATGAAATAGGTCTCATTCCTTTACTGACTGAGCAAGGGACCTATTACTTGTTTTCAAATACAATATGAGTAGTCAACCTTGCATCATGAACTTTGGATGAAGTTAAAGAGAAAATATTCTCACAACACAATGTAAACTTAACATAAAGAGTCAAATACACTTAAGACAATAACTCTTAGAGACTGTCCTATGCATAATAGGGTTACACCACATAATAATTTATCAAGAATATTTACCACTTGAATTTATCAAAAATTGAACCGTACAGGTTGTCTTACCTTTGATATCAACTGTGGAGGATTGAACATAACTCATTATTTCATCCATCTTTACCAATCTTATCAACTTTCTTTCCTTTTCCTTGACTGCAACCTACATCACACTTGATCACCCTATAAAATTTATCATACCTACAACTTAAAAAAAATATGAACACAATCTTGGCCTCAAGGTATTTTCCAAGACTATATGTATTTGATTCACTCACTCTCATTGAATGGAAATCACACACATTAAACACATTACTTTATTCATCACATCATTCTTTATTACAAAAACAATCCATTCATGGACTTGAGATCTTACTTGAGGAGTTTCATAGAATTTTTATTCTCAGACTCTCCTCTCTCTTATTAGAGAGATATCTCTCCTTTTTATCCCCCTTTATACTCAATTACCATTCTTTCTTTTCAAACCACTTCAATGTTGGTTTCCCAATTCATTATAAAACAACTTCTTTTTCTTAAACCCAATGTATAAGTAAGGGATACTAAACAAATGAATACCTTCCACCTTTTTCACTAACATATAAGACTTATAATGACCCTTTAAATTAATTCCTAATCCCACTTGGCTCATCTAAACATTACAAGCATGCAAATGACCCTTCTAGATTTATTTTGAATATTTGAATTTTCAAATTCTTGGTTTTGAAGGGGAAACTCTAAACACCCTCAAACTAAATCATATGATTCCTAGGGACTCCAAATGTCCTAAAACACATGTAATGAACCATTAAATTTCCCTTGACTCACATTGCATTCAAAATTCACCCACTTTTGATCACTGATGACTAAAACATAAAATTGGCTTCTTTTTTTTCTTGATGCTCCTGCATCTCATCGTGATTAGATCTATGTCCCACAAAAATTTGAATAAAAAATATTTTTAGATGCTCATTGAATAAATGTATCATGCTTTGAAACATAAAATACAATATCTTATTAATATTTATGAGCTTACATTTGCTATAACTATTACAAAACCACATGTCACTAGTATAAATTCAAACATAGTGAAACCTATGCAAAATGAAGTTACATCTTCTAAATCCTAAGGTTAAGACATGAAATCATGATAATGTACTAATCACAGTTCCAAATGATCCTTTATAGACTCATATTTTGCATGCAAAACCTTTGGTGATTAGTTATCATATGGAAGAACAACCAAAACATGGATTTATGGTAGATGATTAAGTTTAATTTAATATGTGTAGCCTTTCTTTCCTTAGAACACTTGGATATGATATTAAATATATAATACAAGTATCACCTTATTTGACTAAATATGTAGCATTGGAATGTATTAATTTTCTTGTATCTATTGGTCCCCAAACATGTCCTAAAATATTCTATGTTATGTAATATGTGTTTAAATATAATACTATATTGAGAACTACACGGTTACAAATGATAGTGCACACAAGTATATCACATTTGAATATGAAGGTAATATAGTTAAAATCCAAATAGATAGAACCTTTAAAATAAGCATCCAAAATTGGACTTTGTTACATCTCAAAAATAATGATACCAAACAAATAAGTGCAATAAAATCAAGCTCAACCCAAAAAGGGACAACCATCTACCAATACATCTCCAAGTAAAAAAAAAATTAGTTATACATATCCTTGTGTTGGAGACATTAGTTCAGAAAACAATTATTTTTTAACAACATCCTCTACTTTTGTTGCAAGAGTGTCAAATGTGCATCAATGTATTATCCATTTTGACAATTCAATTCTTGATAGTGTCATTAGTTAGCTATGATAACATCACTCATGATTTAATGTTTTATATTTTATTCACATGATCAATATGTGAATCAAATTATATATTAATGATCATTAATTCCTTATTGGCTGCTATAACATTGTGGTGGATTTTCATTTTCCATCTTACATTGATTTGACTTCTATTTTTTTGACCAATCATTTTTATTTGACTTTACGACTTATTGACACTTAGATTTGATTATTACCTTTAGATTTTTCTTCCCAAGATTTTTATTTATTGGCATTGTGTTTTATTTTTTGTTAATTTTCATGCACATTTTATATGTCCTTGAAACCTTTATTCACCACAACCCATATTGTATATATATTTTCCTATATTACCATGATACACATTGTACATATATAGACAACATATGATTCATATACTTAAATTTGATTAGATCTTTCCTAAAATTGAGGAATATTATTATTGTGCTCACATTGAACTCTCACATTGACCATATATTGTCAACACAAGGGGCAAGGTTCTACAAAATCAAAAAAAGTGCAAAAACATGGAAAAATATAAAAATAAAAAATTTATGTATCTTTAACGATAACACAGTGACACATTGATACATATAATACTTTTTACATATGCTATAGGTTTACATATACATGTTACATGTGTTTCTCATGGTATTATTTGAGTGGCTGATATGAAGGATATACATGTTATGTATGATGATGGACTTATACAATCTATGCAATTACATTTACATTCACACTCCTGTGTATTGTCATATTGGTGGCATGTCTTATGCTGGGTGCATCCCTTATAGTGGGTTTACAATATTATCCTTCATAATTTTTATTTATCATATAGAGATACTTATATTTACTATACATGTCTTACTCCTTCCTACATATTGTGTATTGTGTTACATGGATAAATACATTGTGTTGCTACATATGATTATTAAAAAGTTATATCACATGTTCTCTTATGTGCTATATGATTTCTCAATTGCTTGCATGTATGCTTGTTTGTGTTACTTATTGATGTCTAGTCTATTATTGTCCACAGAGGATCCTCTAGTCATCATGTCATGTTGTGTCCATGTATATTCAGGCTTGTTTGATGTTTACATTTATTTTATGTAGTGACATGCATGTGTTTATTTTATTTTGATACTATGTGATATATTATGTTTGGTGTCATATCACACATGTGACTAATATTATGTTTGTGTTTCATTGTTATACCTATCCCACCTAGGAGAAAATTGATACATTTGAGCATATCATTTTTCTTTCTCCTTATTGAGCTCATTTCCTATATTTTTTAATTTAGGGAAACACATTAGCCCTCATACATCACTAGACACTACTAAGATTTATCATTCCCAAAATTTACTACCCATTTATTTCCATGAGGGGAAACATACCCATACATTCTTCATGAACCTAATTGATACTATTTTACTTATATGGAGCCTTATTACCTATGTGCCTTGTGATCTTACATTAACTATTTTAGGATGGTCCCACATGTCCATGTCATTCTCATATATTGTAACATTATGTTTATCATACTTGATACATCTATTTATTGATCATTTCCATATTAGGGCATATCCTTGGTCCCTCTCCTTATTGAGTCTATGATTTACACATTTTGATTAGGGGCATGGTACCCACATATATATCACAAGCTTCACTTATTATATCTATACCTATATAATTCCATTAGAGGCATCATTCCCACACACTTTACTAGAGCTTATCATCTATATCTTATGCATACAAATATTACTACACCATGTTCTTATTAAAATTAATTTGCTTATATATTAGGACATTACATTATAATACTTACACTTAGTCACATGGGATACTACATATATTGTGTGTTTCTATAACCTACCACATTTGGGCATCTTCTTACATTGAGGCATAAATTCATTCCCCTTCACTAGATTATATCAAGGCATATCTCTTTCCCCTTAATATCTCATCCTCATAGGAGTTTGTATCAATTGATTGACCTATGCATGATGATATCTATTCTATATGGTTTTGAATGAACATATTACTTGTTATCATACTATCTATAGTGAGGCATATTATTTATCCTCAATTTTGATCACCTCATTCTCCCTTGAGTCATATCTTATTATTAAGTGTTACATGATGATATTTTGTTATAGTTACATGCATGTTTTTACAAATTAAATTAAAATATTCTAACCACTTCAACTATATTACATGATAAATGTGATGGAAACAAATTTTAATTTTAAGATAAGTGATTTGTAGGAATAGGTATCAATCCTTAACCTCAAAATCTGGACATATATCTAGAGATTATATATTAAGGTTTTATATATGATAGTTAAAATATACTAGATGCAAATAAGTTTACAAAGACCAAAATGAACCAAGATATTTACAAAGGCCAAGATGGACCAAGATGTGCAATATCTATGCTTCCCTAATCAGGCATTAGACTCGAGTTATCATAGTTTAATTTGAAATTTATTACTTACCTAAGAATACTAAATAAAATTTAGACTTCAATTTAAAATACTTAGGAGTTATCCAAGAATGGCAGTACGGTTCACATATTACCACTGATATCCATTCCTATGATAATTTTGTTTCTCTTTATATTTTGATTTACTATATTTGCAATGATTTAACAAGACATTGAATTATTTTTGGCATTATCATTTTCTTGTAGTTACAATCCACATTCACCAGATTCATGGATGGAAAAGTGTGGTTACAACCCCAATCTAGAAATAAAGAGCTCATCTTCCCCTCCTCAAGATAAGTGTAGGTATATGCTGTCATTTTATTTTCCCTTTGATGTACACATGCATTCACACACATGCACATGAAAGAGGGGAATTATGTAGACACATAATTTTGGTACAAGAGCCTTTTTCATTAGGATTTTCTCATGTTTTATCACACTTGGTCCATATACACACATTTAACTATTTTTCAGTATACTTTTTCTTACATTAGGCCTAATATTATGATCCCTTAAATAAGGTTTCATTACAACTTGATGATCTATCCCATTTGGGATATATTATATATTTGTATGTGTGTGTGTATATATATGTATGTATGTATGTATGTATGTATATATATACATATGTGTGTGTATGTATATATATATATATATACACATATGTGTATACACACACACACATATGTATATGTATGTATGTATATATATATATATATATATATATATATATATATATATATGTATTAGGAGTCCCTCCAAAAAGCGCGCGCACACACACACACACATACATACATATATATATATATATATATATATATATATATGTATATGTATGTATGTGTGTGTATATATATATATATATATATACATATATACATATATATATATATATATATATATATATATATATATATATATATATATATATATATACATATACACACACACACACACACACACACACACACACACACACACACACACACACACACACACACACACACACCACATATATATATATATATATATATATATATATATGTATGTATTAGGAGTCCCTCCAAAAACCTTTCCTCAACCTAAGATATTAAGATAAGAGTAGTTTCTCTCTATGAAAAAATAGCAAGTATTGTGTTTCACAGTGTGGAGTGGAAAAGAATGTCGGGGTATGTATGTATGTATGTATGTATATGTACACACACACACACACACACACACACACACATATTCAATCTAAAATGTATAAGAATGTACAAATCAACTATTAATTTACCTTGGTATAACCCTAGATGCTCCCAAAGTGTCCAAATTATTGTTTCAATATCTTTTCCTATGTCCTAGTTGACACATCATGATGCTCCCTTGAGTTGTGTGCCCATTGTGCCTTCACTGTCACATTTTAATATTCTCTAGGGTTGGTCCATGTGTAAAAGTGCCTTTGTGAAGCCTATAGATACAAAGGTACCCATAGTCATTTGATCATCGATTCATCTCCTCCTCATCTCTTATATTTGATTATCTCAAGCTCATTTTATAAAGTCTTATAAATATGTATTCACATTTTATCAAGAAATATGCACATTCATTTGATTTTATCCTCATCTATCTAGTGCCAATGTATTGTATCAAAAGAAAATTATGTTAAAAATGTAGTTGCATATGATTATATAGGGAGATAAGGTGAAGTCCTATATCTCACTTGGATTGGTATTACACTCACAAATTATTATAGCTACATTGACTCTAATTCCAAGTGTGTGAGATATATAGCTACAACTCCTTAAGAGTTTTCCCTAGCCAACTAAATTACACACACTCTTTTTATTAAAACATTATTGAGGGTTACATAATGATAAAAAGAGAAGTAAATAAACAAATTATGCATGTCAAATCAAAAAAGCACACATAGAACCAAAATCAACATCATATAGTGCAATAACCCCATAAATTTTATGTCTTGACTATAACTAACTAATTTTATCCATGGCTGATTATGTCTCGGTACAAAATCATTTAGTTTTTATTTTTGTCCCTTTTTTGAAATCTCTCATATCATGAAATAGTTTATAGGTTTTTTTCCTCTCATTGTTTAGATCATATTTTATAACTACAACATCCTCCAAAACTACACAAGTAAGCCAAAAAATAAGCATTTCTCTATCGATCCTCTATGCCAAATTTTGAATGTTCCATTGTCTATTATAACACATTTCATATCTATACATATGATTGAATTTACTATATTTATCCATATTTTTATTGTGCAATGGTTTTAATCTTTGTCCATGGTGTTATTACCATTGTGTTCTAAATAGTTAAAACAAGTAAGAAGATGATCATTTTCAACATTTGCATTCGAATAAAGTATAAGAAGATAATCATTTTCATGCACATTATGTTCTACACAAGAAGTAACATTGTATTAAATATATTTATGTTTTAAAACCAAATTTATATAATTTACCTTGATTGATATTAACACATATTTACTTAATAATTGATATTGGCATATTAAATTTTGACATTCCATAATCATGATGGCTCATAGAAAGATAATAAACACCCATGACATTTATATCATTTACATTGTTATTAGTTTTATAGGGTCAAAAATTAGTTTTATTATCATTTCATTTATATCATCCTCACTATAATAATAATATTTATAATCATTCCAATCACAATTTTTATCTTCTACACATCATAATGAAAAGGCCTGACATTCATATAAGCATTCACAACATCTTGAAATAATACATCCAAAGGGCAAGCCATAAAAAGTAAGTTAGGGTTTGATATATGTGTTCAAGAATCTAGGGATATTGATGGAAAAACAAATAAGCACTACCTTATAAAAATTAGATCTATAACAAACACAACACAAGCTAACATTAGAAAGAAAGGGATCGCGCATGGGAACATGAACTTAAGCAAAGGATAACCCTAATAGTATGGTACAACCATGCAAGAATGTGGAGAAACATAGGAAAAAATTATGTTAAATATGTAATAAGCCTAGGAGGCATGAGGGTATGAAACCCTAATGTTGGGTGCAAGAAAACACAAGTTCACCTAAAATTTTTAATGAATGAGGGTACAAGGGATATTACATTAATTCATCAAAATAGATCACAAGGGAAACTCTAACCTAAATACAATAAATAAAGTTCTATAGTAATGCTAAGGGGGAAATAAAAGAAAGTACCTAGAATAATTAATAATTGATAAGGGGTTTTATAAGCACATACTTATTTTCAAACTCACTTGTATCCTGATAGTAATTATAAATGAACAAAAACATGCCTTGAGATAGTGCAAAATAAAATACACAAAAATGATTGGGCTCTATTGATGTGACTAGTATCAAAATTATTTGATAATAATAGACCAGCATTGGGTTATCATGATAGTGGTTGTATGTACTTAAAGTGGTATATTTGTTTCAATAATGATTATGAAAGTTTGTATAGTCTCAAAGTAAACATCTTCATCTATAGATACTTATCAAAAAATCTCTTCTAAATCATCAAATAAATGCATGAAACTACCCAGAAAAATTCTCCTTTGATCAATCCCTAATCCATGCCAATAAGACCTATACAATATGTTAAAAAATGGGGTTTTATTTTTAGGGGACTATCTCAGTTAACCCCTTGCTATAGACACTAAAATCTAGTATTTGATACTTGGAAATGTTAATTTTGACTTACCTTCAACATACATGAATTTTGTGTACATACATGGATCTTATTTTCCATCCTCTCACATCCTCATGGTTTATACATGTCTAACCCTCCCAGGTTGCTAGCAATCACCTATAATAATTCCTATAGTCTATGTCAAACCAGGTAATTATCATACTCAGACATCTATAGATCATCAAATCAGTGTTCATGTCTCCTAGACAACAATGTTAGACTCGAGACATAACATCATACAATACCATTTGAGTCTAACAATTTCATATTGTGCTAAGAAATGGTCACATTTCAAATTCAAAGCATTCATATGGTTTAGTCCATATGTTTCACATGTCAGTGGCATGAGAAAGTACCAAAGTGTAATATATGAAAATAAAATAAGTATATACTTATTACTCATCTAGAAAGTACTTACGAAACATACTCAAACACTTACACATTCAAGAGGACTACCATATTCATCCTAATTTACCAATCAATCAATAAGAGTAGGTCTTAGACAAGACTGAATTACTCAAAACCCAATTGCCAATTATCATGGGATAGATTATAGGTTATATACATTAAACAAGCACTATTGCACACATTCACCTAATTGGGAGAATTTCATGTGGTTTGAATTCCCTCTTCAGAGTATTAGATATGTAGGTAACACTTAACCATTCAACAAAGAGTGGTTCGGGTTAGCTCACCCCATGTTTCATCCTTTTGTGCAGTCCTATAACTATCATTATAAGTAGACCATGGGTTTTATTAGAAGGAGATAGATTTATAGGAGTTTTAAACATCATCAAACCTTAGGATTGTATTTAGAGTGCAAATACAAGTAGGAATAAATGCATATATCAAAATAAAGATAAAAAATCTATAAAGAGAGAGTCATAAGACTAGGAACATAACAATTAATGATACTAACATGAGGCTAAAATCACTATCCAAGTGCACTAGAGATATAAATACTGATCTGAGCATAACACAATATAATTTTTATCTTTCATACCATCTTCTTGCAATCTTAGTCCTACACAGTATAGTGAATCGCTAATTATCTTATCCTTTTGTTATAATTTCTATATTTAGTAAGGTATAATGTCATTTTAGTTTCAATCCTCTACATTTAAATATTTACTTTAATGTATATCTTTTGGATATAAATTCATTTACATAGTTTTATCTAAATAAGGGTTAATAGACCACATTAATCCAAAACTAGTAAAACATATTGATGAACTCATATATTGTCTCGAACATAGCAAAACCGTAGGTTGCCCTTATGGTTTCTTCCTCCATTTTTGAATTTTAGATTTCTATGTAATTTTTTATATCTGTAATCTAAATTCATTTACAAATTACTATCTAACTAAGGGTTAATAGACCACATTAATCCAAAACTGGTTAAACACATTGGTGAACTCGTATATTATCTCAAACATAGCCAAACCCTAGGTTACACTTAGCATTTCTTTCTCTATTTTTGGATTTTGGATTTCTTTATATAAATCTAAATTTTGATCTCTAATTTTCCTTTAGACATAAATTACATATGGATGTATTTGATGTACATAGTATCCGTTTCTTTACTCAAGATGTGATTGTAATTATTATATGTTGTATTCTTTTAATCTACTAAATATGTAACAAACATGTAATACCATGGATCAAATCTTTGTACACTAATAAGTCTGAAATAAATAATGAACAATCTCAAGGCTTTTTAATTTCATAATGTTTTAATGTCCAATATGATTTTCTTCCTATCACCACTATGCACCAAAGAGCATGCATGACTCATTTTGTTCCTCCTCCCCTATACTTCAAAATTGTATCAATTACCATCCTACCCCCATTTTTTTCCCATGGATTATATTGGACTATGTTGTCCATATTGTCACTACTAGAAGAGGTAGGGTGCCCCACCATGTGCGACAAAATGGATATAGTCAACATATTCCTCCTTAACCCCCTCCACTTCCCATGAGGAAAGTTAATCAACCAAAAGGATATGAAATCATTGATAAAATAAAGAATACCCATGATAATATTTATATACCTTAATTATTAAACCAATCAACTGTTTACAAGGCCATCTTATATGAGGGATTGCTTGAGACCAGTCTTCCTATTAATATGAAACAAACATACTTTCCTTCTATCATGAATACATTAAAGTATACCATTAAAAAATTCCTTTGAGTGGGAATACTTGCTTTCATGACACATAATAGATCAAAATTTCTCATTATTTATTTAAATTCAATCTCAAACCACATCAATCAAGGGTGTGTTTATAGATAATGACTCTAGAATAAATATATGCATCATAAATTTATTAAAAAAATTAGGATCAATATGGATGCTAATAAAAATTATATGAAAGAATACATGGACTTGATAGTGTTCCATGCTAGGTACTTGGATAAATCTCATTGGATGTGAAATTAGGACCCAAAATCATCCCTACTTTATTTCAAGTTATACTTAATCATATATACTATAATTTAATTTTTGGGTGACCTTGGATACATACCAAGAGGAAGTTCCCTTTACATTGTACCAATGTTTGAAATTCATGCGTGATAGCTATTTGTATACATTTCATGCAAATGACTATCCTTTTAGATATTGCAAAGTGACACAATATACTAATCAAGGTCAGTCACATTTTGGGGATTATTCTATAATACCACCATCAGAACCAATCCTATTAGATCAAATGCATACATATGAGTTGGATGAATCAAGTAAATTAAATGACAATGAACAAGTTATGTAAATTAATGAACATATAAAGAACACATAAGTTACCATAGACTAAAAATAGATAATTTTAGATCTCTTTATTTTGGTCAATTCCAATGATCACAATTGCATAGTCACATATTGGTATGTTAGTGATAATGATGATGATATGTAAGATATAATAGATGATAATTTGTGTAAGCTAAATTTCAATCTTATTGAGCCATATGAGTACTTATCTCATAATATGTTTACACTTATTAGTCCTAGAGAGTAAAGAGATCATTCATATACAAAGATCATTGATAATTCAAAGCTTCTTACTCAACCACAATACATAGGGGGAAATTAAGGACACTAATGTTAGATCATCAGTGTAATATAAATTCCAATAGTAGTTACAATTTTATTGTATGGTGTGATTCTCTTATGATACAAGCATTGTTAAGGAAAACTTTTATAAAGTCAAGTATGACTTGGGAACAAGAGCAATTTAAGTGAATAATGGGGAATTTTTAGGGACAATACATGTTACCACAATACAAGTGAAAAGTATCTAAAACAAACCAAGTATTATCCTATGATTGTTACTAGACAACCACTTGATTTCCTTACCAACTACTAGACATAAATCTATGAGATGTTTATCACACCGAGAAGGCCAACCATATTGTGACTAAGATCATTGGTCATGGAACAAACAACTTTATATTACTATAAAAAAAAAATCTAAAAATAAAAGAATGAAATAATTATTAAAGTCATTTAACCACTCTAAGGATGATCGACACCAAGTTCATAAGGAGCTCAAAGCAAAAACATAAGTCACAAGTGTTTGCACTGATATATACTGACTAATATATTATTTATTGATGGGGAATATCGACATCACATACAAATTGATGAGAGTGAAGACCCAAGAACATGCAGACTAATATTATTACAAGATTTAAGATATAACATTGATAAATTATAACATAATTTACCATGTCCATGATTAATTAGACATATCACCTTACATATTTATTGTGGATCAACAATTTTTGATACCTGCATATGATTAATACACCTCACTATTTAGGTAAAACCCAAATTGGATCATTATTGGTTAGAAAAATGCAAGATTCAGTGGATAAATTAAATTTGAACATCATCTTCTCATATAAAGGGCATACAATTAAGATGGTACTTTATAATAGCAACAATAACTAATATGTACCTCCTACAAAGAGAGTTATGAGTAGAATATACAATCAATCATTGATAGAAAAAGTTTTGATTTTATACAAGCATTGAAAAATACCAAAGTAAAGGACACACTGAGTGACATACACATATTTGATGATTATGATGACCTATGATCATTTATTCAAATATTCCAAAAACTAATTTTTTTTTTTTTTTTGTAAAAATACAAAAACATTCAAATATTCTAAAAAAAATCATGACCTGAGCATGACATGATGGCTAGTTACATTTTCCATATATTTTATTTCTCATACATGCTTGTTATTTTATTTATCCTTTTTATATACACGTGTTTCATGGTATACATGAGTGATATGTAAGACATATAGTTACACATGATACATGAGTACATTGATGCTAGACCATTCATGTACCTAAGGACTAAGCCAATGCTAGGGGAATTTTCTTCTACAGGTTACATCATATAAGTTATATCTTTCTATGACCTTTCGATTTACCATGTTGAGCTACCTTTATTATTTTCACATGCCTTATAATTTCTCATAATTTATACAAGGTTACATGGATATGTTATTATACTATGTTGTCACATTTACATACTTGGACTATGTAAACTATCTTATATATTCTATGCTTCTTCTTGTTTCCTTTTATAGTAGGCTACTCATTACCTATATATTGTATGCAACCTTTGTCCTTGTGTGTGCAACATCTATTGTCCCTTATTTGTGGCGCCTTAGCATTACGTGTGACATTTATTATCCCTTATTTATGGATCCTTATACTTTTTTGTGTGACATTTATTATCCCTTATTTGTGGCTCCTTAGCCTTATGTGTGAAAAATTTATTGTCCCTTGTATGTGGCCTCTTGGAATTATGTGTAACATTGAGTGCTATTTAAATGTGATTTTATTGTGTGTGTCATGACTAATGTTGACATAAAATATAAATTTATAGTTTGCAAATGGTTTTTTGTTAAGTAGGTTAACTTTAGTGAGACTAATGTATCACAAGGGTTAGTATTGGTTAGAATCCTTAGCATTCAATTAAAAATAAGTAGTGCCTATACTTACAATAATGCATGCACAATACACATAACATAATATTTCCTTCTCTAACTCTTCTCTTTTATATATATTACTGTAACCACTAAATACAAATGTTTATATGCTATCTATTCTATACCAAAATTACATAGGTTACATTTCTCTATAACCTTTGTAAAATTTATCTATTTGTTTCTATTCTTCTCTGCATGTCTATCTATTATAATGTTATGGTATATATATCGAGCCACAATAACACAACTCTATAGTCATGTCTATATGAGACATGTGTTTTCTCTAATCAAGCCATCTTTTATCTCTGCAAAGCCTTCTTTTTTACTACAAATCCATTCAGTAGAATCCTTTGTTTTATCAGCATGGATGAGTGTTATAGTATTACAGTAACAAAATCAACTCTGTAATACCTATGGTGTAGTTTTTTAGCTGATAAGGAATTCTACCAATATTTGTTTGAATTTTATATCTTTATCTTATCCTTGAGATAACTCTAACTGTTGATAGGTACCAAAATTTCCTCAATCTGCCTAAGTGTAACAAAATTGTGGGAATTACTATAGTAAACTGTTGAAGATCATGGAGTTGGTGCCCCTTCCTTGAAAAGATGTTGTTGGTACTTGCTTAACATAGTCTGATCAAAAGTCTCCCAATCTAAAATGAATTTCTTCGAATCCATGATCAAATTATTTATACCCATATTCTCTTTTTCCACCAATATAATGTCATTCAAGATAGGAGATTTTTCTAGTGAGTTCAGGTAATCAATATGCATCTTAAGGCATACCTCCATTTTATTCATTTTATGGTTGAGGAACTCATCATAGTTCTTAGTCCTCTATTTCTTTGTATATGGATATCTTCTCTTTTTTTATCCTTATAAAATTCATGCAAGGATATCATTTTAGCCCATTTTATGGTGGAAGGTATGTTTTGAAATCCAAATCTAGTTGAGGTTGCATCAACTATTTTTATATTTCCTCCAACTAAAATTTCTTATCATCTATCCATAGTGTCCAGCTAAGTGAGTAAATAATGTAGGTGAGTGCATCCTCTAATTTATCCTACATATTCCCTACTTGTTCCTTATATGTTATTTTATTACCTTGATTTCCCCCTAGAAGTGGCCCTAACAACTCTTCCTTGTATTCCTCTCTAGCCTCAATTTTGATGAGGTCTCTATCCACCATGGCTCTAGCATGGTTGATGAAATTTTCTATTATTTCCACCATATGTTGTTCTATTGGTAGAGTGATGTCTGGATCAAACTGTGGCTAAGCAACGGTCAAGTAAGATAAACTTTTCTTAATTGCTTCCTCCAAGATGACACATCATGTCATCCAATCCCCTCTAGTGCTTTGGATGAGAGTCTGACATGTAATTTCCTTGTCAATTGGAGTTAGGTATTGTATTGCTACTTTAATTTTTCCTCCTTTAGCTGGTTAGAGAAAACATGATGGCACTAGGATGGTGGAGGTCTTTTGTTTGTGTTTTTCAAGTTCTACTTTGATCCATACTAGTAGATCCATAAGAGTTTTGTATTTTTCAGGATTATCCCCATTATACTCAAAGTGCTTGATGCAACACCCTAGGTGGTATCCTCTACTCTTGGACTTATCTCCTTTTCCTTCCCTTTCACATGTAGAGCCACTTTTTTTCTATTTGCTTCTTTTATTCTAGCTCTTGTTGTTGTTGGTCCTCTTCTTTTTTATATTTTAGCTTTGCCAATTTTTTATTCTTTTCTTCATCCAATTTAATTTAATTTTCTTCTTGAATTTTCCTTTCTTCTTTTGATTTTTTTCTATTCTTCTTTTATTATTTATTTATTTTTCTTCTTCTTTTCTTCTGTAAGTTCTTTCTATTTTTCCTTTGCAACTTTCTTCTCCTCCTGTTCTTTCTTTTTATTTTCTACTTCTTCCTCTACTTTTTCCTTATCCAACAATTGTTTAACAATTTGGGTGGCTAATTCTATAATTTATTGAATTTTCTTATTTTCCCCCTCAAGTTCTAGTTCCAATTGCTTGCATTTTTGAATCATTTCTTCCTCTAGTTCCTTCTTTTTTTCTAACTATTTTTTCTCTAAGGCCTCAATGACCATATATGTTTTTTACTTAGATATTAATTCTATTTGTTGGAGTTTCTGTAATCTTTCCTAGTTAGTCAGAGATAGTGGGGACTCTGCAATGGTTTTTTGTAAAGCTTCCTCTTTGTATTTTTTCACCGTGATTTTAGCCTCTTTACTTATTTCCTTTATTTGGATGAGGATGGTTTTCAAGTATTCTATGATTTTGTATATAAAATCATCTAAAGTGAATGGGCTCAACTCAATGTAATCTAGAATTGCCCTTATCACCTTATCTTGGCCAGTGGAATCTACATTTTTGAGTAATTTCCCTACTCTGCTTATCCCTCTTTTAATATGAAACATACCAATGAGGGTGTTCATATATGGGGCATAAATGGTCACCTCTTTCTATGTATCTTCCTCTATTTATTATATATTTACTTTCTTTGAGGACTCTGATTCTGAGTCTGATATCATAATTTTAGCTTTAGATTTGGTTGATTTCTATTTTTTCTTTCCCTTATCCTCTCCCTAAGGTGACTGGATCCTTCCTCTTTTCCTTCCACTCATCTGTAATAGGGTTTGGCTTATGGTGAATGATGTATTAGGGGACATCTTAGGTTATTCTATGGTGTGTATTTTATGTTTTTGATTTTGAGGATAGGTCTCTGCCAGGTGAGACTTTCCTCTTCTTGAATGTGTAAGGTGGGTAGCCTTTTCTTCCATCTCTTCTTATCCAAACCATTTACCTATGGTAGAGTCCTTGAACACTATTGTAATCGTATCCTCTTCTTCTTCTTCTTCATCTTCTTCCTTATTCAAATCCCTCAAATTGATAACTAGTTTCTTTAGTCTAGAGGACTTGTGGATACCAACTTGAGGCTCAGATGCCTTTGCTCCCCCTAGCGATAATGGATCCTCACTTGATTATATTTCCACTTCTTCCTATTCTTGATGAAATCCCTCCCAAATCTCACTATTTTTTTTTCTCCTTGGGGTCTAGTGGTAGACTTTTGGATGCAATGATGACTGCCTCAACTTTCTCATCGATAACTTCAAAAGGAAGAGGAGGGAGAGGTACAAATTTTTTAATGAAGGATTAAATGAAATGCTTTATATGTACACCATAATTTGAACCTATATAAAATATTTGTGAACAATTTATTTAGATATTTAGAACCTCCCCTCTACCATACTCCTTATTTTCTTCTCTCATTGCCAGAATTTTTCTACTTGTTGTAATGCAGGGATACCTTTCATTGCCTCTAAGATTTGGGATCTTATAGGTGTATATGACTTAGATTTTGTCCACCCCTCATTCCCTAGAGTGGTGTGTGTGAAATACATTTCAAATACTAATAATTAGGAACTGTAACAAAAATCATGAATAATTTTACCTTTCTTGATTTTCTGCAGGTTCCCAAGTATTGTTCATAAAGTATGATATCCAAGTCATACTGAATTTTGGTGGAGATCACATCATAGGCTATATAGATACTCTTTGACATTGCATAATCATATATATTTGTGTAATAAACCTTCCATGCAATGGCCTTTATGGAAAATTTGATCCTCAAGTCCTTCATGCTATGAATTGATAGAGTTCTATTATTCACTTTTTTGCCTATCATCATGGCAAGAGAGTTGATACTCACATTTTTATTCCCATCATAATTGTAAGTGGAGTGTCCTTAATGCAAGATACCAATAAATATTTGTATCACCTCTGGTGTGATATGGTATTACTGATCCAAATATAGAATATCCTCATGTACCCTGCTCAATAACACCTTAGTTGTGCTTGACATCATACTAAAATATAAAAATTAACTCCATGCATCCAGTTTTAGCCTTGGGATGATTCTATATTCCTATTTGTATTCTAATTATTGAGTTTTTGATTTCAATTACACCATTGTACTTCTTTCTAGCTCCATCTTCATATGATCGATTTATGCTAATTGTGTCTTGATATTTATGTATGTATCCTCTACATGTGTGAGAAGGGTGGAAACCTTTGAAAAGGTGCCCAATGGGTTTGGTTTTTTGGACTTGAGTGAATGCTTATTATATTTAGACTAATTAATTTGCTTGATCATAACCACCTGAGGAATCTTTATCTTTGTACTGAAAACAATAGTTCCTAATAGGGTATGAAGCTTTCATGCAAAAATTCTGTAGATCTTTGGTACTCAAATGGTTTTGTTTTTTCTTTATTTGGCCAACCTTTGATTTATAGCTCTTTTGATCTATCTATTAATCATGTCAAGCCATTTAGTGCATTTAAATCATATTTATTATCATTGTCCATTCCTTGATTTTGATTACTTTTTCATGTAATAACATGTCTAGTGACTTGCACGCACAGGGACTTCCAAGAAAATATTTGAAACTTGCATGCGCAGGGACTTCCAAGCACGGTTGGCATCGAGATGGGTAGAGGTGATGGATTTCAACCCCGTGACCCTGTGGGCAGTGATGGAGTATTGTTGCCACGACTGGGGGTTTTTGTCAGTTTTATGGGAATGCAGAGGGGGTTTGTCAGTGCTGACGATTATAGATAGGGTTATTCATAGGGTCATGGAATTTGTGGCACCCAAAATCATAGGCAGTGATAGGGCTTCGTGTCCTGTTGGCAAACTAGGATTTGTGAAGATGACATACTTGATTCCATCTTGCTGTTGAATTAGGGTTTGAATCGAGCAGTCTGGTATTTTGAGACATTGATTAAGGATGTTAGGGCTGTGGGCAGTGTGATTTTAGGGTTTGAGAGCATGGTGGAGCATGGCCTTTTTATCGACATGGCTACGACCGTCATTATTTTTGGATTTGACGGTGTTTTTGTCAAATCAAAGTGACAGAGAAACCTAAGGTATTTTGTGGATTTTTAATGTCACGGTAAATGCTTGTGTGTTGTTATTGCAATGGAAACCTGCATTGTTGGCCAGGGTAGAATGCTAAAGATATATATTTTTTAGCATTCTTTTCCCTATGATGTAAGTTCTTGGAGGTTTCAGGTCCTTGTAAAACCTGGGTACTTTTATTGGACTATGTTTGTGGTTTCAGGTCCCTGTAAAACCTGATTTTGATGTTGCTCTTCAGTAGGTTTCAAGAATGCTTTTCCTGGTGGTTGTTAATGTTTTATCTTTCTTTATTCTCTTAAAGGGTTTCAGGGTCCCTTCAAAACCTGCTTTTACCATAATCTAAAACTTGTGTTATCATACATTTATTTTTTTCTTACCTCTTTGTGACGTTCCTATTTTGATAGTTGTCTCCCATTTTATATTTCCCACCATTCACCCATTTTCTTATTTTTAATTCATAATAGACTAATTTGTTTAATTTTTTGTTCTGTGGATAGTAAACTCAACTACTATTATTCTCTATTTACCCTACTTTATCACCACTGGTTTTATGTTTTTTTGTGTAGATGTGTATTTTCATGTTTTACAATTTACTTGGTTGCTGAGAACAATTCAAAGTTATCTATTTCTATAATATCCTTATGTATTACTTCTATTTTTGCTTTCATTGTCTCTTTCTTTCATTGATATACCTTTCTATGGTGTTCATAATCTGTATGTGCATAGACAATTTGTAACTATTTTGGTTTTATATGATGGTTTTCTCTTACCGCTAAAGTGTATTTACTACCGCCATAAAACATTTTATTTTCTCATTTCCCACTTCTTTGTTTCTTTTTGCCTTTGATATATCTTTCCCTGTGGTTCATATAGTTTATCCATGGAGACTATTCTTGATTGTTTTGTTTATGAAACAATATTGTCTCTACCACTATGTATTCCTAGAAACCGCAGTACCAAAATTTTTGAATTGACATTTTATACCTCTATGGAGTAAAAATACACCATATGTGTTCATTTTATTTTCTATTTTCTTGCCTCCATATTTAATTTATTTTATTCTGCATACAATGAGTATCCTACCTATTGAGTTTTATCTCTCCTTTATATATTTTTACGAGAACTTATTTTTATGTTTTTACACTATCTTTCTATGTCTTAATCGAGATACATGTCTCACTAGGGTATTTTGGAAGCATCAGATAACCAATTACTGAGATACTATTTTTGGGTACCATAGTAATCTTATTCCATTTCCTTGTCTTGGAGGATAGTGACAACCTAGAGGGGGGGTGACACAATCTACAACCATAAAGTTAAGCATCTAGTATAAGGTACGATATTACCCTATACTAGAACTTCACATGGCTGGAAAGACAACATCACCCCATACATATGATATCATTAGTTTTTGCTCCATGCACTGTAGTTTTCTATAATTTAAGGTTTAAATTAGGATCCATTTACAAACCCTTGTTTGAGATTATTTGCTAGCATTTGTAGTTTTGTTGCACCAAGCCATCTTATTTTTAGCTTGCATGGATTTTTGTATTTGATGTCATAGTGCAAAAATTTATTCCCAATACCTTATTCCCAATCTGAAATTCTTTTGTCTTTATATGCCTATCATGTCATGCTTTTTAACACCTCTTTTCTTGCATTATTACTAGAAACCTTTTTTGATCCAAAATTTCTAATTCTAACAACTTTTCTTGAATATAATATTTCTCATTCATCTGAAATGTTACCATAAGTCTCAAACTTGGTAGTATGTATTCCATTGGCATTACTAATTCTAGTCTATAGACCAATTAAAAGGGGTAGTATTTAGTCAACCATTTTAAAATAGTGCAGTAAGCCCATAAGACTATTGGTCTCTTGGTATCCCAATCCCCTATCTCTATATTACATACTTTTCTTATTACTTCTATGATGTTGGATTAATAAATGTTATATAAATTTTATAATTGTGTTATTTACGAAGTGTTTTCCTTGATCACTTGTTATGCTCAAAGGGCATCCAATCCTTGTAATTATTTTTTCATACAAAATAATTTCATCATTATTTGTGGTATAATATGTTGTTGGAATATATTCCACCCATCTTGTGAGATATTTCATTCTAGTGATAATGAACCTGGCATTACTTTTTCTTGTTGTAGGTTTAATTGGGCCTATGAAATTGATTACCTATTTTTTAAATGGGGTTACTGCCAAAACTGCGCAGAGAGGCATCTCATATTTGGCATTTAGTTTACCCACTTTTTGATAGATATCACAACTTATTCCATATCTATGTGTGTCTTTGAACAATGATGGCCACCATCGGCCTGCTAATAGTATTTTCTTTCTTGTTGCTTCTCTAGAGTTATGTCCTCTTTAAATATATCATATGCTTCTCTTAAGATATTTTTTCACTCATGTGGTAAGGTTACCCTTCGAAATACCTCATATTTTCCCTTATTATATAGTTCCCCTTCAATCAACATGAATGAAAATGCCTAATTTATTAATCTTTTCTTGTGTAATATACTATACTCCTCTAAAAACACTTTGTTAGATAAAAATTGTGTAATACCTTCTATATATTTGGGTATTACTTCTACACATATGAGGTGAGCTCTAGGAAATTCATCCGTAATTGATCCTATATCTTCCCCCATGGTTATTCTTGATAGGTATTAGCTTTCCCAGGTTTCACATAATTTTAAAATTAAACTCTTGGAACAACATGAGTCAATGACAAATTTTTCCTTGTATTATTGGCCTACTTATCAAATACTTAAGTGGCTTATGGTCTGTAAAGAATGTGAATGGGGTTGATAATAAGTAATATCTAAATTTATATACCACATAGACCATCACTAGTGATTCCTTTTTAGTAGTAGAATAATTTCTTTCTGCCCATGCTAGTTTCCTGGTAGCGAATGATATTGGATGGTCTATATTTCTCCATAGTTGTGCTAGTATTGCTCATATTAAAATTTCTAAGGCATCCAAATGTACATGGAATGTAATTTTCCAATTTGTAAACACTAAGATTGAAGCATCTATAGTCTTATGTATTGGTGTATCAAATGACTCTTGGCATTTTTTGAACCAATCTAGAGGTTGAATATGTCATTTTTTCAACAGTTCCTTGATGGGTACACTTAGAACTGCATAGTTTCTTATGAACTTGTGGTAATATATAGTATACCCCAGTATTATTATAACCTTCTTTTGTGTTTTAGGTGGTGGTAGGTTTATGATTATGGTAGTTTTAAGTGTATCTACCATCAATCCTTCTTTACATATTATGTATCCTAATAAAGTTTCAAAAGGAGTAACAATGATGCATTTCTTAATATTTAGAGAAATGTTCAATTATATACATTTCTAAAACATCATCCATAGTGCCTGTACATGGTCCTTGATCAACTTGTAAATTATCCAGTCATCTAAATATACCTTGAATAACTCATGTATGAAATCTCAGAACACATTTACCAATATGCAGATAAATACAACCAGTGCATTTTTCAATCCACATGGCATCATTATGTACATGAAGGATCCACATTCTGTGACAAATGTAGTTTTTGGTGTATCCTTTGACACTATCCTAACATGATGGTATCTTGATAATCCATTAGTGAAGGATTAGATTTCTCCACCTACAACACTTTCTAATATCTCTTCAGTGAATGGTTTTGAGAATGGGTCATGTAGACAAGCCTTATTTAGTTCCCTATAGTCAATAAAGATATGTATCTCACCGGTTTTATTGTTTTGTAATACCATAAAACTTATCCATTCGGTGTCTTCTACAAGTTTTATAATATCATCATCTAGCATTTTATCTAATTCAACCTTAACCTTTGATTTCACATTAGATTTAGTCAATATGGTCATTTCCATAGTGGCTTGATGTCTTCTTTCAGTTAAATCTTCATGGTACCCACATATTCATTAATTCCTTTAAGTTTAGTAAATGTCATTAGGAATAAGTCTTCAAATTCCCTCAATAGTTATAAAATCTTCTCTACTTTCTCTTCTACCCATTATTTTCCTACTTTTGTTGTTATTTTTTTATTTCTTTCTATGGTAATATTTTCTTCCCCAATATTAAGTAATTGGTAGAAATATCATGTTTTATCTTATATAGTGTCAAGAAGTTATATTTCTCTTTATGAAACATCAATTTTTATATTTTTAGGTTTTATTCTTAATCCTCTTCGTGCTTTGTAATTTTGTGGCAATATGCCCTTTATTCATTTTTTTAATTGAAGGGTTTTTCCTACAATTTTTGGTGATTCTCACATGATTGTCCTAATTTACTCCCAGTCATCTGTGTGTCCTAACAATGTTTCTTCTATTTTCATTTTGGAGAATTGTTGTTTGGTAGCCAAATATTCCATAAATAAAAATGTTTTTATCTTCTATAATTCCCTACAAACTCTTATATCCAGGTTATAGAAATTAAACATTCTATAAAAATCTATTTTCAAGTAGGTCCATGCATTGGTTCCCTTCTGCATTTCTTGATGTAAGTACCATGTCTTGGGGATTGAATCCATTGTCTAGAAGATGAATATTGCCCATAGGCATTTATTAGTCTCCCCTCTTGCCTTCCATACTTTTTCACATGTTTCAATATGCCGTTGTGGGTTAGTGTCCCCTATATAACCTCTTATTTCTGGAAAGTAACATTTTTATTATACAAACCACATTCTAAATAGTACCCAAAAGTTTTTCCAAGTATGGATATTTATTATGTGGGTGTTCCACCATCTTGTGGTAGTAATGGTGAATGTATCATAGATTATTTTCATACTCTTATGGGAATTCTCCCATCATCTATTTTAATTATTCATTGACTAGTCCTATATCGATAAACTTAGGTAGTTTATTATGCAAAACCCATTCTATGCGGTGAGCTCTATTTTTCTATATTAATGGATTTTATATTGTGACGGAAATTTTATTTTTGTGGGGTATATTTCTTAAATAACATACTTTCCTCACTGTGGTTTCTATTGGCATGTTATTGTCATTGATGTCAAAAGGGTGCACCATGTAAAGGCATAATGGTCATTGATGTTAAAGGCATGTTTGGTCAAGTGATTGAACATGATAGTAGAATAAAGAGAGTGTTTCCATGATAAATAATAATGTGGTCATAATATTTGTCATGAGTAAGGACATTCATGAAAGAGAAGGTAAATATGCATGAAAGAAAGATGTCAAGTCATATGAAGCTTGGTCATGTGGTTTTAGATCTTTATGAAGTTATAGAAGATTTTTATCATCAAAAAGAGAATGATGTAGTAATATGAGTGTGTTGTGATGTCTTATGACTACTTTTTTTTTGAGGTAATAACATGAAAGGAACATGTCAAGGTGTCAAGTGCATTGTAAGCTTGAGCCTAGTCATGGCATGGTGAAGGTATGAGCTGGTGGCATGATGAGGTGAGTGATATTAGGCATGTGAGAGGTTGTGTGATCATGATAATAATGTTTAGAAGCATCCATAAGAGTTTCAAGGTGAGCCTATAAGGGTGGGACCTTTAGATCAAGTCTGCACCTAAATCACTCCTAGACCCTACTTGGCCTAATAAGTCATGAATATCAGTTTTCAAGGCAAGTTTTAATATGTGAGCATGGACATAGGTATTATATTTTGTTTTAATATTTTTCATAAAGTTTGAGGCCATGGTTTTAATGTAATTACAAAAAACATTGTTTTAGGCCTTCTCAAGTTCACAGAATGAGGTCTCAAGACCTGATAGGCACTTTAAGACATTATTTGGCATGTGTAACCTCTGCATGGGAACTAGATATATTAATTATATATGGGTAATGGTCTGATATAATATATCTAGGCATTGGTTTTGGATTTAAGGGGTTGTTCTTTATGAACAATCATTAACACTAAAACCTATGTTAAACCTTCTTAAAACCCTAATAAATAACCAATGTAGAACATATTATTAAAAATAGACAAAAATGGTCTCAAATGACTATAAAAATTATTTTATCATGTATTCAACTCTGCCAGGTACCTCTAGGTGGTGGTGGTTAGTCAGATAAGAGAGAAAATGTGTAAATATAGGCTTGTTTATGAAGAATTTATTGTAACAATCAAAAGTTGCATTGGTCAATAAAATAAAATGGATGGAAAAAGGATATATATACTCATTATTGGGTGGATATTTTGTCAATCAGCGTACTGATCAACAAAATAGGTCTAATCAACCACAATAGGAAGATTGGTCGGCTAGGTGTGCAGCTTTACTACATCAACTAGAGACAAATCTCTCCTCTCATCAAGGGGAGGTTCCCTATAGATACGTAGGAGCTATATATAACATAAATAAGCAAAAAATAACACATGGGGGTAGAATAAACCATCCATCTCTCTTATTTCAAAGATGATGCACATAAACCAAGGAGAAAGTCCTGGTGTAAACACTAAAGGCACTTCTCTTCTTTTAGAAGTGTTATTACAGGAAACAGTAGGAGTTTCTTTCAGATAGTAAAGTAACCAGTAACCAAAAGGGTGTAGTAATAGTAGGATGAAGCAGAATGCAAAGTTTCCACCTTAACTTCCCAAAGATTATATCATAAAGGATAATGGTGGGCACAAAGTTGCCCCAGAATCCTCAACACAAAAAGAAATAAAAACACAGACTGAAAGCAATTGTGAAAGCACAAAGTCTTCCCACAGTTGATTTCAAGACACTTCCCTATTACCTTCACTAATTTTGCTTACCAAATTAAATGAAGAAGAACACCTTCAGAAGACAGATGTAAGAATGATCTTCTAAAATGATACAAGCCAGAACAACACAAAGTCTATAAACGACCTACTTTCTCATTTAGATAAAAATGAAAATGAAATTACAATCTGAGCTCAAAGTCTCAGTCTTCTTCTTACAAAATGGGTAGAGTTTCACTCTTGTAAAATGAAAAGTCTCCCTTACAAATGAGAGAAAAAAAAACTTATAACAACTATGCAAGGATTGGCACCTTTTTCCATGGGACGGCCCATGCTGCAGTCAACATCTTCAATGTGTCTTCAGTCTTGCCTGGAGAGACCATGCTGAGAATAGTGCACTGCCATAACTATGGCATGTCCCTTCATCTAATATGTTTCTTCCTTGGTATGGACCGTCTGGTCCTTTTCCAATTTGTCTTTACTTCATGGAAGAAAAATAGGCTGCGTCCTTGGTTTGGTGCGCTCAGAAGTCTACTCGATCCACTATTCCAGCTATTAAGAATAACTCTTTCAAAGACATTTCCGGTCCTTTGCATCGATCTTCTCTCTTTGAGTCTTCGAGCTCTCTTTTCAATCGATCACTTGATTCATGTTGAACCTTGAACCCATTGAACCACTGAAAGTTCATCGGTTCATTGGTTCATTCTGTCTCTTTGTTCTATCGCTTCTTGGTTCAATTGCTTCTTCACTCCTTGGTTGAACCATCTGTTGAACCACTTGTTTTCTGCTTCTCTCTCGACTGAGGCCACCTTTGAACTTTTGAACCTATGAACCATTGAACTTTAAACTCTTTCGGTTCAAAGTTAAATTGGTTCATTGGTTTATTCTGCATCTCACTCAAACACTGCTTCCTTTATCTTTCTAAGCTCTGTTGAACCTTTGAACCTTGAACTCGTTGAACCTTTTGGTTCAATGGTTCAATCAGTTCATTCGGTTCATTTGGTTCATCCAATTCATCCTTTGAAGCCCCTTTTTGTCTAAGTTTGTGAAAGTTCCTTTCTGCATCTTTGTTCAGCCTTTGGAACATCCCAAAGTAAAGGTGTCCCTTTGGGCTTTTAAAATGGTCCTTTCTTTGACGTCAGGTGTCCCTCGCAAGGGTATCTACCCTTCAAGATTTTTCATGTGACCTTCGGGCTTCAACTTCCCTGGTGGGTTCTTACTTCTTCGACAGGCTTTTTTCATTGGGCAAAAATCCCAAAAGAATTCCTTCGGACAAAATGTCCGAAGGAAAATTTCTTGTTACTTGGCCATTCGTTCTTTTCTATTTCTTCAAACTTTTTCTCCGGGTGAATTCCTTCAAACAAAAAGTCCGAAGGAATTTTGCCTTAACATTTTTTTGAGAAAATATTCTTGAAAGAATTCTTTCGGCCTCTTAGACTTAGCCATTTCCATCGGACAACAAGTCTGAAATAATTGTTCCTTTTGGGCCTTTGAACAAATCCGAGGGAATTTTGTCTTTTCTTTGACCTTCAAACCAATGTTGCCTGCCCTCCGTAAGGGAACTTGCCTTTTTCACTTTGGGGCAGCCCCTTGAACCAACTGATTGAACCAACTTGGTCGTTGAACCCATTGAACCTTTGAACCAAAGTGGTTCAAAGTTCAATGGTTCAAGCCTTTGTTCTTTATCATTTGCCGATTGAACTCTTTTGACTGAACCGAGGCACTGAACCAATCTTGGAAACGACTAAGTGTTATAAACTTGTTATTTTGACTAAACTCACCTGTAGAAGCCTTTTAACCTATTGAACCTGTGAATCCCTTTACAGAAAAAGCTTAAAAATGAGGAATTTGAAAGCTCAGAACAAATTTTGAGAAGGGAAGAGATAAATTTTGGTCTGTGTAAGGCCAAAATAGTCCGTAGGTTGTCCCAAAAATGAGTGACATTTTTTGGGGAAAACACTCATAATACATGCACATAGAATTTTATGGATAGTTTCCACCCTTATAATGTGCTAAACTGGTCCTCCAAGTTAGCCAGTCACATACAGACCTAATGATGTGAACAATGAAAAACTTAGGTAGGAGTGAGAAGATGAATTGGAGTGTGTTTCCATGGTATAATGATGAAAAAAATTAGATGGAGATGTTTTTTAGGAATTTTAAGACATGATCATTTTTTTAAAAAAATTTAGAGGTTAATGATTTTTGTAAAATTTTGCTCACAAGTTGACCTATCTGGTTTAGATAAGATAGTGCAATATAAGGCCATGAGATTGGTCTAAAAGACCAATATTTTTATATTAGACCATATGATTTTTATGTTTTAGGATGTTTTAAATATGTTAGAGAATATTTTGAATTCATCAGGAGTCTTTTAAAGTGTCTACATAGGTGGTGGAGGTCTAAGTCACAATGATTATGTTTTTGAATTTACCATTAGTTTTGAGTGAGTGAGTTATAGAAGTGTTCTTGAAGCCTTAAACTCTGAGTGAAAGTGTATAATGAATTTTGTAATGGCATTTAAGTCATGAAGATTGTGAATATGTATTTTTTTATCATGTTTGAGTGGATTAAGTGTGCTTGAGCTTCATTATTGAAAGATAGACTTTTTGGTATACATAGACCTAATATGATAGAGTACTATTGAGGGGTTTCAAAAAGGAGTTGTATCTAAAAGGTGTTATGGAGCTCAAAATAGTTGGATAAGGTCTATTTGTATGTTTTTTGAAAGTTTTGTGCCATGTATGAAGGTATAATGTTTTCCAAGGGATTAAATGGTAACGTGTTACTAGACAAACCTAATGCAATTAGGTCTCCATGAGACCTAAAAGTGAAATGAGGCCTAATTGAGTCATGAAAAATCAAATGCAATTTGAATATTGATTATAAGATTTTATAATACCTATTATATTAATTAACTAAGAGGTTAAGGGTGTGTGGCTGACTAAGTGGTTTATGAATAAGGAATGGTATATATGTAAGGTAGTTTTAAGCCTATTTGTGTAAGCTTAGAGGAAGCAAATGGATTGATAAATCGATGAGCTTGATGAGGTTGGATAACATGTTTTAAACCCTAAATATAGAGTAGATAATCATTTCATCATGATCATATAGGTGTTATGCAGTTAAATATCAAGGTCATATGACCTATTCATTCTTGAAGAGGGCTAATTGAGCGAAGAAGCTTAGAGACAGTTTTGAGAGAGATCGAGTGGAGTAGAGATAAAGGAGTGATCATTGTCTATTGAGAAGATATTATATTTTCATCAAATATGGGTTCCTAATGTATGACAATAGATAGAGTAGATAGATAGATGAGTGGATTAATAGAATAAAGAAGTGTGATTGGCTAAGTTGGTGCTTAGTCAAAGAGGGAGTTGAAGCTTCCTTATAGGTTAGAGATTGAAAAATTGGTCTTGGTTGAGTTGGTTATTGATCAAGAGGGAGATGGATATTTATTGTATGTTGGTGATTCTAGAATTTTCCTTTAACTGATTTGGTGTGTAGTCATAAGGGATTGTAGCCTCTTAACAATTGGGTACTTGATAAATTTGGGGTTAGTACTCCATGTTGGGTTGGTGCTCAGCTAAATTTGATACATTGTCTTATAAGATAGTTTGTCCAAGCTTTGTTTTAGTGGGTTTTATTCCCAATGACAGTTTCCCACATATTTGATGTGTTATTTTGTTTCATACTTATGTGATTGGTTTTTAATGTATTTCTAGATCACTGTGTTGCTTTCATAGTTCATATATGAGTGGATGTAATTGATTAAAAGTTTTTGAAGACTAATTCACCACCCCCTCTCAATCATTTTGATTCTAATAATTGGTATCAGGTATTGATCCTTTGAATTAGGTCTAATAGATTTAAGGATATACTTGAAGCATAAGAATGTCTAGTCAACAAACACAAGGAGGTTTCTCAACCAATAAGGCTCCTCTCTTCAATGGGACTAATTATGCATTTTGGAGCATCAAAATGAATACCTATCTAATTTCCTTAGATTATGACATATGTAAATTTGTTTTTGATGGATTCACTCCACCCTCTACACCCAAGACTAATACAATAGGTAAGAAAGCAAGTGATAACAACTCCAAGGCAATGAATGCCATCTTGTGTGGTCTTTCAAAATCAGAATTTCTTAAGGTCATGCATTTCAATACAAACAAAGGGATTTGGGAAAAAATATAAACCATCTATAAAAGAGACACCAAAGTTAAGCTGGAAAATTTGAAGACTCACTGAAGGTAGTTTTAAATCTTGAAAATGAAAGAGGATGAAAACATTGAATCTTATCTGCTGAGAGTAGATGAAGTGGTAAATGTCATAAGAGTCATAAGAGAGAAGCTATAAGAATCAATAGTAATACAAAAGGTATTGAGATATCTAGCATCTAAGTTTGATTCAAAGGTGTCTATTGTGGAGGAGATCAAATACCTTAACCTACTATAGATGGATGAGCTTCATGGCATCTTGACTACCTATGAAATGAGAATAAGTGATAGAAGACCTTCCATAAAGGAAGCTACATTCAAGAACAAGAGAAGTTTCTATACCAAAGAAGACAGTGTTCATTTGATGTAAGTGACACTAGTACATATGATAGTGATGATAATTTTAATGACCATGATAATAATGAAACATTATTCATGGATATAGAAACAAATAATGAGGGTTCATCAAAAGGGAAAGGCCTTATGGATGATGAAGATAGATGAAGAAGAGGCTGAATTAAATCTTGAGGCAGAATTGGTGAGTGTTCTAGAGGATTTGAAGTTATAAAGAAGGAAGAATCAGAAACTAAGATCATTGGTTAATAGTTATGAGGATCAAATCAATCTATTTTAAGAGAGACTAAAGATCAACACTAATGAACATGAAGAGATCATCAAACATATAAAAACTGATATTAAAATTATCACTACAAATCTTAAGACCAAGGAGGAAGAATGCATCAAGTTTGGAATATGAAAGGAGCCCTTGAAGGTATAATTAGATTAGGCAATAGTCAAATTGAAGACATATCAGAGATTTAAGAAGAGTACTCAAGTTATTCATGATATTTTGAGTAGTCAAAGGTCTCTACATGACAAGATAGGTCTTGGGTTCAAAGAAGACCAAAGAGAGAACAAGAAGAGTTAGACCTCAAAGACCTATGTATAAACTCTCAAATTTGAGACTCATAGTGATCATCAAGTTAATAATACCAACATGAAAGTCAACCTAAAGAGACCAATCTAACAACCCAATGCAATGAGGTATTCCAATTATTTCAATGTTTATTATTTTACTTATTATAACTTTGGTCATAGAACAAGTGATTTTAGAATGGTGTCAAGGAATGAGTTATCATGGGAACATTGGAGAAGGAGAGATTAGTCAAGAGGTAAGTACAAAAATGTTGTTTGCTATAATTGTCATAATAGGGACACATTTCAAGATTCTATCCTAATAGAGTTAGAAGGCCCTTAAGACTTAACAAGGTATATGGAACTCCTAGAATGTATGAAAAGGGTCAAACAGTGGTATGGAAGCCAAAAAAAGTCAATATTGATCATATTGAGTCTAAGAGTCAAAATGGATTATTTGATAAGATAGAGTAAGGATTAGAAGTGAAGGAATGTCAAGAACACTTGTTATCTTCATGTATTGACAAGGAAGTCAAAGAGAAGAAGAAGGATGACAAGGTATATGAGTCAAATGCTTTAATCAAGCCTAAGTAGATTCTAACGAGGGACTATCAGTCTCCTGATTGCAAGTTAGTTGAGTAAATTGATTTGGATATCTAGGAATCTCTTGAGTTCATGGAGTTTTGAGATACCTATGGAAAGAGGTGACTCTATTAGGCTTCATGGAGACACTCTTTTATTAGTAGAAGCATGAGATTGTAGTAAAAGAAGGATTCATCTTGAGAGGATTCTAGGTTGTTTGTATTGTAAGGTATGAGTTATTTTCTTTGTAGATTGTATGTATATGACAAGGTGAAAGGAGTTTTGGTTAGTATGAGCATTAATTCTAGAAATCAGTTCATGAGGAGTTATGGTATGGAATATATGTCTAAGCATATGACTATATCTAGAGACATATGGAATATGGATTGGTCTACAAGACCAATATGGTCATAGAGGCAAGTTGGATGTTGTTGACAGAGCTAGAAGTGTGATGAAAGCTTGTGTAGTTTATTAGTATATGAGAGGTAAGCAAAAATTTGTTCTAAGTTTCTAAAAATTGATAGCTTGATTTGTGTTGAGAAGTGGTATTGGTATCAAGATGCTTGAAGGATGTTGATAAAGGTTTGTGAGTCCTGATGACTCATATGATGAGCACAAGCTATGAGGACAAAGGGGGAGCTAATCAGATGATTCATTAGCTTCAAGAATAGATAAGTAATGGTATATGTCAAATAAGGTATACACAAAACATAAAGATAGGAAGAATGTGGCCAAGAATGAGAGCATGATGGATGTTTGTGAAGATAAGAACATATGTTATGGCCTAGTGAGTGATCAAGATTTTGATCTATATCAGTCATATCAAGGTCAAAATAAGTGTTCATTTGTAACTAAATTCATTTTAAGAAGGTATGCATGGAGTTAGGGGGAGAATGTTTATATGATTCTTAATAGACTCTATGATCCTATAACCAAAAGGGGCAGAGAGCTTAGAAAGAGAGAAAGTACAAAATGGGAAAAGAAGCCTATTTAGAGATGTTTTTAAGAGTGGTTTCCATCTTGTGACTCAAGAGGAGAGTATGGAGTTAAGGGGAAATTTGTATCTTTGGGTTTTGAAGTGTCAATTAAGTATTGTAGAATTCAAGAGAAGCATGGTTTCTTGAGGCTATTCAAAAGTTCTAGAAGTTGTCTATAACAACTAGTATGAGCCTAAGGTGATTTGTTATCAACATTTCATTATGTTGTTATTGAATTTCAGGTCTAAGGATCAGATTGTAATGTGTGGAAGACCCTTTATCATTATGTTCAAAAAGGGGAGAATGAGCAGATGGTAAAAGTACAATTTTAAAGTGATTTCATTTTTGTAGTGTGTTTTCCATCAATGTGTTTATCAACAGTGATAAAGGTGGATTTTATTTGCATGTTGTTGTCATTGATGTCAAAAGGGCACATCATGTAAAGGCATAATGGTCATTGATGTCAAAGGTATGTTTGGTTAAGTGCTCAAGCATGATAGTGGCACAAGGAGAGTGTTTCCATGAGAAATAAGAGTGCGATCATAAGAGTTATCATGAGTAAGGAAATTCATGAAGGAGAAGGTATAGGTACATGGAAGTAAGATGTCGAGTCATATGAAGCTTGGTCATGTGGTTTTATGTCTGTACGAGGCTATGGAAGATTTTTGTCATCATAAAGAGAATGGTTTAGTAATATGAATTTGATGTGATGTCTTATGATTTCTTGTTTGTTATTTTATTGAGGTCATGACATGGAAGGAATAGGTCAAGGTGTCAGTGCATTAGAAGCTTGAGCTTAGTCATGGCATGGTGAAGGTATGAGTTGGAGGCATAATAATGTGAGTGATATTAGGAATTTGAGAGGTTTTTAAGGTTTTTTGATCATGAGGATAAGGTGTAGAATCATCGATGAGAGTCTCAAGGTGAGCCTACATGGATAAGACCTTTAGATCAAGTCTGCACCTAGACTACTTCTAGACCCTGCTTGGCCTAATGAGGCATGGAGATAAATTTTCAAAGAAATTTTGCATATGTGATAATGGATAGAGGTATGATATGTTTTTTTAAGCTTGTCTAAAAAATTTAAGGCCATGATTTGAAAGGAATTACAAGAAACACTATTTTATGCCTTCTCGAGTTCATATAACGAGGTATCAAGAATTAAGAGGCACTTTCAGACATTCATTGGCATGTGTAACCTCTACATGGGAACCTGATATATTAAATAGAGATGGGTAAGGGTACTAGGTAATATCTCCAAGAATTAGTTTTGGATTTAAGGGGCAGTTCTTTATGAACAATTATTAACACCAAAACCTGTGTTAAACCTCCCTAAAACCATTATAAGGACTCAATGTGGAAGATATTGTTCAAAATAGACTATAATGGTATCAAATGACTATAAAAATTATTTTATCATGTATTCGACTCTCTCAAGTACCTCCAAGTGGTGGTGGTTAGTCAGATGAGAGAAATAATGTGTAGATACAGGCTTATTTGTGAATAATTTACTATAAAAATCAAAAGTTGCACTGGTCAAGAAAAGTAGAAGGATGGAAGAAGAATATAGAGACTCATAATACAATCCCATGAAGATTTATGGATAGGTTACACCCTTATAATGTGCTAAACTGATCCTCCAAGTTAACCAGTCATAGATAGACCTAATGGTGTGAGTAGTGAAAAACCCAAACATAAGTGAGAAGATGAATTGGAGTGTGTTTCCATGGTATAATAATGAAACCAAGTGCATGGATATGTTTTTAAATACTTATAATACATGTTAATTCTTGAAATAAGTTTTGGAGGTCAGTGATTCTGGTAAAATGTTGCTCACAAGTTGACCTATTTGGTTCAGATAAGACAATGTGATATAAGGTCATGAAATTGGTTTGAAAGACTAATATTTTTATATTAAACCATATGATTTTTGTGTTTGAGGATTTTATAAATATTTATTATAATATTTTTAATTAATTAGGAGTCTTCTAAAGTGTTTACACAGGTGTTGGAGGTCTAAGTCACCATGACTATATTTTTGAGTTTATTGGCAGTTCTAAGTGAGTGAATTGCAGAAGTGTTCTTGAAGCCTTAAGCTCTGAGTGAAAGTGTCTAATACATTTGTGGTAATGACCTTGAGGTCATGTAGATTATGTATATTCATTTTTTTTATCATTTTTAAGTGGATTAAGTTTTTTTGAGCTTTAGTATTGAAAGACAGACCTTTTGGTATACACAAACCTAATAGGACTAAGTACTATTGAGGGGTTTCATGAAGGAGTTGAACCTAAAAGGTGTTATGGAGATTAGAGGATGTATTATAAGGTCTATTTTGATTTTTTGTGAAAGTTTTTTTTTTTTTATGAAGGTATAATGTTTTCAAGGGATCAAATGGTAACATGTTACTAGACACACCTAATGCAATTAGGTCTCCATGAGACCTAGAAGTGAAATGAGGCCTAATTAAGTCATGATAGATAAAAAGAGACTCAAAATTAATTTAAATATTGTTTATGAGATTTCATAAGATATATTATATGTCCATCCTAAGATTTTAAGGGTGTGTGGCTGACTAAGTGGTATATGAACAAGGAATGGTATTTATACAAGGCAGTTTTAGGCTTATGTGTGTAAGTTTAGAGGAAGAGAATGGATTGATAAATAAATGAGACTGAGGAGGTTGGTTAACATGTTTTAAATCCTAATAAGAGAGTAGATATCACTTCATGATGATCATACAAGTGTTTTTTTGTTAAAGATCAAGGTCATATAACCTATTCAGTCTTGAAGAGGGCTAATTGAGTAAAGAAGCCTAGAGATAGTTTTGAGAGAAATCAAGTGGAGTAGGTCTAAAGGAGTGATCATTATCTATTAACAGGATATTAGAGTTATACAATATATTTGTTCCTAATGTATGACAGTGGATAGAGTAGATGGATAACTAAGTGGAAGAATAGAATAAAAAAGTGTGATTGGCTAAGTTGGTGCTTAGTCAAAGAGGGAGTTGAAGCTTCCTTGTAGGTTAGAGCTTGAAAAATTGGTCTTGGTTGAGTTAGTGCTTGATCAATAGGGAGATGAACCTACCTTTCAGGTTGGTTCTTGTATAAGTTTCCTTTAACTGAGTTGGTGCTTAGTTGTAGGGGGTTGTAACCTCCTAACAAGTGGGTGCTTGCTAAAGTCAAGTGGGTGCTTGATATATTTGGGGTTGGTACTCTATGTTGGGTTGGTTCTCAACTAAATTTGATACATTATCTTATAGGATAGTTTGTCCAAGATTTATTTCAATGGGTTTTATTCCCCATGAGGGTTTCCCACATATGTGTTTTGTAATCTTGTTTCATGCTCATGTGATTAGTTTTTGATGTATTTCTAGATCACATTGTTGCTTTTATAGTTCATATATGATTGGATGTAATTGATTGAAAGTTTTTGAAGACTGATTCACCACCCCCTCTCAGTCATTGTGCTTCCAAATTTTTTTGGATCACCATATATAAAGCCTCAATTTCATCCCCTGAGGGTGTTTCTCATTCTTCTTCTACTATAAGCTCTCTGTCATGATTAGGTTCCATCTCATTTTCCATTTTTATAATCTTTTTCAGAGTATACACACCAACAAGGTTATAAAATTCACTATCATCATATTTTGCCATTCTTATCTCTAATGTAAAATGGACTACTAATCCATGTTTATCAAATGTAATTTCTTTTTTTTTCAAGTCTAATAAGCCATTACAATCCATAAACCATTTTAGGTTTAGTAAAGATAGATAATTGATATTGTACATATCAATTACCTCAAAGTCTACCCTCTTATTTATTCCCATATAATCAATTTCAAAATTATATAGGGTGCCAATGAGTGACCATGGAGTACCATCAACCATGGCAATATCATATGCTACTATGAATTTCCTAATAGTTTCCATGTGCTCCATGGTAAGACATTTGTGTATGCACCAAGATCTAATAGTGTTTTCTTGATTTCTTGGCCAATTATTTTAATTTTTATAAGAATGAAAATATTTTTCCATTTTAAGTTTGTTTTGAAAATATTTTTCTTTGGCTTGTTCTTTTTAGTTTTTCTACCCACTTTACGTGATGTTATCTTTATTGTTTGTTTCAATACTTACATATTTAAGTAAGTTTAGTTACTAGGTATTGATTCTCAACCAATTTCATTATTATTTTTAAATATTTAATTTCATCTTCATCAATTTAAGTTAGCTTAAGTTGATTCTTATCTTATTTTTTAGTTATTATTTCTTTTGTTTTTTGAACAGTCATGTCATGCTTAGATTTATCCACTTCTACATCTGTGTCAGAGTTTGTTCTAGAATCAATGGCCAATTATTTTCCTTTACCCAACTTCATGCCACTTCTAGTGGTTATTTCTACTCTTAGTCATAAATTATCATGCATAATGTTGAGAGCCTTCTTCTACAGTCACTCTTTTTGATCCTTTATAGTTTCTTATCATTATCTAATCTATTTAGTCATGGTTACCCTATTAGATGAGCTGCCCTCTTTTTCTATTATTTTCTCTTCTTCTTTTTCATGGTAAATTTCATTGCACCACCCTTTCATGTCCTGGTCATTTTCTACTTTTCATAAGTGTTTAGCTCCTTTTCTAGGT
The DNA here is from genome assembly GCA_037957365.1 of Torreya grandis. Taxonomy (NCBI): domain Eukaryota; kingdom Viridiplantae; phylum Streptophyta; class Pinopsida; order Cupressales; family Taxaceae; genus Torreya; species Torreya grandis. The sequence goes on along the minus strand of JARHVA010000047.1, from coordinate 4,714,831 downwards.
GGAGATTCTACCATTTCCTCTATTTTTGTTCTAACATTTTTGTAAAATTGTGTTGTTTTCATACATGAAAATGAATCATGGGTTTATTTTTTGTGGTAATATCCACACTCTATATATGGCTCCTCATCATAGTTCCTAGTAATATGTCCAATCTTTTTGTAATTATAACACATTAAAGGGGGTCTTTCTTGATTATACCCCTGGTTTTCATTTTGATTATATCATTTGTTGCCTTGGTAATTTCCCATACCATGATATCCTCCTCTGTAACCACCCTAGACACCACCTCTATAACCCCCTTGATTGTTATTATAATACTGATGTTGTAAATTTTTAATTACCATCAAGGTTTGACATTTTTGGCCAGGGTGAGATATGATAGTGTTGGTTATGGGTAGTTTCGGTAATGGAATTTGTTGTATTATTGTTTCTCTTCTTCTAATAGTGTCGTACACATCCACAAATGCATCTATAACATGAAAATTATGATTGTATTGATTTAATGACCCACAATTGGTATAGTGCATTATCTAATTTTTAGGGGTGCAACTTCCATCATTGGGCATAAGTGTTGTGGATGTTGATAATAGATTATACATATTTCACAGTAAATATTTTCACCATATATGGCTCATTGAATTGGTGGCGTCATTCCTATCTGTGTTTGCTTTGATCTTATTGTCATTGCTCTTTTGCCATATTACTATGGGTACATTATGTCTTAGAATGACCACCTACATAGCAAATGGTACACCAAATTATTATCCATAGTAGTGTATGTTTATTGTCTAGTACCACAAAATCATCTCCCTTCATCTATATCTCTTATCTTAGTCTCAATTTTTATAATTCCAACTGTAATCTTTTCGGCTTATCTTTTAATGAGACATATAGATGTCTTCTTCAAGACTATGTTTCCAGTATTTATTCCATTTATAATGTTTATACAAAAGTATTGAAATTTTTTCCATCCATGTTGGCTCAGAGATAAGGAATTAATACATATATAAACCATTCTATCCTTATTTTTCCTTAAGAGGTTCCTCTAGTTTCTGCACTATGGATTTAACCAATGATCATAATCTTTTACAAATTCCTTCTCTTTCTAAATCACTTCACACATTTTTATAATTCTATTCATTGATATATATAAGTAGTGAAAATAACCATTAAACATGTTTTGGACATCAACCCATGTAGTAACATGTCTTGAGTAAGTCTCCATGTACCACTTAAGTGCATCGTCTCTTAATGTCCCAATACAATCAAATAATATTACCTTTTCATCAATAATGTTATGACTACTCCAATATGAGTCTAATATGAAAAAAAATTCTTCCACATGCTTTAGGTATTTGCCAAAAAATGGTAAATTCATCCTATTTTGTGTCATTTTAGTGTTATGAGATATTTTAGGAGTACTGCTGCTAAGATTTGTACCACTATTAATTTGATTATTTGAGGTAATTATTCATATAGTAATATCATAATTCTACTTCTATTTGTCTTTATATTGTCTAACCAAGTTATGGTTACGACCTTTATGTCTTTGTAATTCTTCTTGAAAGTACCTTCTTCCTAATACTTCTACCTGATTCCTTACAAATTCTCTTATGTTGTAAATCTCTTGCTTGCGATTTTGATATTTGTTTTCTACCTCATCTCCAATAAAGATATCTCTTCAAAGATATGGATTTACACATCTATTTTGAAGTGGCACGAGGGATGGTGATTAGTCAAAAGTTTTAATTTCCTCTCAGCTCCTCTTGTGATTGGGGTTTGGGGGGATCATATCATTTCAAATCTCTTCTTCCTCATCTTCTATCTCTAATTGGACTTTTTGTCTCATGTTTTCACTAACTAATCCTCTTCCCATTGAATTATAATCTTCCTTATCTCTCTGAAACATTTATTTATTATGAATACCAATACTTATCTCTAAATCACCTTTCTCTTGAAGGTTATCATCTCTATTATCTTCTATATTATCTATAAAATCTTCCTGCTTACTACTTAGTGTTGGGTTATTTTCTATGGATAATATATCTTCCCTTGGTTCTAACATGTTTCTATTATCTCCTATAATAATACTCGTCTCATCACTTATTCTTCTAATACCTTCTAGGCTTCATCCATTGTGGGCCAAAATACTTGTAATCGGTTGGTCTTTCACACCCATGGTTTGGAATAGTTTGGATGTTCTGAATAGTGCAACTAACTCTGTTAATCCTTGTCACATATCAACCATCACCTTCACTGGTGTATGATATACCATTTATTTTATTATACTTCTTTCACTTGTCTCATATGTGCCTCCTTACAATCTAAATAATAATTCATCTGTTTCTAGTGCAAGGATAGTATCAAGATTTTCAATATTGAGGCTTTTGTTGGTTGAGCCAGATCATGTTTCTATGTTTTATTTATTCTCATAATTCTTACATATATTTTATTTTTTTCTATCTCTTTCTTAGTTATTGACTAAATTCTCTCATTCTCCATCTGATTCTTCATCTTTTCATCCACCACTTTATCTTAACTATTTTTAATCTATCTTCTTACTACTAACCCTTGTATTCTTAATTAACTTACTTTTACTTGATGCTTACTTCCCTAGCCCCTATATCTTATTGAGCCCCTACCTATCATTTAGACCATATATTTTGAGTATTCACATCTTTTGAGGACCCCCCTTATTTTCACATGCCATATCTTAGGTGCATGGCCCTGAAGGAACTATTTACCCTCTCTTATTATCCCTCACTCCATAAACAACTTATGGATGAGGAGCGGTAATTTATTAAAAAATGTTGCCTTGATCCTTAAACAAAATAGGATTTCTTAGCATATAAGCTTTCCCAACCATGTATAGCCCAAAATATGATGAATGAATCAAGAGTCATCTTGAACTAGTGATCAAGAGCTCAAGTTAATGATGTATCAAGGCATTGGAGTGCATCAAGATTTTCTACGGTTCACTAAATAAGTCTTTTAATATGAATTCAACACCATTTTATATATTTCGATTTCCATAATATCCAAGGCAATAATAGTTATGCAAAATTGACCCAAACTTCTTCTTCTTGTGATTAAAATAATTTTATATTGACTTCTAGTAAAGATTCACCCATTCTTTTAACTTCTATATGAACTTTTTTAGTTTTTCTTCCCACCAATATTCTATTTATATTAGCCTAGGCTTCTAAAAATCCAAATGATACTTCTTCTTGGACTTTAGTTTACTAAAGTCCCTGGTAGTACCACCAAATTTGACATAAGATATGAAGTCATTGATTGTAGATGGGTTTATGTTAAGTAGGTTAACTTTAGTGAGACTAATGTATCACAAGGGTTAACGTTAGTTAGATTACTTAGCATTCATTTAAAATAACACATGAACATTACATAAAACACAATATTTCCAACTCTAACTTTTCTATATTATATATATATATATATATATATATATATATATATATATATATATATATATATATATATATTGCTGTAACCATCGAATATAAATGTTTATGTGTTCTTTATTCTATACCACAATTATACAAATTAATTTGCTCTATAATCTTTGTACAATTTATCTCTATTTATTTATACTCTTCTCTACCTATCTATCTAGTATAATGATATGATATAAATATCAATCCAAAACAACACAACTCAATAGTCATGTCTGTGTGAGACATGTCTTTTCTCTTACTAGGTTATCCTTTGTCTCCACAAATCCTTATTTCTTATCACAACTCTAGTCAGTAGAATCATCTATTCTATTAGCTTGGATGAGTGTTATGCTATTGTGGTAACACAATCAAGTCTATGCTACCTATGGTGTAGTTCTTTAGCTGATAGAGAATCTTGCAAATAGCCATGACATTGTTTGTTGAGAGTATTGAGTTTATTGAGTTTACAAGTGTCGTGAGATATATCATGCACCTCACCATTTGTGTATGGTGCCATGATCCATATCATGCACCTTTATTGTGTAGTATTATTCATTAAATTTATTATTGATGATTCATATTGTGTTCCTAAATTCCATATTTATATTAACATGATACTTATATGTTTTGCATTACATATGTTACATACATACTTTAAAGGCATACTCATTACCATGATGACATATTCTCCACATGTGGACATGATTATACATGCTTACATTTTTAAGTATATATTTTTAATGAAATAAATGAGTAAAGAGATAGTAGGATATCAAGAAGAAAGATAAGAATGCCAAGTTAATGATAAGAGGAGATTCCACTAGATTTAAAAATATATTATACAATTGGATCACATTAATTTCTAATACAAATGTGGCCATAAAAACTACAAGAGGGAAAATTTAGGCATAAAATCACTATCTAACACTTCTAAGATAGATTGGTAGTGGAGAACTTGCCTAGTATATACAAAGCCATGAAGAACTTACTCCTGAGCTGAAAAGAAAATAACCCTACTCAAGCCATAATATCAGAGTAACACTTCACTGAGTCCACAAGTACATTGATGTAGCAAGAAGATATAGATTAACTTGATTGTCTATAACCTTTCACCCCCCTCATTTATGGTTTCCTATTCCATACTTGATAGGAAAAAATAAAGTGGATGAATATGCAGAGATTAGAACATGGAAGAAATTTGAAAAAAAAATGATTTTACTTAAGGAAGAGAGAGGGATTTGCTAAACTTTTTGATTTTAGAGAACTATGTACCCAACATATGATGAGATTTAAGTTGCTCTAGGACTATCAACTGATTAATTTTGGATGGGGGTGTGATGAGCTCAAGTGTTGATCATCATTAACCTTTTAAACTTACCCTATAGACCTCTTACCACCAGTATATTCAAATATCTATGTTGTCTTTTGAAGTCTTTTTTACCATATACCACTTAATAAACATGTTGCATATATATTTTGTGTTTTTGTATTATGAATGTTTATTTATGAATTAAATAATGTCATTTATCATTATTTATATTTACGATTTCTATCATTAATCTAGAAAGTGCAGATCCTAAGCATATCATAGGTAAACAACAACCCATATCAACTAAGCAGACTCACCCATAGTAATTGGGTAGACTCTAGGCATGCTTACTCATATAAATTGGGTAAAGTTACCCATATAAACTAGGTAAGTAGCATGTAAAAATTGGGTAAGTAGTTCAAAACAATGACTAGAACATTTTAATCCACTCGTAACAACTATACATCCCCCATAACAATGAATGTGCATGCATGTTTGAAGGTTTGACAGTTAGATGATGATTTTGAGTAAGCAAATTCTGTGGTTTAAGGATTATGATAGTTCCTTATTCTAAAGAGGAAGGGGAATAGAATATAAATTTTCCTGTAACCATTATTCCTTCATTGGATCGTCACTCTTAAATGGTTTCAATAGAGGGATGGACTATTTATCCTTACTACCTATTTTTTGCTATTGTCTATTTATTAGTTTAAACTCTATTGTAACTCATTTTTAACCAAATCCTTTGGCTTGGTTATAAAATTCATTTTATTTATTTTTCCTTGTTAGTGATTGGTTACTAATCAATTCATTTCCTAAGTTTTTCTATCCTACCATTCTCCTGATGATGATCCAAGAGCTTGGATCAAAACATTAAGAAACAAGTTCATTAACATAGTTTCTGATATTATTATTATTTTACTACATATCCATGATTTTTAATATATTGTAACTATCAATCTAAATAAAGGCCTACCTTCTTTATTTAAGAGAGAAGCCATGGGATGAAAGTAATAAGAATGGAGATACAAAAGAGTATAGAATTTTGAAGCTGTTGTTATAATTTTGATAACTCTATAATTCATTGATGTATTGGAAGTGATTTGAAGTAATCCAATTATAACAAAGGAATATATTTAAACACACCTTCAACTAAGATAGATCCCACTCGAGAGGAATTGTGATGAAGATCCCATATGTTAGATTAATTTCATTTTGTATTGTGTATATGCGTCTTTCATTTTTAGTAGAGTAGTCACAACATGTGTTATTTACATTCATGTTGATTTATTACATAAGAATTTATAATTTTAAATATTCAATTTTATGTGGGAAGGTTCCAACTAGATTAGTATTTCAATTCTTTCTATTTCCTTTCCTACAATTTATTTTACAACATTTCAATTCACTTTCATGTCATTTAATTTCTGCAAGTGTGTTTAATTTCAATAAGTATATGTTAGCTTTATTAGTATTTCACATAGTCGAGTGTTTCATATACAATTAATATTAGTCTAACCTCCTCTAAGTATCTTGTAAGTAATATATAATCTATTGTTATATGTTAGCTTTAGGGTTTTTCCTACAACCTGTAAGGATATACCCCAGTATGTAACTGCCTAACACATAAACTATATAATCCTTCACTTAAATTATTATCCTAAGGGATGTAATGAATACATGATATAATATTATGCAACCATCTCTTTTAAAGTACCATGATCCAATCCCACCCCATTCTCAGTGCACTCCTTAGGACATACACTCAGGTAAATATATGTGCTGATAAGCCCCTATAAGAGAAATTGTTAGTAAATGATAAAGATGAAAATATCAAGTGTACACATACTCCTTCATACTCTAATACCCATTGTCTTCCTCAAGAGATGAAAATTTTTCCTTCTCACAATCACTTGTGATTGTAGTCCAAAGTCTATCTAGGTCATATGTGTCAATCAAATGTTTTAACTTAGTTCTCTTGAAGAGGGAGATTTTTACATCTTTCATGAAATGATAATTTCATTAGAAACCTTTTTATTCTCCTCTTTTTCTACTCTTATTATTGTTCATCATCATTGTGGTCTCCAAAGAGGAAACAATCTTGGCCAAAAACATAAAACAAGACTTCATCACTACTAGAAGAAATACAATCTTTAAGAGGAGAAAATGAATCATGAATTGAGAGTGAATATTCATCAAAATATAATTTTTTCCTAAGTCTCATCTTTCATCATTTTATTCTTTAGCTTCTAAAACAAACTATAACTCATACATAATGTCATCCTCTTCAATTAATGTCTCCATATTTTGTGAATAATCTGTTGATAGTCTTTTTATCAAATGAAGCATTATCTTTAAACTCAATCCCTTCACTAATATACTCTTCTTGTAAATCATTCCATGTTGATATCTATATAAAATCAACCTATTAGCCTCCTTTTGATTTTCTTCTCTTTGCTCATGTTGAAGGGAAATCCCATTATTCATTGCTTAGAAAATTAACTCAGATTTTCACTCTCTCTTGATTTAATTTCAATTTTTGGGGTGTTGAGGCCTGAAAATATCATGAATTGGTATAATACAAGGATTTTTTATCTTGAAAAGGGCATGTGGGAATACTTGGGATATAAATCTAAATTTTTAAATTAGAGTTGCAAACAACAAACTAGTTTTGTGAATTTTTGACCAAAATATGACTTCAAAGGCCATAAACTCATTGGAGAATTCACATATAAGGATTTTAACCCAAGCTATTGTGTTGGGATCAAAATATGAACTAGGTTATATGGAGGGTGGGCTCATGATTTTCATATGGGCTATTTGGGAGCTATTTTACTGGATTATATGAGAGAAATTTCAACCACTACAACAAAATCTAAAGCTTCTAAGAGAGTGTCTCCTAATGTTTGTATCATGATAGTAAGGTCTGAATCAAAGGATTCTAAATAATATAAATAAGCAGTACCTAGTGAGGATTCAAATTTGACATGGACCCTTTTCTAATTTATTTTAAATATAATATTGAAGTCAAGAATGTAATCCAAGGTAGATTTTTTTATTGTGCTGAGATGCTCTATGATATCAAATACACCTACATCCTTTTTGAACTACTTTTTAAATATGTTGCCTAACTCGTTCCATGTTAGAATTGAGCATGAATACAAATCTCTAAATGAGTCAAGTGCATTTCCTTTGAAATAAGAAGCTAGTATCCTGAGGGCTGCATCCTGTTCTGTAATGTGATGGATTGTACATAAGTTTTTCACATATTTAATATGGTTAATGAGTTTGATACAACCATCTCCATGGAATTTTAGAAGTGTTTTTATAGTATATTTTGGAATATCATTTCATTGTTGGATATATAAAGGACTAGAAGAGTTCTAAGAGGCAAATGGAAAATTTCTAGGGTTGGCCATGAAAATCTATGCTTATTATAGGACTAAAATAATTTTGATAAGAGACAAGGTATGCAAGACTTTGATAATAAGGGGTTCTATAGTTAGAGAAGTCTCTAGGTAATTTATAAATTCTTCAAAAAACAAAATAACTAACATCCTCACCAACCTTAGCTATAAAATATCAAAACAAGAGGGTCTATATCAAATTTTCAAATTAAAATCATATCCTAGTCTCACCAAGCTTGCTAAAAATGTTAATGGCCTATTATGTTTGTTTGGTTTCACCACACAATAGCTACAACATGGGAATTATTACTAGTTTAGAACTAATCTTGCAAGAGAACCTATAAAGACAACTAGTTTTACTTCGTACTCTAATGCTTACCTAAGAAATAAATGCATAAAGAGTAATCTTATGAAGGAAAAAGATAAAAGAGATATATATGTGAGAAGGGAAGTGAAAAAAAATTTAAAAAAATAAAGGGGCAAGATACAACCTATATGTGAGCATCGAGTTTCAGAAGCAAGAAATAACTAGACGATAGATAAATAAGAGCCACAATAACCTTCGTCAATTACAAAAAATAGTAAAGATGCATTTTAATTCAATATGAGTGCTCAAGATAATCTTACGTAGTAGATAATAGAGGCGAAATACTTCACATATTAGGGACTTGAATTAAAGTCCAAATAATCAACTTGTTTACTCTAATGAGATCTTTCTAATTATAAGGAGGAAAACAAAGAGAAGAATTAAAAACTTTATCTGTTAATGAGTACATGAGTAAATTAAAATCCTTACTTGCATTTCTCATCTTATATTTTTTACTTCTTGGATCAATACTCAATATTATATATGTTGTAGCTCTTCATAGTAGTATTTAGTGCTTACTCAGTATAGTCTCATTAAATCATCAGACATTCCCAACTGGTTTACTTAGAATAGATAAGGTCATCTTTATGAAATTTAATCCTTTGTCTCAATCTTACATGCCTTTTAAAAAGAATAACTCAATGGTCATATCTCCTTTTCCTAAACCCTAACAGGTTTCATAGAAGTAGCCTACTGTTAAAATGCTATGATCGAAGTTGGTGAAGCTTTTTAGTTTTTGATAGAGGGGTTTAGCTCCAAGTAACTTTATTAATTTATAGTAGGTAAAATAATATTTTTGCAGATTAAAATTGAGTTGAGTTTGAAATATATTATCAAAATTTTCTCATTAGGTTATATTTTGAATAAAATAGCTAACTATAACGATATATATTATTTTACGAATAATTCCCCATATTTACTTTGTGTTTTCTTCATGCTTGATCAGACAATGTTAGATCAATGTTGGAGGGATTATCCAATAATATGAATGGTTTATATTTTTGGAACCATCATCTTTATAGAAATTAGCTCATGTCATTATATCCTTGATGATCAAATGACATTAAATCTCCACTCATCTTTAAAATAGATTTTACAGCAACATATCAAATGACTCGAGATCCCCACTAGAAGCCTTTAATTATTTATATAAAATTTGACATTTTTATTGAATTATGGATCAAAATATTAGATATCAATTCCATGGAGTTAATCTAGTATCAAGAGATCAATGTTAAATATCATTATCCCGCATTTCACATTCATTAGGCATCTCTTTTGACTTTTCAATTCTTTACAGGTCCCATTCTACATAGCCTTTAAGATTAAATCTCAATTCCTTGTATATAATGGTTGGAGATTAATGCCATAAATATTATCTAATGTCATGATGGGCTTTTGATTGATGACATCATTAAAATAACTTATTTTTGCTCAAGTTGTTGGATGAAATAAAATCTAATGACGTAAGTTCAACATTGAAGAGCTTTCCTTTTAGCCAAAAAATAACCGTGAGATTTGAAATTTAATTTTTAAATCAACTAAGGAAAAATAATAAAGGTAAATTTAAGTGCATGCTTAGTTTATTTTTGATCATATAAGGCTTGAATTAATTCAAGTATGAAATTATTTGAGCCCATCAATCTTGTAAAAATTTCCTTAGTTGCTTCTGAGATCCGTTATTATTTGGAAAGTTTATGACCTTTCAAGGAGTTGTCCTGCTTGTCAAAAAAAATTTGAACTTGTCATATTATTTTAACTGATTTTGGATTTAGTGATATAAATAAGCTAAAATAATGAGTCTAATTTAGATTGTCTAATATGTCTAAATTAAGAAAATATAAATGTAATAACAAAGTATAACTAATTTATTTCACTTGACATAGTTATAAATTGCCTATAAGATATGGTACTTAGTTTTTTTAGGCTTTGTTCTAGTCTATGACATGTGGAATCGTCAAATAGGCTCTACAGTGACTCTGTGTTGACTCAAATCAAGAAATAGACTTTGAAAGATGTTGGGATAAGTTTGGTACTAATTGGATGTCTATGGTATTTGGATTCATTTTTGTTCAATTAGATTCATCTATGGGATTTACGTAGGTCTATGACAATTTAGATTGATGTGCATGTGCCTAAATATAGTGCCCGTATATTTTTATGTCTTCAAACCTGTGTAAATAACTATATTTGCCTTTTCTTTCCCTCAAAACCCTAGATTACACTATTGATACCAATGTAACATGGAAAAAGAGTTAGAAAGGATGGATTGAGCTAATCTAAACACCCCCTACTGAGTGGCTAACCACTACCTACATTATAATACTCTAAAAATAACTCACCACATATAGTTCTCCCCCTAGCTTTATGTGTATAATCAGTGTAATACTAACATGATATGAAAATATAATGTATGGATTTTAATGCTTGATAACCTATGATTTTAACATTTAAATGGAACTCACACTTGACTTAGGGCCTACTTATTTGATGGATTTCAAATTTGAAATATATAGAGCAATTCCTCTTAATGTGAAAAGGAATAATAAATGCGCTCTTGATAAGTTATATATATAGGAATAGGCTTAGGCTATATTTGTATAAAAAGCTAAATATTTGGGTAATTTACATCGACAATGAGATGCAAAATGTATGGGTTGACCCATAATAAGGATTTGAATTTTGGAAAATAATTGTTAAATGGTGTGTAGATAAGTCTAGCTAACACAAATAATTATGGCTGGAGTTTTCCAAAAACTAGGAAATAATTATCTAAGATCAAGAGACAACACATGTATAAGCTAATAATATATTAAGGAAGAGACTAGGGTAATCTGGTGTATGATTTTTTTTTTAAAAGGCCAAACCTATACATAATAGAATGTCTAAGAGAGAGTATAATCAGGAGTTAGTATGTACACACATATCATGTATATTAAGGCTTCATTAAAACTAACATTAACAAGTATATAATGAAAAATATTAGTGTCTATATTTCCCCCCTTTTATTCTAGTACTCTAACTAATAGAAGTTATAGATCATAAGGATAGTGAGAGATATCTAAGTGCAAACATTGTAGGCATGTTCATGTCGGGCTAAGTGTTATGCTTGCTCCATGAAAAACTTTCAAAGAAATATGTAGAAATTTATTTTCACTTATGATATAAAATCTAAAGTAAAAACACTAAACATATTTTAAATTGAAATAAAAATGAATGAATACACACGTATGCAGATGAACCAAGTTGACTTCTAGAGATAGTGGATAATGTGGTGATTATGCTCCATGAAGATGTCAATGTCAAAATTATGGGTTGAACTAAATATACATTAACCCTCATTGGGAATGGAGAAATAATTAGAAGTTAAGCCATGCAAAACCTCAACCACACTACTCATTATATTTTCTACAAATGGGACCCATCATGGGTTCCAACAAATCAGAGTAAGACCTAAGAATATTAGTAAGTTTGTTGAACCATCCACTGTAAATGGATTTTATAATTCAATCTAAGTATCTAAGTATAATTTAATAGAACTTGAATAAATAATTTTTTAATGCCTCACATATGCCCCCAATCTAATAACTTGTGTAATATGAGTCATATAATCTATGCCAAAATATCATAATATATGTGTACTATCAACATATGTTGTGCATATGGCCCCCCAATATAATAGCATGTGTAATCTAAGCCATATAATACTTATAAAAAATCATAATATCCATGAACTGACAACGTGTATTTCATATGCCCCTAAACTGATAATCTATGAAATCTAAGTAATGTAATCTATATAATAATAATTTTTTTGAATTGTCACTCGCAATCATGTAAAACATCTAACTATGCCCTATATATGCACCCAATCTGTGTTAAATATGTCAAATCTATGTAAACCTATAATAATGTGTAAACCTATAATAATTAGAAATAATCTATGCCCAAAATCTGAATGTTTTAATTATAAATCCTAAATATATTTTTGTAGAGGACTCAGTATTTAAGACAAGCCTATTGTGTATCCCCCCTTTTGAGGTGAGGAATGTACCTTGAAAATTAATATATCAGAAAAAAAAGTCATATGCATTGTATTATATATAAAAAATATGTAAGCATATAAAGCATGTACTTACATGATTAGATTATGTCTTCATAGTAATATTAGATCATCTGAGCATATATGAAACATGTATCCTAAGGAATACAAGTGTCATGTTAAGAGAGATTTAGCAATGAGACATACAATGAAGAGTCAACATGGTAATAAACATAGAAATATTAAGTAATAACCACACAAAAGATGCATGATATATACCATGGCATCACACTTAAGTATAAGAATGTGTGATATGGATCACATCAACACAAGGTTAGGAAACAATCATAGATCTATCCACACAAAGTGTACAAAGTCACAGAGTCATATGGAATTTCATGGCCATGACACACACAAGAAATCATGGTGACACACATGATAACACAACATCTAATATAGTAAAGAGTCACATATAGAACACTCAAATGTCACAGAGAGTAAGATTCATCTATAAATAAAGTCACACAATCAACACACAGAGTAAAATCCATATGGATAAAGATTCAAACATAAAAGGAGTCACACAATGAATGATCAATGTCATGTAGAGTCAGAGTCAAATAATGAAGGAGTCACAAAATTTAATACACACTCAAGGATCATAACATGTAACATGTGAAAACATCAAAAATGCATAGAACAAGCAAGGATAATCTACACAATCAATATACATCATCATCACATATAGTAAAATATAGTATCTATAGAATTAAAACTCTAGAGAGTATGAGTAAGAGTAATTCATGTGTAATAAATGTAAAATAGCTGAATATGATCAATGGAATGGTCATAGAAATATATAACTCATGTAAAGTATACCAAGATGCCCCTAGTGTAAGCATGCCCCTAATGTAGGTAGGTAGCCTTTGGGTGTAATAAAGTAGCACATGTGCATATATTTACTTAATGCATAATCTACCATATATGATAAATCATAAATAAATCATGTAACTTAGTAATACATCTCAAGCATGGTCCCTATTTTATTTTTTTATGTTTGTAATTTAAAAAAAAACTGAGTTAATTAATGATCACATCAATTGGATGATCCCTTGTAGTTCTTGAATCATATATATAATCATCAAATATGTTTGCATTGATATATTTTAATTTGGAAATGCCACTCCAATCATCTTCTATAATAGTATAATGTGCCTTAGTTACGTCCATAGAAGAGTTAGATATCATTGCTAGAGTACTAGTTGGAGAAATAGTTTCCACTTTCGTTTTGTGTTATGAATATGTTCCATCTCTTAAAATAGTAATAGTCTTACCTTTCACCTCAAATGTAATATGATAATTATTTTTACCAAATATTTCACCCATTGACCATATCCATGATCCTATAAGTATAATATTATATGGAGACAAATTAGGGCTAATGTAAAATGTAACAAAACATGACTTTAGATCCAGAGCTATAGAACAATCAATGGATCCAATGTCAGATGAATCATTATTATTCACATGTTCCATGTCATATCCAATAGATACGAGAGTGTCATATTACATATATTGAATTTACAATAGTTAGCAATCATGGCATTGTTACATTGTTTGCCATTTATGTGATGACTAATAATCAAAGACTCTAGAAGTGAATGACATTTTGTAGTTTCCTCTTTGGATGCCACACTTGAAAAATCTATACTCTTAAGTGCATACAGATTTTGAAATTATTTATTAGGTATATATTTGTTAGTCAAAACTTCTTGATGTATTTGCCTTTAAATTTCATCGTTGGATACCTCTTTCTTTGGCACACTTTTGATTTTAGATACTTATGTTTTAGTCAACATTTTTTTGTGTAACTATTATTTAAGAGGTGGGATTAAAATTTTATAAGGTTGATAAAATGTAGGAGGTGTGCTTGAATTTTATGGTTCTTTTATAGATGTGCCCACTATAAGATCATTACTATTAGTATGAACTTGTAATTTGTGTTTCAATGAGTGAGACTGATTTGTATGTTATCCCAAATTTTTATGATAAGCATAATATTAATTGGATCTATTTAGGGTATGCAAAGGAGGTAATGTGATCAAATTTTTTTATAGTATATTCCAGATATTTTAACTTGGAGATTTTTGAGGCTTATGCGAACTTCTTAATTTGTTATTTGTATATTATTATCTATTCATAACCCATAATTGAGATGTAACCTTTTGAAGCACATTGGATTTGATTGGAGAACCAAATATGTAATTTACATTGGTATATTTTAATTGTAGAATATGTGTAATATTATCTTCAAATTGCATGACCTTTACACATAAAGTTGAATTTGTTTTGTGACTTATCTATGGATTGCATCATAATAATCATCTAATGTGTAAGAATAATGAAACTCTGAGTATGTTCATTTAATGATTGAGTATTATCATTGATGACCGAAGTAGGCACACTATTGCTCATATTTTGAAACAATTTAGTGTTTGGATCCATCCTACATATTGGGATTATGATAACATGGAACTCTTTATCCATTATAAGCCCTAGAAAAATAATAGATGGGGATGTTATCTACTATTATCTTGACAAGGCATAAAAAGAGTCACAAAATACCCAAAAAACAAACTGACCACCCATCTTCCTCAATGGGGGATGTTGGAATCCATTGCCTCCTTGTGATAACTATACCATTATCCATCTTAGTGGGCTTCAACCTTTCTTGGTCTCAACATTGTTAGTAGTGTGGTGTAGCCTCCTCATGGGTTGGGCATTATTATTTCTTTGCCTTTTCTAGACCACATGGATGGATGGGTTTCTCTTGATCCTCCCTCGGTTGAGCCTTCTTCTTGGATTACTTTCCACCTAAGGATGATCCTCCACCTCCTCCTTATGATGTGGTGAATCATTCTTAATGCTTTGATGTGTATTTGGTAGCTACTTGGTTATTTTTTGACTTGCTATGCTTTGTTGACGTTTCATTATTTTGAGCCAAATTTGCTCCTCCAACAAGGAGTGTGATCCATGAATATCAATAGATTACTTTGTTATGTATCCTCATGTAAATTATTATTTTTTCATAATAATAGTTTTAATGAAGTGTTCCAATAGAAAATATCATGAATATTTTTGAAGAAAAAAATGATTTTATTTGAATATTATTAGATAAATAAAACCTATAATTGTCTTGAAAAATATTTCTTTTTTCCTCTAGGCCGAATTTACTAAGAATAGTCAAATCCTAATTCAAAAAACTCTATACATAATTAAAAGGAACAACAATAGGTTTTTTATCCAATCAATACAACTAAAATAACCTCTGATCATTTTTACAATAGAGTTATTTTGAATCAAAATTTTAATAAAGATATTTGAGGCCAAGTTACAACTCTAATACAGGGAACCCTAATAGGAAAATGAATGTTCAAACCTAGGGTAAAAGGAATACATTTTAGGATTACTTGTATGATGAGGGGAACTCAAAAATTATAAATGAAACCCTAGAATAAATTTGAAACCCTAAGGAGGTAGAATGAAACCTTAATGGAAACCTAGGGGTTGTTGTGTTCAAGAAAAGGAATAGGTTTTCTAGTATAATTTTAATTGATTTTGGATTTAGTGATCTAAATAATCCAAAACATCGAGTCTAATTAAATTTGTATAATATAAGTCTAAATGAAGTAAATATTAATGTAAAAATAGAGTATAAATGATTTATTTCTCTTGCTATAAATATAAATAACCTAGAAGATAGGCTACTTAGCTTATTTAGGCTTTGTTATGGTTTATGATAATGTACAATCATCATATAAGCTTTGCAGAGGTTCTATGTGGACTCAAATTAGGAAAAATACTATGAAAATTGTTTTAAAAAGTTTATTACTGATTGGATGCTTGTGGTAGCTAGATTCATTTGCACTTTTCCACATTCATCTAGGGATATGCACATGTATGTGATAGTTTGGATCATTCATACAAATAGCTCTTGTATATTTATATGTATTCAAACTTGTGTAAATAACTCTATTTTCCTTTTATTTTCCTCAAAACCTTAGCTTACACTCTTGGTACCAATTTGACCTCAAAAAATGAGTTAGAAAGGATGGGTTGATTTGACCTTAACCACCATGACTGAGTTATTAAGTGTTTCTTGCATTACAATACTCAAAAAAGGGCTCAAATTGCACGTAATTCTCCCACCTAGTCATGTGTGTGAAATCAGTGTAATAATAACATGTTGTGCAATCCTATGTATGGATTTTAACACTTAACATGTGATTTAACCTTGTAATGGTACCTAGACTTGGCTTAGGGCTTACTCCTTTGAGGGTTTTTAGATTTGGAATATTTAGGGCATTTATTCTCAATGTGAAGATGAATAATAGATGTGATCTTGATACATGCTAGATAAAAATAGATTTAGGCTATATTTGTATAAATACATGACTCTTGGTAATTTTCCTCTACATCGACATGAGAAACATATGGGATGACACATATAAAGGATTTAAATCTACAAAATAACCATTAAATGGCATGCAAAAGAGTGTGGACAAAGAAGATGGCTCCAGTAACTAAATTCATCTGATTATGGTTGAAAGTGTCCAAAATGTAGGTAACAATGATCTAAAATCACAAGATAATCTATGTAAGCTAATAATTTACTTATGTAGAGACTAGGGAAATCATGTGTTTGAATAATGATGATCTATGAAGGTTGGGCCCATAGATAAGATAATGATTAAGATAGTGTGTAAAAAAGAGTTAGTTATATGCGCACAAGTTATGTATACTAAGGCTTGGTGTTTACTATCAAATATGAGTGTCTACATATACTAAGGTTAGAATTATTCAAAAATTACAATTTTCCTCAAAGATGGTACACTATGCATAAGATGGAATGCATCAAAATCTTACAATCAAAAATAATAATCAATATGTTGGCATATACATGTATGATATTATGTTTGAGAAAAATGTAGTAAACATTGCTAGATTTATATAATTTAAGTCAATGTTTTTAATTCATTTTTTTGAGATAATTACCAGGTTTAATAGTAACCCTACCCAAATATATTATAATAAATAATATTACTATAAATCTTAGCCTATCAAAACATATGACAAAGACCAAGATGCAAAGATTACAAAAACTAAGAGCAAGGCTACCAAAACAATCTACCTCCAAAACCAACACAAACTAGGTCACACAGGTCAATAAACCCACATGCTCCAACACCCCCACTAGATCATTCCCAAAATTAGAAACCAAAATCCATCGATTAATAGGAAAGTAATCCATAATATTAACCATCCTACCCTTTTTGATTTTTTTTCTTTTTTACATCCTCCCACACACCTTGATCAGAGTCCACCATAACAATATGCTTGTCTATATTCAAAAGTTATAAAATTGAGGTTGAGGGTACTCTTTATCTGAGTCTAAATTATTAGATTCATTCCCTCTCTTAACTCCCGTAGATGTGTTTTGAAAGGTACATTATGGGATTTTACTAAGGCCCCCTCATAAGGCATTGATTCTTCAATAGGTTTTACTTGATTTCCTTCCTTTATTTTCCCCAACTCTGCATTTTCTTTAATTCTTGAATCCTCAAAAACACCTTCAGTAACTAATGCTTTATCTATAATTCTCCATTTACTATAATTTAAATTCACCCCCTTTTTATTGTGTGCTTGTGTTCAGCCCTGAGGACAAGAAACCTGAAGATGACTTGGTAATTTAAAGTTATGGCATCTAAAATTAATTATTTCATAATCCATAACTTGAACATGTTGTAATTGACCACATTTAAGGATAAATTTATCTAATAATCCTTTACTCAAATCAATCTCCACATATATGTGAGCGTAAGTGCATAATCCTACTGCACTTCACTCTTTATAATTTTTCATAAATGTGCCCAAAACATTTTCTATCTCCTTGGATGCATACCAAAAGTTCAAAGGTAACTTTGAGAGTCAAACCTGCAAT